>OY747125.1:9034826-9700799 GCA_963556465.1 Berberis vulgaris
AGTACTTGAACATGCCCTGACAGGTGAATGCCTAAGTGAAAGCATATTGAACCAAAAACTCCAACTAGTATGCTAACACTCAACCATTGCTCAGAGGGCCACGGCTGCTAGCATATTGACACTAGCTAAAGTGCACACATGCTAGTACTACAAGCGCTCACATCCCTAATTCATCACGATATCACTGCAAGGACTAGCAACCAAACATTAACATGTGAGAATTGGGTGCATGAATAACCGTTAATGCTGGACACCATATACTAGTCTAGCCAAGTCCTCCACCACCTTGCTAGCTCTGAACTCTACCGACTCGACTAGCCATCTCTTGCAGTGTCCTACAACAGATGATTATATTTCTTCAATATTTATTTATTTATTCTAAGAAATATTGTTTGGTATTTGTGGTTAAAAAAATACCCTACACAGTAATTGTTCATATATTGATATTCATAAAGGTGTCACTTTACCATAAACTTAACATTGTACAAATTTTCTACTAAAACTGATTATGGAAGATAGTGTACCTTTTTAATAAATATGCTACTAATTATATTATTCCTGACACATTTCTTCTTCGGTACTAGCTTAAAGACAACTTGTATTAGTTAATCTTTGTTTTTACTTATAGTAATGTACGTACTTATTTGAGATGGAGATTAACACATACAATAATCTGATCTACCATAATAATCACATTGTATTAGTCATTGACCTTACAAGAAGATTTGCTAGAGGGGTCACGAATCCATACTCATTTATGCTACCTCATTCAAGAAAAATAGTTACCCATTTCTAAACTAAGTAAACAAATCAAATTATAGGCCTTCAGTCTGGTATGATCCAAAGGTTGATAAAGGACTAGTAGTACCTAAGTTAGATCTACTAAACTCAACCCAAGCCTATACGATTAAAGAAGTTTTCCAAAAAAGAAATTAAGGAAAATCAATCCCACTATCTTCATTTCATTAAAAGCCTTTGATTTGTCAAACTTTGTTTTAATCGAGACTATATTCTCTTTTTTACTAGAATGGAAGTGTACTTATCTCTACATGAGAGTGTTGTTTGAGACACAAGAAGCTAGGATTTAATCCACATTATAGATTGGAAAATTCATTACCCTTGGTCAAAGATATACATATATAGAGAAATATTCTATAAAACTAGTCTTCCATGTCATAGTCAACTCATCCTAGTCCAAGCCTTCTTTCTTTTTTCTTTTTCTTTTTTTTTTTTTGCCTCACCCAAGTTAATGCAGCTTAAATTGAACAAAACATTTAAATACATATATGGTTGTTCATCAATCCCTTATAGTCCGTATTAATTTATTAATATATGGTCTTCTGGTTGAAAAAGAATAGTGATCTCATCAAATGTGTAAGAAGAAATTTATTACACAAATGTGTAAAAAGAATAGCGAGCCCTCCAACTTTGGTGCATATGTGTAAGAAGAAATTTATTTTATTTTAGGGATCTCATCAAATGAAACAAATGAAATTTAATAGTGCCCTACTATTCACGAACCAATTATTTTTGCAGTTGAATTTTGTAGGGATTGATCTTATTATTCATATTTGCCCTTCTTTTTTGCATCTTATTATGATCCTCTAATGTATTTTGGATATATATCTTCTTATACCCCTTCTCCGCCTTTTCACTTTTTTTTTCTTCAAGTTTTTCCTGAGAAAACTTTCCTTCAAACTAGGCACACCCTTTCGTGACGAACAACATAACATGACAACAAAATGCTTCTCAAACAAGCAGTGACCATTAAACCATATCCAAATATCTCATCTTGAATATTAGATTTATTACACAACGAAATATTATTGACTTGAATGAAAACAGAAATACATGACCTATTTACAGGCTTACATTATTTACCACCAAGTAAATTACCTATAACTTAATTGCCTAACCTATCATAATCACATTCGGGTTAAGTATCTAATGTACTGTTTGGATGCTTAAATCACAACCATACAAGCATATATTTTTATCACGCATAAATATTCTATGGCATATCCTCCATTGCTCATTGACCCTTATTCAGGCAGTCTGGGTCTTCGAGTTAGCTTGCTGACCTGTTCTGGCGGATTTAGCCCTGTGCATATACAACCTATACATGCGTACTATTCTCAAAAAGTAGGTTACAGTTTTAAACTAATTGGTTCAACTAGCAACGACGTGATACATTTTGATAACAGTTTAGGAATGCCATGTCCATCTCCACCATTGTAAACATGTTGAGCTGTTCTAGGGCCATTGACAAAATGTTCAAATTTTGGATATTGAGCAAACAAGGCCTCGTTCATCTTCTTCCATGACTCGCTTATTATTTGTTTTATGTGCTTACGAGCGACTTCATCGGAAGCCCCAGTTTCATGCATATAGCATTGGATTGACTTCGGAACATCACCTCTTTGTAGTTCATCCTAGTAAAAACCAAATATGCAACAATATTACTAAGCTTATGTAAAATTGTATGAAAGACCCAATAAGCAAAGCAAGTGAGATCATTTTTCCTATTAAAAGCTGAAATACGTACACTTGAATTTCCCAAATCATTGGCGAGACGCACAATCACTGATGGAGAGCGTACCAATCTTGGCAATTTTTCCATGTAGTCTATTGCTTCCTCTGTTATCTTTTCGGCAGTTAAGAAATAACAATTCATTAAGGAAAGGGGTCCAGCAATAGATGTCGCTGCATTGTTCAAGTACTCGTCCAAGGTTGGAGTATATCCTTTGTGAAACCACTCTGCCTCCGTCATGTATGCTTTACACAGATTCGTCCACTGTTAATAACCAACATATAAAACATAAAAATAAAAATTAAAAAAAAAAAAAAAAAAAAATCCGCACATACCTGTTTCTTTTGGTGTGATTTGGTGTCAAAACATTGCTTATGGAGGATCTCATCACTGATTTCTTTACTAGTGTTGAGCAACGCCATGTAGCAAATCTTCATATAATGTGGAAGATGCTTTGCAGCGTCCATATCCCACCTATAAATCAATTTCAATAAATCTTAAGCTGTTTGGTTTGGGTAATTAAAACAATTTTAATTAAGCCAGTTAATAATCTAGATGAAAGAGTGTTGTATATCCAAACCTTTCAATTGCCTCAGTGAAGACTTGCAATTCTTCAAAAGAACCATAAACATCATAAATGTCATCAATCAGAGTAACCATCGCATTCAATTTTGTTTGTTGCTCTCTGTACGATCTATACTGAGGATCGGAAACCGTTCCTATACACCAAAAGAAATGTTCTACCAACCTGTCCCTGGAGAAGCCCATGTCATGGACACCTAATTGCAACCACCACCTGAAAAAAATATTAAAAAAAAAACATTTTACTATACGTATTACAAGAAAATGAGTTTAGAATTATCTTGTAATTAATTAAGTTACCTTGCCAAAGTGCTAGCTTCCCTTTGATGTGCAGCTTGAACTAGGTTGAAGTCGAGCTTGGAAAATTCTAGTAAAATAGGGTTCATGTTATCTTCATTCTCATACATGTCGATATACCACCTGCTCTCTACCCTTGGAATTCTCCAGTGCAAAGGAACCTCCAAAGAATGGGCAATCTTTATAGCTAGGGTTGGTTTGACTGTACTGTTTTCCTTCACGTAGTTCTTTAGGTAATCAGTTGTATATAGTCTGGCTTCATTCAAGATGTTTTCACCTTCGAAAGCAAGGTAAGAGGCTTCATACAAATATAGTATTCCTTTCACATCCCCTGTAAATTTCTCTGCTTCATCCTTATACCTGGTAAAGACATCTGTCTCAGACATGAAAGCTAACTTAGAGAGTGGTCTTCTAAAAGACTAAAAATAATATATATTATCCTTTCCAATAAATAGTAATATGCATTTTTTTTTCAACTAGTGGTTTTGACCATTGATCACACTCATTATTCCATGGGAGCTTATTTATTTATCTTTACTATTACTTTTTACCCCTGGCATGTTGCATGCAAATATAACCGATCTTTTACCTGGAGTGACATCATAGCCATGTTGTCTGAGGAGCCTAAATCGAAGAGCCATAGCAAATAGATCCTCATCTTTGGTATTTGAGCATATAAACACATCCTTCATTATTTTCTTAATTTCCTTCTCAAACTGATATCCCACTCCTAGCCTTTGGATGGCATCGACCAACTCAAGCTTTCCAACCAGGTCAACCAACTCATCTTCGAGACAGTACCTCACTCTTGCCTTCAAATCCTCAGCTAGATTATTGTATTTGTCTTCCTGAAAATAGTAATTTGGTTATTAATATTCATTTCTTGAAATCATTGAGGAAAACTAAGAAGTTGTGTTATATGTTTACCATGTAATCACTCTTCAGTGACATTATGGAGTCATAGTTCCAAAGATTAGGGCTATATTTTGCAGATCGTCGACTGGAACTTGAAATAGTACTTGCAACAATAACATTCTTCAGATTTTTGGAAAATGGGGAAGACCTTTGTGATGCGTGATTGATAGGAGAATACGTTGTAGATCTAAGGAAGGATGAAGAGAGGAATAGCAGGGAGAGAGCCATTGCTGTTTAGATTTACTGGTTGATGCAAATCCAATTCTTGACGTTGTTATATATATATTCAAATTTAGCTGAAAGGTCACATTTCATTTTTTTTAGTTAACAATTTCGAATGTATCCATTCTCACCGACTTTGTTTGGTTATAGATCTTGACCAAGTTTCTTTTGTTTGTTTTTTATTTGTTAGTTTTCTTTGTAGTTTTATTTTATTATTTTAGTAAATGTTTTATTTTAATTAAGATGATTATATTTCTTAAATATATATTTATTTATTATTCTAAGAAATATTGTTTATATCCTGAAAAGATTTGGTTTTAGAATTAGCATATACGTAAGATGATTTTTATTGCACAATTTGAATTTTTTTAAACCTCTAGTAGGGAGAAGCAACAACAAATCTAGACTTTGTCGTAAACCAATGACTGGGACCTGATTTTTTCAGAGTGGGGGCAAAGTAGTGCAGTACCTTCGATTTTAGAAGGAAAGTTATTTAACAATTTCACACCTTATTTAAATGGAGATTATTTATACTTTTCCCGAATAAATTATGCTTAATTAACAATTTCATCCCGCTCAGTACTCACGAGTTTGGCTTTTCTTTATTTTCTTTGGATTTGGGTTAAAAAAATTATCGCACACAGTAATTGTTCCTATATTGATTTTCATGGAGGTGTCACTTTACCATATACTACTAAAACTAAGATAGTGTACCTTTTTAATAAATATGTGACTCAAATTATATATTATACACATTTCTTCTTCAGTACTAGCTAAAAGACTACTTGTATTAGTTAATCTTTGTTTTTTACTTGTAAGAAATGTACATACTTATTTGAAATGGTGATCATGGTGTTACAAATTAAACACATACAATAATCCAATCTACCATAGCATTCACATTGTATTAGTCATTGACTTTACAAGAAGATTTGGTAGTGGGTGATGAATCCATACTCATACACATTTCTGCTATCGATTCAAGAGAAATAGTTACCTATTTCTAACCAGAAAACAAATTAAATTATAGGCCTTCAGTTTGGTATGATCCAAAGGCTGATAAAGGACAAAATTTAGATCAGCTAAACTTAAGCCAAGCATATACAATTAAAGAAGTTTCCAAAGTGAACTTTTTTTAAGGAAAATCAGTCCCCAGTATTTTCATTTCATTTCATTTAAAGCCTTTGATTTGTTAAACTTTGTTATGATCGAGACTATATTATCTTTGTAAGCGTACTTATGTCTATATGAGAATGCTAAGATTTTGAGACACAAGAAGATAAGATTTAATCTACATTACAGATTGGAAAAAATATATATACAGCAAGAGGAATCTTATATAAGAATAGTCGGTTTTCATCCCCTCGTTAGTTTTCCTTGTCATAGTCATTTCATCCTCACCCAAGTTAATGCACCTTAAATTGAACAAAACATTTGAATATTTTCTGTTATAGTTAAAATAATAGAAATTTGAGGAAAAAAAAGTAGAGGTGAGAGAAATTAGTGGGAACTGAATTTCCTTTTTAACTTAGAAAACTAATTTCTTTAATTGGATTGGCATGGCTTGAAAACTGATACGTATGGATATAGTCATTTACACCACGAACCATAAAGTTGGTGGATAATTAAAATATTTTTTCCATGAAGTCGTAAAAATGACATTTACTACCTTGTTTTTCAAACTGCATAACATTTTCTATCCTAGCTTTCTATAATATCAACTTTTCCCATAATAAATAATCAAACTACATTTACACTTACCCTAGCGGAGTTGGTATTATAGAAAGTTGGGGTAGAAAATGTAACGCAATTTAAAAAGCAAGGTAGTAAATGTATGTTTTTCATGTTCATGCAAAAAATTGTAATTATCCACTGACTTTAGTTTCATGGTGTAAATGACTCTTTTACATTTTTAGTCCTTTATTGGCCATTTGTTGGATCTCATACCATTAATTGTCTTTGATTGCAAGATTCGATCCAACTTCTGATACAATTCGCCGAGAGTCTTACCAACTGAGTGAACACAGTTACTAAATTAACTTAAACATTGTACCTTATAGGCCCTAAGTTATGGTAATGAGCCATGACCTTGTTTCCATTTAAATGATACAAATTGTCCACCAATTGTAGCTCAGTTGGTTGGACATCCACTCTCCATTGAGAGGTCGCGGGTTTGAGAATTACCAGTTAGGATTTTGTGAGTTTTCGCCTGATTATTAGGAGAACATGTGCTCCGCCGTTGATAAGCCTTCGGGTATTGAATGCAGCTGCTTAGATGGACTAGACCGGAGCGCGAGTCTTCACGCAAGGTGGAAGTGATGGACTGGAGCGAAAGCAAGTCTCTATGCGAGATGGAGGCGACGAGGATATTAAGTGGCAACAATATTGTAGCCTTTGGGCCTAGTTTGGTTAACCCTATAGAGTCAGTCATGTAGCCTTCAGGCATGGATTAATAAATAAATAAAAAGGGTCAAATGAAAAAAAAATGATACAAACTACAACATATTATTAAGTCCAAACCTATGCAAACCATTCTCATTCTTTTCAAACTTATATCATGCTATATGAACTCTTTTTTGTTTTAATAGTATTACTATTAGCGCGAAAAAAAAAGTGTTCAAAATTTTTTTTAACCTCCATTCACTATGATTTTCTTTATCTCTCCCTAATTTCGAAAAATTATTTAAAATGGTCATTATGTTCTTTATTTGTTCTAATAATTTAGGTCTTTTAATTTAATGTTTAGATTAGAAAATGGCAATTCTTTTCTGAAACTTTTGTTGTTGATTACATGATATTTCTTTATAACTACTTAATGAGGCCCGTACATAAAGTTCTGAGTGTCTTTGGCTATCAAATGGTATTTGACAATCTAACATTTGATTTGCTGGTCAGATTTACCGGAGACAGGATTTTAGATGCATCAATTATTATTATTATTATTATTATTATTATTATTATTATTATTATTATTATTATTATTATTATTATTATTATTATTATTATTATTATTACACCTACAAGAGGGAAGAGCAGCTATGGGATGTCAAACCTTTATTACTCATCAAAGATTTACATCCAGATCGGAGGTACATGACAACTTTACCCGAATAATATAAACTATTAGCAAAGTCACTACGTGTTATATGGTTCAAATAAGTAAAACTTGCACCGACTGGTATCGTAAGTCCAATAATCAATAAAAGACTAAAGACCATACAATAATAGTTCAAATACTCATTTTCTAAAAGATGTGACTTTATAGATACAAACCATATCCTCGAATTCTTAATCAAATACCTTATGTAAGATAATGCACCCTGGTTAATATAAAATACTTCAAATACTTTTTTTTTCTATGTACATATATGTTTACTGGGTATTAATTGGGTATTAATTGGGTTGCTGTCATTTTTATTATTTTAGTCCATGCTCGAAGGCTAAATTGCGGTCCCCCGAAGAGTGACCAAAACAAGATATAATTTTCTAGAGGCATTTCTTCTTTAGTCTTAGCTGAAGAACAACTTGTATTAGGTATTTTGAGTAATTAATTACGAAACTTCACGTCTTAATTTGAGATGATGATCATGTATTATAAACTAAAAAACACATACAATAATCAACAACGATAATCACATCATATTAATCGTTGACATTTTAATTGTGGCAATAAAATCACAAGTCCAAGATTCCAATCCTCCCAGCGGCATTTTAAATGATACAAACTAGAACATATTATTTAGTCCAAACCTATGCAAATCCTCTCATTATTCAAATCATGCTCCTATATGAACTCTTTCTAGTTTTATAGTATTACTATTAGCGCAAAAAAATGTTTGAAATTTTGTTTAGAAACTCATTCACAATGTGTCTTATTTCTCTCTCCCTAATTTCAAAAAATTGTTTAAAATATTTATCAATTTCCCAATGTACTTTATTTGTTCTAATAATCTAGGTCTTTCTATTTAATGTTTAGATGACAAAATGGCAATTCTTTTCTAAAACTTTTGTTGTTGATTATATAATTTTCTATATAACTACTTAATGAGGTTCACACAACGATTGGGTCTAGCCCTTGTTTTCCCAGGATTTGGCCTTTATTATGTGAGCTAGCCCTTTTTGTTTTCCTTTGGTATGTTGTTTTGGGGATTTAGGGCTAGCCCCTAGGTTTTTGGTGATTTAGTTATAGACTTTAGATTCTATGTTTTTTTTTTCGGGTAAAATCGTAATGTATACCCCCAACGATGTAAAATATTTTGATTAAGTAATAAAGGTGTGGTTATTTAAAAATAATAATAACAAAAGGTTCACACAAGGAAAATAGATATAGTTGTACCCTAGATTATAATCATTCAACCTAGTTGAACCAATCAAAATTTAATTTTAGTTTAGTTAATGACCTCCATGGCTGTCCTTGACCTAAATCGAACGGATAAATGTAAATGAGAGCAACTTTCATTTAATATCCAAAAAGTTTCATTTAATATTAGAAATAATTTTTTTAAGTTAATCTTGGGAGTCTTAAGAACCCAATGTTTTTTTTAGTGTATCTAAAAATTTTTATGAAAAATATCTATGAACGACATAGAAAGGAAAATGAAAAGTGGGCGCGAGTATTACGAAAATAAATAAATCCAAATCATAGAAAAATGAAATATAAAAAACAACGACAAGAATAATGGGGAAACGTCTCAACATATAGTTCAATAGAAACTATTAGTACAGTCAATACGTGTTATATATATAGTTCAAATAAGTAAAGCTTCACTGAATGCTATCATAAGTCCAAGGTTCAAACCATATCAAATAAACTTATCGAGATAAATAAAATATTACAAAATATGGACATGAATAGAAAATAATTATAAAAATAAAAAATAAGTAAGCATTCAAGTTTCAACCAATTAATTTTTAAAATAAGATTTTATACGTCACGAGTTTGATTTTCCTTTTCTTTGATATAGATTTTCAAAGAAATAATCAATAAAAGACCATACAATAATTGTTCAAATACTCTTTTTCTAAAAGATGTCACTTTATAGATACACTTCACATTGTGGAATACTTAATTAATGCCTTATGTAAGATAGTGAACTCTGGTTAATATAAAACACTATAAATACAAATTTTCTAGGTTTATATATGTTTACTGAGGATTAATTGGATTTAAATTGGGTTGCTGACTATTTTTAATTTTAATCTATGCTCGAAGGCAACATTGCGGTCCCCCGAAGGGTGACCAAAACAAAATATATTTTTTCTAAAGGCATTTCTCTTCAGTGCTAACTAGAAGAACAACTTGTCTTAGGTAATCTGAGTAACTAATTATGAAACTTTACTGACGATCTTTTTTTTTTTTTTTTTTATTTTTAAACCTCCAGTGGGGAGGGGCAGCTGTGGGATGCCAGACCTTTTTTTTTTTTTGAAAGGCAATGAAAATATTATGGGAAAAAACGACTCTGCTGGCTAGACCTTTATTATTTGAGAAAATTTCTTTTACACTTGTCGGGGGTACATGACGACTTTACCCGAGAAAGGAAAACCAAATGAACATACATCATTAAAACCAATGCTAAACCACTCTACTAACTCAAAAAACCTTAAAGCTGCAAATAAAAAATATTGCAACTTACAGAAAATCCAAACTTCTTGCAAGACACAACTTGCTAATCTTGTATATTTGAACTTGAAAAAACCACTTATATTGTCACGAGATCGCACCATTTATCAGCTATATTCAACCCTGCACATTCAACAACTAGGCTCAACAAAACAGCAACAGACTTCTTGTAAGACTTGCCAATTCAATTTGCACCTTGTCAAATTGCCACTAGCGAAACAACTTCTGCAAACACAGATTTCCATCCCCATGAGCATGCATCACCCTAAACTGCATGACCCTGCATCACACCATAACCGCATAACCCTGCATCACACCATAAACAAAACTGGAAACAGAGAACTACAACTGTCCAGTCTGTTGCCAATACTAAACCGCAGACCTGATCCTCGACTCAAACGGCCCTGCAAACTGCATTGTGTTGGTCCGCATCCTCTACGCTCCAATTCAGGTCCTGAACCCTGCATACCTGCATCAAGATTTCCTCCACCCTTCCTTGTCCATGCCATATACCAGATTTTCAAAACAGGATATTTCCCCTGTTTTTCCAGACAATGACCTTTCCATTTCTTCGCCACAACGCCAAAAAACACGCCGAATTGATTGTTGCGACCCTCAAACTATCGTAAAAAAATTGTACCAGAAATATCAACCCTCATTTAACATCCGGAATTCTGAGATTTGTCGTCTTATTCTTATCAAGAATAATTAAGGATTTTATTGTTTTAGGAAGCAAGCCCCAAGTATAAGTTCAAGACATATGCTCAACTTGTGCCAATCTAGCCAAAGCGACCGCCACTGAATTAGTCTCCCTGAACACATGGATGCAACACCACACCAAAGCCTTATTCATCTCTCTTATCTCCCTCCACCAATTGCTAAGAAACCAAGGAATCTTTGTTTCTTGGAAGATCCATTGTTTAACCAACATTGAGTTCGTTTGAATGACGCATTTACAGACACCTTGATCAACACAAAATCTCAAGCCTTCAAGCAAGGCCCTCGTTTCTACTGAATTGTTTGTTCCTTCCCCAAAAAAACATTGTCTAGCCGCCACAAAGTTACCCTCTTCATTTCTAATAACAAAGCCTCTAGAAGTATTCTTCTCCCTACACGATCCATCTACATTTACCACATACCATCCCATAGAAGGGAAATTCCAATACACCGCCCGGGGAGGAATCATTTCTACTTTTTTTTCTTGTATACCCAATCTATTGAGCAACGCCCCATTGGTTTCCTTTGATTTAGGATTAAAGAATTTTGCAACACATTTAATCCAGTAATACACTTTAATGATCACATAGCATGACGAGCACTCCTTTTCTTCATATAGTTTTTTGTTTCTCTGAATCCAAATCTCCCATTAAATAAAAAGAGGAGTGAGATGAATTAGGGTACCTAATAATGGGGATGTCTTCGCCTTTCTAAACCACGCCTTTAGCATGGTATAGACTTCAACCGGTCTATGTACGTGTATATCAAACACCAAGTCGAAATGTCTCCACACTCTTCTTGCTAGCTCACCTTCCAAGAAAAGATGTTTTATGGTTTCCTCCCCAGATTGCGCACAACATCCACATTTAGAAGCCAATTGGAATCCAATTCTTCTAATTTCTCCATCTATGGGTATAAACCTTTTAATAATCTTCCATGTGAAAATGGAAATTTGAAAAAGCAGCAGAGGATGCCACATCCAATTCCAAAAGTCATCAGGTGTCCCTCTGCCACCTAGAATTTCACATACTGAGCTAATAGAAAACATACCATCATTACTTGGTACCCATATTCTAGTGTCCCGATCGCCATCATCGCCTTTCATTATTGTCTTGTACGCCTCTTGAGCTTTTCTTTGCATTATCAGGGTTAAACATCTGAAAATTTCCCTGCATATTTGCCTTAGGGAAGGCCAAGTGTCATTTGTCTCCGCTTCCCTATTTCTAATAAAGATTTCATCCTTGGCCCAGTATTCTTCAAAGAAGCTAACACTACTTCTAGTGATCCTCCAAGTGGAATTTCCACTATGAAATTTTTATGCACAAACAACTCTTTCATAAACGGGGAAGCCCCAGCTTTAATCTTCCTCAGAAAATTTTTCCATAAAGAATTGGTGTTTATCAGATTCCAAAGGGACTTAACTCGAAAAGCTTTTATAGTATCGTCCAGACTTCTAACATGTAAACCACCTTCCTCCTTTGTAACACTGATTTTATTCCATGCAATCCATTTCCGTTTATGTCTCCCTTCATTTTCTGAATAAATTGCAGGACCTTGATAGGGACTATTGTAGCTGCTATGGTGTAAATCGGCATAAACAATAAAACATGTCGGATCAAAGTCAATCTGCCCCCTGGCGACAACAGTCGGGATTTCCAGCCTTGGATTCTATTATGGATCTTATTTACCAAATCATCATAGTAAGAAATTTTGCATCTGCCTTGATAAATGGGTACTCCAAGGTATGTGAAAGGGGACTGCTTGTAAGAGAAGCCTGTCCATAATTTGATCAAAATTATTTTTTCTGCATTAACTTTCTCATCAATCATGAACGAACTTTTCTCAATATTAATTTTCTTTCCTGATGCCCGACAATATCTTTCTATAAACTTCATACATCCTGCAATGGATTTTTTCCTACCATTAAAAAAAACCAGTGAATCATCAGCATACAAGAGGTGAGTAATCGGGGAGGCCGCCATGGGAGTGTGATAAAATCCAATTTCCCCTCTACGAAAAGCCCGAGAGAGTCCTCTACTTAGTACTTATGCTGCAATAACAAAGAGTAAGGGGGAACGAGGGTCACCTTGCCTAAGACTCCTAGATGATCTGAAATATCCATCATACATGCCTTGCATCAACATCGAGAATCCACAATGTGTTACGCAATTTGAGATCAAATTACATATTATGTTATTAAAACCAAATTTATGTAGAACCGCCAAGAGATATCCCCATTCAATTCTGTCATACGCCTTTTTCATATCCAACTTGAACATTACGTTGTTCCCAATTACTTTTTTGCCAATCTCTCTCATTAGTTCTTGTGCCAATTCAATGTTTTCTTAAATAAGTCTCACTTGTACGAAAGCCCCCTGCTCTAAAGAGATAATATTTGGAAGTATCTTACCCAATCTCATACAAATGATTTTACTAAAAATTTTATATACCACGTTTCACAGACTAATAGGCCTAAAATTAGAATAGGAAGCGGGCTCTTCAATTTTAGGAATAATTGCCAAAAAATTGGAAGAGAAACTACCTGGCATCGCTTGGCAATCAAAAAAATCATGCGCAGCTTTCCAAATATCCAGACCAATAATGTCCCAACAACTCTGATGCACTATCATGTGGAATGCTTAGAACTGCTTTTCTGACTTCCTCTAAATCAAGCGGCTTCATGAGTAAGTCCCAGTCCTCCTCCCGTATCAAGCTCGGAATGCACTCCATGAGTTCTAGATCCTCATTGTACCCTCCTGATGAAAGAAATGATCCAAAAAAATTATTCGCTTCCAAAAGAATACCTCTCGGATCCGTGATTAAATTCCCTGCCCTGTCAAGGATTTTTCTGATCGTTCTTCTTTTTTGCTTGGCTTTGACGGAAGCAAAGAAAAATTTAGTGCAAGCATCTCCTTCTTTGAATTCCTTTTCACCTGATTTTGGTTTCCAGTAAATTTCTTCTCTTAACAGCGCCATTTTGAGTTCAGCCTGACATTTATTTAGATTAATCATATCATTTGTATCCCAACCCTGCATTAAATTGAATTATAATCTTGCAATATCATCCTCCAATCCTCTAATGGTACTGAAAATATTACCGAAAGTTTCTTTATTCCATATTTTCAAAGCTCCTCTGAGGCGCTTAAGTTTGAAAGCCACACTATACATAGCCCCATAACCATCTACCTGAGAGTTCCTGTTTCTGTTCACAAATCCCAAAAAGTCATCATGAGTTAACCACATACTTTGAAATCTGAATGGGGACATACCTGCCCTCTGTGACAAAGGCAAAGAAAGTAGCAATGGTGCATGATCAGAGCATTGTAAATTAAAACACATACAATAATCAACAACAGTAATCACATTGTATATCAGCTTAGTGGTAAACTTGTGGCAGATGGAATCATAAGTCTATGATTCGAACCCTGTCGGCAGATAGTTAAACATTGTACTTGTTGGCCAACTGTTATAACTGATTCTATGTAATGAAATTACATGACCCACCCCTTTAATAAAATGATATAAAATACCAAGGTTAATTTGACCAAATCAATGAAAATCATTCTCTTATTTTCGAACATATTTTTTCAACGATATCATAAAAAAAATATAAAAATATAAAAATAAAAATATAAAATATAAAATATAAAATAAAAGTAAAAAAAATTCTAACAATGTATAAGTTGTCAACCTTAATGCTGGTATAATTTTGCATAATAATAAATGTTATTAATTTGTATTAATGTCTGTATAAACACTTTTAATGCATCGGTTAAAAAATGACATTTTTTCCTATAATTTTGTTAATAATTTTATGTACAATTATGAATTTAATTAATAAATCATCTAAAAGAATACGTAAACTCAATTTTTGTTACTAATATTTTTTTTTAAATAAAGCAAACTTCGAAAACAAAAGAAAAAGTAAATTAGCGCGAGTATTTAAAAAAAAAATCCAAATTAATCAAGTAAATATAAAAAATAGAAAGGGAAAATATGTCAATATTGTTCTGGTGAAAATACAATTCATAATTGCCAACACATTTATCCAGTTCGTACTAATATGACTTACAGTAGATGGTATTACATGTCTAAGGTCCGAAACTAATAAAATGCCTTTAAATGGTTTCAAAATTTGTAAAAAAAATACACATATACACAAACAAACACACCTCAGTTACTCATCAAATAGAACAAAATAAATAAATAAATAGACTATAGCTCATCACAGATCTACAATTTCAACCTATTGATTATCGAAGGATGTATAGTACAATATTGCCTCTTCTCTTTATTGCTAACTTGGGGTTTTTTTAATCCACGCTCAAAGGCTACAATGTGGTCCCTCGAATGGTGATTAAAACAAGATATATATTTTCAAGAGGCATTTTTTCTTCAGTGCTAGCTCGAAGAACAACTTGTATTAGGTAATCTAAGTAATTAGTTATGAAACTTTACACCTTTATTTGAGATGATGATCATGAATGGTAAACTAAAACCTGGGTTCAATAATCTACAACAAAAATCACATCGTATTAACTGTTGACATTTTAATCAGCTCAGCGATAGACTTGTGGCAAATAGAATCACAAGTCCCGGGTTCAAACCTGCTGGCGATATTTAGAGTAGGAGGGGTTAAGGGGATTAAAAAAAAGAACAATTAATATTAAAAAAAATTCTCACTTTATAGTCATTTTTGCTACGCTATTCTAGACAAATAGTTGAACATTTCACTTGTTGGCTTACTGTTTTCTTATAACTGGTTATATGTAATAAAATTACATGATCTACCACTTTTAACATAAATGATATAAAGTACCACATATTAATTTGACCAAATCAATGGAAATCATTCTCTTAGTTTCAAACATATTTTTTTTTGGTTGAAATCCTAAAAAGAAATAAAAAAAAAAATCTTTTTTTATCAACATGATTCATATATTTTTACAAGGGCTGTTTGAATTTTGTCCCCCAATTAGCGATTGACCCCAAGGTTGTGCAAGCTTTACTTTAGATCCTCATTTGTTTTTTCAACTGATGATGAATTTTCAAAAGGTCATGCTACACTTCCTCTATTTAAAAAGTGAACTATTTACATTCTTTCTCAAACTTATGCAACTAGACTTACCCCCTCAACCACCTCAAGGTTATTAAATACATCTCGAAGTATAAATTATCAATCTTAATGCTGGTATAATTTTGCATAATAATGTATTTTATTAATTTGTGTAATTTTTATTAATGTTTTTATAAATGTTTTTAATACATGTGGTTTTATGTAAAATTTTAAATTTAATCAATAAATCATCTAAAAGAATAGCGGTAAACTCAACTTTTGTAACTAATATTTTTGGGGAAATAAAGCAAACTGCGAACACAAATAGAATAGTAAATTAGCACGATTATTTAAAAAAAATGTCCACAAATTGTAGTCAGTTGGTCGGACATTCACTTTCTTTGTGAGAGTTCACGGGTTCGAGACTCTACTAGTTAAAATTTAAAACAAATTCTTCATACGAAGTGGAAGCTCTTGACTAGAGCGAAAGAAAAAATCTCCATGAGTTCACGGGTCGGACATTCACTTTCTTTGTGAGAGTTCACGGGTTTGGTTACTCATCTTTCATGCATATTGTCAAAATTTGAATCAATTTTTTGGTATGTCTAAAAATCCTTTTATTTTCAGTTTATTAACAAAGTTAATATTAGTGTAATTTCTTGGTACTACCCAAAGATGGGATGCATCATGGTTATATGGTAGATATTTTCATTAAGTGTACACAATCTTTGTAATTGATTGTCAAAAACGTTTTTCTAAGGGATTTTGTTTTTCCGAAATTACACTTTGTGACAGTTAGCCCACTGGTTTTTTCTAGTAAGTGATGTAATTTTTATCTAATTTTGCTTAATCTATAAATAATCATTAAAGAAAATATGCTTAAACCAATGTTTTAGCAATATAAAGGAACTATGAAACAAATGAAATGGGCATGAATATTAAAAAAAAAAGTATAAATCCAAATCAATCAAATAATATCAGAAACATAAAAACAACAACTGAAAAGGGGAAGTAAAGGTTCGGATATATGGTTCAAGAGAAAATATTAATATAAGCCAATTTGTGCTATATAATTAAAACTAGTAAAACTTGTTGCAAACATTATCAAAGGTCCAGGGTTCGAACACTATCAAAGGTATTTAAATAGTTTTCAAATTAATAAATAACGTTAACATCGATAAATATTGTCAATAAAATATCTACAAAATTTTTTGGCATACGTGGGAAAATAATTGAAAATAAAATTAATTAAATGAACAAATTTCAACCATTCATTTTTTAAATGATGATGTCTAGTACAATAATACATCCCCTCTTTGTAGCGACTTAGTACTCGGTGTTTAAGATTTCTTTGCATTGATAGTACTGGGTGTTTAAGATTTATGTGCATTGATAGTTGGGTTGTTAAAATAAAATGAAATAGCATAGAATAATTGTTCAAAACCTCATTTTCTAAAAGATGTGACATGCACTTCGTTTCATGGAGTTTTTAATCAAATTTTCTTTGTAAGATAATGTACATTGGTTAATATAAATCACTTAAACAAATTCACCAATTGTAGTTTAGTTGGTTGGACGTCCACTCTCCTTGTGAGAGGTCGCGGGTTCGAGACTCACCAGTTGGGATTTTGTGAATTTTCGCTCAATTATTAGAAGCACATATGCTCTGCCGTTGATAAGTCTATAAGCAGTTTTCGCCCAATTATTAGAAGCACGTGTGCTCTGCTGTTGATAAGTCTATAAGCAGATAAGTCTATAAGCAAGTCTCCGTGCAAGATAGAGGTGACGGTGATATTAAATGACAACAATGTATTAAGAAAAAAAAGTCAACGACCCAATTTAAAAAAAAAATCACTTAAACAACATTTTTCTAGTCGTTTCTTCTTTCATAAGACATGCTATTCTAATTCTGACGCTGACAGAGACATTTAAATGGTTTGAAATCCATTGAATAAGCTATGTTGCCTAATATTATTATTATTATTATTATTATTATTATTATTATTATTATTATTATTATTATTATTATTATTATTATTATTATGGTAATAATATAATAATGATATAATAATAACAAATATTCTATGAAAAGGAATAAAATATGTAACAAGAAGAATGACATATGTGTGAAAGTAATAAAAATAAAAAATAGCTCTCAAATATGTAACTAATAAAGTATGATGTACAATGCAATAATAGCTCCCCAAATCTGTAGCTGATTTGGTATTGGGAATTTGAGATTCCTTTAATTGTTCAAACATTCTAAAAGATATCACTACACACATGCACTTAATAAGTTGGAATTCTTCATAACAAATTACTAAATAAAATAAATAATTAGTAGCTTATGTAACAAAGTGTACCTCGGTTAATATAAAAAACTCAATTATATAACTACGAAACCGTAAAAGGCAATCTACAATATTGATTGAATTGTATTAGTCATTGACCAAGATCATCAATTGTATTAGTCATTGACCAAGATCTGGTGGACCGTGGAGGGGTCACGAATCCTTAATTAAACTCATTTACTTATCATACATATACTAGAGTGGTGAAAACACACTGGGTTGTTAACTCTCACCAATAGTAACTTAGAACATTTCTAGTGATAAGCTACAAAAACTGTGGGAAGCAAGGACTGTGATTTCGTTTTTTGAGTTAAGTTCGGTCTTCTAATTCTAAGAAGTATTTCGAGAAATATATTGATGTGTAAAGAAAGAACGAAAATTTTTTGATAATACATTAATATATAATGAATTTCGAGGGTATATTAAATATGTGAAAAAATAATATGCAAGTAAATAATTGTATTGAACACATCAAATGAAACCAAAATACCTAACATTAGAAAATCAATGGGTAGTTTAAAAATCAATATATAAGTAGAAGAAGTGGTACTTAAGAAATTGGGGAGTGGTTTTAGCAATAAATAATTAGAATAAATGATAATTAGAAAAAAAAAACTCAAAATTTACAAAAAAAAAAATCCTCGAAAAAAATGTAATTTTTAGTAGCTGATTTTTGTATTTTACGAAATTTATAAAAAAATCTCAAAAAATGTAATTTTTTTTTCATAATTTCAAAAATATCAAAATTTGATTGGAATTTTGTATTATTTCCCAAAATCACAATCCTTGGTGGGAAGTACGTGAAATTCGCTACCATTTAACCATGCATCCACTCCTTGCATGGAACCTAGAACTTCCACGACCAAGAAGAGCCGTGGGTCATAAAGTAAAATTAAAATTTGATGGGTTCAATTCTTCAGAGATAAATGGCTGATATCATGTGATTACTATTGTTTGCATTATCATATTTGTTTTCCCACATGATCACCATCTCAAATAAAGTCTTAAAATTACTAACCAAATACCTTATACAAGTGGTTCTTACATCTTAAACTATTAGTTCAGTCAATTACCTTTTTGTTACATTTTTATACCTTTGTTATGTTAATATTTTGTAATTAATGTTTTGATAGGCAATAAAAGGCTTTCAATAGATTTCAAAATCATTTAAATGTGTTTGACAGGCTTAGAACATTGGACTTGTGATAAAATATTCATAAAATAAAATAAAGTACATAGTTTGAGAGTTTTATATTAACCATGGTACATTATATTAAGTAAATAAGCTATTTGATTAAGAAGTTTAGATGAATAATTTCGCACTATATGAAGTGCATGTGCAAACTGATATCTTTTAGAAAAGGAGTGTTTGAACTACTATTGTATATGTATTTTATTGTTAATTCTTAACTACCCAAATATCAAACCAAAGGAAAGTCAAACTCGTGATACCAAGTCAGCTGTTGCATATTGTAGAATTATGATTGAAGGGACCCTTATTGAATCATCCATCATACTTTGAGTAATAAAGATGTGCATCCCATAGTTCCCCCTGGGTCCCGGAGATTTATTTTTAAAAAGTTTATATAAAAACAAAATTCAGACATCATACTTTGAGTATCAAATAGTTGGTTTTTGTGTGTTTAACTTATTTCTTTAAATGACCTCGTTTCCGTTTAAATGATACAAACTACCACATATTATTTAGTCCAAAACCTATGCAAATCATTATCATTTTTTCAAACTTATTATATCATGCTCCTATATGAACTCTTTTTAGTCTTAATAGTATTACTATTGGCGCAAGAAAAAAAATTGAATTTTTTGTCAAAACTTCATTCACAATGTGTTTTCTTTATCTCTCCCTAATTCAAAAAATTATTTAAGATCTTTATCAATTTGTTCTAATAATCTAGGTCTTAAAATTTAATGTTTAGGTTACAAGATGGCAATTCTTTTCTGGAACTTTGGTTGTTGATTATATAATATTTTTATATAACAGCTTAATGAGGTTCGCACTAGGAAAAATAGATATAGGTGTACCCTAGATTATTGTCATTCGACCTAATCGAACCCATCACATTATAATCTTAGTTTAGTTAGTTGCCTCCATGGGTGTACTTGACATAAACCGAGTACATAAATGCTGAAATGAGAGCAATTATCAATTAATATCCTAAATTTTGTGGTTTATTATAAGTAATAATTTTCTAAGTTAATCTTGTCAGTGTTAAGATTTAGTATGTTAAGCAATAGGTTTTTGTTCAATATCTAAATAATCTAATAAATTAATGGAAAAATCAATGAACGACATGGAAAGGAAAATGAAAATTGTGCATGAGTATTACGAAAAATAATATATCTAAATTAACCGAATAAACATAAAAATGAAATATTAAAATAAACAAATCAAGAAGAATGGGGAAACGTCTCACCATGGATGAATAAAAACTATTAGTATAGTCAATACGTGTTATATAGTTCAAACTAGTAAAGCTTACACCGAATGGTATCATAAGTCCAAGGTTCAAACCATATCAAATAAAATTATCCAGATAATTAAAATATAACAAAGATGGAAATGCAATATAAAGTAATTAAAAAATAAAATAAATAAGCATTCAAGTTTCAACCAATAAATTTTTAATAAATGATTTTATGCCTACAATAATACCTTCCTTGTGAATAGAGCATACAATAAAGGTCTGACATCCCATTGTTGCCCTACCCCACTGGAAGTTCTTTAAAAAAAAAATTGTTCAAATACTCATTTTCTACAGATGTCACTTTATAGATATAATTCACATTGTGGAATTCTTAATCAACCTTATGTAAGATAGCCTACCTTGGTTATATAAAACACTACAAATACAATTTTTCTAAGTGCATATATGTTTATTGAGTATTAATTGGATTTAAATTGGGTTGCTGACCATTTTTTTTTTTTATACCATGCGCGAAAGCTACATTGTGGTCCCCCGAAGGGTAACCAAAACAAGATACTTCTTCTAGAGGCATTTCTTTTTCAATGCCAACTAGAAGAATAAATTGTATTAGGTAATCATCTGAGAAAATAGTTATGAAACTTTACGTCTTTATTTAAGATGACGATCGTGTATTGTAAATTAAAACGTATACAATAATCAACAATAGTAATCACACATCGTATTAATCGTTTACATTTTAATCAGCTCAGCGGTACACTTGGGGCAGAGAAACTCACAAATACAACATTCCAATCTGCCAAAGGTATACCAACTGAGTTGGTAGAGGTGTGGTGGATGGTATCACACGTCATGGGTTTGAATTCGTCCGGCGGTATGAATTTGGGAGTGTTAAGGGGTATTTTTTTTAATTATAATTTTTTTTTTTTTAAAAGGATTCCAATCCTGTGGCATTTTGGATTGGAGGGGTTAAGGAGATAAAAAAAATAAATAAAATTTATTTAAATTCCTAACTCATAGTCATTTTTGCTACTCCATTCAAGACAAGTAGTTAACCATTACACTTGGCCTACTGTTTTCTTATATCTGATTCTATGTAATGAACTTACATGACCAGCCACTTTTAATATAAATGATATAAAGTACCACATGTTAATTTGACCAAATCAATGAAAATCATTTTCTTATTTTCAAAAATACTTTTTTATGAAAGCACAGAAAGAAAAAAAAATCCAACAATATATAAATTATCAAACTTAATGCGGGTATAAATTTGCATAATAATGTATTTTAATAATTTGTGTAATTTTTTATTAATGTAAAAAATGTATTTTTATAATTAAAAGTATTTTTATACTAAAAAAAGTTTTTTTTATACTTTTGTTACTTATTTTATGTACAATTTTAAATTTAATCAATAACTCATCTAAAAGAATAGGTAAACTTGACTTTTGTTACTAATATTTTTGAAAAATAAAGCAAACTCGAACATAAAAGGAAAAGTAAATCAACACGAGTATTTAAAAAAAATCCAAATTAATCAAGTAAATATACAAAAATAAAATAGAAAAACTAGAAAGGGAAAATATCTCAAAATTGTTATGGAGAAAATATGAATTTGAATAAGAATCATGATGGGCAACACATTTTTACAGTTCATACAAGACTTGCAGTAGATGATATTACATGTCCAAGGTTCGAACCTAGTAAAAGGCATTTAAACTCAAGCCAAGCCTATACAATTAAAGAAGTTTCTGAAATTAAAAATTAAGGAAAATCATTTCCTTTTTATTTTCATTTCATTTAAAGCCTTTGATTTGTTAGATTATGTTGTGATCAAGACTATATGTCTATATTTTCTTTGTTTAGAATGTAAGTGTACTTATGTCTATATGAGAATGTTGGGATTTTAAGACACAAGAAGCTAGGATTTAATCTACATTATAGTTTGGAAAATTCATTACCCTCGGCTAAGGCCTAAGGCATAGTCTCTCCCCTCCTTAGTCTTCTATGTCAGAGTCAATTCATCCTAGTCCAAGGTTATCTCTTTTAAATTTCCTCCTTTTTCATCCTTACCCAAGTTAATGCAGCGTAAATTAAACAAAACATTTAAATATTTTTTAATAGTTTCACTTACACCACGAATCATATAGTTGGTGAATAATTACAATATTTCTCCTCTGAACTCGAAAAAATTACATTTACTACCTTACTTTTTAAACTATGTTACATTTTCTACTCTAGCTTTCTATAATACCAACTTTACCCATATTAAATAATCAAACTACATTAAAATTTTCTCTCCTCAAACATCTAGATAAATTTTCAATATAATAACTTAATCCCCACCTATTATCTAGAATTAAAGTTTATACCGATTAAATTTTTTTTCTTCTTTTATCTCTATTTTTTTTTTCTAAAAAAAGATCACATTAAAATGTCATCGAGAATCAAAATTGTAAAGACCATCACATTTAATATATATATATATATATATATACCTCTCAGCCCAAATGTTGGTGGTAGGGTTCGAACCCTGGACTAGTGATTCCATCTGCCAAAGTAATACTGCTAAGCTGATGTTCCATTGATATATATATATATAACACTACTGGAGGTGTGGTCATTAGAAATGACGAGGGTAAATTTGTAGCTGCTAGACAGTGTATTTTTGGTGAAGGCTCAAATAACTCCGCAGAGATGAGGGCCTTACTTGAAGGTTTGAGACTTTGTATTGATCTAGGATTGCAAAGTTGTGTGATCCAAACAGATTCTAGATTGGTCAAACAGTGGATTTTAAATGAAGCTAATATTCCCTGGTCTCTTAGTAATTGGTGGAGGGAGATTAGAGACACGAGTAAGGCATTAACGTGGTATTGTATACACGTGTACAGGGAAACTAATTCAGTGGCGGATGCTTTGGCTAGATGGGCGCAAGTAGAACAAATGACAATGGATTATTCTTGGGACTCGTTGCCTAAACGAATAAAATACTTAATTATTCTTGATAAGAAGAAGACGGCGTATTTAAGACGCTCGAATGCTAAATGAACATGTTTATCTAGGCTTGTATCGCTCGGGGATGGATTTGCTGCGAAGGAATGGGGTTTGCGGGTGGCGTGTTCTGGAATGATTGGAACTGGAATGTTGATAGTGGAGGTGTTATAGCTGGGGCAGAGTATGCAATCTGCACTCTGCTCCAGTGTTTAGGTGCGATCTCTGCTGGATTGTTGTAGCATGACTCGTTTTGTCGATCTCTGCTGGATTGTTGTAGCAGAGATCAGGGCTGAAACTCTGCTAAAACAGTGAAATCAGGGCTGCACATTTCGGTGCATTGCATGATGTCTCTGGATTGTGACAAGAGTGCTCTGTTTTTACAGAGTACTCTGCCTGTTTTGCTTACATATTTTGCTGCCTGGTTTTTTTTTTTTTTTTTTTAAGTTGCAAGTTTTGAACTTTGCAATTTGCAATCTTTTAGTGTAAGATGCAGAGTGTTAAGGGTTTTTTCTCCAAGTTGCTCAAGCTGCTTCTGGTGATGTTGCTCAAGTTGATCAAGTTGTATATATATATATATATATATATATATACGATTATTTAACCACAAATTACATAAATATATGTTTAAGAAATTTAATCAAGTGGTTAGTTACAAGTAATATATTGCTTCATAAAAAAAAATCACTCAAACATAGCTAAATCAAGAATTCTTGTTTTTTATAAAAAAACATAATAATAATAATAATAATAATAATAATAATAATAATAATAATAATAATAATAATAATAATAATCATAATCATAATCTTAATAATAATAATTGATGATACACAAAAAAGGTCACATCCTTGAGCAATACATGTGTCATGATGATCTCGAGGAATTACGGGCCCCAGCGTCAGCTCAATACAAGTCCTGCCCCAAGCGGTTCTAAATTTGTCCAATGTAGTTCGCTAGACGGACCCGAACTCTTATAGCCTGCTAAGCCCACACGTCTCACAACAATCCTCAATACCCGTAAGTCCTGCCAAGGCAAGTATCTTGAGGATCAGCAACTACAACAACTCTCCACTTCCAACTAGAAAGCAAATACCAGAGTACATTCACATAGAGAAACCTCCTTTTACGGATTGCTCTTGGATTGTGAACTATCTCTCGCGAATCTAGGAGCACAAGGCTAATATGGAAGTTCCCTCCTACAACACGACTCCTAATAAGTGAATGATCTCTACGAAGATCTCCTTCCTAAACTATGCCTTTGATGGCCTAGTAAAATCAAGACTCCTGCACTATAAATAAGACATGAGGTTGGTAAGCTAAGGGACATTACTAATTCTCAGTTTACAACACATCTTCCTCAGATCCCTGCTTGACTTTAGCATCAGAGTGCCATTGACTACCACAATGGTGGTTTGTGGCTCACGTGCGTTACTTGTGCATGTCAACAGGACTAGGTCAAAACAGGGAGCGAAAAATGATTGCATCAGTTTGGCGCCACTTGTGGGGACGACAAAGTTCCTAACCTTTCATTAACATAATCTCGTTTCGAAATGCAGAGAGATGGAGACTCTCAACGCCTCCGCGCTGACAATGGCAACGACAGACCTCAAGATAGATATCTTATCATCTCAAATACAACATATCGCCAAAGCGGTGGAGGCTCTCGCACGACAGAACACTCCACCTGCTAATAGAAACCAGGAGCAACACGGGCCTCCATCTTCGGAAGACAACATAGAGAAAGCACAGGAAAGTCAAGCCCCCGCTAATTCTCATTGGACTAGAGGAGGTTGCGCGGTTAATGCAGAATCGACCGCTAGGGCAGAGAGGCTCGACCCTCAGAACCCCCTCTGCAGAGGGGCACATGACCTAGACGTGCTGTATCGTCTTTTTATCCCACCATTCGTGGATCGTATTATGAATACAACCATTTCAAGGAATTTTACTCCTTCGAAGCTCTATTTCTACGACGGAACAACCGACCTATTCGACCACCTGCGCCATTACCAGCATGTAATGACCATAAACGAAGGATCCGAGTCGGTGATGTGAACAACTTTTCCAACTAGCTTGAAGAAGTCAGCACTAACATGGTTCCATAGCCTTCCGTCGAGGTCGATCGACTCCTTCAAGACGCTGGCAAAGGAGTTCCTGACCCATTTCGACAGGAGTCTACGTTTTTGAAAAGGCCCACATTACATACTCTCTCTAAAACAGAGATCCAATGAGACGTTCAGAGGGTATGTCACATATTTCAACAACGAACTGACACTCATTGACATATGCAGCGATGACACAGCCGTGACAACTTTCACCGAGGGCCTAAATGAGGGAAAGCTCTATAAAGACCTCACCTTGGAACCCCCTTTAGACATGATAGAGCTCCTCAAGAGTGCCTAGAAGCACATTACCTTAGAGGAGTTGAGGACCGTAAAGAGGGATACTGAATGTGAGAATAAGCCCTCCGCTCCGAAGGACAAGAAGGAGGAAAAAAGACAAGCGATACAAGATCAATTTGCTCTTCTGCTCGGTGGAACGGAGAAACCAAGGCAAGCGGGAGTACAACCCCCGACGTTCCATCGACGCGAAGATTAAATTCCCCACGAGTTTACTTTTTAGGAGCCTCTGCGACATCAGCGAAGCTCAAAAGTTTGCTGAGGATACCAATGATCCACAAGGGTCGTCCAAATTCACTTCAGGCCCAGGATCAATTTCTCTCCGTCAACAATCAGTTTACGTCAATTGTTTATTTACTTTTCCATAGTCAATGTAGAGTTTTAGTTCTTAAAGACTTATGTGATTTTCAATCATTTCAGAAATAAAGAAAGAATTACGAAGACAAACTCTATGAGAAATTCGTAAAAAAAAAAAGAATTAAGAAGACGCAACGACACAAGGTAACACCGAGGCTTCTCCCTTGGGAGGAAATTCGTACTACTTCTCCGCAATATGAGAAGAAATTACGAGATCTCAGTAAATCAACTATGTGCCCACCCAAAACAGGTGACCTCCCATAGCAATGATTATCATCATGCCCGATCAGTGCAAATGTCAGAACATTCGAAGACTCTGTGACAGAGATCTCCTATCAGCCTTTGGAAAATCCAAAGCATTCTCTTCAAGTAAGAACATTACAAGAGATACACTATGCAAAAGATAGTGCCTACAACAATTGAAGAACACAATTATATAGACATGTTGGTTCACCAAACGGGCGCTTCAGCAATAATTGTCAGCATTGAATACCGTATAGAAAAAAGGAGACGACGGTTCCCCACGAAACTGCGCAGACCACGTTCAACCAATTAATGGCGTTGCACGCAACCTCATCAATTGAATGGGAGTAACTATTACTCAACCGCCTCGCAGCCTACGTCGTACACGTGCTACCGCACGATCTATGTCGTACACGTGCTACCGCACGATTTACACCGAACATGTAACGTAATCATGTGAGAAACCCTAGCTCTTCATCTGCGGGGCCATGGGCTCAACTTGCCTACTATTCAAACAATATTCTACCACAAGCCTGACACGAGCAGTAGAAATCCTAGTCAACTCTGACATACGGATCGTACCTACAGATCACTAGCTGATTTAAGGTAATCATGTCCACACAATGCACCATGCTTGTGGGCGTAGGTTCGCATGCCCATCAGCAAGCAAAACCTCTCTCTAACCAGGTAAGCTTAGTCAGCCAAGGCTGATGACGATGGCTTCTGGTTCATTTCGACACCTAGTCAGTCTATCACAGATCCAGATGGTTTAGGAAGTGGGAGTCTAATCAGCGCTATCATGCCTGGTGACGACGATTCGCCAGGGATCATTGCCCCCTTTGCAGTCAATGATTGCCGAATCCGATCAGGTAAGCCTAGCTGGTAACGATTGGCAACAAAAGCTTCAGATCAAAGCCCAAACCTATAGCCCCCACTACACTGGCGTAGATGGTTTGGAAGGCGGGAACCTAGTCAATCCAAAACTTATTTTGATGGCTCACCGCGGGACACTGCTTTTCAACCTGGTCGCCGAATTACCAACCCTAAACTTGTAGCCCCATTGTGCGGGTGTAGATTGTTTAAAAGGTGGGAGCCTAGTCAGTCCCGTATTCATTCCGACGGCTTGCCACGGGACCATTGCTCTTCAGCGTGGCCACCAAAAACCCCCAAATTTGTAGCTTGATGCGCACATGTGTAAATGATTTGGAAGGTGGGAGCCTAGTCGGTCCCAAATTGATTTTGATGGCGTGCCACGGGGCCACTGCTTTTCAGCCTGGTCGCCAAACCCCTTCATCTCAAAATTGTAGCCCCAACTGTGCACGAATAGATGGTTCGAAAGGTGGGAGACTAGTCAATCCTTGATTGATGTCAACGGCTCGCCACGGGACCATTGCTCTTCAGCATGGTCGTCAAATCCTTATTACCCAAACCTGTAGTCCACTCTGTTTGGACATAGATAATTCAGAAAGTTGGAGCCCCAAACAACTCGCCACTGTCAATGATCATCTTGCAGACTTTATCTGCAACTGTGCAGGTCGTGTGGAAAATATTGGTTCTTAATCAATTGTCCCCTAAATCATTCTTGGGAGTCAATGGACTCTTTCGAAAGACCAGAGTCCCATGGCCATCTCCATACAACACATCTCCATCTTCATCATCGTCATACACAGGCTCTCCAAGTTCCTCAATTTTGTCTACCACGTCTTCCTCAATCAGGAGATTGTTGCCATTTTGAATAGCATGCTTCCTGCACTCAGTCACATTTGAAACATCTAATAATTGAGTTAGAATTACCCTGCGGTGTCTGTTGGGCAGGACGAAATTCTTGAGGGCGAACTAGCCAACCGCTTTGATCACTTCTGATCATTGACCTCCTGCTCTGCTGTTTTTCCACAGCAAGTACACGCTGGTATGCTTCTGAAATGGTCCTCAATGAGTGAAGTCGTTGAAATAAGGTTTGAGTGTAGCCGAATGGAAGAAAGCGACCCTTCATCTTCTCCCAATCAATGATCTTGGCCTTTCCCTGCCTGTCTCATGATCGCCTCAACTGCTCCCACCACGCAGATGCTCTGCCTTTGAGTTTGATGGTGACCAATTTCACTATGAAACAATCTGAGACTTCCTTATACACAAAAATACGCTATACTTTATGCAACCAATCGATGAATCCTTCAGCATGTAACGTACCAGAAAACTCGAATAGATCTACTTTGAAACCGAGATTTCCATTATGATCCTCTCGACCACGGCGCTCCCAGAATCGAGCACGATACAGGTTTTCGAAACTAGATTCAGAATCGTGATCTTCCATCTCACGATTACAGAAATCCAGCGTCGTTAGACGCTGGGTTAGCTCTGCAACTTGCCTCTGTAAATCCTCAATCATCACATCCTGAACGCTACGATCACTGTGAGGGACTTCCTCGTTTAGAACCTGCTCGCAATGACCACGACCACGACCACCAGCCATAGAAACTAATGAAATCTCACCCCAAAGAGATGTTGAAGCTCTGATACCAACTGACGCCGGGCAGAATAACGATTATTTTGTAGGTTAGTTTTAACGGATAATTAACAGGGAAGAACACAAGTGAATTGCCCAAAACACAGATAAATAACTCTAATGTTCAATTCAAATTATCAAAATCAAAAGTCTCTTACAATATTGTGGAAGAGCTCTATTTATAGTGCTCAAATAACTTGAATAATACGAAGCCTATTCCTAAAAGAAAAAGTAAAATCAAATACTAAAATAACAAGCAGTCTATTTCTAAAATAAAACGTAAAGCCTAATCCTAAAAGAAAACTGCTTATTCCTACAAGAAAAAAGTAGAATTAAATACTAAAATAACAAGAAGTTTATTCCTAAAGAAAAATTAAAGCCTAATCCTAAAAGGAAACTAGAAAAACTCCTAATTAAATTGAAAAATTACGAATAAGTTATTTAGTAAATAACTTTGAGAGCAAATTAGTAACCTTAAAAACCCAAATTAGAAAACCTAAAAACCCTCCTGCATCAAAAGGGGAGGAGAGAAAATTTTAAATTTTGAGTTTTTTTTGTGGTGTGGGAGAGAAGTATTGGTGTGGAAAATAAAGTAGGTGGTGTTGGGGAGAAAAAGTTGATATAGTGGTGTGGGACAGTACTTTAGGTTGTGTGGAGTAGTCGCTGCCTTTTTTTTATAACACTTTGGTTTGGCTAAATACGGTTTGAATTTTTTTTTCTATTGCAATCCATTAATAACTAACATTGTTGGTTTTTTTCCATTCGGAATACAATTTATATCACCTAGGAGATGTAACTAGGTGTAGTATCCATTAGAAACCCATACAAGCACTGCTACACAAAGCAAATGATACAATTAACTTATGATTCTTGTTACAAAACGGTCATGTTGGTGTAGTGAATGGTCACTTGGAAACTATTATAGGACAAAATATTGTAGCTAGTTCATAAAACTGGGAAATTAAAAAGAACTGACACTGTCAACTAAATGATACTGAAAAGAAAAGAAACCTCATTAGATAGGGAATATTTGGATAATGGCTTGACAGGGTATTAACAAATGAGGGAGGTAATGGACCAAGCCGAAGTGGCTCAGACTGTGTGACACAGTGATTGTATGTACCTTGTAGAGCAAAGTACATTAGGGAGGGAGATAGATCAAGTGGAAGTTGTGCTGGAGCCTTAATAGCCCAAGAAAGACTCAAAAGGAAAATACTTTTTTAATTACTGATGGAAGAAACACTGAAGAAGCTTTTCAAGCAAATCAATCCAAAGTTTCTCTAATTAATCACTGCTAAGCAGGGATGGGCATCCTATCTCCCGATCCCGATCCCATCTCGGTCTCATCCTAATTTTTTGGGGTCCTTTTGGGATTGATCAAACTCATCTTGATCTTATTCCGTCCCGATCTAGAGTGGGATGAGATCTGGATAAAGATTTTCAACCCCATCCCATCTCGAACTTATTTTTTTAATATTTATTATGATTAATTTAATCAAATGTACTACTCTTCTAAATGACAGTTTAGGATGTGTTGAATTTAAATCAAAACATCTATTGTTTAAAACCTTGCTTGATTCGGTACTCTATGCTTAGATAGAAACTTCATTTTGAATATTTTAGGTCAAACAGAACCTATGAAAATTTATGCTTTTTCACATTTTAGATTGATTATAGGACAATTATTCTTATAGAAAATAAAGGCAAATGATAGTATGGTTTAGTTTTGCATATTTGGAAATTTGGTCAATGAGCAATATTTTTCATTTTTGAACTTATACTAATTGACAACTTGATAATTTTTATCAATCATACAAGATACAATTAGGAGCAATGTGAGATGAGCTGAAATTTTATATGACATTTTATATTATTATGATGAAAGTTATATTTATATAAATTAGGCATTATTGGTGTATGAGCAATGCGAGATTAAATTGTTTCGTTGTTCTTCATTGGAAGCATATTTAGTACATGCTCATCTTGTCCCATCCTAAACCCGTTTGGGATGGGACAAGATCGGAATGAGATTTATCCCGTCTCAATCCCGAACGAATGGGATGGCATAGGGATGAGGTTCATCCCGTCCTATGCTGACCCCTACTACTAAGTGTTTGGTTTGATTGACTGTCATTCCCATAAGAGAGATAATTGGTAATGGAACATTCAATATCAAAAGATTTTACAACACATATTGTTGAAGATACATAGAACATCAGGAGATTGCTTTAACAACCCTGCTAAAAACTTTGATTGTGTTTTCTTCCTACATGACAATATTAGGTATTAGCCGAACAGAGATACACAGAACATCAGAAGATCTTTTTCTTTTTCTTCCAAAACTTGTAAATGTGGAGACAATGGAAAATTCTCTACAGAAAATGTTTCTAGAGAACATAACGATTTTTGCTTGAAAATAACTTTTTTTCCATGTGGAACCTAATGATTTTCTTAGGCTCGTGAGCTCAGTCACGATCTAGGGATGTACAAGGGTCTAACATGAAATAACCCATGAGCACTAACATGTTGGGGTTCGGATACCAACGATGCTAGTACTTGAACGTGCCCTGACAGGTGAATGCCTATGTGAAAGCACATTGAACAAAAAACTCCAACTAGTATGCTAACACTCAACCATTGCTCAGAGCGCCAAGGCTGCTAGCATATTGACACTAGCTAAAGTGCACACATGCTAGTACTACAAGCACTCACATCCCTAATTCATCACGATATCACTGCAAGGACTAGCACCCAAGCATTAACATGTGAGAATTGGGTGCATGAATAACCGTTAATGCTGGACACCATATACTAGTCTAGCAAAGTCCTCCACCGCCTTGCTAGCTCTGAACTCTATCGACTCGACTAGTCATTTCTTGCTGTGTCCTACAACAGATGATTATATTTCTTGAATATTGTTTGGTATTTGTGGTTAAAAAAATACCCTACACAGTAATTGTTCATATATTGATTTTCATAAAGGTGTCACTTTACCATAAACCAACATTGTAAAAATTTTCTACTAAAACTGATTATGGAAGATTGTTTACCTTTTTAATATATATGCTACTAATTATATTATTCCTGACGCATTTCTTCTTCGGTACTAGCTTAAAGACTACTTGTATTAGTTAATCTTTGTTTTTTACTTGTAAGAAATGTACATACTTATTTGAAATGGTGATCATGTATTATAAATTAAACACATACAACAATCCGATCTAACATAGCAATCACATTGTATTAGTCATTGACTTTACAAGAAGATTTGGTAGTGCGGTGACGAATCCATACTCATACTCATTTCTGCTACCGATTCAAGAGAAATAGTTACCTATTTCTCACCAGAAAACAAATTAAATTATAGGCCTTCAGTTTGGTATGATCCAAAGGCCGATAAAGGACTAGTAATACTCAATTTAGATCAGCTAAACTCAAGCCAAGCATATACAATTAAAGAAGTTTCCGAAATGAATTTTTTTTTAAGGAAAATCAGTCCCCAGTATTTTCATTTCATTTAATTAAAACCCTTTGATTTGTCAAACTTTGTTATGATCGAGACTATATTATCTTTGTAAGTGTACTTATGTCTATATGAGAATGCTAAAATTTTGAGACACAAGAAGATAAGATTTAATCTACATTACAGATTGGAAAATTCATTACCCTTGGTTAAGAATATATATACAGCTAGAGGAATCTTATATAAGAATAGTCATTTCATCCTCACCCAAGTTAATGCACCTTAAATTGAACAAAACATTTGAATATTTTCTGTTGTAGTTAAAATAACATAAAGAATTTGAGGAAAAAAAAAGTAGAGGTGAGAGAAATTAGTGGGAACTAAATTTCCTTTTTAACTTAGAAAAATAATTTCTTTAATTGGATTGGCATGGCTTGAAAACTGATACGTATGGATATAGTCATTTACACCAACCATAAAGTTGGTGGATAATTAAAATATTTCTCCCATGAACTCGTAAAAATGACATTTACTACCTTGTTTTTCAAACTGCGTAACATTTTCTACCCTAGCTTTCTATAATATCAACTTTTCCCATATTAAATAATCAAACTACATTTACACTTACTCTAGCGGAGTTGGTATTATAGAAAGTTGGGGTAGAAAATGTAACGCAATTTAAAAAGCAAGGTAGTAAATGTATGTTTTTCAAGTTCACGCGAAAAATTGTAATTATCCACTGACTTTAGTTTCATGGTGTAAATGATTCTCTTGGATTTTTAGTCCTTTATTGGCCATTCGATCAGACCAATTTAAAAGGCCTATAATTCGGGTTTGTCTTCAACTTTAGAAAATGTGTCTTCTTATCATAAACCTTTTTTTGTGTGTTTTGTGTGTGTGGAATGGCAAGCATGATTTTGTTGGATCTCATAGCATTAATTGTCTTTGATTGCAAGATCTGATCCTTTAACTTCTGATAACATTCGCCGAGAGTCTTATCAACTGAGTGAACACAGTTACCTCTTATATGCCTATGGCGGCATCCCCGATCACTCACCTCTTATATGCTGATGATTCACTGGTTTTCTTGAATGGCAGGAAAAAATCCATTACAGGATGTATGAAGTTCATAGATAGATATTGTCGGGCATCAGAGAGAAAATTAATACTGTGAAAAGTTCGTTCATGATTGATGAGAAAGTCAGTGCCGAAAAAATAATTTTGATCAAACTTTGGACAGGCTTCTCTTACAGGCAATCCTCGTTCACATATCTTGGAGTTCCCATTTACCAAGGCAGATGTAGAATTACTTTCTATGATGATTTGGTAAATAAGATCCAGAATAGAATTCAAGATTGGAAATCCCGACTGTTGTCGCCAGGGGGCATATTGACTTTGATCCGTCATGTCTTATTGTCTATGCCGATTTACACTATAGCAGCTACTGTGGTACCTATGAAGGTCCTACAATCTATTCAGAAAATAATTGTAGATTTCTTTTTGGGAGATCATGAAGGGCGACATAAACGAAAATGGATTGCATAGCATAAAATCAGTGTGACTAAGGAGGAAGGTGGCTTAAATGTTAGAAGTCTAGATGATAGTATAAAAGCCTTTCGAGTTAAATCACTATGGAATCTGATAAACACCAACTCTTTATGGGCAAAGTTTTTAAGGAAAAAATATTTGAAGGCAGGGGTACCAATCCGAAAACAAGAGCTTAAAGCTGGGGCTTCCCCGTTTATGAAAGAGTTGATGGTGCATAAAATTTTTATAGTGGAACATTCCACTTGGAGGATCACTAGGGGTAACGTCAGCTTCTTTGAGGAACACTGGGCTAAGGATGAAATCTTTCTTAGACATGGGGAAGAGGAGACAAATGATACTTGGCCTTCCCTAAGGCAAATGTGCAGGGATAATTTCAAAAGTTTAACCCTGGGAATGCAAAGAAAAGCTCAAGAGGCGTACAAAACAATTTGTGAAAGGTGATGATGGTGATCGAGACACTAGAATATGGATACCTAATAATGATGGTATGTTCTCTATTAGCTCTGTATGTGAAATTTTAGGTGGTAGGGGGACACCTAATGACTTCTAGAATTGGCTCTGGCACCCTCTTCTGCCTTCTAAAATTTCTGTTTTCACATGGAAGATTATTAAAAGGGCTATACCCATAGATGGAGAAATTAGAAGAATTGGATTCCAGTTGGCTTCTAAATGTGGATGTTGTGTTCAATCTGCGGATGAAACCACAAAACACCTCTTCTTGGAGGGTGAGTTAGCAAGCAGGGTGTGGAGACATTTCGAATTGGTTTTTGATATACATTTACATAGACCGGTTGAAGTCTATAGCGCGCTAAAGGCGTGGTTTAGGAAGGCGAAGAAATCCTCATTATCAGGTATACTCCTTCATCTCACTCCTCTTTTTATTCTATGGGAGATATGGATTCAGAGAAACAGAAAACTTTATGACGGAAAGGAGTGTTCGTCAAGCTATGTGATCATTAAAGTGTATTACTGGATAAAATGTGTTGCAAAATTTTTTAATCGTAAATCAAAGGAAACCAATGGGGCGTTGCTCACTAGATTGGGTATACAGGAAAAAAAAGTAGCAATGATTCCTCCCCGGGCAGTGTATTGGAAGTTTCCTCCTATGGGATGGTATGCGCTTAATGTAGATGGATCTTGTCGGGAGAAGAATACTTCTGGAGGATTTGTTATTAGAAATGAAGAGGGTAACTTTGTGGCGGCCAAACAATGTTTTTTTGGGGAAGGAACAAACAATTCTGCAGAAACGAGGGCCTTGCTTGAAGGCTTGAGATTTTGTGTTGATCAGGGTATCCGTAAATGTGTCATTCAGACGGACTCAATGTTGGTCAAACAATGGATCTTCCAAGAAACAAAGATTCCTTGGTCTCTTAGCAGTTGGTGGAGGGAGATAAAAGAGATGAATAAGGCTTTGGGGTGGCATTGCATCCACGTGTTCAGGGAGACTAATTCAGTGGCGGACGCTTTGGCAAGATTGGCTCAAGTGGAGAATATGTCTCGAACTTATTCGTGAGGATCGCTCCCTAAAAGAATAAAGTCCTTAATTATTCTTGACAAGAATAAGACGGCATATCTTAGACTTCCAGATGTTATATGAGTATGCTTATCTCTGGTACAATTCGTTTATGGCAGTCTGAGGGTCGCCGAAAACAATTCAGCGAGAGTGCTGCAGCTTTGGTGAGGAATTGGAGGAGCATTTTTCTGGACCAACAGGGGACAAACTCTGTTTCAGACTGGACAAAGTGCAGCTCTGTGTCTTCAGCTCAACGCAGAGATACGGGTCATACGGAGTGGTCGCTGGGAAAGGAACGCCCGTGGTCGCTTATTTGGGTGCAGTCTCTTGTCAGTTTGATTGGTCTGGAACCTGGACAGCGTGCTCTGTCTCGTTGGACAGAGTGCTCTGTCTCGCTGGACAGAGTGTGTTTTTTTGGGACCTGCTTTACACTAATCAGGGGTGCGGCCTGGATGGATAGCGAGCCTGTTGTTGCGAAATTTGCTGCTGCTCGGGCAGCTTTCAGTTGTGATAATTTACTGCTGTCTTGTGAGTCAGTAGATTATGCATGTGCTGTTTCGAATAATGTTGCAATGGTGCTGTCCTGTTTTCGCAGGAATTGGATTGCAATGTACAAAGTTGGTTTGTGGTTGAAAGCAAGTTGCAATTTTATTGCAAGTTGCTTCCTGCAAGTTGTTTTTGTAGGTTGCAAGCTTACTTATTATGCAATTGCAAGTTTTTGTAGGATGTTTAAATGATCAAGTGGCAAGCAGAATTTTGAGTACAAGTAGTGCAAGTGGAAATTATGTGCAAGGTTTCTTGGAGATTTTCGGATTCCTGTTTCAAGGCCATTTTCATGCGGCTTTGACCTTCGGGGTGCGGTCTGGATGGACAGCGTGCCTGGATTTTGCGGATTTTGCTGCTGCTCGGGCAGCGTTTGATTTGCTGTTGTCTTGTGAGTCAGCAGAATTTGCGTGTGCTGTTTTGAATAATGTTGCAATGGCTGTCCTGTTTTCGCAGGAATTGGACTGCAAAGAATGCTCTTTGGAGTCTCTGGCTTGGGACAAGAGTGCTCTGTTTTTACAGAGTACTCTTTGCTGCCTGTTTTTGTTAGTTGCATATTTTGCACTTTGCAATTTGCAATTTTTTCGTGTAAGATGCAAAGTGCAAGGGTTTTTACTTCAAGCTGATCAAGCTGCTTCTGGTGATGTTGCTCAAGTTGTGCAAGATGTATCTGGTGTTGCTTGCTAAGTTCTCTTAAGATCTAATTCGTTTTAGGTCGCTTTGAGCTAGGAATTTTTCTGGTTTTTAGGATGTATGTCCATTTGTTTAATTTTCTTTCGGGTAAAGTCGTCATGTACCCCCGACATGTGTACAAGATTTTTTTCAAGTAATAAAGGTCTGGCATCTCATAGCTGCCCCTCCCCACTGGAGGTTCAAATAAATAAATAAACAGTTACTAAATTAACTTAAACATTGCACCTTATAGGCCCTAACTTAGCCATGACCTCGTTTCCATTTGAATGATACAAACTACAACATATTATTAAGTCCAAACCTATGCAAACCATTCTCATTCTTTTCAAACTTATACCATGCTATTTGAACTCTTTTTTGTTTTAATAGTATTTTTATAAGCGCGAAAAAAAAAGTCTTCAAAATTTTTTTAACCTCCATTCACTATGTTTTTCTTTATCTCTCCCTAATTTCGAAAAATTATTTAAAATCATTATGTACTTTATTTGTTCTAATAATCTAGGTCTTTTAATTTAATGTTTAGGTGAGGAAATGGCAATTCTTTTCTGAAACTTTTGTTGTTGATTACATGATATTTCATTATACCTACTTAATGAGGTCCGTACATAAAGTTCTGAGTGCCTTCAGCTACCAAATGATATTTGACAATCTAACATTTGATTTGCTGGTCAGACATACCGGAGACAGGATTTTAGACGCATTAATTATTATTATTATTATTATTATTATTATTATTATTATTATTATTATTATTATTATTATTATTATTATTATTATTATTATTATTATTACACCTATAGGAGGGAAGAGCGACTATGGGATGTCAAACCTATATTACTCATCAAAGATTTACATCCAGATCGGAGGTATATGACAACTTTATCCGAATAATATAAACTATTAGCAAAGTCACTACATGTTACATGGTTCAAACAAGTAAAACTTGCACTGAATGGTATCGTAAGTCCAATAATCAATAAAATACTAAAGACCATACAATAATAGTTCAAATACTCCTTTTCTAAAAGATGTCACTTTATAGATACACACCATATCCTCGAATTCTTAATCAAATACCTTATGTAAGATAGTGTACCCGGGTTAATATAAAATACTTCAAATACTATTTTTTCTAGGTACATATATGTTTACTGGGTATTTTTTTTTTTTTTTTAATGTAACCTCCTGTGGGGAGGGGCAACTATGGAATGCCAGACCTTTATTACTTATCAAAAATTGACTTACATACGCTACGGGGGTACATTACGAGGTTACCCGTATTAAAAACCAAAACAAAATAAAAACAAAAACTGTCCTTAAAACAGTTGCAAAGACAAAACGTTGCATCCTGAAAAGAAGCAAATTGCAAAAAGTCCCAACCAGATTTAGCGCAGCACGCTGAAACGCAGCAGCACGAACTCTGTGTCGCAGCAGCGTGTTCGCAGCCACCATCTCGACACTGGACAACACCCAGAACCTTGGAATCATCTCAGCAGGCCGCAGCATCGTAGCAGGCCGCAGAAACTCAGCAATCCGCCTAGCTCAGCACCGCACAACATAACCCTCGCATCAGGCCGCAGCAACTCAGCACAACACCTAGCTCAGCACCCAGCACAGCACAAAACAAGGTACACTCTGTTTTGCAACAGAGTGCCCAACATAACCCTCGCATCCTGCTCCAGCTCCGAACTCTGCCCAGCAATAAAAACAGAAAACTGCATCTACTCTTCCCCGTGGCGTATGCACGCCGTATGCTAGCGGACAAGCACCAGTCCACTTTAATCTTCCACTTGAGCTCATAACTAGCAAACTCCAAACACCAAAAACCATAGCGCAATATAAGTTCCTCGCAACAAATCCACTCCCAATCCATATGATCTTTTATGACACTATCATTAAGCATCCGAGAGCCGAATATACGTCGTCTTATTCTTGTCAAGAATAATTAAGGACCTTATTCTTTTAGGCAGCACTTCCTAAGAATAAGTTCTAGACAGTAGCTCCACTTGCGCCAATCTAGCCAAAGCATCCGCCACTGAGTTAGTCTCCCTGAACACGTGTATACAGAACCACGTCAATGCCTTACTCATAGTCCTAATCTCCCTCCAGCAATTGCTAAGAAACCAGGGAATACTAGCTTCTTGGTAAATCCATCGTTTAACCAACATAGAATCCGTTTGAATCACACAATTTCGAATTCCCAGGTTAATGCAAAATTGTAGACCCTCAAACAAGGCCCTCGTCTCGGCAGAGTTATTTGATCCTGCACCAAAACAACACTTTTAGTCCATGCTCAAAGGCTACTGGGTATTAATTGGGTTGCTAACATTTTTATTTTTTTAGTCCATGCTCAAAGGCTACATTGCGGTCCACCGAAGAGTGACCAAAAACAATTATATTTTTCTAGAGGCATTTCTTCTTCAGTGTTAGCTGAAGAACAACTTACAACTTGTATTAGGTAGTTTGAGTAATTAATTATGAAACTTTACATCTTAATTTGAGATGATAATCATGTATTGTAAACTGAAAAAACACATACAATAATCAGCAACGATAATCACATCATATTAATCATTGACATTTTAATTAGCTCACCGGTAGACTTGTGGCAATAAAATCACAAGTCTAAGATTCGAATCCTCCTAGCGGCATTTTAAATGATATAAACTAGAACATATTATTTAGTCCAAACCTATGCAAATCCTCTCATTCTTTTCAAACTTAAATCATGCTCCTATATGAACTCTTTCTAGTTTTATAGTATTACTATTAGCGCAAAAAAAAATGTTCAAAATTTTGTTTAGAAACTAATTCACAATGTGTCTTATTTCTCTCTCCCTAATTTCAATTTTTTTTTTAAATATATATCAATTTCCCAATTACTTTATTTGTTCTAATAATCTAGGTCTTTCTATTTAATGTTTAGATGACAAAATGGCAATTCTTTTCTGAAACTTTTGTTGTTGATTATATAATATTTCTATATAACTACTTAATGAGTTTCACACAACGATTAGGTCTAGCCCTTGGTTTCCCATGATTTGGCCTTTATTATGAGAGCTAGCCCTTTTTTTTTTCCATTGGTATGTTGTTTTGGGGATTTAGGGCTAGCCCCTAGGTTTTTGGTGATCTAGGTAAAGACTTTAGATTCTATGTTTTTCTTTTTTCGGGTAAAGTCGTAATGTGTACCCCAGGCGATGTAAAATCTTTTGATTGAATAATAAATGTGTGGTTATTAAAAATAATAATAAAAAAGGTTCACACAAGGAAAATAGATATAGTTGTACCATAGATTATAATCATTCGACCTAGTTGAACCAATCAAAATTTAATTTTAGTTTATTTAATGACCTCCATGGCTGTTGTTGGCCTAAATCGAACGGATAAATGGTTAAATGAGAGCAACTTTCATTTAATATCCAAAATTTTGCGTTTAATATTATAAATTATTTTTTAAGTTAATTTTGTGAGTCTTAAGAACCCAATGTTTTTTTTAGTGTATCTAAAAATCTTTACAAAAAATATCTATGAATGACACGGAAGGGAAAATGAACAGTGAGCGCGATTATTATGAAAATAAATAAATCCAAATCAATCAAATAATCATAGAAAATTGAAATATATAAAACAACGACAAGCATAATGGGGAAACGTCTCAACATATAGTTCAATAGAAAATTCCACTTGGAGGATCACTAGAGGAATCATCAGTTTGAAGAACCCTGGGCTAAGGATGAAATCTTTACTAGAAATGGGGAGAAGGAAACAAATGATACTTGGCCGTCCCTAAGGCAAATGCACAGGGATAGCTTCAAAATGTTAAGCCCGGTTATGCAAAGAAAAGCCCAAGAGACTTACAAGACAATAGTAAAAGGTGATGAAGGAGGCAGAGATACTAGAATATGGATACCAAATAATGATGGGAAGTTTTCTATTAGTTCAGTATGTAAAATTTTATGTGGCAAAGCGACATATGATGAATTTTGGAATTGGATTTGGCATCCTTTATTGCCTTCTAAAATTCATATTTTTACATTGAAGATTATTAGAAGGGCTCTTCCCATAGATGGAGAAATTAGAAGAATTGGATTCCAACTAGCTTCTAAATGTGGGTGTTGTGCTCAACCTGGGGAGGGAACTATAAAACACCTTTTTTCTTGGAGGGTGAATTAGCAACAAGAGTGTGGAGACACTTTGATTTAGTGTTTGATATACACGTACATAGACCGGTTGAAGTTTACACTATGCTAAAGACGTGGTTTAGGAAGGCGAAGAAATTTTCTTTATCAAGCACCCTCATTAATCTCACTCCTCTTTTTATTTTATGGGAAATTTGGATCCAGCGAAACAAAAAACGGTATGAAGGAAAAGAGTGCTCGCCATGTTATGTGATTATTTAAGTTTATTACTGGATCAAATGTGTTGCAAAGTTTTTTATTCCAAAAATAAGGGAAACTAATGGGGCATTTCTCCATAGATTGGGTATACAGGAGAAGAAAGTTGAAATGGTTCATCCCTGGGTGATCTATTGGGTTTTCCCTCCCACAGGATGGTATGTGCTAAACGTAGACGGTTCGTGTAAGGGGAACAATACGTCTGGAGGTTTTGTGATTAGGAACGAAGATGGTAACTTTGTGGCGGCAAGACAATGTATTTTTGGTGAAGGCTTGAGATGTTGTATTGATCAGGGATTTCGAAATTGTTTGATTCAAACGGACTTTATGCTGGTAAAATAATGGATTTTCCAGGAAGCAAGTATACCTTGGTTTCTTAGCAACTGGTGGAGGGAGATCAGAGAGATGAGTAAGGCCTTGGTGTTGCATTGTATCCATGTGTTCAGGGAGACTAATTCAGTGGCGGACGCTTTCGCTAGATTGGCGCAAGTTGAGGGTATGTCTCGTTCTTATTCTTGGGGCTCGCTTCCTAAAAGAATTAAGTCTCTAATTATTCTTGAAAAGAATAAGACGGCGTATTTAAGGCTTCCGGATATTAAATGAGTATGTTATGCAATTATCTTTATTTGGATCCATCAAACTGCTTAAGACTGGATGTCGATGATCAAGCACGAGGTGTTGTTTATGGTACAAAGTTATTGCAACAGGTTGAGAATCGCAGTGATCAACCCGGCGAGTGGATTGGTGCTGTTGCGAAGATATAGTGCAGAAATTTCCTGATAAAACAGGGGAGTAAGTACACTGGAGAATGTTATGGTGAACCTAAACTTGTTTGGTTTGGTTCCTGCTTGTGGCAGCTTGGCAGAATTATTATGGTAACGCAGGATCAGTCATGGGCTTGGGGTGATAATGCAGGGAAGGAACAGCAGCAGCAAAGTAAGAGGTTTTGCAGAGTTATAATTGAGGTGATAATGCATGATCAGTCATGGGCTTGGGGTGCTGGTCTTGCGGGTGCTTGCAGGCCGTGGCGGTGGAAAAACTATGAAGTTTGCATGGTGCTGCGGTCGAATGGTTAGGGACAGAGTGCTCTGCCTGGTTGGACACGCTGCTGTCACAGTTTGTGGCGAGATGCAGGACAGAGTACCCTTCTCGCTGGACAGAGTACTGGTTTTGTTACTGATTTGGCGGTGTATATGTATGCAGAAGGTGTTGCTTTTTGGATGGTTGCTCGGGCGGATCTTTGTGCTCAAATAGGACTGCAAATTGCATTTTGCATATTGCAAGTTTGCAGATGGTTAATTGTGTAAGTTCTTGCTGCAAGTTTTACTAGATAGTTTTGGTGTGTTTTGAAGTATCTTGTAGAAATATATTGGAATGCTGGGGTCTGTATTAGGGACAGGTAATTTGGGCTTAATTTTTGTTTGATTTTTAATACGGGTAAAGTCGTAATGTACCCCCGTAGTGACTGTAATTCAATTTTTTGATAAGTAATAAAGGTCTGGCATCCCATAGTTGCCCCTCCGCACTGGAGGTTTAATTTAAAAAACAAAAAACGTATTATATATATAGTTCAAATAAGTAAAGCTTTACTTAATGGTATCATAAGTCCAAGGTTCAAACCATATCAAATAAACTTATCTAGATAAATAAAATATTACAAAAGATGGACATGATTAGAAAATAATTTAAAAAAAAATTAAAATAAGTAAGCATTCAAGTTTCAACAAATTAATTTTTAATAAAAGATTTTATACGTCATGAGTTTGATTTTCCTTTTCTTTGGTATAGATTGTCAAAGAAATAATCAATAAAAAGACCATACAATAATTGTTCAAATACTCTTTTTCTAAAAGATGTCACTTTATAGATACACTTCACATTGTGGAATACTTAATTAATACTTTATGTAAGATAGTGTACACTGGTTAATATAAAACAATATAAATACAAATTTTCTAGGTGCATATATGTTTACTGAGGATGAATTGGATTTAAATTGGGTTGCTAACTATTTTTAATTTTAGTCCATGCCCGACGGCAATATTGCGGTCCCCCAAAGGGTGACCAAAACAAAATATATTTTTCTAAAGGCATTTCTCTTCTTCAGTGCTAGCTAGAAGAACAAATTGTCTTAGGTAATCTGAGTAAATAATTATGAAACTTTACTGACGATCTTGTATTGTAAATTAAAACACAAACAATAATCAACAACAGTAATCACATTGTATATCGGCTCAGTGGTGAGCTTGTGGCAGATGGAATCATAAGTTTATGATTCGAACACTGCCGGCTGGCAATTGAGGTAGGAGGGATTAGTGGGATAAAAAAAATATATATATATTAAAAAAATTCCTTACTTAGTCATTTTTCTACCCTGTTCAAGACAAATAGTTAAACATTGTACTTGTTGGCCAACTGTTATAACTGATTCTATGTAATGAAATTACATGACCCACCCCTTTAATAAAATGATATAAAATACCAAGGTTAATTTGACCAAATCAATGGAAATCATTCTCTTATTTTCGAATATATATTTTTCAATGATATCATAAAAAAAAAATCTAACAATGTATAAGTTGTCAACCTTAATGCTGGTATAATTTTACATAATAATAAATTTTATTAATTTGTATAAATTTTATTAATTTGTATTAATCGGTTAAAAAATGTCATTTTCTCCGATAATTTTGTTAATGATTTTATGTAAAATTATAAATTTAATCAATAAATCATCTTAAAGAATAGGTAAACTCAGTTTTTGTTACTAATAAGTTTTTTTTTAAATAAAGCAAACTTCAAAAACAAAAGGAAAATTAAATTAGCACGAGTATTTTAAAAAAATCCAAATTAATCAAGTAAATATAAAAAATAGAAATGGAAAATATGTCAATATTGTTCTGGAGAAATATGATTCATAATTGCCAACACATTTATACTGTTCGGACTAATATGACTTACAGTAGATGGTATTACATGCTAAGGTCCGAAACTAGTAAAAGGCTTTTAAATGGTTTCAAAATTTGTATAAAAAATACACATAGACACAAACAAACACACCTCAGTTACTTGTCAAATAGAACAAATATAAATGTATACTATAGCTCATCACAGATCTACAATTTCAACCTATTGATTATCGAAGGATGTATAGTACAATAATGCCTCTTCTCTTTATTGCTGACTTGGTTTTTTTTAATCCACGCTCGAACGCTACATTGTGGTCCCTCGAATGGTGATTAAAACAAGATATATATTTTCAAGAGGCATTATTTCTTCAGTGCTAGCTCGAAGAACAACTTGTATTAGGTAATCTAAGTAATTAGTTATGAAAATTTACACCTTTATTTGAGATGATGATCATGAATGGTAAACTAAAACATCTACAATAATCTACAACAGAAATCACATCGTATTAACTGTTGACATTTTAATCAGCTCAATGATAGACTTGTAGCAAATAGAATCACAAGTCCAATTGTTTACTAGGACTGCTAGGACTGAAGAAAACAATCTAAACATACAAAGCATAGACAGGAGATAGAAAGAGAAGAGAATAAGATATACAAGACAGGTATATATATTCAACTAAACCAAGCAAATAAGATAGTCAAAGTTTCAAGATTATCCTTGATCTAAATCAATCGATCGATACAGCTCTAAGTCAGTTTCCTGATTTACACTTAGAGATTCACTGTAAGATCTTATCCGAGATTAGATCGAAGAATAAGTTTTGAAGAATACAGAAATAGATAATATGATTTTATTGAAAGATAAAATATGTACAGGAGACTTACAGGGTAAGAGAGGAAAGCTTACAGTAGTAGTCTTAGGGTTACATGAAAGGTTGGGGTTCTAAAATCGTCTATCTTCTAACAAAGACGAGTGGCTTTATTTATAGAAAATGGAAACCCAAGAAGCGATAAGGCTTCTGGAAAGAGATGAGTTGGATGCTTATCTCATACTTGTCTTCTTGTGATAATTGAAGGAGAATAGTTGAAGATGCTTCATTATTCACCTTTTGACTTTTGTGGATGAGTGGATCAACTGTAGATACACGCGTCCTCTTGTAAACAGTAAAAGAAAGATGTTGTCGGGTACTGTGGCCGAAAGCATTTTTGTCTGCTGGCAGGTGCTTGGAATTATGGAGAGACACCATAATTATTGTAGGGTCAAGTTGACGTGAATGGTGGAAAGATGCCATAACAGTCATCTTCATTGGAGGGTCCACTAGAGGACTCTATAGCTTCATCTTCTTCATCAGAATTCTCTGAAGCTATCATGGAGAGAGTCTCAAGGAGTTGAGCTCTCGTTGGCTTACCTTGAAGTTGCTTCTTAATATGGTCTTTAAGAAGCTTTGCTTGAGTTGGAACCTAAGAGGGCCTCGTGAAATGAGCAGCAGGAACAGGCTGTCTAGAGAAGAATCGTGAGACACCATCTTTTGTAGCGTGACTGTGGTCAAAGGTCGGCCACCATTTGATCTTGAAACGTCGGCAGAACCAAAGAGGTGGTTGTGCTGACTGATTGATTGTGGTAAGAGCAGAGACAGAGAAATCCCAACAGGAAATCCATGTTAGATTGAACTTGATGAAGAACCATAGCAACAGAACTTGTTGAGGAACTGGAGCTGGTGGTTGAAACTTGGATTTGAATAAGGACCATCCTTCATTGACAGGGGGAGGAAGGATCCCATCTTCGGCGCCGAAATGTTGAAACCACAAAGGAATTGAATCTTGCTTGAATTTCTTGCAGAAGAAGAAAAACCATGAATGGGAGCAATTCTGTGAGGGAACGAGAAAATCTCTTTTCCAGGCTTGCTTGTAATCTTGATAATTGAAAGATGCAGGAAGAAAGTTGACAGAGAACTTCTTGTGGGAGCTAGGATGTTGCTTCCAGTCAGCTTCAGTCATAATCTTCAAGATCTGACACTTGGAATGAGAAATCTTATCAGAGTTAGATTTCTCCTTGTTATGAGTAATCACCACAAAGTCTGTGTCGACAAGGATGAACTCATAAAACCTTTCATTCTTGAGACCATCAGCTTCTTCATAGAGAATCTGTGAAGAGAAAACATGACGGGCTATTGCTTGAGGATCCTTGATAAGAGGATAAAGACTTGATTCGAGCATGAGCAGAGGCTCGAGGCATGTCTCTGTCACATATTGATTGGCATGAATTTGAGGCTTCTGGAAAGAGGCCATTGTTTGACTTGATTCAGCTTCCTGGAGGGGCTGAAAAGGATTGGTAAGGGTTGTCGCATAAGAAAAAGGGGGCTTGTGATGTGTCGCAGAAGGCGGCATAGCATATTGGGACTTGAACTGTGGTCTTGCAGAGGGAACCTGCGAAGAATATGAGCTCTGCGAACTCATTTTTGGATAAATTCTCTTGTGAGGAAGTCAGCAAGAGAATTGTCTGCTCCCTTTATATACTCGATGTCAAAATCGAATGCAGAAATCAAACCTTGCCATCTGGCGAAAATCTGTTTTGAAACGAGATTTAAAACATCTTTAGTTAAAATCTCTTTGGCAGATTTGCAATCAACTCGTAAAAGAAATTTTTGATTTGTTAAATCATTTTGAAATTTCATGATGCATAAAACAATCGATAAAACTTCTTTTTTCACAGTTGAATAATTGATTTGTAAAAAATTCCAAATACCAGAATGGTATCGGACCAATTGGATTGTAGTAGAATCAGGTAGACGTTGTTTAAGGATACCACCATACCCTTGGTTGGACGCATCTGTTTCTACAATCTTGAAAGCCTTGGGATCTGAGATTCCTAAACAAGGAAGACTCTTGACTTGGGCTTTGACTTGACGTACTATTCTAGAATGGGCTTCAGTCCATGGACCTGGATGATTCTTAAGGCGATTGTAAAAAGGCTTAAGTAAAACACGGAGGCCTTTATAGAAATCAGCAACATAATTCAAAGATCCAAGAAATCTTTGTAATTGATTTTTATCCCGAATGTCATTAGGAAACTTGTCTGCAAAATCAATTGCTCTTGAAAAAGGAGTAATCATTCCATGGGAAATTGTATGTCCTAGAAATCGAACATTTGTTTGAAAAAGATTAATTTTGGTAGGTGATAAAACCAAACCATTCTTTTTAATACATTTTTCAAATTGTTACAAGTGTTTACAATGGGCTGCAACAGACTCAGAGAAAATGAGTATATCATCGATATACACAATTGTGAAATGAGAAAAAGGAGAGAGAATTTCATTCATGATATTCTGAAATTCACTCGGGGCATTTTTAAGACCAAAGGGCATTACATTCCATTCGTAATGACCAAAGGGAACATTGAAGGCAGTCTTGTACCTATCCTTGGGATGAATCTGAATTTGCCAAAATCCAGACTTGAGATCAAACTTAGAGAAGACACACGCAGAGTGTAATCTCTTGAGAAGATCACGTTGGTGAGGAATGGGATATCTAATCCATCTTAAGACCTGATTAAGGGGCTTATAATTGATGACAAGACGAAGACTACCACGCTCAAGTTCAGCTGCTTTTCTGACGTAAAAGGTTGAACAACTCCAAGGAGACTTAGAGTGGCGAATGAGATTCTTATTCAGCAACTGCTGAATTTCTTGCTTGCAATATTCCATAAGCTGATAATTCATTTGAATTGGTCTAGCTTTGGTTGGAATTTTGCTTTCATTAAAACTTGGTTCATAAGGAAGATAAACACAATGTTGTTTCCTATGCCAGAAAGCATTAGGAAGATTGGAACATAATTCCTTTTTAAATTGTTCTTGGAATTGAACAATCTGAGATTGTAGTTTGGGACATTGAATTTGTTCATCAATTCTTTTATAAGCAATTTCTTGTTTAAGCGAGTTTAAATGTTGTTGTTTCTGAGATATGAAATTAATAAATTGAGTCTTTCGATTCATTTGATTAACTTCATAAATTTCAGGTTTAAAAAAAAACTTAAACTCAATATCAGTGCCTAAATAGGTAGCCTTAATACCTTCTTTAGTAACTGTAAACAGAGAGAATGCAGAAATAAAAGGAGTTCCTAAAATCATTTTCTGTTCCATGTTTTTAACAAGGAGAAAATGTTGTTTGATACAGACTTTGTCTTTACAAATATGAGCATTTGTAAGCTTGTATTTAATCTGTAATTCAGAATTGCCAGTGGTGTACAATTTTTGAGTTGTGATTGTAAAGTATTGTGCTGGGACAATACCTTCTTGGATACAATTCATGTCAGCACCTGAATCAATCAGGGCAATGGTTGATATCAAGATTTCTTTTTTGATAAAAAGATCAACAGAGACATACCATTTCTGGAGTGTCACTTGATGAGGAATACTTTGTTTGATATTACAAAGAAATTGAAGAGTAGGTTCTTCTTGAAGAACGGGTTCAAAAGAAGAAGCTTCTTGAGGAACTGTATGAAGATTCTGAACTTTGAGATCTAAATACAGTTGAGATTGTTTAAGTAAAGCAATATCTTTCTTGATATTATTTACTTCATGTTGGAGATCCGAAATACTAACAGGAGATGAAGAGATAGATGATTTGAATCGATCTATGACTTCTTTGTGGCTATAAAAAGGTTGAACAACCTCAGGAATATTATGAGAAGAAGATAATGAAGTCTTAATATGCTGAAGGTATTCAGTTTTAAGACTGGGATCTTCGATTTTGTCGACAAAATCTAACAAGATGCTAGATTGTTTCTTGTTGGACAACATATTAACAGTTTTATGGGAACAGTTTATGTTGTTACAATGACAAGCTTCTGCACAGGCATCAGAATCACCAGAGATGTCTGATTCAGAAGAGAAGCGATTGATGTTGAAGAGTTGTAGTTCTTCATCAGAAGATTCGGCTTCAGAATCCATCAGTACATTAAGAAACATATTCTTAATTTCTTCAGGAGCTTTTAAAGCTTGAATCTTTTGGGCCGTTCTGCAAGATTTTGCATAATGGCCTGGACGTCCACACTTAAAGCAAACAGGCTTTGAAGTTGGATTGGATTTGAATTGTTTCTTAAATTGTTCGGGCTTGGGCTTATGTGTCCCATGCCTTTTGGGCTTACTATAGTACATGTCTAAATTCTTGGGTTGTTTAGGCCCATAGGGTTTTTCAGATTTGTACTTTCGTGCTGGATGAGATTTGTAAAGCTGTTTAGAATAAGATTTGGATTATGGTAATCGAAAATCTTCAAATCCATACTGTTGACAAAAATCACCAAGTTCTTTAGGCCCATTAATATGTTGTTTCTTAAGCTGATGTTTAAGCCTAAGATCGTTACATATTTGTAGAGCACATTTATTGATAAAATAGATTAAATCTCCATGTGTAAGGTGTTCATATGGGATATCTCCTTGATACATGTCTTGTAATTTATTCCTAACAGTTTCTGCAAAGATAGCAGGTAAACCAGAAAGAAACTTATGTTTCCAAAATGGATTACTAGCTTCAGTTTGTTGCATAACCTTTTTGAGGAAAATGTCCTTATACCATCTGAAATGACTGAGTGTAGGACATTTGTGAATCATAAGTAGATCCTTAGATTTACCTTGAAATTCACCAGGATCCCCAATGAAGTGTTTAAGAATGCTAACAATAAGAGTAATTACAGAATCAGGAATAATTTGACCATGTTCAGTTTTCATTGGTTGACCATCAGGTCCAACCTTAACTGCTTGTAAAATAGCTTGTTGTTCTCCTAAGGTAAGATAATTATCCCACCATCCTTTGATTAAACCAGAGAAACCGGCGATGATAACATGAGCAATGGTTTTATCATCTTTGCCTTAACTACGATGGGTAGAAGCCATCATAATCATTTCTTGGGTTAATTCAATAACACTTTCTTCAGATAAGCCATCTTTATTCCAGATATAGAGATTACCAGTAGAAAATGAACCAAATGCTTGTAATGAACGTTCTTCATACTGCATATCTGGTAAGGAAGGTCTTGGATAATAATTTCTTGTTTTAGGAAGAGGATTTTGATAATTGCCATAAGATTTAGCAATTTTAGCATACTTTATGGGATTGATCTGATATCGAATAAAATTTAATCTATCCAATTCAGCCATAGGATCAAAATCTTCACTAATATCTGATTCAACAGTCATGTCGGGCTTTGACAAGGTGTTGATTCGGAGATTTGAATTGTTTGAGCATATAACGTTTGACGTCCTTGCTTTATTGGTTTCTGACATAAATTATGTTTTAATCTTTTCTTTATCTAATTGAAAAGGTTTAGACAGACAATTAAGATAATTGTTTTGAGGAGGAAAATTCATTTCCGATTGTGTGGGAGATTGATGTTCTTGATCGAACTCTTGTTCAGAAGGAGGATTGTAAATTGGTTGTGGGATCTGCGGATACTGAGGATTAGGTCTGGTATTCGCAAGATCAAGATGAGGTAGAGCATCTGGAGTAGTTGCTCTAGTGATATGCGTAGGGGCAGTCCTGAAAGAGGCTTCAGATCTGCGTCCTGATTGGAAGTCTGAAGGATTGAGTCGTGTGACTCTTGCTTCAGAGAATCTTAATTCTACAGACCCATCAGGGAGAGTAAAAACATGATCGAGCTGACTAGGAGGAAGTCTCCTAGGAACAGCGGCACCTTGAACCTTCAATGTGTCTGGAAGGGTAACTTGGTTCCAATGGATTGTTTTAGGGACAATAACATTGGTTTTCTCCTTATTGGCTTGAAAAAGGATTGTGTATCCTTTATCAGACTCTTGTAAAGCTTTTGGACTTAACTGAGTCTTCATAGCCTTAAAGGTGATCTTGTCGATGAGAGCCAAGGGTTAAGAACCTTCGATCATATCATAACCAGAGGTCTGAATATTGAGAGTTAGTGTTTCAAGGACATTTGGATCCTTGAGTGACACTGAGAAATAGGGGTAACAGTTGAAATAAACTGGACCCGTTGACAGAGTTGACTCTGAGATTCCAAGCAGAGAATCGTGAAACCTATTGTGTCTACAATCGCGAAGTGCAATTAAGGCACATGTATCTAACGCTGTTCTTGTAAGAGGCTTAAGTCCAATCTGGATTAACCCGATATGGATATACTTGTAATCCTGACTATGCAAGTAGTCAAGTGTTTGAGATGAAAATAATTGTTTTGAATCTAAAGATCCATTGAGGGGCACAGTCTGTTCGACTATGTCAATTAAATCTTCAGTTTTTTGAGAGAAAATGGATTGAGAAACTTCATAAATCTTTTTGTAAGGAACAGCTGGTATAGACCAGTTTTGTAAATCCTTTTCAACTTCTGGAATTCTACATTCCATCTTGTTTTGTAAATTTGGGTTGTTTGCCCTAGAACTAGAAGAACGGGAAAGTCTTGACAAAAAAGACATTTTTCAAAATCTTTGGGGTTAAAACGGGAACACTGTGCCTGGACCACCTACAGCTGGAACACCGGTATGGGACCACCTCACCCTCTCATACTGCGCTCACCATGGCGACTTACTTAGGGTTCAACACAACTGACCAACATACTTTTACTGGCTTACCAACGCTATCAACGGCTGACCAACGACACCTAGGACTCACCACTTTTCCCCTCAAACCCTGCTGGCGTTATCTAGTGTAGGAGGGGTTAAGGGGATTAAAAAAAAGAAAAATTAATATTAAAACAGGGGAGTAAGTACAATGGAGAATGTTATGGTGAACCTAAACTTGTGTTGATATAATGTAGAAATTTCCAGATAAAACAGGGGAGTAAGTACATTGGAGAATGTTATGGTGAACCTAAACTTGTTTGTTTTGGTTTCTGCTTGTGGCAGCTTGGCAGAATTATTATGGTAATGCAGGATCAGTCATGGGCTTGGGGTGATAATGCAGGGAAGGAACAACAGCAGCAAAGTATGAGGTTTTGTAGGGTTGTAAATGAGGTGATAATGCAGGATCAGTCATGGGCTTGGGGTGCTGGTCTTGCGGGTGCTTGCAGGTCGTGGCGGTGGCAAGACTATGAGGTTTGCAAGGTGCTGCGGTCGAATGGTTAGGGACAGAGTGCTCTGCCTGGTTGGACACGCTGCTATCACAGTTTGTGGCGAGATGCAGGACAGATTACCCTGTCTCGCTGGACAGAGTACTGGTTTTGCTGCTGATTTGGCAGTGTATATGTATGCAGAAGGTGTTGCTTTTTGGATGGTTGCTCGGGTGGATCTTTGCACTCAAATAGGACTGCAAATTGCATTTTGCATATTGCAAGCCTTTGCAAGTTTGCAGATGGTTAATTGTGTAAGTTCTCGCTGCGAGTTTTACTAGATAGTTTTGGTGTGTTTTGAAGTATCTTGTTAGAAATATATTGGAATACTGGAGTTTGTATTAGGGATAGGTAATTTGGTCTTAATTTTTGTTTGGTTTTTAATACGGGTAAAGTCGTAATGTACCCCCGTAGTGACTGTAATTCAATTTTTTTATAAGTAATAAAGGTCTGGCATCCCATAGTTTCCCCTCCGCACTAGAGGTTTAATTTAAAAAAAAAATGTATTATATATTTAGTTCAAATAAGTAAAGCTTTACTGAATGGTACCATAAGTCCAAGGTTCAAACCATATCAAATAAACTTATCTAGATAAATAAAATATTACAAAAGATGGACATGAATAGAAAATAATTTAAAAAAATAAAAATAAGTAAGCATTCAAGTTTCAACAAATTAATTTTTAATAAAAGATTTTATACGTCACGAGTTTGATTTTCCTTTTCTTTGGTATAGATTGTCAAAGAAATAATCAATAAAAGACCATACAATAATTGTTCAAATACTCTTTTTCTAAAAGATGTCACTTTGTACATACACTTCACATTGTGGAATACTTAATTAATACTTTATGTAAGAAAGTGTACTCTGGTTAATATAAAACAATATAAATACAAATTTTCTAGGTGCATATATGTTTACTGAAGATTAATTGGATTTAAATTGGGTTGCTAACTATTTTTAATTTTAGTCCATGCTCGAAGGCAATATTGCGGTCCCCCAAAGGGTGAACAAAACAAAATATACTTTTCTAAAGGCATTTCTCTTCTTCAGTGCTAGCTAGAAGAACAAATTGTCTTAGGTAATCTGAGTAACTAATTATGAAACTTTACTGACGATTTTATATTGTAAATTAAAACACAAACAATAATCAACAACAGTAATCACATTGTATATCGGCTCAGTGGTGAGCTTGTGGCAGATGAAGTCATAAGTCTATGATTCAAACCCTGCCGGCGAGCATTTGAGGTAGGAGGGATTAGTGGGATAAAAATAAAAATAATAATAATATTAAAAAAATTCCTTACTCAGTCATTTTTCTACCCTGTTCAAGACAAATAGTTAAATATTGTACTTGTTGGCCAACTGTTATAACTGATTCTAGGGGTGGGCATCCCATCCCGCGATCCCGTTCCCGTCCCGATCCCGTCCCGTCCCGATTTTACCGGGTCTTAATGGGATTGAATAATTTCATCCCGATCCCGTCCCATCCCGATCTAGAATGGGATGGGATGGGATGAAGATTTTCAATCCCGTCAATCTCATCCCGTCCCGAACTAATTTATTAATATTAATTATTAATATTTTTATTTAAATATTTATTTTAGAATTGTGATGCCCATACACTAAGTATGAATGCAGCAGGTTGAATGCATCTTTACACACTAATGAAGCTGTAAAGAACTAAAGATGAGACTATGACCTAGCATCCACCAACTTTTCCACTACAAACTAATCAGAATGGAACAAATATTTCTCTGTTAGACAAACCCTTATCCCTCCTGGGATGATGTAATCTATCATTTTGGTTAGTTACACAAGTTCTAGACTTACATGTCAAAATTATTTCCTCATCCACATTGTGTTTCTTTGATTAGGTTAGGAGATCCCAGTAAGTGATGTGGGTAAGATGTGAGTTTCATAAATCCGTAAGAAGCAGAGATTTAGATAGCTCAAGTCAGCAGCTCACTTGGTCAAGAAACTACAACAAATAATGCAACTATATCATCATCATTGTCATCTAATCTTACCAAGTTATACTTGCAGACTGCCGTATTCTCTGCATAGGATGAGATCATCCAGAAACTCGATTGCTTCTGGAATTGCATGCTAATATGCTATACCCAAGCTCAAAGAGTACACAGGATTTAGGTGACACAGATATATAAGTTACTACCATGATGCATGTGTCATCTAGGAATAATCACAGATAATGAGCATAAACAAAAAGAGCATCAGCCACTTCAAAGTTTTCTGCCTTCATTGTTCAGAGGGCATGAAATTGTCATTTATATAACTTGATAAGATTTCTATACAATGAAAGCCTATTCAGCCCCCTTTAATGCAAAATTTATCAACAGGGTATATGTTCAGTTTTAACTATGAAAACAAAATTAATCCGAATGGCTGTTACCAACTGTGAATGACGGACTTTTATAGATCACCTTTTATACTTGCATCACTGATAATATGTACAACTAGTATCGATCACCTTTTATACTTGCATTTACACATTTGTACAAACTGGAGATGAACAAATCAACCTCCCATAGCAAAGGAGGGGCGAGAATTCTGTTGATGACAAGAATGTACATTGTCAGGATCGCCGGATGTCATCAAGTTGATCTCCAGATGGGTTTCGACTAACTTAACCATGTTCACAAAATATTGATACTCAGAAAGAAGTATAGAAATAAGAATTAAGGTGATATTGATACCTTGATGATTTCAGATTTTGAGCTGGGCCGCATATATTTTGAGTTTTTTTTTTGTATGACTAATGATTGAATAGTTGATCCCGTCCCGTCTCGTCCCGAACCCGTTTGGGATGGGACGAGGTCGGGATGGGGGTTTTCCCATCCCGTCCCGTCCCGATCTCGTATGAACGGGATGGGATAGGGATGGGTATATCTCGTCCCATCCCGTCCCGTGCCCACCCCTAACTGATTCTATGTAATGAAATTACATGACCCACCCCTTTAATAAAATGATATAAAATACCAAGAATAATTTGACCAAATCAATGGAAATCATTCTCTTATTTTCGAATATATATTTTTCAATGATATCATAAATAAAAAAAATCTAACAATGTATAAGTTGTCAACCTTAATGCTGGTATAATTTTACATAATAATAAATTTTGTTAATTTGTATTAATGTCTGTGTAAACGTTTTTAATGCATCGGTTAAGAAATGTCATTTTCTCCTATAATTTTGTTAATGATTTTATGTACAATTATAAATTTAATCAATAAATCATCTTAAAGAATAGGTAAACTCAATTTTTGTTACTAATAATTTTTTTTAAAATAAAGCAAACTTCAAAAACAAAAGGAAAAGTAAATTAGCACGAGTATTTTTTTAAAATCCAAATTAATCAAGTAAATATAAAAAATAGAAATGGAAAATATTTCAATATTGTTCTTGAGAAAATATGATTCATAATTGCCAACACATTTATATAGTTCGTACTAATATGACCTACAGTAGATGGTATTACATGCTAAGGTCCGAAACTAGTAAAAGGCTTTTAAATGGTTTCGAAATTTGTATAAAAAATACACACAGACACAAACAAACACACATCAGTTACTTATCAAATAGAACAAAAATAAATGTATACTATAGCTCATCACATATCTACAATTTCAACCTATTGATTATCGAAGGATGTATAGTACAATAATGCCTCTTCTCTTTATTGCTGACTTGGTTTTTTTTTAATCCACGCTCGAAGGCTACATTGTGGTCCCTCGAATGGTGATTAAAACAAGATATATATTTTCAAGAGGCATTTTTTCTTCAGTGCTAGCTCGAAGAACAACTTGTATTAGGTCATCTAAGTAATTAGTTATGAAAATTTACACCTTTATTTTAGTTATGAAAACCCAAGAAGCACACAAGACGGCGGAACAACACACTAGGATTACTATGGATGACATTGAAAATACACAAGATATTTTAAAGGGGGCTGGCTACACATCCAGGGAAATCAGAATGGCAAGGCTGAGAGAGCAATGTGATGAAGCAAAGTCTGAAGACGGATATGCTAAAGCGGCACCGCTGTGGATTGTCCCTTTTGTGGCAGACAGTAGCTCAAAGAATGCACAAGGTCAGTCTAAGCTTGCTGAAACAGCGGACCAGCAGTCCTTACAGGAAGCACTTTCGAAGAATTCAGGGGATACAAACAGGGCTGCTATGCAGCACCGAACAGGGGACAAATTGATCGAAGAGAGACACGAATCAGGGGATACAAACAGGGCTGATGTGCCGCACCGAACAGGGGACAGATTGGAGCATTCTGATTCAGGGATACACAAAATTGTTTCGATAGATTCGGGGGCCAATGCACTGGATAATATCGGACAACAGGGGACTTGCTCAACTATGAAACAGGGTGTTCAACTTCTGCAACAGCCGCAGGGAGCTGGAACCTACCTTCCAATGAGTTTGCATGCCGACAACATTCAAGCACAGGAAGCAGCAGTTAATGCACAGAATTTGCCGATGCAGGCAGGATGCAACAAGTCAGGAAATCATGCATTGTCGGATGATGAGTCGGATGCACATACGTCTTCGAATAACATGGTTGAGTCAGGTCATCATTCCGACGACGCTAGGACGAAAGGTAAAAAGAAGAGTTCAAAGAATGGACCCGCGGGGGGGAGCTGGCGAGTGACACGAAACATGACTACCCCAGGTATTTCTAATGATAGATAATATTATGTTCTGGAATGCACGGGGAGTTGCTAACCGGGCGACTCGATGCAGATTAAATAAGCTGGTTAAAGATAACAATGTTAAGATGTTTGCCATTGCGGAGCCGATGATTCAAGGCACATGGAGATTGCAGGCAAAGTGAGTCTGCTTTGCTTTGCAACGAATGAGGAAGTTGGCGGAAAAATATGGCTCTTCTGGGATAATAACCTACAAGTGGATATATTAATTCGCACCGATCAATTGATTCATTGTAAGGTTACTATCCTTTTTTCCAATATCGTTTTCTACACTTCCTTTGTATATGAAAAATGTTCAGTACAGGAGAGACGAAACTTATGGGAGGACATGGAGCACATTGCAATGGGTATGAATGAAGTCTGGATCATTGGCGGCGACTTTAATTCATTGTTGAAGGCGGAGAAAATTAGGCGGACGTCCTCCTAATCAACTGGCAATATCAGACTTTTCTAGATGTATCTCGAGCTGTGAACTTACAGATTGTGGGTTTGAAGGACCAAAATATACTTGGTGTAACAACCAAAGAGGAGATGACAGAACCTGGGCTCGACTGGATCATTTTTTGGGTAATGCAGACTGGCTTACTCTTATGCAGCATTCTAGGGTCGATCATCTACTTAGAGCATGCTCTGATCACGCACCATTGCTTCTTTCTTTGCCTTTGACACAGAGGGCAGGTATGTCCCCATTCAGATTTCAAAATATGTGGTTAACTCATGATGAATTTTTGGGATTTGTGGACAGAAACTGGAACTCTCCTATAGATGGTTCTGGGGATATGTATATCGTGGCTATTAAACTTAAGCACCTTAGAGAGCTTTGAAAATATGGAATAGAGAAACTTTCGGTAACATTTTCAGTACCATTAGAGGATTGGAGGATGATATTGCAAGATTGGAATTCAGTTTAATGCAGGATTGGGATACAAATGATATGGTTAATCTAAATAGATGTCAGGCTGAACTCAAAATGGCGTTGATAAGAGAAGAAATTTACTGGCAACAAAAATCAGGTGAAAAGGAGTTCAAAGAAGGAGATGCATGCACTAAATTTTTCTTTGCTTCCGTCAAAACCAAGCAAAAAAGAAGAGCGATCACAAAAATCCATGACAGGGCAGGGACTTTAATCACGGATCCGAGAGATATTATGTTGGAAGCGAATAATTTTTTTGGAGCTTTGCTTTCAGTAGGAGGATAAAAAGAGGATCTAGAACTCATGGAGTGCATCCCGAGCTTGATAAGGGAGGAGTACTGTGATTCAATCATGAAGTCTCCTGATTTAGAGGAAGTCCGAAAAGCAGCTCTTAGCATTCCACATGATAGTGCACTGGGCCCGGATGGCTTTACAACTGGTTTCTTTCATAGCTGCTGGGACATTATTGGTCTGGATATTTGGAAAGCCGCGAAGGAATTTTTTGACTGCCAAGCGATGCCAGGTAGTTTCTCTTCCAATTTTTTAGCTCTTATTCCTAAAATTGAAGAGCCCCTATCTTATTCTGATTTAGGCCTATCAGTCTGTGCAACGTGGTTTATAAAATTTTTAGTAAAATCCTTTGCTTGCGGTTGGGTAAGATACTCCCAAATATTATCTCTTTAGAGCAGGGGGCTTTTGTACAAGGGAGACTTATCTCAGAAAACATTGGTTTGGCACAAGAATTAATGAGGGAGATTGGCAAAAAAGTGATTGGGAACAACGTAATTTTCAAGCTGGATATGAAAAAGGCGTATGACAGAAGTGAATGGGGATATCTCTTGGCGGTTCTTCGTAAATTTGGTTTTAATAACAGAATATGTCATTTGATCTCAAATTGCGTAACTCACTGTGGATTCTCGGTGTTGATGCAAGGCAAGTATGACGGGTATTTCAGATCTTCTAGGGGTCTTAGGCAAGGTGACCCTCTCTCCCCCTCACTCTTTGTTATTGCTGCTGAAGTACTAAGTAGAGGACTCTCTCGAGCTTTTCGTAGAAGGGAAATTGGATTTTATCACGCGCCCATGGCGGCCTCCCCGATTACTCACCTCTTATATGCTGATGATTCACTGGTTTTCTTGAATGGTAGGAAAAAATTCATTGCAGGATGTATGAAGTTTATTGATAGATACTGTCGAGCATCAGGAGAGAAAATTAATACGGAGAAAAGTTTGTTCATGATTGATGAGAAAGTTAATGCCGAAAAAATAATTTTGATCAAATTATGGACAGGCTTCTCTTACAAACAGTCCCCGTTCACATACCTTGGAGTTCCCATTTATCAAGGCAGATGGAGAATTTCTTACTATGATGATTTGGTAAATAAGATCCACAATAGAATTCAAGGCTAGAAATCCCGACTGTTGTCGCCTGGGGGCAGATTGACTTTGATCCGACATGTGCTATTGTCTATGCCAATTTACACTATAGCAGCTACCGTGGTCCCTATGAAGGTCTTGCATTCTATTCAGAAATTGATTGCAGATTTCTTTTGGGGAGATCATGAAAGGAGACATAAGCGGAAATGGATTGCATGGAATAAAATCAGTGTTACTAATTAAGAAGGTGGATTAAATGTTAGAAGCCTGGACGATACTATAAAAGCTTTTCGAGTTAAATCCCTTTGGAATCTGATAAACACCAACTCTTTATGGGCAAAGTTCTTAAGAAAAAAATATTTGAAGGCAGGGGTACCAATCTGAAAACAGGAGCTTAAAGCTAGGGCCTCACCGTTTATGAAACAGTTGTTGGTGCATAAAAGCTTTATAGTGGAAAATTCCACTTGGAAGATCACTAGAGGTAGCGTCAGCTTCTTTGAAGAACACTGGGCTAAGGATGAAATATTTATAAGAAATGAGGAAGTGGAGACAAATGATATTTGGCCTTCCTTAAGGCAAATGTGCAGGGATAATTTCAGAATTTTAACCCCGAGAATGCAAAGACAAGCTCAAGAGGCTTACAAGACAATAGTGAAAGGCGATGATGGCGATCAGGACACTAGAATATGGATACCAAATAATGATGGTATGTTCTCTATCAGCTCTGTTTGTAAAATTCTAGGTGGCAGAGGGACACCTGATGATTTCTGGAATTGGATCTAGCACCCTCTTCTGCCTTCTAAAATTTCCGTTTTCACATGGAAAATTATTAAAAGGGCTATTCCCATAGATGGTGAAATTAGAAGAATTAGGTTTCAGTTGGCTTCTAAATGTGGATGTTGTGTTCAATCTGAGGAGGAAACAATAAAACATCTTTTCTTGGAGGGTGAATTAGCAAGCAGAGTGTGGAGACATTTCGACTTGGTGTTTGACATTCACGTACATAGACCGGTTGAACTATATACCATGTTAAAGGCGTGGTTTAGAAAGGCGAGGAAATCCTCACTATCAGGTACCCTCATTCATCTCACTCCTCTTTTTATTTTATGGGAGCTTTGGATTCAGCGAAACAGAAAACTTTATGACGGAAAGGAGTGCTCGTCAAGCTATGTGATCATTAAAGTGTATCACTGGATAAAATGTGTTGCAAAAATTTTTAATCCTAAATCAAAGGACACTAATGGGGCGTTGCTCAATAGATTGGGTATGCAGGAAACAAAAGTCACCCTGACTCCTCCCCGGGCGGTGTATTGGAATTTTCCTCCTATGGGATGGTATGTGCTCAATGTAGATGGATCTTGTAGGGAGAAGAATACTTCAGGAGGTTTTGTTATTAGAAATGAAGAGGGTAACTTTGTGGCGGCTAGACAATGTTTTTTTGGAGAAGGAACAAATAATTCAGCAGAAACGAGGGCCTTGCTTGAAGGCTTGAGATTTTGTGTTGAACAGGGTGTCCGACCATGCGTCATTCAAACGGATTCCATGGTGGTTAAACAATGGCTTTCCCAAAAAACAAAGATACCTTGGTTCCTTAGCAATTGGTGGAGGGAGATACGGGAGATGATTAAGGATACTGAGTGGCATTGCATCCATGTGTTCAGAGAGACTAATTCAGTGGCGGACGCCTTGGCTAGATTGGCACAAGGGGAGCATATGTCTCGTACTTATTCGTGGGGATCGCTTCCTAAAAGAATAAAGTCATTAATTATTCTTGACAAGAATAAGACGGCATATCTTAGACTTCCAGATGTTAAATGAGCGTGGTTATCTTTGATACATTTTGTTTAAGGCAGTCTGAGGGTTGCAGGAAACAATTCGGCGAGTGTGTTGGAACTGTGGGGATGAAATGGAGAAGAACTTATCTGGAAAAATAGGGGAGATACTCTGTTTTGAAAGGGCGACAGACTGGACAGACTGCGGGTTTCATTTCAAAGCAGCGATATGATCAGGAGCAGCAATGCCTGTGTTCGATGAATAGGTTTGGTGCTGTCTCAGGACAGTCTGATTGGCTTGGATTTTGGACAGCGTGCTCTGTATCGCTGGACAGAGTGCGATATTTTGGCGTCCTGATTCTGGACAGCGTGCTCTGTCCTGCTGGCCAGGGTCATTTCTGGATGGACAGAGTGATAGATTTTGCGGAATTGTTGCTGCTTGGGCAGAGATTTGTTTGCGCTAATTCGATGATGTCTTGGGAGTCAGCAGATTATGCTGGTGCTGTCTCGAATATGTTTGGTATGGTATTGGTTTGTTTTCGCAGGAGTTGGATTGCAAGGTGCAAAATGGGTTTGTTTGTTATTGACGGCAAGTTGCAAAGTGCTATTGCAAGTTGTTTCCTGCAAGTTCCTTTTTGCAGGTTGCAAACTTGATTATTATGCAAGTGCAAGTTTTTCAGGAAGTTAAGTGGAAACCTGGATTTTGTGGACAAGTATTTCAATTTGTGCACAGGTTCTTGGGTATAGATTTTCGGATTCATGTTTTAAGGTCATTTTCATGTGGCCCTGACCTTAGGTAAGATCTTTTAAAGTTTTTTTATTTTAGGCAGGATTTTTGCAGTTTTCATTTGTTTCGTATGGGATATTCCCTTTGGTTTTTTCTTATTCGGGTAAAGTCGTAATGTACCCCCGAAATGTTTCAAACATTTTTTGGTATAATAAAGATCTGGCATGCCATAGTTGCCCCTCCCCACTGGAGGTTTAATTCAAAAAAAAAAATATCATGAATGGTAAACTAAAACATCTACAATAATCTACAACAGAAATCACATCGTATTAACTGTTGACATTTTAATCAGCTCAGCGATAGACTTGTGGCAAATAGAATCACAAGTCCCGGGTTCAAACCCTGCTGGTGGTATCTAGTGTAGGAGGGGTGAAGGGGATTAAAAAAAAAAATTAATATTAAAAAAAATTGGCTTACTGTTTTCTTATAACTGGTTCTATGTAATAAAATTACATGATCTACCACTTTTAACATAAATGATATAAAGTACCACATATTAATTTGACCAAATCAATGGAAATCATTCTCTTATTTTCAAACATATTTTTTTTGTTGAAATCCTAAAAAGAAAAGAAAAATCTATTTTTACTAACATGGTTCATATATTTTTACAATTGCTATTTTTACTTTAGATCCTCATTTGTTTTTTCCACTGATGATGAATTTTCAAAAGGTCATGCTACACTTCCTCTATTTAAAAAGTGAACTATTTACATTCTTTTTCAAACTTATGCAACTAGACTTACCACCTCAAGGTTATTAAATACATTTTTTTTATAGGAACCTCCAGTGGGGAGGGGTAACTATGGAATGTCATACCTTTATTACTTATCAAAAATTGACTTACATACGCTACGGGGGTACATTACGACGTTACCCGTATTAAAAACCAAAACAAAATAAAAACAAAAACTGTCTTTAAAACATTTGCAAAGACAAAAAGTTGCATCATGAAAAGAAGCAAATTGCAAAAAATCCCAACCAGATATAGCGCAGCACGCTGAAACGTAGCAGCACGAACTCTGTGTCGCAACAGCGTGTTCGCAGCCACCATCCCGACACTGGACAGCACCCAGCACCTCGGCATCATCTCAGCAGGCCGCAGCATCACAGCAGGCCACAGCATCGCAGCATCACAGCATCGCAGCAGGCCACAGCAACTCAGCAGTCCGCCTAGCTCAGCACCCAGCACAGCACATAACCCTCGCATCAGGCCGCTACCACACAGCAGGCCGCAGCAACTCAGCACAGCACCTAGCTCAGCACCCAGCACAGCACAAAAATAGGGTACACTCTGTTTTGCAACAGAGTGCCCAACATAACCCTCGCATCCTTTTCTAGCTCCGAACTCTGCCCAGCAATACAAACAGATAACTGCCTCTACTCTTCCCCATGGCGTATGCACGCCGTATGCTAGTGGACAAACACCAGTCCACTTTAATCTTCCACTTGAGCTCATATCTAGCAAACTCCAAACACCAAAAACCATAGCACAATATAAGTTCCTCGCAACAAATCCACTCCCAATCCATATGATCTTTTATGACACTATCATTAAGCATCCGAGAGCCGAATATACCCCGTCTTATTCTTGTCAAGAATAATTAAGGACCTTATTCTTTTAGGCAACATTGCCCAAGAATAAGTTCTAGACAGTAGCTCCACTTGCGCCAATCTAGCCAAAGCATCCGTGATATTCACATAATTATTACATAATATATCCTTTAATTTATATATGTTAGTGTTTCGATTATTATAATTTATAATAATTATTTCGTTTTCATGTTTTGGCAGAAATTTGAGCGTTAACGATGAAATGATATTAAGGCGACAACTTAAGGACTGACAATTGGTCGATTCTAGTGGTGGTACAAAGCAAAGAGACACATATCTAAACCTAACCCTAATAAACCTAGGTCCACCTAATTTAACCTAAGCCCAAACCTAAAACATGCTAACCTAAAAACCCAAGCCCAATATGAGAACCCTATTTAGCTTCCCCATCTTAGAGAAAGGAAGGGGGATCTCTTATTCTCTCTTCTTCCACGTTCCTTCTCCCCTCATCTCTTTTCCAGCCACCACACCACCCTGCCGGCAATCCTCGCTCGATAGGAGAGCCGGCAGCGCGATAATCCCGCCATCACCACCTGCTCCTCGTCCTCTACCATCAGCCGCCACCTCCTCACCCTGCTTCGCACACCAACAGTCGCCACCTTCTACCATCCCTCTCTCTGTTCCATAATCCTCACCGCCGACATCCACCGTCCAGCAACCTCGCCACCAGACCACGTATCGCCGCGACAGAACCACCGCAACCACAGCCGCGAAACAGAGCCGCACCGCGACTCTGTTTCGCCTCGCAACAGAGCCTGTTCCCCTTTTTTCTCGGCCTCTCTTCGTCTCGAGCTTCTTCCCGACTCCCTCTCTCACGACCACCGTCACGTCCCGACCAAGCATCACCGCCACCTCCTCGCGAGACAGCGTTCGCAACCCAGAAACAGGGAGCCCTGTTCCTCGCCCTCCTTCTTGTTTTTACTGTTTTATAACTGTTTCCTCATCCTCTCTCTCTCTTTTGCAGGTTCTGGAGAAGATTTGAGGACGAGGAAGGCCGCGAGAAGCGAAGAAAATCACCGCGAGAGCCGCTGTCTCACTGGAGACGAAGGCGCAGCAGCGCGCGATTTCGAGCGGGAAATAACTGTTTTTCAAACAGTTCAGCTATTTGCAACCTGCGATTCTGCTCTGTATCACCACAAGGCGTTTGCAACCTTTTTCTCGGGATTCGTGTTCGTGCAGAGATGAGTTGCGGCGTACCACATCACGAGGAGATGATTACCACCACCATGGATAGCTAAACCCTTCGCCAAGGCTACGATGAAACCACAGGATTTCCTAGAGTTTGTGTATTTAAATTTATTATTTTCTTTATGCTTGAACGTTAAACATATTTGATTTATGATTTTTAATAAATTGCTTTCACCGATTATATCCTGATTAATTATCTAGACTAGTCGGTAGTTAGAAATACCCTTTGTTGAAATTCAAAAGCCTGATTTAATCAATTAATCTAAATCTGTGATTGTGTGTGCCGTAAAAAGACACGCAATGCTAGGGATTAGGATTAGTTAAAATAAACCTGTGATTGTGTGTGCCGTAAGAAGACACGCAATTCTAGGGGTTTATACTTATGCTGAAATCAATTGTGAACTTAGATTAATCTTTAGATTAGTCATATTAAATATTGAAAACTATATTTTTGATTACACAAATCTCAAAGAAACCTGTGGTGGATTCAATGCCTTGGTTTCCCTTCTCATATTCTTTAAAACTTTATATTTTATTGTTTTTAATTTGATTTTTAGTTTAGATATTTTAATTGCTGTAACCCCATTTAAATTAGTTTAAATCCACTCTAAAATTTAATTGCAACCACAGTCCTTGTGGGATCGACCTGTACTTGCCCTTGTCTACCAGTTAGACACTGTGCACTTGCAGTTATTTCAAGTAGGTTAAATTAACTTATTTATTTAGGTTAGTTAAATTTGCATCAAGTTTTTGGCGCCGTTGCCGGGGACTGTAACGGTGTAATTGAATTCAAGAGTTTATTTTCACTATTTGTAGTTTAGGTTAATAAAAAAAAATTAATTAATAAATAAAAAAAATTAGGTCAGATATAAGATTGCTTTTGCTTTTAGGATAGGATTGATTTTATTTTTTTTAGTTATTTCTTTTAAGTCTTAGAAGTTTTGATACTTGTTTTTGTCTTTTTTTATTTTTGCAGGTATTAATAGGCAGGAAGCATATATTACAGATTACACGCTTCTCGAGAAAATTGAATGATCCTGCAAACATCAAGCAAAGTTATTATTTTTTTTATTTTGTGAGGAGAGTTTTAATTTTATTTTCACCTCGTTTTACGAGTGTGTGGTGTAATAATTTTTAAACTCTACTATTTCTCATTTTGTTCCATCACAAAAAAAAAAAAAAAAAAAAACAAAAAAAAAACAAAAAGCACATGGTTTGAATTGTTTACAGGTTGCTATCGCGTGGACACTCTCAGAAGTTGGCGAGCCGTCAGGTGGACGGTGCTTCTGATCGACGTCAACTCGACTTCTACCCGGCGTCGCAAGTAACCCAAGAGAGGTTCACGCCGGAGGTAACTTCTTTCCACCGCATCTGCACGCGGTTTCTGAGTGGATTACTGTGTTTTATTTGCTAGGTACTTATCTAGGGTCATTTTTATTCATCTTGCTTGCGCATCATATAGGTCCTGATTAGGTTTTACCATTTTTATTTTAGAGTTAGGTTATCTTCATATATAGATTAGGCTTGCATAATTTAAAAAAAAAAAAAATGAAATCTAATAATTATCCATCTCGCAGGAATGCATTTAATCCCATGCGACCACCTGATTATGCTCCATATTCAGATTATTACAACTCAGGTTCCGCATATTATCCTGACTTCCTCTCCCCTTCTAATGAGGATAAAAACTTTAAGGATTACTTCTCCCCTTCTACCTCGAAGCTTGAAACAGCCCTTATGACGATGACTCAGAAATTAGATGCACTTATGAATTTGACTCAACCCCTACCTCCCAGTAATGTTTCATTTGAGGGTTGTGTTGCATGTTCGAGTCCTAATCATTCTACAGCTGATTGTGATTTGCAATATGATTATCCTGAATATTTCGCTGAGCAAATCCATTCTTTTAATGCTAAATGGCGACCTGGTTATAATTCAAAGTTCAACTATTACAGCCCTGATTTCGCCAATAATCAAAATCTCTCTTGGGCTCATCACTCACACCAAGGAGGACATATTTTCTCTCAGGCTCCTCAATACCCTAATCATGTTATGCCCCACCATAAACAAGTCCCTCCATCCAACACATCAAGTTTAGAGGAAACGATTAATCAATTTTTGCAGCGCTCAGCAAGTATACTTGATCAGAATTCTAAGGACATATCTGAGTTGATAGCCACGACTCAAAGACTTGAGATAGTTGTGGATCATATTACTGAGGCAGTATCTGAAAGTGAGTTAGGAAGAGTTCCTAGTCACTCTGTTCAAAACTCAGAGGGTCAATTCATAACTGGTAACACATTGGAATCCGAGTCAGATGATGTTTTTGTGGATAATGTGATTGAAACTACTTTGCTTACTGACCCATTCCCTTCCCCACATTTTCATGAAGACCCACTCAACATATGTCTTCCTAGTGACTCATGCATAGAATCAAACTGTGAACAGTCTTTAGAGTCTCCTTTTGACTGTTTTCATGCTACACATGACCATTTAGAGGCTTGTTTGACTCATTCTAGTTTGGACTTTGATGTTGATGATTCCATTAGGGAAGTCAAGGATTTGCTTGACTCAGTCCCCATTGTGGATCCTAGTTATAAATGTAAGTCTAAAGTGGAGCCTCCTCCACTCAGTGAGTCAAAACTAGTCCCATCAGTTGAGCCACCTGAGCTTGACCTTAAACAATTACCTGACACCCTCAGGTATGCGTTTTCAGGTACTGATGATACTTTGCCTGTTATTATTTCATCTATATTGAATTCAAAACAGGTTGTCCCAAAGAGGTCGGGAGATATATTTAATGAGAGACTACATGCCATAGGTAGTGCTAATTCTAGGTTTGGGGGTGTTGTTGAGTCGTCTAACTCGTCGTCTTGGTGTAATCCATTTTGTTACGATGAACCTGTACCACCCGATATATTTATAGACATACCTCTTTCCATCCCTTTCATATTTACTGATGCTACCTATGTGGATCCATTGTTTGTAAGAGATGATTTCAATTTTCACCATCCTGATGTGGAAATTATCCAATCTTCTGATTTGGAACCAGACTTAGGATGTTCCATTTTAGGAGTAAGGGAGGATCATTTGTTGCATATCACTACTTGCGACCTATTCATGTTTAAGATCCCTATTGACTTCCAAGGAATGCGAGATTCTTTACCATTTCTATATGATTTTAGATGGTGTCCTTGCAGCTTTTGGGATGTGCTAGTATATCTTGTGCCGCATGTGGTTGCTATTTTTGCGTGGACTGATCCTCAACTTTTTCGGTTGTTGGTATACGATTCCTTAACCCTTTTGACTCGTTTCTATCATAGACTAGGTTTGGAGGTGAATGCTCCCTATGTTCTTCCTCGTCACTTCATGATATATCTTTCATGAGGGAGAATATATGTCAGGCTGACGACGTTAAACCAAGCGCTCCTAGGAGGCAGCCTAGCTTCAGTTGTGTCATGATGGTTAGTCTGGATTGATTTTCGAGTTCTTTCTAGTTGCATTCCACTCATACTCGTTAGCTCCGTAACAATTTTGACTTACAACTGATACATGTAATATTTTTATTTTATTTTTTTAATTTTTAACTTTTTTTTCATTTGTGTCCTGTATTGTTTTTATCAATTTATCATGATGAGTCCACAATTCTTATGTCTCTGCGCGTTCATTGGTGGAAGATTTCGTCGAAATTGGTAAAAATTTTCCCATGGTAATATCCCTTTCACTCTCATCTTTTCTTTTTCCTGCATTTGTCATGATCATCATTTTATACATTGAGGACAATGTTTGGTTTAGGTTTGGGGGTGAGGTTTATGAGTTTTTCTGCATTTTTCAAGAAATTTTAAACTAAAATTTATTTCACAATTTACTATTGTATTCTACTCAATCTCCATTGAATACATAGTTAATTATGATTGTGTGACAAATTTTCACTTTGAAAATGCATTCAAAATTTAAGTTTCTTTCCAATGAAGAGGATGTGTTTTCAAGTATGCCTTTAAATTGGAGGAATACATGCTTTCACGTGTCACTTTTATATATCAATAGGAAAGCATATGGTTTGATATTATCTTTAAGTTAAATATATTTCATGAGATTTTTTTTTTCAACTCGATTACTTTTTGCACTATAAGCCATATTAGCATGATTTGAAGTTGATGAGTGAGATGTGAGCTAGAAAACCTTAGAATAATAGTGGAGACTTAACCCGTGAAAGTTTTGAGCCATTCTTTTCTTTCTGAGTGTTAGATAAATATACTCTAATTTTTCTTGAGTTCGCATTAAGTCGTTGATGATCTCATTATTCTCATTTTTTTTATCAATTGCTTTGAGAATTAAATTATTGCACTAGAACTTTTTAGTTTATTTAGTTGAGATGTCATAATACCAACCTGAACTTAAGAAATGATATAGGCAAGTTTTTCTTAAACATTTTCTAGCCTTTTTACTTACCCACTCGTTAGTTCCCTTTTGAAGCCCTTTGAGCCGTTGATAGCCTTTTATTTGTTAACCCTTTATCAATACCCAATTTATCTAAGAATGTATATGGATGAATGTTAGTTGGAAATGGGCAATTAGAAAGAACAGAGTCAAATATACCATGAGTCATCAGTGTTGAAACATTCTATTGAGGAGAAGAGGAAAAGCATGTAGTTGAAAAAAAAAAAAAAAAAAAAAAAAAAAGGAAAGAAAGAAAGAAAAGCGAGGTCAATGAAAAAAATGAAGAAAGTAATTGATGGTTAGAACATTGATAGCCCTTGTGTTAGTTTAATGGGTGTATACATTCTTAGAGATTTTTCGTATACCTTTTTCCATTCTTTGTTAGTCATTACCTAAGCCCCATTACAACCTATTAAAGTCCTAGTTGATCTTAAGAGATGGTTAGTTTCGTAGATGTGGAGATTAAATAAATAAGAACTATGGTGTATGATTTAACATTCTCAAAAGTAATTGATATTCCTGTCCATGAGATCATATTCATTCCATTCTTGAAAAGTCCGTTCTTCATATTACTATATGTGAGATGATTGTTTTTCATTATTTACTCTTTTCCTCACATATAAACTGAGTGAAATATCAAATCTCTGAGTGTTTCATTGTGAGTGACATGAAATGTTTGAAGTCAAAACAAATTTCTAAAGGAGATTTAGTAATTGTTTTACTCTGAAATAAAAAGTTATGTTGATAAGGCCATGCACACACACACTTCGAGTTGGGAATAATTGATGAAATTTATTTAACCTTTGGGTATTATTAAATTATTGTGAGACTCTTTGATATATTATTGTGAGACTGTTAGCTATTTTCAAAAAATTTTGGCAATTAAATTCTTACTCTGAGGATAATAGATTGAGTTACCATGTTTTGGAAATTTATGAGTCATAATGTTTGTGGGTAACATTTCTGGAAACCCTCACGAGACTATAACTCGTCCACTAGAGGTAATCTAGGGGTTTAAAGCCTTGTTGCACGTTTAAGGTAAGTGCAACCGATGATTCCTGCGAAAGTGAGTTAGATTTTATTTTATTGTTTTGCTCGAGGACTAGCAAAATATAGGTTTGGGGGTATTTGATATTCACATAATTATTACATAATATATCCTTTAATTTATATATGTTAGTGTTTCAATTATTATAATTTATAATAATTATTTCGTTTTCATGTTTTGGCAGAAATTTGAGCGTTAACGATGAAATGATATTAAGGCGACAACTTAAGGACTGACAATTGGTCGATTCTAGTGGTGGTACAAAGCAAAGAGACACATATCTAAACCTAACCCTAATAAACCTAGGTCCACCTAATTTAACCTAAGCCCAAACCTAAAACATGCTAACCTAAAAACCCAAGCCCAATATGAGAACCCTATTTAGCTTCCCCATCTTAGAGAAAGGAAGGGGGATCTCTTATTCTCTCTTCTTCCACGTTCCTTCTCCCCTCATCTCTTTTCCAGCCACCACACCACCCTGCCGGCAATCCTCGCTCGATAGGAGAGCCGGCAGCGCGATAATCCCGCCATCACCACCTGCTCCTCGTCCTCTACCATCAGCCGCCACCTCCTCACCCTGCTTCGCACACCAACAGTCGCCACCTTCTACCATCCCTCTCTCTGTTCCATCATCCTCACCGCCGACATCCACCGTCCAGCAACCTCGCCACCAGACCACGTATCGCCGCGACAGAACCACCGCAACCACAGCCGCGAAACAGAGCCGCACCGCGACTCTGTTTCGCCTCGCAACAGAGCCTGTTCCCCTTTTTTCTCGGCCTCTCTTCGTCTCGAGCTTCTTCCCGACTCCCTCTCTCACGACCACCGTCACGTCCCGACCAAGCATCACCGCCACCTCCTCGCGAGACAGCGTTCGCAACCCAGAAACAGGGAGCCCTGTTCCTCGCCCTCCTTCTTGTTTTTACTGTTTTATAACTGTTTCCTCATCCTCTCTCTCTCTTTTGCAGGTTCTGGAGAAGATTTGAGGACGAGGAAGGCCGCGAGAAGCGAAGAAAATCACCGCGAGAGCCGCTGTCTCACTGGAGACGAAGGCGCAGCAGCGCGCGATTTCGAGCGGGAAATAACTGTTTTTCAAACAGTTCAGCTATTTGCAACCTGCGATTCTGCTCTGTATCACCACAAGGCGTTTGCAACCTTTTTCTCGGGATTCGTGTTCGTGCAGAGATGAGTTGCGGCGTACCACATCACGAGGAGATGATTACCACCACCATGGATAGCTAAACCCTTCGCCAAGGCTACGATGAAACCACAGGATTTCCTAGAGTTTGTGTATTTAAATTTATTATTTTCTTTATGCTTGAACGTTAAACATATTTGATTTATGATTTTTAATAAATTGCTTTCACCGATTATATCCTGATTAATTATCTAGACTAGTCGGTAGTTAGAAATACCCTTTGTTGAAATTCAAAAGCCTGATTTAATCAATTAATCTAAATCTGTGATTGTGTGTGCCGTAAAAAGACACGCAATGCTAGGGATTAGGATTAGTTAAAATAAACCTGTGATTGTGTGTGCCGTAAGAAGACACGCAATTCTAGGGGTTTATACTTATGCTGAAATCAATTGTGAACTTAGATTAATCTTTAGATTAGTCATATTAAATATTGAAAACTATATTTTTGATTACACAAATCTCAAAGAAACCTGTGGTGGATTCAATGCCTTGGTTTCCCTTCTCATATTCTTTAAAACTTTATATTTTATTGTTTTTAATTTGATTTTTAGTTTAGATATTTTAATTGCTGTAACCCCATTTAAATTAGTTTAAATCCACTCTAAAATTTAATTGCAACCACAGTCCTTGTGGGATCGACCTGTACTTGCCCTTGTCTACCAGTTAGACACTGTGCACTTGCAGTTATTACAAGTAGGTTAAATTAACTTATTTATTTAGGTTAGTTAAATTTGCATCAATCCGCCACTGTGTTAGTCTCCCTGAACACGTGTATACAGAACCACGTCAATGCCTTACTCATAGTCCTAATCTCCCTCCACCAATTGCTAAGAAACCAGGGAATACTAGCTTCTTGGTAAATCCATCGTTTAACCAACATAGAATCCGTTTGAATCACACAATTTCAAATTCCCAGGTTAATGCAAAATTGTAGACCCTCCAACAAGGCCCTCGTCTCGGCAGAGTTATTTGATCCTGCACCAAAACAACACTGACTAGCTGCTACAAATTTGCCCTCGTCATTTCTGATAACAAATCCGCCAGTAGTAGAATTATCCACACAAGACCCATCCACATTTAGCACATACCATCCTGAAGGAGGGAAGGCCCAATATAGAACCCAAGGAGGAGACGTTTTTACACTTTTTGTCTGTATGCCCAACCTACTGAGCAATGCTCCATTGGTTTCCTTTCGTTTAGGAATAAAAAATTTGGCCACGCACTTAATCCAAAAATGAACTTTAATAAACAAGTAACATGGCGAAACCTCCTTTCCTTCAAAAAATTTCTTGTTTCTTTGGATCCAGATTTCCCATAGGATGAAAAGTGGAGTAAGGTGGATGAGGGTGCCTGACAATGAAGATTTCTTCGCTTTCCTAAACCATGCCTTAAGCATTGTGTAAACTTCAACTAGTCTGTGAATGTGCATATCAAACACCAAATCAAAGTGTCCCCACACCCTTCTTGCTAACTCGCTATCCAGGAAAAGATGTTTCATAGCTTCTTCCTCAGAATGAGAACAGCATACACATTTAGACGCGAGTAAGAACCCAATTCTTCTAATTTCACCATCAATAGGTAATGCCCTTCTAATAATTTTCCAGATGAAAATAGAGATTTTAGAAGGCAATAAAGGATGCCATATCCAATTCCAAAAGTCATCAGGTGTCCCTCTAACACCTAGAATTTTGCAAACTAAGCTAATCAAAAAGCCACCATCATTGTTTGGAACCCAAATTCTTGTATCTCGATCACCCACTTCACCTTTCACTATTGTCTTGTAGAGCCCTTGAGCTTTTCTTTGCATATCCGGGTTTAGCATTCTGAAATTTTCTTTGTGCATTTTCCGTAGGGAAGGTCAGTTGTCATACGTCACCACCGCCTCATTTTTACTGAAAATTCCATCCTTAGCCCATTTTTCTTCAAAGAAACTCACCATGCCTTTAGAGATCCGCCACTTGGAGTTTTCAACAATAAAATCTTTGTGCGCCATCAACTCTTTAATGAACGGAGACGCCCCGACTTTGAGTTCTTGCTTTCTGATTGGAACCCCATCTTGCAAATATTTACGCCTTAGATAGATTGCCCATAAAGAGTTAGAAGTTATAAGATTCCAAAGTGACTTAATTCGAACAGCTTTGATGATATCTTCCAAACTGCTCACGTTTAGACCACCTTCCTCCTTTGGAACACTGATTTTCCTCCAAGCTATCCATTTTCTCTTATGTCTCCCTTCATGATCTCCCCAAAAGAAGTCTGCAATCAATTTCTGAATAGATTGCAGGACCTTAACAGGGACGACTGTAGCTGCGATGGAATAAATTGGCATTGACAATAAGACATGTCTTATCAACGTCAATCTACCCCCTGGCAACAAAAGCCTGACTTTCCAGCCCTGAATTCTCTGCTGGATTTTATTGACTAAAGGTTCAAAGAAAGAAGCTCTGCATCTACCTTGATAAATTGGAACGCCAAGGTATGTGAACGGAGAGTGCTTGTAGACGAAGCCTGTCTTAAGTTTGATAGCAATGATTTTTTCTGCCTGGACTTTCTCATCAATACAGAAAGAGCTTTTTGCAATATTAACTTTTTCTCCTGAAACCTGACAATATCTATTTAGAAACCGCATACATCCTTCCATGGACTTTTTTCTGCCATTCAAAAAGATCAATGTATCGTCAGCATATAATAGGTGGGTGATCGGGGTGGCCATCCTGGGTGTGTGATAAAAGCCAATTTCTCCTCTACGAAAAGCCCGAGTGAGCCCTCTGCTCAGCACTTCTGCTGCAATAACAAATAGAAGAGGGGATAGCGGGTCCCCTTGGCGAAGACCTCTCGAAGATTTAAAATAGCCATCATATCTGCCTTGCATCAACACCGAGAACCCGCAATGAGTAATACAGTTCGAAATCAGGTGACATGTTCTGTTATTGAATCCGAATCTGCGCAAGACTGATAAGAGATATCCCCATTCCATTCTGTCATAAGCCTTTTCCATATCCAATTTAAATATTATATTATTTCCATGGACCTTTCTCCCAATCTCTCTCATCATTTCTTGAGCTAACCAAATATTTTCATAAATGAGTCTCCCCTGAACAAAGGCTCCCTGCTCTAGTGAAATAATATTTGGGAGAAGCTTGGGCAATCTCAGACTAAGAATTTTGCTGAAAATTTTGTATACCACATTGCACAGACTAATAGGCCTAAAATCAGAATAAGAGATAGGTTCTGCAATTTTAGGAATAAGCGCCAAAAAATTGGAAGAAAAGGAACCTGGCAGAGCATGACAAGCAAAAAATTCCTTCGCAGCTTTCCAGATGTCGAGGCCAATAATGTCCCAGCAATCCTGATAGAATCCAGTTGTGAATCCGTCAGGGCCCGGGGCACTATCATGAGGAATACTAAAAACTGCTTGTCTGACTTCCTCTAACTCTAGCCTCTGCATGAGAGTATCACAATCCTCCTCTCGTATCAGACTCGGAATGCAATCCATGAGTTCAGGATCATCCTTATGCTCTCCCGATGATAGCAAGGATCCGAAAAAATTGTTAGCTTCCAAAATAATATTTCTCGGATCCGTGATTAAATTCCCCGCCATATCATGAATTTTGTTAATTGCTCTTCTTTTCTGTTTGGCTTTAACTGATGTAAAAAAGAATTTAGTGCATGCATCACCTTCTTTAAATTCCTTTTCACCTGATTTTTGTTTCTCGTAAATTTCTTCTTGTACCAACGCCAATTTGAGTTCAGCCTGACATCTGTTCAAATTAGTCATATCATTTGGGTCCAGGTTATTAAATACATTCTCGAGGTATAAATTATAAATTTTATGCTGGTATAAATTTGCATAATAATGTATTTTATTAATTTGTGTAATTTTTGTTAATGTTTGTATAAATGTTTTTAATGCATGTGGTTTTATGTAAAAATTTAACTTTAATCAATAAATCATCTACAAGAATAGGTAAACTCAACTTTTGTAACTAATATTTTTCGGGATATAAAGAAAAGTGCGAACACAAATGGAATAGTAAATTAGCACGAGTATTTATAAAAAAAATGTCCACCAATTGTAGCTCAGTTGGTCGGACATTCATTTTCTTTGTGAGAATTACACAGGTTTGAGACTCTACCAGTTAGAATTTTGTGAGTTTTTGCCTAATTGTTTGAAGCACATGGACTGGACCGGAGCAAAAAACAAATTCTTCATACGAAGTGGAGGCACTCGACCAGAGCGAAAGCAAAAATATCCATGAGAGATGGAGGCCTAGTTTGGTTACTCATCTTTCAAGCATAATGTCAAAATTTGAATAAATTTTTAGGTATGTCTAAAAATCCTTTTATTTTTAGTTTATTATTATTTTTTTCTTCAGTTTATTAACAAAGTTGATATTAGTGTAATTTCTTGGTACTACCCAAAGATGAGATGCATCATGGTTATATGGTAGATATTTTCATTAAGTGTATACAATCTTTGTAATTGATTGTCAAAAATGTTTTTCTAAGGGATTTTGTTTTTTCCGAAATTACACTTTGTGACAGTTAACCCACTAGTTTTTTCTAAATATTTAAAATAAAATAAAAACTATAAATCCAAATCAATCAAATAATATCATAAACATAAAAACAACAACCGAAAAGGGGAAGTAAAGGTTCGGATATATGTTTCAAGAGAAAAATATTATTATAAGCCAATTTGTGCTATATAAATAAAACTAGTAAAACTTGTTGCAAACATTATCCAAGGTCCAGGGTTCGAACTTTATCAAAGGTATTTAAATAGTTTTCAAATTAATAAATAATTTTAACATTTTCTCATAAAAACAATAAATATTGTCAATAAAATATCTACAAAAACAATTTGGCATACGTGGGAAAATAATTAAAAATAAAATTAATTAAATGAACAAATTGCAACTATTTATTTTTTAAATGATGATGTCTAGTACAATAATACATCCCCTCTTTGCAGCGACTTAGTACTCGGTGTTTAAGATTTCTTTGCATTGATAGTTGGGTTGTTAAAATAAAATGAAATAGCATAGAATAATTGTTCAAAACCTCATTTTCTAAAAGATGTGACATGCACTTCGTATCATGGAGTTCTTAATCAAATTTACTTTGTAAGATAATGTACATTGGTTAATATAAATCACTTAAACAAATTGACCAATTGTAGCTCAGTTGGTTGGACGTCCACTCTCCATGTGAGAGGTCGCGGGTTCGAGACTCGCCAGTTAAGATTTTGTAAGTTTTCGCCCAATTATTAGAAGCACATGTGCTCTACCGTTGATAAGTATATAAGCCATTAGGTATTGAATCCATCTACTTAGATGAGGTGGACCGTAGTGAAGTGAAAACAAGTCTTCATACGAGGTGGAGAAGATGGACCGGAGCTAAAACAAGTCTTCGTGCGAGATAGAGGCGGCGATGATATTAAATGACCACAATGTATTAAGTAAAAAAAAGGTCAACGACCCAATTTTAACAGAAAATCACTTAAACAACATTTTTCTAGTCATTTCTTCTATCGTAAGACATGCTATTCTAATTCTGACGCTGACAAAAACATTTAAATGGTTTGAAATCCATTGAATAAGCTATGTTGCTTAATAATAATAATAATAATAATAATAATAATAATAATAATAATAATAATAATAATAATAAATCCAAATTAATCAAATAAATATAAAAAATAAAATAGAAAAAATAGAAATGGAAAATATCTCAAAATTGTTCTGGAGAAAATATGAATCATGATAGCCAACACATTTCTACAGTTCATACAAGACTTGCAGTAGATGATATTACATGTCCAAGGTTCGAAGTAAAAGGCATTTAAACTCAAGCCAAACCTACACAATAAAAGAAGTTTATGAAATGAAAAATTAAGGAAAATCATTTCCTTTTTATTTTGATCTCATTTCATTAATAGCCTTTGATTTGTCAGATTATGGTGTGATCGAGACTATATGTCTATATTCACTTTGTTTAGAATGTAAGTGTACTTATGTCTATATGAGAATGCTGAGATTTTAAGACACTAGAAGCTAGGATTTAATCTACATTACAGTTTGGAAAATTCATTACCCTTGGCTAAGGCCTAAGGCATAGTCTCTCCCCTCGTTAATCTTCTATGTCACGATCAATTCATCCTAGTCCAAGGTTATTTCTTTTTCAATTTCCTCGTTTTTCATCCTTACCCAAGTTAATGCAACATAAATTAAAGAACACATTTAAATATTTTTTTAATAGTGTCATTTACACCCCGAATCATATAGTTGGTGAATAATTACAATATTTCTCCTTTGAACTCAAAAAAATTACATTTACTACCTTACTTTTTAAACTATGTTACATTTTCTACTCTAGCTTTCTATAATATCAACTTTACACATATTAAATACTCAAACTACATTAACATTTTCTCTCCTCAAATATCTAGATAAATTTCCAATATAATAACTTAATCCCCACCTATTATCTAGAATTAAAGTTTTTACCAATTAATTTTTTTAATTTTATCTCTATTTTTCTTTTTCCTTCTAAAAAATATCACATACTAATCTCATCAATTCAATTCAATCATTCTCAATAAACAAATATTTACAAACATTTTTTTTAATTAAAATGTCATCGAGAATAAAAATTGACAAGACCATCACATTTAATATATAGTGGTGTGGGACAGTACTTTAGGTGGTGTGGAGTAGTCGCTGCCCTTTTTTATATCACTTTGGTTTGGCTAAATACGGTTTGAATTTTTTTCTACTGCAATCCCTTAATAACTAACATTGTGGGTTTTTTTTTCCCTTCGGAATAAATTTTATATCACCTAGGAGTTGTAACTAGGTGTAGTATCCATTAGAAACCCATACAAGCACTGCTACACAAAGCACATGATACAATTGACTTTTATGATTCTTATTACAAAACGATCATGTTGGTGTAGTGAATGGTCACTTGGAAACTATTATAGCAAAAAATATTGTAGCTAGTTCATAAAACTAGGAAACTTAAAAGAACTGACACCGTCGACAAAATGATACTGAAAAGAAAAGAAACCTCATTAGATAGGGCATATTTGGATAATGGCTTGACAGGGTACTAACAAATGAGGGAGGAAATGGACCATGCCGAAGTGGCTCAGACTGTGTGAAACAGTGATTGTATGTACCTTGTAGAGCAAAGTACATTAGGGAGGGAGATAGATCAAGTGGAAGCTGTGTTGGAGCCGTAATAGCCCAATCAAGACTCAAAAGGAAATACTTTTTTAATTACTGATGGAAGAAACACTGAAAAAGTTTTTCAAGCAGATCAATCCAAAGTTTCTCTAATTAATCAGTGCTAAGCAGGGGTGGGCATCCTATCTTGCGATCCCGTCTCGGTCGCATCCTAATTTTTTTGGGGTCCTTTTGGGATTGATCAAACTCACCCCGATCTTATTCCGTCCCGATCTAGAGTGGGATGGGATCGGGATGAAGATTTTCAATCCCGTCCCTTCTCGAACTTATTTATTCAATCAGGATGAAGATTTGCAAGTTGGCTTTCTTGCAATTTGCAAGTTTGGTTTTTGCAAGTTGCAGTTTTGTGCAAGGTTGTTAGGAATGCAAGTTGGTTATGTGTGCAAGTTGCAGTTTTGGTTATCAAGTTGCAAGTTTCAAATGGTTGTTAGGAATGCAAGTTTTCGGTTTTGTGTGCAAGTTGCAGGTTTGGTTTATCAAGTTGCAAGATTCAAATGGTTAATTTGTTAAGGTCTTTGGTTACTTACCTACTTGTTTGTTTATGAGGTCTAGGTATTTAGGCCTAGTCCTAGAATAAAGTCTCTTAAGGTCTTAACCTTTCTTTGGGTTTAGGCCTTATCCTTGGTGAAATAGGTCTGTTTCTCAATTTTGTAATGGTTTACTTGGTAGGAGGATTTATTAAGTAAGGCCTACTCCTTGGTGAACTAGGCCTTATTGTCAGGTCAAGTAGTTAGGAAAGTCTCTTGCATGGACGGTTTTTTAATTCTCTATTTTTATGTTCATGTACCCCCCGACACGTGTAAAAGATTTTTTCTCAAGTAATAAAGGTCTGGCATCCCATAGCTGCCCCTCCCCACTGGAAGTTTATTTTAAAAAAAATTAACATTTATTATGATTAATTTTAATCAAACGTACTACTCTTCTAAATGAAAGTTTAGGATGTGTTGAAATTAAATCAAAACATCTATTGTTTAAAAACTTGCTTGATTTGGTATTCTATGCTTAGTAGAAACTTCATTTTGAATATTTTAGGTCAAATAGAACCTATGAAAATTTATGCTTTTTCACATTTTAGATTGATTATAGGACAATTATTCTTGTAGAAAATAAAGGCAAATGATAGTAAAGTTTTGCATAGTTGGAAATTTGGTCAATGAGCAATACTTTTCATTTTTGAACTTATATTAAGACAACTTGATAATTTTTATCAATCATATAAGATACAACTAGGAGCAATGTGAGATGAGCTGAAAATTTATATGACATTTCATATTATTATGATGAAAGTTAAATTTATATAAATTAGGCATTATTGGTGTATGAGCAATGCGAGATGGAATTTTTTTGTTGTTCTTCATTGGAAGCATATTTATTACATGCTCATCTTGTCCCATCCCGAACCCGTTTGGGATGGGACGAGATCGGAATGAGGTTTATCCTGTCCCATGCCCACCCCTACTGCTAAGTGTTTGGTTTGATTGACTGTCATTCCCATAAGAGAGATAATTGGTAATGGAACATTCAATATCAAAAGATCTTACAACACATATTGTTGAAAATACATAGAACATCGGGAGATTGCTTTAGCAACCCTGCTAAAACTTTGATTGTGTTTTCTTCCTACATGACAATATTAGATTTTAGCCGAATGGAGATACATAGAACATCAGAAGATCTTTTTCTTTTTCTTCCAAAACTTGTAAATGTCTTTAGGAGATAATGGAAAATTCTCTACAGAAAATGTTTCTAGATAACATAACGATTTTGCATGAAAATAACTTTTTTCCATGTGGAACCTAATGATTTTCTTAGGCTCGTGAGCTCAGTTGCGAATTAGGGATGTACAAGGGTCTAACATGAACACAGTTACTAAATTAACTTAAACATTGCACCTTATAGGCCCTAAGTTCTAGTAATGAGCCATGACCTCGTTTCCATTTAAATGATACAAACTGTCCACCAATTGTAGCTCAGTTGGTCGAACATCCACTCTCCTTGTGAGAGGCCGCGGGTTCGAGACTTACCAGTTATCATTTTGTGAGTTTTCGCCCGATTATTAGGGGCACATGTGCTCCACCGTTGATAAGCCTTCGGGTATTTAATGCAGCTGCTTAGATGGACTAGACCGGAGCGCGAGTCTTCACGCAAGGTGGAAGCCATGGACCGGAGCGAAAGCAAGTCTCTATGCAAGATGGAGGCGACGAGGATATTAAGTGGCAACAATATTGTATCCTTCGGGCTTGGTTTGGTTTACCCTATAGGGTCAGTCATGTAGTCTTCGGGCATGGATTAATAAATAAATAAAAAGGGTCAAATGAAAAAAAATGATACAAACTACAACATATTATTAAGTCCAAACCTATGAAAACCATTCTCATTCTTTTCAAACTTATATCATGATATATGAACTCTTTTTTGTTTTAATAGTATTACTATTAGCGCGAAAAAAAAGTGTTCAAATTTTTTTTTAACCTTCATTCACTATGTTTTTCTTTCTCTCCCTAATTTCGAAAAATTATTTAAAATCAATATGTAATTTAATGTTTAGGTGAGAAAACGACAATTCTTTTATGAAACCTTTGTTGTTGATTACATGATATTTCTTTATAACTACATAATGTTCTGAGTGCCTTCGGCTACCAAATGGTATTTGACAATCTAACATTTGATTTGCAGGTCAGAATTACCGGAGACGGGATTTTAGACGCATCAATTATTATTATTATTATTATTATTATTATTATTATTATTATTATTATTATTATTATTATTATTATTATTATTATTATTATTACAGAAGGGAAGAACAACTATGGGATGTCAAACCATTATTACTCATCAAAGATTTACAACCAGATCGGAGGTACATGACAACTTTACCTGAATAATATAAACTATTAGCAAAGTCGCTACATGTTATATGGTTCAAACAAGTAAAACTTGCACCGAATGGTATCCTAAGTCCAATAATCAATAAAAGACTAAAGACCATACAATAATAGTTCAAATACTCCTTTTCTAAAAGATGTCACTTTATAGATACAAACCATATCCTCGAATTCTTAATCATATACCTTATGTAAGATAGTGTACCCTGGTTTATATAAAATACTTCAAATACTTTTTTTTCTAGGTACATATATGTTTATTGGGGATTAATTGGGTTGCTGACATTTTTATTTTTTTAGTCCATGCTCGAAGGCTACATTGCGGTCCCCCGAAGAGTGACCAAAACAAGATATATTTTTCTAGAAGCATTTCTAATTCAGTGTTAACTGAAGAACAACTTGTATTAGATAATTTGAGTAATTAATTACGAAACTTTACGTCTTAATTTGATATGACGATCATGTATTGTAAACTAAAAAACACATACAATAATCAGCAATGATAATCACATCATATTAATCATTGACATTTTAATTAGCTCACCGATAGACTTGTGGCAATAAAATCACAAGTCCAAGATTCGAATCCTCCCAGCGGCATTTTAAATGATATAAACTAGAACATATTATTTAGTCCAAACCTATGCAAATCCTCTCATTCTTTTCAAACTTAAATCATGCTCCTATATGAACTCTTTCTAGTTTTATAGTATTACTATTAACATAAAAAAATGTTCAAAAATTTGTCTAGAAACTCATTCACAATGTGTCTTATTTCTCTCTCCTTAATTTCAAAAAATTGTTTAAAATATTTATCAATTTCCCAATGTACTTTATTTGTTCTAATAATGTAGGTCTTTCTATTTAATGTTTAGATGACAAAATGGCAATTCTTTTATGAAACTTTTGTTGTTGATTATATAATATTTCTATATAACTAATTAATGAGGTTCACACAATGATTAGGTCTAGCCCTCGGTTTCCCAGGATTTGGCCTTTATTATGAGAGCTAGTCCTTTTGTTTTCCATTGGTATGTTGTTTTGGGGATTTAGGGCTAGCCCCTAGGTTTTTGGTAATTTAGGTATAGACTTTAGATTCTATGTTTTTTTCTTTTTTTGGGTAAAGTCGTAATCTATACCCCCGGCGATGTAAAATCTTTTGATTAAGTAATAAAGGTGTGGTTATTTAAAAATAATAATAAAAAAGGTTCACACAAGGAAAATAGATATAGTTGAACCCTAGATTATAATCATTCGATCTAGTTGAACCAATCAAAATTTAATTTTAGTTTAGTTAATGACCTTCATGGCTGTCCTTGGCCTAAATCGAATGGATAAATGGTTAAATGAGAGAAACTTTCATTTAATATCCAAAATTTTGTGTTTAATATTATAAATTATTTTTTTAAGTTAATCTTGTGAGTCTTAAGAACCCAATGTTTTTTTTTAGTGTATCTAAAAATCTTTACGAAAAATATATATGAACGACACGGAAAGGAAAATGAAAAGTGGGCGCGAGTATTACGAAAATAAATAAATCCAAATCAATCAAATAATCATAGAAAAATTGAAATATAAAAAAAACGACAAGCATAATGGGGAAACGTCTCAACATATAATTCAATAGAAACTATTAGTACATTCAATACGTGTTATATATATTGTTCAAATAAGTAAAGTTTCACCGAATGGTATCATAAGTCCAAGGTTCAAACCATATCAAATAAACTTATCTAGATAAATAAAATATTACAAAAGATGGACATGAATAGAAAATAATTAAAAAAATAAAAGTAAGTAAGCATTCAGGTACGTTTCAACCAATTAATTTTTAATAAAAGATTTTATACGTCATGAGTTTGATTTTCCTTTTCTTTGATATAGATTGTCAAAGAAATAATCAATAAAAGACCATACAATAATTGTTCAAATACTCTTTTTCTAAAAGATGTCACTTTATAGATACACTTCACATTGTGGAATACTTATTAATACCTTATGTAAGATAGTATACTCTGGTTAATATCAAACACTATAAATACAAATTTTCTAGGTGCATATATGTTTATTGAGGATTAATTGGATTTAAATTGGGTTGCTGACTATTTTTAAATTTTTTTTTTAAATTAGAACTTTTATTACTTATCAAAAGATTGATTTACAATAAAAACGGGAGTACATTACGACTTTACCCGTTTTAGAACCAAACAAAAAGCTGGACAAAATACAATCCATGTTGTGCCCTATCTAACTTGCTTCAACCACAACCATAATATGGCTAAACACAGCCTCATCTAAAGACGCATGCTCGATGGGACCACCATCCTGACATTTGTACTTCTCTTCTTATTCCTCTCTCCGTCTGACGTAGCCCTAAATCCAAATCACTGCATGCTACCTGTGGACCAACCTCAGATTTGGATTTGACTTCATTACTATCATCACTAGCACTTTCGAGTGTATTGATATTCAATTTCTTCATTCGAAGCCGCCTATTTTCTTTGATCAATGATATAGTCTTGTCCAATTCGTCTCCTACTATTTTATACTCCGGAGAATTTTTTATATCGTATTTTTCTAACTGTTTCTTGGCCCTGATCAAATACTGAAAATCATCATCAGAAGGTCCCTGCACTTGCTGTCCCTGCATAGCATCCCCTAGCTCTGTGCTAGTAGCAAACTGTTGTCCCTCCGGTTTAGTAGCTCAAACCAAATGTTCCGACTGAGTTCCAACATCACCGGGGTCGATATGATGTACTTCATTCCGCCTAGAACTACTACTAGATTCATGCTCAATTTTACTAGTTGCGACGAGGCCCAATTTCACCGCTGACGTTAGACAATCTTTCCCTCTTTCCGCTCCTCCCAATTGTTGAGTGTTGGTGTCAAACCCGTCTTTATTCATTGCTGAAACAGGGCTTGCAAACTCTGCTTTGTTTGCTGCTGAAACCGATTGTGCAAACTCCGCTTTGTTTATTGCTGAAACGCTGCACTCTGCTTTGTTCACTGCTGAAACAGAGCTTGCAAACTCTGTTTTTGGAGTCTCTTTCAGCTGCTGTAGCGTTGTTGGAGTCGCTGAATTAGGGGTCTTGATTAGCTGTTGCTCGTTGTAGCACCCCGTAAATTTTTTGTACTTACTGAAAATATTTATATTTTTGTATGATTGTCTTCATTAAGTTATGGGCATACGTATGAGCTATTTGTTTGTCCATGTGATGTGTAGTTTGTTTATTTAAGAATTAATTTCCTACTTACCTTCCTCTACCGAATCTCGGGACGAGATTCTTTTGAGTTGTATATATTGTAATACCCGCCTAATTAAATCAATATAAAAATTTCATTTGTAAACCCTAATGTTGATGGGTTGCTACTAAATTGTATTTGGGTTTGGTTTTGGGCTTTCATAAACTAATAAGTAAGGTTTTATTTTGTGAAAGAGGGAGGGAGCATTCGAAAGTTCGGTGGGGGCGAATAGCCACCCACCTTATAAAGCGAATAACCCTACTTTTTTTTTTCTCTCCTTTTCTCCTTCCTTTTCCCTTTTCCCTTCACGATTTTTCTCAATGGCGGCTGATGGTGAGACGAAACTGCAAGAGGATCCTTTTATCAAGGAATTAAATAGTGATACTGGTTTTGATGGAAGGGATCCTTTGACTGGAAGTCTGGTTGGGGTCTTAAGAAGGAAGAAGGATGTGATTAAACAAGCTGACTTTCATGATCCTATGAGGGAATCTTTTGAGGCTGAACTTGAGAGAGTTCAACAAATGCAAGAGCAGGAGAGACAAAGGGTTATTGAAGAACAGGCAAGAGCATTGGAACTTGTTAGGAAAGAAGAGGAGGAGAAAGAACGGATAGCAAGGGAAGCGGAAGCAAGGCGAAGACGGATAGAAGAAGAGGCACGAGAGGCTGCTTGGAGAGCTGAGCAGGAGGTCTTGGAGGGCTTCCTTGATGCAGTCTCTTCATATCTGTTCATGGCTTGATGGACATTTGTATGTTCTTATATTCCTGGAACTTTGCATCGGACCAAAAACCTGTGACTTTGTTGATAGAGTGGAAGGATGAGGTCTTTGGGCTTGAGAGGGGCTGAGATTGCATGGGTTGGGTACAAGCCATGAGCAAGCTCTTACCATTAGAACTAAGAGATGGGAGACATGAAATTTGGCAAAGGAAAAAGAAGGGCAGAGCAGAAGTGTAAAGAGAAAATGAAAGAAGGATCCCCTCACCTCATGTCATCGATTGGGTATTTATAATAGAGGATGGCACAAAGAGAGTCATGAACTGCACCATATACCCTATTGCAAGATGTTCTTCATAATGTTGTTCACAACCATTACATAATTGTGGGGCATACATGGCAGGCCACCTCTGCCTTGCCTTGTCAAGTAGTCATCTGGTGCCATGACACTGTTATTAGATTTCATTGAATTATCGTATCTGGTATGGAGTGTCATGGGGTCGATTGCATAAGTTATGCTCTTTCCCAGCAAACTAGTACTCTAATGAAACTCCTATGTTCTGCTGGTCGCAGTCCACATGCTTGTAGCATCAACAATTTTGTTGCAGTGTCAAATATTGTAAGCTGTATTTCAGATGGAATTGGTGAGTTTTCTTCATACTCCTTTTATATATATATTTTTTTTTATGAAATTGAGAATGTTGGGAGTGTTAATTATATATGAAATTGTAAGTTCTTTCTTCTATCTCATCTCGCCCCTTTTGTTCTTCGATCGCAAAGCTTGCCCTGTTGTTGTTCCACATGGAGGGTTAGTTCGGATTTTGTGTAGGTTTGGGTTTTTGAAAGTTGAGCTAATAGGCAGTCTATTGTTTTGTGTTTTTGGATGTTGCTTGTAGAGTTGGAGGATTGGTTCTTCATATATAGTCAAAATAGGATGCTTTTTAGTTTATCTAAAATGTTACAGAAATCTTGAGGTGACAGTGACTTAATATTTATGATCATATCATGCCACTATTGTTTGCATAACTGACTTCCTGTTGGGCATATGTCTATGCAACAAAAGTATGCAGCCTATGTTATTGTTTATGTGTCCTATAAGCTTAGCTACACAATGTAATTTGTAATTGAATTGGTGCTCCAATTGTGGTGTAGACTAATGTACCTCATGGTAGAAACAGTTAAACACTTAAACAAAAAGGTTGAGGGGGTAGTGTACATGCACATTTATAATCTTAACATTGTTGAAGATTATGGCTTGTGGCGTTAGATAAACTGATTTAACAAAGATTTTCATAATGAATTAGAAAGCAAGTTGCTGTAAGACAGCTTTGTTGTCACGCCCTGTCATTCTCTGCAACTTGTTAGAAGTGGTAGCTTAAGGGATAGTGTCTTGTCTGTATTAGTTTTATGTATGATTAAACCCTTATTTAGTTAGGGTTAGAAGAAAATTTTCTAGTAATAGATATTGACTGGAATTTAACTGAGCACTTGTTTTAGTTTGAGTATTTTTATTGTTATGCGAATTGGTGTGCATATTGTTTTTCGTATGATACAAAGAGATGAGATGTGTGAATTGACAATGTGTCAAATATTACTTTTCCCCAAAAGAATGGTGGATACTGTGATTGATTTATTTATGGTTGACAAAGCGTCACCATAAAAGAGTTTTGAGGATTTATTTATTTTTATGCTTTTTTCCACAACTCCGAAAAAAAAAAATGTGAAAAGAAAAGAATTTTTGTATACAGACTTGCTTGTATACTTGTGATATTATTGGGTATGCAGACTTGCTTGCATATCAGTGTACTTGCCAGTGATCGACCTTCGGGTGAGATGACATGTTCCTCGAGGTGGCACCCCACTTGGAACATGTACGCTCCGAATGGTTTCGATGGCAAGGGCGGCACACTTGGGTGAGGTGTGTTCGGTGCACCGTTCCATGTGTGTTCGGTTGTACGTGTAGATTTAGGAAGAATGCTTGCCATGGATCGAACTTCGGGTGAGATGACATGTTCCTCGAGGTGGCACCCCACTTGGAACCTGTACGCTCCGAGTGGTTTCGAAGGCAAGGGAGGCACACTTGGGTGAGGTGTGTTCGGCACAGGAGGAGAGTGCGATTGTGGAAAAGTAGCGAGATTTCTTATTTTTTTTGAGTATGTGCATAATTACCTTAAAGGAAGAAACTAAATGCTCATTCAACCATTGAATGAGAACTACACGTCTTCCTAAAGGTAGAAAAATGTGTTTGTTTAATATTTCAATAATAGTCTAATATAATTATGAATTGTATTGTTGTTGCATTTATGAAGATTGATAACTCATAAATTTTATTTATTAGTAATAAATAATGCATATTTATTTATTATGATGATAACACCTTTGCCTCATGGAGGAACTACCTGGTGTGGTTGTTTATTGTTTTGTTTATTTTGATATTGTCATGCTTGGACTTATTGATTTTGGGATGAAGATTTCTCACACCGGCTTTATTGCTGACCCGAGTGAGCTTTTGCTTCTTGGGTACATTCCTTTTGGAATGTAGCCGAGTAGTCTTTCAGGTTTAGAGATTTTGAGCTGCAGTACTGGAGTTCCGCTAGTGAGCTAGCCATGTCAGTCTTCTCCGGGTTAGATTTTTATTTGTTTCAGATGTTTAGTTCATGCTGCTATTTGTTTCTGTTATTATTGAATTTTCACGTCCCGAGTTTTGGGGGAAACGGATAATCCTACGTGGCTTTTTGGGATTTTCGTTTCCTTCGAAAATCGGGGCGTGACACTCGTCTTCCTGATCAACACCCAGCAAAACACGCTCTCCCATTTGGCTCCCTGACTCGGGTGGATAAGCCCCACAATCAGCGAGACAGTCCCCCCTCATTGGACAGCATGAACTCCTGCTACGTCAATCTAAAATGCTCGAAATAACCTCTCCTTTTAGACCATGAATTTGACAGAAATCAACCTCTTTTGACTCATCTACCAACCCCGGATTTGTCTTCCCCGGGTTGCCGATATCAACGCTTGCCCTTGGGTCTACATGCATAGCATTTGCAATCTCACTAATTGTATACCCCGCCTCTTGTAGACCTTCCTCCGACGTTTCAGGTGCAACAATATCATTGGCTTCCTCATTTTCTTTGCTAGTCGAAATATTTATTTTTTGGTTACTCTCCTTTTCAACAATATCCGCCGTAAGATTCTCAAAATTGTTTGTCAACATTAATTTCGCCGGTTCTTTGGACACTGGTTTCTCCGTACTCTTTCCCTCAATTTCCTCCCCCATCGTATTTTTTGAACCACTTGTGCCCACATCGCATTTTGCAACTTTGTTTTGATTGACCACTAGCACATACTGTTGCTTCATAGCCTTGGCTTCCACCTCATGTTTCTCGTTTTTCGCTGCAATCACCAAATGAGATGTTTTCGCATTGCCCTTTAGGCCAAGTTTTTTCCTGCAAAATTATTCATGGTGTCCTAGCAAAGAACAATAGTCACAGTATTTGAACCCCGGGTATTAATTTTTTTGCCATAAGCTCCTATTGTTTGCCCTGTCAATCCAAATCCTATTCGGTAACTTTTCTGCCAAAGACATCTCCACGCGGACACAGGTAGAACCCGGGCGTGACAAACAACGAGTATGATCATCCATGTGCAAAAAACCACCAAAAGAGTTCACAATAGCTTTTAAAAGAGGTGGATGAAATAAATGCAAAGGTAAGTTAGGCAACTCTACCCAAAGTGGAACCGAGATCGGATCTGCTTTCAGACTGAAACCGTCATGCCATCGAAAGGCTTTGAATCGCACTCCTCGAATCAAGAAAGAGTCCATCGACAAGACTTTCTTTGCTTCCGCCTCAGATTGAAGCCAGACAAGAATGTGATGTTGATCAAGAAGTCCTAGCAAAAAATCACCAAGTATCCCCCAGTTTTGATGAATCGAATCTTGAATCTCTACCAATGTTGGCCTGTAACTAGAGAATTTTAGAACTATCACGTGTTGTTCCATGAAAGCCTCCCCACGGGTTTCATTAGATGTCGTTATCCTGATGGCTGGCTCTCCTTCTTTTCGGAATCTCGTTCCCTCCACAAGTGTCTTCTTAACATCATCCACATGATTTTTTCTAAGTATTTGGGCGAAAGAAAGCTTTGGAGCCTCTTCCGGAGGTTCCTTACCCCCCAAAGGGGGGAAGGATGTGTTGACGGCTAGGGAGGCTGTCATATTGCATAGAAAAATGATCTCGCCAGCCCTATAGATGACCAAGCACCAATCGCCAATCAGAGATGGCGACTAGAAATTGGCCTAGAATTCGGCGGCCAGTCAAAGATATCACCTAGAAACGACAAGCAATGGCGACTCGAAGCGGCGGCGCCTAGAAACGGCCAGGGTCCAGTCAGCAACGTCCAGTCATAGACTGCGGCCAGAAACGATACGACTAGGCCGGGAAGGCAAGCGACGGCCAGAGGGTTGAGCGGCGACCAAGCAGGGCGTCGACGAGGCCAGGCAGGGCGGCGACCGATCGGTGGCCAAAATAGGTAGAGCGTCAGGCGACAGGCAGAGTTCCAGCGACAAGCAAAGAAGATGGCGGCCAGTCAAAAATGGCGACTAGAAGCAGCGGCGACGACTAGAAGCAGCCAAAGGGATCCTAGATGCGTCCAGATAGCGGTGTCCAGTCAGAGACTACGGCCAGAATCCAGTGGCAAGGAGAAACGATGGCCAGATACGAAGTTTGAAACGGCGACCAAGCAGGGCGTTGGTGGCGGCCTGGCAGGACGGTGGCCGATCTACCTAGGACGGCGGCGGCGCTAGACGGCGGCCTGAAACGTTGAAGATGCCTAGCTTTTCTTGCAGGAAAACTAGCCGCCACTCTAAGTCAATGGTTCAGATCAAATCCAAGGATGTTGGGGCGGCTAGGATTGAAGGAAACAGAATCAAAAATTTAATACCCAGAAAACCCTTGAAATCGCCTCAGAGCCCATCTTAAGCTGCAATGTGATATCACTATTTTTAATTTTAGTCCATGCTCAAAGGCAATATTGCAGTCCCCCGAAGGGTGACCAAAACAAAATATATTTTTCTAAAGGCATTTCTCTTCTTCAGTGCTAGCTAGAAGAACAACTTGTCTTAGGTAATCTGAGTAACTAATTATGAAACTTTACTGACGATCTTGTATTGTAAATTAAAACACATCCAATAATCAAATTGTATATCAGCTCAGTGGTAAGCTTGTGGCAAATGAAATCATAAGTCTATGATTCGAACCCTGCCGGCGGGCATTTGAGGTAGAAGAAATTAGTGGGATAAGAATAAAAATAAAAATAATATTAAAAAAATGGGATAAGAATAAAAATAATAATAATATTAAAAAAATCCTAACTCAGTCATTTTTGCTACCTTGTTCAAGACAAATAGTTAAACATTGTACTTGTTGGCCAACTGTTATAACTCATTTTTGCTGCCCTATTCAAGACAAATAGTTAAACATTGTACTTGTTGGCCAACTGTTATAACTGATTCTATGTAATGAAATTAAATGACCCACCCTTTTAATAAAATGATATAAAATATCAAGGTTAATTTGACCAAATCATTGAAAATGATTTTCTTATTTTTTTAACATATTTCTTTCAATGATATCATAAAAACAAAAAAAAATCTAACAATGTATAAGTTGTCAACCTTAATGCTGGTATAATTTTGCATAATAATAAATTTTTATTAATTTGTATTAATGTCTGTATAAACGTTTTTAATGCATCGGTTAAAAAATGTCATTTTTTCCTATGATTTTGTTAATGATTTTATGTACAATTATAAATTTAATCAATAAATCATCTAAAAGAATAGGTAAACTCAATTTTTGTTACTAATAATTTTTTTTAAAATAAAGCAAACTTCAAAAACAAAAGGAAAAGTAAATTAGCACTGAGTATTTAAAAAAAAATCCAAATTACTCAAGTAAATATAAAAAATAGAAATGGAAAATATGTCAATATTGTTCTAGAGAAAATATGATTCATAATTGCCAACATATTTATACAGTTCGTACTAATATGACTTACAGTAGATGGTATTACATGCTAAAGTCCGAAACTAGTAAAAGGCTTTTAAATGGTTTCGAAATTCGTATAAAAAATACACAAACACAAACACACCTCAGTTACTTATCAAATGGAACAAAATAAAAATATATTGTAGCTCATCACAACTATGCAATTTCAAACTATTGATTATCGAAGGATGTATATTACAATAATGCCTCTTCTCTTTATTGCTGACTTGTTTCATTTTTAATCCACGCTCAAAGGCTACATTGTGGTCCCTCGAATGGTGATTAAAACAAGATATATATTTTCAAGAGGCACTTTTTCTTCAGTGCTAGCTCGAAGAACAACTTGTATTAGGTAATCTAAGTAATTAGTTATGAAACTTTACACCTTTATTTGAGATGATGATCATGAATGGTAAACTAAAACATCTACAATAACCTACAACGGAAATCACATCGTATTAACTGTTGACATTTTAATCTGCTCAGCGATAGACTTGTGGCAAATAGAACCACATGTCCCGAATTCAAACCCTGCTGGTGGTATTTAGTGTCGGAGGGGTAAGGGGATTAAAAAAAAAAAGAAACATTAATATTAAAAAAAATTTCCTAACTCTATAGTCATTTTTGCTACTCTATTCTAGACAAATAGTTGAACATTTCAATTGTTGGCTTACTGTTTTCTTATAACTGGTTCTATGTAATAAATAACATTTTTTTTAATTAAACCTCTAGAGGGGAGAAGCAGCTGTGGGATGCAAGACTATAATTACCATAGTAAAAAACCTTTACACAAAGTCGGGGGTACGTTACGATTTTACCCGAACTAGAGCTGCAGAAGCAATCCTAGGAAAAAGCCTAAAACCAAGCAAATTTAGAAAAAAAATCTCAACTCAAGAGTAAAGGCTAGTCAAAAGAAAAGGTCATTTTCAAGAGAAGAGGATCTTAAATAAGGCTTTAACAAGAGATAAGGCCTTACTCAAGAGAGACGCCTTACTCAACAAAGAACAGCTTTGAATCACAGAAAACTTCCAAGCAAACAAAACCAAAACTTTGTCTCTTACAGACACTGGACATCCAAACAAACAAGCCAAACCAACAATCATTTCCTTGCTTCCAAGAATCCACACAAACATCATCACCACAGCAAATCAGTAGCGCCAAAACAGCAGCAACCAGCGTCCCTGCAAGCAGCGTTGCACACCAAATCACAGCAAGCAGAGCCCACTCGCCTCGCCTCAAATCATAGCAAATCAGCAGTGCCAAAACAGCAGCAGCTAATGTCCCTGCAAGCAGTGTCGCACAACAGCAGAGCCCACTCACCTCGCCTAGCTGCAGCCAGAAAAACATAGTCAAAAACTCTGTTTTGAGGCAGCACGAGTTCAGCAAGCATCATCCTCTTTACGCAGTGATCTCCTGCACTTATCACCTCAAATTCGTCAATCCAATAGCCAGCCACAATAAGAGCAGCCGCCGCATCGACAAAGGCACAATTACCCATAATGAATATGCGCAGTATGACATCTATCCAACTCGACCAAGCCCCCAATTCTACCCGGGAGATTCTGATCTCCATAGACTCTTGTCAATCCTTCCTTTTGAGCCCTTCCCGCTAATGCGTCCCTACCGCGTTCGCTTCCCTATAAATATGCTTGCAATGGACTTCCATTTGTTTCACCAAACTTTTAATATCCCTTAAAATATTCTCCAAGTACCAAGGAACCTTATAGACCTCTTGAAACCAATCACGCACTATGTCCGAATTCGACTGAACATTAACTTTTGAATATCCCATACAAAGGCATAATCGTAGTCCTTCTAATAAAGCAAGCGCCTTAGCTCTATTATTTGTGCCTTCGCCAAATACCACCTGTTTAGCCGCCCGGCATCGTCCGTTTGCATCTCTAATAATCACCCCACATGTCACCCTATTATTCTTTGAAGACCCATCCACATTTTGAGTAACAAAATTGGGAAGAGGAAAAAGCCAGTAACGATCCAAATCTTCTTTCTCGCCACCAGGATAACTGGAAGCCCCAGTCTCTCCAAAGGAACTTTGTTAGCACTACTATATTTCAGATTAGCAAAGGAATTAGCCATTCCCAAAAGCCGCCTTATATTCAAAATCCCAACAATATGATTCAGATGCCCATCTTCATAAACACACTTGCATCTTTGTTTCCAAATTTTCCAAATAATAAACAACAGGGTAAGAAAGAAAATCATACCTACTTGAGTAAAAGAATTAGATCTACAAAACCAAATTGACAGCACCGTGGTGATCTCAACAGGTCTTCTAATATGAATGTCAAAAATATCTTCAAAATGTTCCCAAATATTTGTGGCGAGCTTGCCTTCTAAAAAGATATGCTTCAAGGATTCAGTTTCGAGATCACGCAACACCTGCATTTCGAAGCCAAACTAAAACCACACCTATATAGTTCCCTGTCTACAGGAACACCCCTCTTCAGAAGTTTCCACATAAATACTGAAACTCTGGATGGTAACCCAGGATGCCATATTTCCTTATGAAGTGCACTCCCTATAGCTTTGTCTCTGAGCAACTCATAGGCCGAACGGGTACTAAATAATCCATCTGACTCCGGGATCCAAACACAAGTATCGTCGTAAAGAATCCTACCCCGAATTGTATCTTCAAACAACCTGCTCGCCAAGCCTCTAAATTATTGATTAACAACTTCAAATCCCCCATTCACCACATCCCTAATTGTAGGCCATTTTTCTTGAGAAACTAGTTCTCATGTCCTTCTAAACACTGCCACTGAGTTCCGATTTTCTAAAAAGAAACTTGAATTTCCTTTCCCAATCCGCCAAACAATATTACTAGAAGTAAAAGACTTGCACCGCATTACCTCCTTCATGAATGGAGACACTCCCCTTTTTTCAATTTGGCTGCTCAAAGGAATCCTTGATTTCCAATATTTACTCCTCATAAAATTTTCCCATAACGAGTTAAAATTAAGTAAGCTCTACAATGCCTTAGCCCGAAAGGCCTGAATAACAACCTCCAAACTCCTCACTCCCAAACCTCCAAACTCCTTGGGGAAACATATGTTTTTCCAAGAAATTCATTTTTTCTTGAGCCTTCCTTTGCAGTCACCCCAAAAAAAACCAGCTAACAAGCTCTGAATCCTTGACAAGACTTTCTTAAGCACACTCATAGCTCTTAAAGTATAAACCGATATGGAACTCAACACATGCTTGATCAGTATTAGTTTCCCTCCCGGAGAAAGGAGTTTCGCCTTCCAACCTGAAATTCGTCTCTGAATTTTATTAACCAGCTCTTCAAAGAATATTATTTTGCTCATACCTTAAAAAAAGGGAAACGCCTAAATATTTCATAAAAAAACCCTTGTATTGAAAACCTGTATAAGTCTTTAGAGCAACCACTCTTTCTACTGTATCATTTTCTTCTACCAAGAAAGAACTCTTCTCTGCATTGATTTTCTGTCCTGAAGCCTTACTATATCTCTCCAAAAATTTAATGCATCCTGAAACTGATGATTTTCTACCATTGAGAAATATAAGCGTATCATCTGCATACAAAAGATGTGTGACAAGCAAGCATGATCTTGGCGTATAGTAAAATCAAATTTCTCCCTTGTTAAATGCAATCTTGAGACCCTTGTTTAGAACCTCAGAAGCAATAACGAAAAGTAACGGAGAAAGAGAATCCCCTTGTCTTAAACCTCTGGATGACTTGGAGTAACCATTATAGACCCCTTGCAAAAGCATCGAAAATCCACAATTAGATATGCAATTCGAAATAATGTGGCAAACTCTATTGTTAAATCCAAAACTTTTGAGGACCCGTAGCAAAAAAGACCATTCAAGGCGGTCATAAGTTTTCTCCATATCAATTTTCAAAACCACGTTACCACCGAAAGCTTTTTTGTGGATATCTCTAACCATCTCCTGAGCGAGACCAATATTTTCCACAATTGATCTTCTCCTAACAAATGGCCCCTGTTCTTGGGCCACCATTCCTAGTAATAAATTGGCTAATCTATTGCAAAGAATTTTACTGAATATTTTATAAATCACATTGCAAAGACTAATAGGGTGAAAGTCAGAGAAGGAACCTGGGTCATCTACTTTGGGGATCAAAGCAATATAATTAGCTGAAAAGGCTACTGGGAGTGCCTCACCATCAAATAATTGAACCGTCGCCTCCCATATATCAAAACCAACCAACTGTGAAACCATCTGGACCCAGAGCACTATTCTTCGGGATATCAAAAACCGCTTGCCTAACTTCCTCCAAGAACGACCTCTTAGTCAAATCATCACAACTAGAACTAGAGATAATTGTAGGGATGCAACCAATCAATTTTTTATCCACCACTGTATTATGGAACGTTAGCATCATATGGAAAAAACATTGGCTTCAAGAATGATTTCCTTCGGATCCGAAATTTCTCTTCCACAAGACAGTTTAATATGAGATATAGCCTTTTTTTTTTGTTTAGATTTAGCATAAGCAAAAAAATATTTAGTGCAAGCATCACCTTCCTGAAATTCTTTTTCTTTTGATTTTTGTATTCAATATAATTCCTCCTGCTTAAGTGCTAATCTGTATTCCGCATGACACCTATTGAGGTTCTGACAGACATTCACATCCTAGTTTGCATCAACATTGAAGCAATTATTTTCCATCTCCTCCCAACCCGCCAGTAGAGTAGTTTCCCATTGTTGCATCTCATCTTCCAGCGCTCTAATTCTGCTAAAGATCTTGTTCTGCATCAACTGGATCACTTAGCGGATCCAGAATAGAATTTTTGGGGAGCGGTGGTGCAGCCTGGTGGCGACGACCTCTCCCTGCCCCCGCCCCATCGATCGCCTTCTCCCTTACCCCTTAGCTGCGAGATTGGGGGCGAGGGATGAGAGGAGGATAAAAAGAACATGGATGAGAAAAAAATAAATGACAGAGGATGAGAAAACGAAGGCGGGGGCAATGCAGCTTGCACAGGGCGGTGACACTATTGCTATTGTTGCTTTGTTGAGAAGAAATGAGAAGAAAATAGTGAAAGAAGGGGGAGAAAATTTAGAATTTTTGAGTTTATATTGGTGGTGCCAAAGAGCAGGTGGTGGTGTCAAAAAGGGGATTTGGTGGTGTCAAAAAGTCACCACCATTAGTTTTCAAGAGTGTAGAAGTCTACCTTTCATTAGACACACACTTCTTCTCCAGTAATGGCTTAAAAATGAGGTTGTTAATGGCAAACCCCATTTGAATTAAGGCAAACCGCAACTTTTTACTTATTTGGTCATGTTTGCCCATGACCTCGGTTGTTTTAAGGTCACCTCCCGTAATTGTTGGTCAATTACAATTACCTCCTCATAATTGGCCTAACCATCAAAACCAATTTTTTTTCAGTTTGAACCGGCCGTATAAACTGGTAACAAGTGCCTCAAAAAAAAATTCTTGCATTTACATGGTCAGTTCTTTTTTTTTAATTGGATCGCTGACCCTTTTTTATTTTATTTATTAATCCAAGCCCTAATGCTACATGATTGACCCTGTAGGGTTAACCAAACCCGGCTTGAAGGCCACGATATTAATGTCGCCACTTAATATCCTCGTCGCCTCCATCTCGCATGGAGACTTGCTTTCACTCTGATCCATCGCCTTCACCTTGCATGAAGACTTGTTTTCGTGGTCCAATCCATCTAAGCAGCAGCTACATTTGATTCCCGAAGACTTATCAACGGTGGAGCACATGTGCTCATAATAATTGAGCGAAAACTCACAAAATCCTAGCTGGTGAGTCTCGAACCCGTGACCTCTCACAAGGAGAGTGGATGTCCGACCAACTGAGCTACAATTGGTGGACCTACACGGTCAATTCAAACCGTTGATTTTGCTACTTTCATTGTCTCGAGAACCGAGGTTTAGAAATACTTATGATTAGCTTAACCATGAAGACTAGGGAAGACAATTTTAATTCAAAGTTAATAATAATGAGGTACGACAAAATAAGCCAAAAGTCAAGATCTGCCTTAATCCGAATGGGATCTGCCGTTATGGCTAAAAATTAAAAAATAAAAAATTCTAGGGGTCTACCATGGTCTGGTAAACTTTTTTTTTTTTTTTTTAATTAGAACCTCCAGTGGGGAGGGGCATCTATGGGATGCCAGACCTTTATTACTTGAAAAAAATCTTGTACACATGTCGGGGGTACATGACGACTTTACCCGAAAGAAAAATAAACAAATGGACATATATCCTAAAAACCAGAAAAATACCTAACTCAAAGCGACCTAAATCCAAATAGATCTTTAGAAAACTTAGCAAGCAACACTAGATACATAATGTTTACCTTGAGCAACATCACCAGAAGTAGCTTGAGAAGCTTGAAGTAGAAACCCTTAGCACTCTGCATCTTACGCTAAAAATTGCAAATTGCAAAGTGCAAAATTTGCAACTAACAAAACAGACAGCAAGTTTTGTAAACAAACAGGCAACAAGGAGTACTCTGTAAAAACTGAGTACTCTTGTCGCAGGCCAGAGACTCCAAAGAGCATTCTTTGCAATCCAATTCCTTCGAAAACAGGACAGCCATTAAATCCGCAGAATCCAGGCACGCTGTCCTCATCAAGAAACCTTGCACATAATTTTCACTTGCACTACTTGGCTCAAATTTCTGCTTACCACTTGATCATGTAAACATCTTTCAACCATAAACCAACATTTTAAATTGCAATCCAATTCCTGCGAAAATAGGACAACACCATTGCAACACCTGCAATATTCTGCGAAAACAGGACAGAACCATTGCAACACCTGCATATTCTGCGAAAACAGGACAACACCTGCATATTCTGCTGACTCGCAAGACAGCAGTAAATAACGCAGCCCGAGCAGCGGCAAATTCAGGCTCGTTGTTCTTCCAGACCGCACCCCTGATTAGTGTAAAGCAGGTCCCAAAAGAACACTCTGTCCAGCGAGACAGAGCACGCTGTCCAGTTTCGAGATCAATCAAACTAACAAGGGATTGCACCCAGATAAGCGACCACAAACGTTCCTTCCCCAGTGACCACTCCGTATGACCCGTATCTCTGCGTTGAGCTGAAGACAAAGAGCTGCACTCTGTCCAGTCTGAAACAAAGTTTGTCCCCTGTTGTTCCAGAAAATAGCTCCACCAATTCCTCACCAAAGCTGCAACATTCTCGCCAAATTGTATCCGGCGACCTTCAGACTGCCATAAACGACTTGTACCAGTCATATAACATCCCCACGAATAAGTTCGAGACATATTCTCCGCTTGAGCCAATCTTGCCAAAGCGTCCACCACTGAATTAGTCCCCCTGAGCACGTGGATGCAATGCCACCCCAAAGCCTTATTCATCTCTCTGGTTAACATTTGACTCGAGAAACTTTGGCATAAACATGTATATCAAATACAACACATTAATTATTATATACATTAAAATATATAGAATATAACTGGTATAATACTCCTATTTTCAAAGATGTCACTTTACATTCTACATACATCTCTTCTCCTTCACTGGCTAGAGGAATAATAGAACTAGAATCTTTATAAGAGTCGGTGTCAAAGCTAATCTTGTTCCTTCTTCTTTTTTCCTCGTTTTTTTTTTGTTGGGTTTTGCTTCGTACAAACACAAACTGCCTATTAATCATCTACTAGTTAAAACCAGCAGACTCAAACCTTATAAATAGAACACCCAAAAGGATCTTCAAGAGTATCCTTTCTCTCATGGAGCTCCTTTCATTTTTCACATTATTCACTTTTCTCCTCTTGTAGACTATAGCACTTTAGAAATATATTCGAAGTGCTATCACGGTCTTAGCTGATCACAAATCATGATGACCCTTGAAGCCTGGTCATGGTGGTGCATAAAAAGCAATGGAACAGAGAGTTACAGTACATACCTCTCCATAGTGTTTTCATTAGCACTAATCGCCATAGCATGTTATGTTTTACTGATCAAAAGATCAACCAAAAAGAAGGTCCCTTTACCACCTGGATCTTGGGGTCTTCCAATACTTGGCAACCTCCCATTTCTTGATCCTCAGCTCCATAGCCAATTAGCCCAATTAGCTCAAACATATGGTCCTGTCATGAAGATTCGATTAGGGTCAAAGGTTTGTGTTGTCTTCACTTCCCCTTCAGGTGCAAAAGAAGTCCTTAAAGACAATGACATCATATTTGCTGAACATGACCAGACAGCTGTGGCGTTGGCTTTCTCATATGGAGGTGTTGGCATAGGTGTATCACGCTACAATGATCATTGGCGAATGCTAAGGAAACTATGCGTAACGGAGCTCATAAGCAATAAAAGGCTTGAAGCCCTCTATGGAGGCAAGGCACATGGATAACAAAATTTATTCCAGGATTGGGTGCCCCGTTAATGTAGGTGAGGAGGTTCTAGTCACCATGTTTAACTTGATAGCAAGCATGATGTGGGGTAGTACACTCGAGGAGGATGAAAGAAGGTGTGTTATTGCAGAGTTCCCAGAAGTAGCCCAAAGAACTGTTGGACTGCTAGGGCAACTCAACTTCTCAGATTTTTTCCCTGTTCTGGCTCCATTTGATTTACGGGGGAAGGTAAGGAAGATGAAGAAGATGTTATCATGGTTTGATAAGATATTCCATCGTGTCATAGATCGAAGACGCGAAATGGAAAGTGAAGAAGGAGAAGTCAAAGAAGAGAAGGATTTTTTGCAAATATTGTTAAAGCTGATAGATCAAGAAGATCAGAAAACACCCTTCACCATAACCCACCTCAATGCCTTATTTTTGGTAATTCCAAGTCTCTACTTTCTGATTCTCCACATCTGTTTTAAGGCATTATTTTTGCTTGTCATGATAAGAGTACTAAATCAGGGCTGTTATCTTTAACAGGATATGATAGTAGGAGGGACCAAAACAACATCAACCATAGCACAGTGGAGAATGGCAGATTTGATCAAACAACCAAAGCTAAAGAGGAAGGTCCATAAAGAACTCGAGCAAGTTCTGGGGATGAACAACGTGGTTGAAGAGTCGCATTTGTCAAAATTACATTATCTAGATGCGGTGGTGAAGGAAGTACACCGTCTACACCCCATAGGTCCTCTATTAAGCCCTAGATGTCCAAGAGAGTCATGCGTCATAGGTGGCTATATGGTCCCGAAGGGAGCAAAGATCTTTGTAAATGTGTGGTCTATACAAAGGGATCCAAAGTATTGGGATGATCCATTGGAATTTCGACCTGCGAGATTCTTTATGGCCTAGGAGTGGGATTTTAGTGGCAATGATTGTCGTTATCTTCCATTTGGATCAGGGAGAAGGATTTGTGTTGGAATCCCCCTGGGTGAGAGATCGGTAGCTTACTTGTTGGCCTCCCTTGTGCATTCATTTGACTGGGAATTGCCAAAGGGAGAAACGCTTGATTTATCAGAGACTTTCGGAATAGAAGTAGCTTATTATCTAGATGCGGTGGTGTTTTATAATATGTGCTCTAAACAAAGAGACCTGTTAAAACATGTGATCATCTGTCCATTCTACTCCCTATCAGTTAGTTTGTGGAGGTCAGGCCTAGTTTATTAATTTACCAAAGATCTCAAAAATGTAAATACAATAATGTAATCAAGTGTATGAATGATAATGATATTTCACTTTAATGATTATATTAATGGTTAGGGGATTTTGAAATCCCAAGCTCACTTGCATCTTCAATGTTGATTGGCAACTCAAAGGCAGAGGTTATAAGTCTACAGGCGTTCTTGCACCACCTAGCACACGCTCATGGGCACAGATACTCTCGAACAAGAAGGGCGCCGGGAAAACGAAGCTTGCATACAGACCTCCAGCAATGTCTAATGGTAAGCCAATAGTGCAGTTGCTATCCGAGGACTTTGCTGAAGAACGAACAGTCTGTGAGGAGTATGTAGTAGGGAACTTTGTTGGCAAGCGCCTCGCATTTGGCTACGTGAAAGACGTTCTATCCCGTACCTGGAACTTGCAACACGGTTTTGATATGAAAACGCACAATGAGAACACATTCATCTTCAAATTTCGGGATGCAAAGGACAAAGAAAAGGTGCTAGACGTAGGATCATTACACATAGCCAGCAGGCTATTCATCATTCGACCTTGGAGACCTTTCCTCGAGGACGATGTGCATGCCCTAAACACAGTTCCCATATGGGTGTGCTTAAAGAACATCCCACTGTTGTTCTGGAATCCTAAAGGCATAGAAGCGATAGCTAGTGCGATTGGTACCCCTCTTATGCTCGACAAGTCCACAGAAGATAAGATACGGATGAACTTTGCGAAAGTGTGCATCGAAGTAAATGTTAACAGTTCGTTTCCTTCTCAAATCCCACTAGTGGTGGATGGAGCAAAGACATATAACATTGGCATAGAGTACACTTGGAAACTTATTAAGTGTAAACACTGCAATGTCTTTGGACACGGCACTGAATGATGCTCGAAGGCGACACAACACCCCCCCACCAGAGTTTATAAGCCAGTGAACAAGCCGGCGACCAATGCATCCACAAAACCAGATGATGATAAGGGCCGGGAACAACCGAATCGGAAACACACATTTCGACCTAGGAAAGCAACTGACAATGCAGACAACCCAATGGAACAAAAGGAGTTGCATGATCCTCCTAGGGAGGGAGATAGATCAAGTGGAAGTTGTGCTGGAGCCTTAATAGCCCAAGAAAGACTCAAAAGGAAAATACTTTTTTAATTACTGATGGAAGAAACACTGAAGAAGCTTTTCAAGCAAATCAATCCAAAGTTTCTCTAATTAATCACTGCTAAGCAGGGATGGGCATCCTATCTCCCGATCCCGATCCCATCTCGGTCTCATCCTAATTTTTTGGGGTCCTTTTGGGATTGATCAAACTCATCTTGATCTTATTCCGTCCCGATCTAGAGTGGGATGAGATCTGGATAAAGATTTTCAACCCCATCCCATCTCGAACTTATTTTTTTAATATTTATTATGATTAATTTAATCAAATGTACTACTCTTCTAAATGACAGTTTAGGATGTGTTGAATTTAAATCAAAACATCTATTGTTTAAAACCTTGCTTGATTCGGTACTCTATGCTTAGATAGAAACTTCATTTTGAATATTTTAGGTCAAACAGAACCTATGAAAATTTATGCTTTTTCACATTTTAGATTGATTATAGGACAATTATTCTTATAGAAAATAAAGGCAAATGATAGTATGGTTTAGTTTTGCATATTTGGAAATTTGGTCAATGAGCAATATTTTTCATTTTTGAACTTATACTAATTGACAACTTGATAATTTTTATCAATCATACAAGATACAATTAGGAGCAATGTGAGATGAGCTGAAATTTTATATGACATTTTATATTATTATGATGAAAGTTATATTTATATAAATTAGGCATTATTGGTGTATGAGCAATGCGAGATTAAATTGTTTCGTTGTTCTTCATTGGAAGCATATTTAGTACATGCTCATCTTGTCCCATCCTAAACCCGTTTGGGATGGGACAAGATCGGAATGAGATTTATCCCGTCTCAATCCCGAACGAATGGGATGGCATAGGGATGAGGTTCATCCCGTCCTATGCTGACCCCTACTACTAAGTGTTTGGTTTGATTGACTGTCATTCCCATAAGAGAGATAATTGGTAATGGAACATTCAATATCAAAAGATTTTACAACACATATTGTTGAAGATACATAGAACATCAGGAGATTGCTTTAACAACCCTGCTAAAAACTTTGATTGTGTTTTCTTCCTACATGACAATATTAGGTATTAGCCGAACAGAGATACACAGAACATCAGAAGATCTTTTTCTTTTTCTTCCAAAACTTGTAAATGTGGAGACAATGGAAAATTCTCTACAGAAAATGTTTCTAGAGAACATAACGATTTTTGCTTGAAAATAACTTTTTTTCCATGTGGAACCTAATGATTTTCTTAGGCTCGTGAGCTCAGTCACGATCTAGGGATGTACAAGGGTCTAACATGAAATAACCCATGAGCACTAACATGTTGGGGTTCGGATACCAACGATGCTAGTACTTGAACGTGCCCTGACAGGTGAATGCCTATGTGAAAGCACATTGAACAAAAAACTCCAACTAGTATGCTAACACTCAACCATTGCTCAGAGCGCCAAGGCTGCTAGCATATTGACACTAGCTAAAGTGCACACATGCTAGTACTACAAGCACTCACATCCCTAATTCATCACGATATCACTGCAAGGACTAGCACCCAAGCATTAACATGTGAGAATTGGGTGCATGAATAACCGTTAATGCTGGACACCATATACTAGTCTAGCAAAGTCCTCCACCGCCTTGCTAGCTCTGAACTCTATCGACTCGACTAGTCATTTCTTGCTGTGTCCTACAACAGATGATTATATTTCTTGAATATTGTTTGGTATTTGTGGTTAAAAAAATACCCTACACAGTAATTGTTCATATATTGATTTTCATAAAGGTGTCACTTTACCATAAACCAACATTGTAAAAATTTTCTACTAAAACTGATTATGGAAGATTGTTTACCTTTTTAATATATATGCTACTAATTATATTATTCCTGACGCATTTCTTCTTCGGTACTAGCTTAAAGACTACTTGTATTAGTTAATCTTTGTTTTTTACTTGTAAGAAATGTACATACTTATTTGAAATGGTGATCATGTATTATAAATTAAACACATACAACAATCCGATCTAACATAGCAATCACATTGTATTAGTCATTGACTTTACAAGAAGATTTGGTAGTGCGGTGACGAATCCATACTCATACTCATTTCTGCTACCGATTCAAGAGAAATAGTTACCTATTTCTCACCAGAAAACAAATTAAATTATAGGCCTTCAGTTTGGTATGATCCAAAGGCCGATAAAGGACTAGTAATACTCAATTTAGATCAGCTAAACTCAAGCCAAGCATATACAATTAAAGAAGTTTCCGAAATGAATTTTTTTTTAAGGAAAATCAGTCCCCAGTATTTTCATTTCATTTAATTAAAACCCTTTGATTTGTCAAACTTTGTTATGATCGAGACTATATTATCTTTGTAAGTGTACTTATGTCTATATGAGAATGCCAAAATTTTGAGACACAAGAAGATAAGATTTAATCTACATTACAGATTGGAAAATTCATTACCCTTGGTTAAGAATATATATACAGCTAGAGGAATCTTATATAAGAATAGTCATTTCATCCTCACCCAAGTTAATGCACCTTAAATTGAACAAAACATTTGAATATTTTCTGTTGTAGTTAAAATAACATAAAGAATTTGAGGAAAAAAAAAGTAGAGGTGAGAGAAATTAGTGGGAACTAAATTTCCTTTTTAACTTAGAAAAATAATTTCTTTAATTGGATTGGCATGGCTTGAAAACTGATACGTATGGATATAGTCATTTACACCAACCATAAAGTTGGTGGATAATTAAAATATTTCTCCCATGAACTCGTAAAAATGACATTTACTACCTTGTTTTTCAAACTGCGTAACATTTTCTACCCTAGCTTTCTATAATATCAACTTTTCCCATATTAAATAATCAAACTACATTTACACTTACTCTAGCGGAGTTGGTATTATAGAAAGTTGGGGTAGAAAATGTAACGCAATTTAAAAAGCAAGGTAGTAAATGTATGTTTTTCAAGTTCACGCGAAAAATTGTAATTATCCACTGACTTTAGTTTCATGGTGTAAATGATTCTCTTGGATTTTTAGTCCTTTATTGGCCATTCGATCAGACCAATTTAAAAGGCCTATAATTCGGGTTTGTCTTCAACTTTAGAAAATGTGTCTTCTTATCATAAACCTTTTTTTGTGTGTTTTGTGTGTGTGGAATGGCAAGCATGATTTTGTTGGATCTCATAGCATTAATTGTCTTTGATTGCAAGATCTGATCCTTTAACTTCTGATAACATTCGCCGAGAGTCTTATCAACTGAGTGAACACAGTTACCTCTTATATGCCTATGGCGGCATCCCCGATCACTCACCTCTTATATGCTGATGATTCACTGGTTTTCTTGAATGGCAGGAAAAAATCCATTACAGGATGTATGAAGTTCATAGATAGATATTGTCGGGCATCAGGAGAGAAAATTAATACTGTGAAAAGTTCGTTCATGATTGATGAGAAAGTCAGTGCCGAAAAAATAATTTTGATCAAACTTTGGACAGGCTTCTCTTACAGGCAATCCTCGTTCACATATCTTGGAGTTCCCATTTACCAAGGCAGATGTAGAATTACTTTCTATGATGATTTGGTAAATAAGATCCAGAATAGAATTCAAGATTGGAAATCCCGACTGTTGTCGCCAGGGGGCATATTGACTTTGATCCGTCATGTCTTATTGTCTATGCCGATTTACACTATAGCAGCTACTGTGGTACCTATGAAGGTCCTACAATCTATTCAGAAAATAATTGTAGATTTCTTTTTGGGAGATCATGAAGGGCGACATAAACGAAAATGGATTGCATAGCATAAAATCAGTGTGACTAAGGAGGAAGGTGGCTTAAATGTTAGAAGTCTAGATGATAGTATAAAAGCCTTTCGAGTTAAATCACTATGGAATCTGATAAACACCAACTCTTTATGGGCAAAGTTTTTAAGGAAAAAATATTTGAAGGCAGGGGTACCAATCCGAAAACAAGAGCTTAAAGCTGGGGCTTCCCCGTTTATGAAAGAGTTGATGGTGCATAAAATTTTTATAGTGGAACATTCCACTTGGAGGATCACTAGGGGTAACGTCAGCTTCTTTGAGGAACACTGGGCTAAGGATGAAATCTTTCTTAGACATGGGGAAGAGGAGACAAATGATACTTGGCCTTCCCTAAGGCAAATGTGCAGGGATAATTTCAAAAGTTTAACCCTGGGAATGCAAAGAAAAGCTCAAGAGGCGTACAAAACAATTTGTGAAAGGTGATGATGGTGATCGAGACACTAGAATATGGATACCTAATAATGATGGTATGTTCTCTATTAGCTCTGTATGTGAAATTTTAGGTGGTAGGGGGACACCTAATGACTTCTAGAATTGGCTCTGGCACCCTCTTCTGCCTTCTAAAATTTCTGTTTTCACATGGAAGATTATTAAAAGGGCTATACCCATAGATGGAGAAATTAGAAGAATTGGATTCCAGTTGGCTTCTAAATGTGGATGTTGTGTTCAATCTGCGGATGAAACCACAAAACACCTCTTCTTGGAGGGTGAGTTAGCAAGCAGGGTGTGGAGACATTTCGAATTGGTTTTTGATATACATTTACATAGACCGGTTGAAGTCTATAGCGCGCTAAAGGCGTGGTTTAGGAAGGCGAAGAAATCCTCATTATCAGGTATACTCCTTCATCTCACTCCTCTTTTTATTCTATGGGAGATATGGATTCAGAGAAACAGAAAACTTTATGACGGAAAGGAGTGTTCGTCAAGCTATGTGATCATTAAAGTGTATTACTGGATAAAATGTGTTGCAAAATTTTTTAATCCTAAATCAAAGGAAACCAATGGGGCGTTGCTCACTAGATTGGGTATACAGGAAAAAAAAGTAGCAATGATTCCTCCCCGGGCAGTGTATTGGAAGTTTCCTCCTATGGGATGGTATGCGCTTAATGTAGATGGATCTTGTCGGGAGAAGAATACTTCTGGAGGATTTGTTATTAGAAATGAAGAGGGTAACTTTGTGGCGGCCAAACAATGTTTTTTTGGGGAAGGAACAAACAATTCTGCAGAAACGAGGGCCTTGCTTGAAGGCTTGAGATTTTGTGTTGATCAGGGTATCCGTAAATGTGTCATTCAGACGGACTCAATGTTGGTCAAACAATGGATCTTCCAAGAAACAAAGATTCCTTGGTCTCTTAGCAGTTGGTGGAGGGAGATAAAAGAGATGAATAAGGCTTTGGGGTGGCATTGCATCCACGTGTTCAGGGAGACTAATTCAGTGGCGGACGCTTTGGCAAGATTGGCTCAAGTGGAGAATATGTCTCGAACTTATTCGTGAGGATCGCTCCCTAAAAGAATAAAGTCCTTAATTATTCTTGACAAGAATAAGACGGCATATCTTAGACTTCCAGATGTTATATGAGTATGCTTATCTCTGGTACAATTCGTTTATGGCAGTCTGAGGGTCGCCGAAAACAATTCAGCGAGAGTGCTGCAGCTTTGGTGAGGAATTGGAGGAGCATTTTTCTGGACCAACAGGGGACAAACTCTGTTTCAGACTGGACAAAGTGCAGCTCTGTGTCTTCAGCTCAACGCAGAGATACGGGTCATACGGAGTGGTCGCTGGGAAAGGAACGCCCGTGGTCGCTTATTTGGGTGCAGTCTCTTGTCAGTTTGATTGGTCTGGAACCTGGACAGCGTGCTCTGTCTCGTTGGACAGAGTGCTCTGTCTCGCTGGACAGAGTGTGTTTTTTTGGGACCTGCTTTACACTAATCAGGGGTGCGGCCTGGATGGATAGCGAGCCTGTTGTTGCGAAATTTGCTGCTGCTCGGGCAGCTTTCAGTTGTGATAATTTACTGCTGTCTTGTGAGTCAGTAGATTATGCATGTGCTGTTTCGAATAATGTTGCAATGGTGCTGTCCTGTTTTCGCAGGAATTGGATTGCAATGTACAAAGTTGGTTTGTGGTTGAAAGCAAGTTGCAATTTTATTGCAAGTTGCTTCCTGCAAGTTGTTTTTGTAGGTTGCAAGCTTACTTATTATGCAATTGCAAGTTTTTGTAGGATGTTTAAATGATCAAGTGGCAAGCAGAATTTTGAGTACAAGTAGTGCAAGTGGAAATTATGTGCAAGGTTTCTTGGAGATTTTCGGATTCCTGTTTCAAGGCCATTTTCATGCGGCTTTGACCTTCGGGGTGCGGTCTGGATGGACAGCGTGCCTGGATTTTGCGGATTTTGCTGCTGCTCGGGCAGCGTTTGATTTGCTGTTGTCTTGTGAGTCAGCAGAATTTGCGTGTGCTGTTTTGAATAATGTTGCAATGGCTGTCCTGTTTTCGCAGGAATTGGACTGCAAAGAATGCTCTTTGGAGTCTCTGGCTTGGGACAAGAGTGCTCTGTTTTTACAGAGTACTCTTTGCTGCCTGTTTTTGTTAGTTGCATATTTTGCACTTTGCAATTTGCAATTTTTTCGTGTAAGATGCAGAGTGCTAAGGGTTTTTACTTCAAGCTGATCAAGCTGCTTCTGGTGATGTTGCTCAAGTTGTGCAAGATGTATCTGGTGTTGCTTGCTAAGTTCTCTTAAGATCTAATTCGTTTTAGGTCGCTTTGAGCTAGGAATTTTTCTGGTTTTTAGGATGTATGTCCATTTGTTTAATTTTCTTTCGGGTAAAGTCGTCATGTACCCCCGACATGTGTACAAGATTTTTTTCAAGTAATAAAGGTCTGGCATCTCATAGCTGCCCCTCCCCACTGGAGGTTCAAATAAATAAATAAACAGTTACTAAATTAACTTAAACATTGCACCTTATAGGCCCTAACTTAGCCATGACCTCGTTTCCATTTGAATGATACAAACTACAACATATTATTAAGTCCAAACCTATGCAAACCATTCTCATTCTTTTCAAACTTATACCATGCTATTTGAACTCTTTTTTGTTTTAATAGTATTTTTATAAGCGCGAAAAAAAAAGTCTTCAAAATTTTTTTAACCTCCATTCACTATGTTTTTCTTTATCTCTCCCTAATTTCGAAAAATTATTTAAAATCATTATGTACTTTATTTGTTCTAATAATCTAGGTCTTTTAATTTAATGTTTAGGTGAGGAAATGGCAATTCTTTTCTGAAACTTTTGTTGTTGATTACATGATATTTCATTATACCTACTTAATGAGGTCCGTACATAAAGTTCTGAGTGCCTTCAGCTACCAAATGATATTTGACAATCTAACATTTGATTTGCTGGTCAGACATACCGGAGACAGGATTTTAGACGCATTAATTATTATTATTATTATTATTATTATTATTATTATTATTATTATTATTATTATTATTATTATTATTATTATTATTATTATTATTATTATTATTATTATTATTATTATTATTATTACACCTATAGGAGGGAAGAGCGACTATGGGATGTCAAACCTATATTACTCATCAAAGATTTACATCCAGATCGGAGGTATATGACAACTTTATCCGAATAATATAAACTATTAGCAAAGTCACTACATGTTACATGGTTCAAACAAGTAAAACTTGCACTGAATGGTATCGTAAGTCCAATAATCAATAAAATACTAAAGACCATACAATAATAGTTCAAATACTCCTTTTCTAAAAGATGTCACTTTATAGATACACACCATATCCTCGAATTCTTAATCAAATACCTTATGTAAGATAGTGTACCCGGGTTAATATAAAATACTTCAAATACTATTTTTTCTAGGTACATATATGTTTACTGGGTATTTTTTTTTTTTTTTTAATGTAACCTCCTGTGGGGAGGGGCAACTATGGAATGCCAGACCTTTATTACTTATCAAAAATTGACTTACATACGCTACGGGGGTACATTACGAGGTTACCCGTATTAAAAACCAAAACAAAATAAAAACAAAAACTGTCCTTAAAACAGTTGCAAAGACAAAACGTTGCATCCTGAAAAGAAGCAAATTGCAAAAAGTCCCAACCAGATTTAGCGCAGCACGCTGAAACGCAGCAGCACGAACTCTGTGTCGCAGCAGCGTGTTCGCAGCCACCATCTCGACACTGGACAACACCCAGAACCTTGGAATCATCTCAGCAGGCCGCAGCATCGTAGCAGGCCGCAGAAACTCAGCAATCCGCCTAGCTCAGCACCGCACAACATAACCCTCGCATCAGGCCGCAGCAACTCAGCACAACACCTAGCTCAGCACCCAGCACAGCACAAAACAAGGTACACTCTGTTTTGCAACAGAGTGCCCAACATAACCCTCGCATCCTGCTCCAGCTCCGAACTCTGCCCAGCAATAAAAACAGAAAACTGCATCTACTCTTCCCCGTGGCGTATGCACGCCGTATGCTAGCGGACAAGCACCAGTCCACTTTAATCTTCCACTTGAGCTCATAACTAGCAAACTCCAAACACCAAAAACCATAGCGCAATATAAGTTCCTCGCAACAAATCCACTCCCAATCCATATGATCTTTTATGACACTATCATTAAGCATCCGAGAGCCGAATATACGTCGTCTTATTCTTGTCAAGAATAATTAAGGACCTTATTCTTTTAGGCAGCACTTCCTAAGAATAAGTTCTAGACAGTAGCTCCACTTGCGCCAATCTAGCCAAAGCATCCGCCACTGAGTTAGTCTCCCTGAACACGTGTATACAGAACCACGTCAATGCCTTACTCATAGTCCTAATCTCCCTCCAGCAATTGCTAAGAAACCAGGGAATACTAGCTTCTTGGTAAATCCATCGTTTAACCAACATAGAATCCGTTTGAATCACACAATTTCGAATTCCCAGGTTAATGCAAAATTGTAGACCCTCAAACAAGGCCCTCGTCTCGGCAGAGTTATTTGATCCTGCACCAAAACAACACTTTTAGTCCATGCTCAAAGGCTACTGGGTATTAATTGGGTTGCTAACATTTTTATTTTTTTAGTCCATGCTCAAAGGCTACATTGCGGTCCACCGAAGAGTGACCAAAAACAATTATATTTTTCTAGAGGCATTTCTTCTTCAGTGTTAGCTGAAGAACAACTTACAACTTGTATTAGGTAGTTTGAGTAATTAATTATGAAACTTTACATCTTAATTTGAGATGATAATCATGTATTGTAAACTGAAAAAACACATACAATAATCAGCAACGATAATCACATCATATTAATCATTGACATTTTAATTAGCTCACCGGTAGACTTGTGGCAATAAAATCACAAGTCTAAGATTCGAATCCTCCTAGCGGCATTTTAAATGATATAAACTAGAACATATTATTTAGTCCAAACCTATGCAAATCCTCTCATTCTTTTCAAACTTAAATCATGCTCCTATATGAACTCTTTCTAGTTTTATAGTATTACTATTAGCGCAAAAAAAAATGTTCAAAATTTTGTTTAGAAACTAATTCACAATGTGTCTTATTTCTCTCTCCCTAATTTCAATTTTTTTTTTAAATATATATCAATTTCCCAATTACTTTATTTGTTCTAATAATCTAGGTCTTTCTATTTAATGTTTAGATGACAAAATGGCAATTCTTTTCTGAAACTTTTGTTGTTGATTATATAATATTTCTATATAACTACTTAATGAGTTTCACACAACGATTAGGTCTAGCCCTTGGTTTCCCATGATTTGGCCTTTATTATGAGAGCTAGCCCTTTTTTTTTTCCATTGGTATGTTGTTTTGGGGATTTAGGGCTAGCCCCTAGGTTTTTGGTGATCTAGGTAAAGACTTTAGATTCTATGTTTTTCTTTTTTCGGGTAAAGTCGTAATGTGTACCCCAGGCGATGTAAAATCTTTTGATTGAATAATAAATGTGTGGTTATTAAAAATAATAATAAAAAAGGTTCACACAAGGAAAATAGATATAGTTGTACCATAGATTATAATCATTCGACCTAGTTGAACCAATCAAAATTTAATTTTAGTTTATTTAATGACCTCCATGGCTGTTGTTGGCCTAAATCGAACGGATAAATGGTTAAATGAGAGCAACTTTCATTTAATATCCAAAATTTTGCGTTTAATATTATAAATTATTTTTTAAGTTAATTTTGTGAGTCTTAAGAACCCAATGTTTTTTTTAGTGTATCTAAAAATCTTTACAAAAAATATCTATGAATGACACGGAAGGGAAAATGAAAAGTGAGCGCGATTATTATGAAAATAAATAAATCCAAATCAATCAAATAATCATAGAAAATTGAAATATATAAAACAACGACAAGCATAATGGGGAAACGTCTCAACATATAGTTCAATAGAAAATTCCACTTGGAGGATCACTAGAGGAATCATCAGTTTGAAGAACCCTGGGCTAAGGATGAAATCTTTACTAGAAATGGGGAGAAGGAAACAAATGATACTTGGCCGTCCCTAAGGCAAATGCACAGGGATAGCTTCAAAATGTTAAGCCCGGTTATGCAAAGAAAAGCCCAAGAGACTTACAAGACAATAGTAAAAGGTGATGAAGGAGGCAGAGATACTAGAATATGGATACCAAATAATGATGGGAAGTTTTCTATTAGTTCAGTATGTAAAATTTTATGTGGCAAAGCGACATATGATGAATTTTGGAATTGGATTTGGCATCCTTTATTGCCTTCTAAAATTCATATTTTTACATTGAAGATTATTAGAAGGGCTCTTCCCATAGATGGAGAAATTAGAAGAATTGGATTCCAACTAGCTTCTAAATGTGGGTGTTGTGCTCAACCTGGGGAGGGAACTATAAAACACCTTTTTTCTTGGAGGGTGAATTAGCAACAAGAGTGTGGAGACACTTTGATTTAGTGTTTGATATACACGTACATAGACCGGTTGAAGTTTACACTATGCTAAAGACGTGGTTTAGGAAGGCGAAGAAATTTTCTTTATCAAGCACCCTCATTAATCTCACTCCTCTTTTTATTTTATGGGAAATTTGGATCCAGCGAAACAAAAAACGGTATGAAGGAAAAGAGTGCTCGCCATGTTATGTGATTATTTAAGTTTATTACTGGATCAAATGTGTTGCAAAGTTTTTTATTCCAAAAATAAGGGAAACTAATGGGGCATTTCTCCATAGATTGGGTATACAGGAGAAGAAAGTTGAAATGGTTCATCCCTGGGTGATCTATTGGGTTTTCCCTCCCACAGGATGGTATGTGCTAAACGTAGACGGTTCGTGTAAGGGGAACAATACGTCTGGAGGTTTTGTGATTAGGAACGAAGATGGTAACTTTGTGGCGGCAAGACAATGTTTTTTTGGTGAAGGCTTGAGATGTTGTATTGATCAGGGATTTCGAAATTGTTTGATTCAAACGGACTTTATGCTGGTAAAATAATGGATTTTCCAGGAAGCAAGTATACCTTGGTTTCTTAGCAACTGGTGGAGGGAGATCAGAGAGATGAGTAAGGCCTTGGTGTTGCATTGTATCCATGTGTTCAGGGAGACTAATTCAGTGGCGGACGCTTTCGCTAGATTGGCGCAAGTTGAGGGTATGTCTCGTTCTTATTCTTGGGGCTCGCTTCCTAAAAGAATTAAGTCTCTAATTATTCTTGAAAAGAATAAGACGGCGTATTTAAGGCTTCCGGATATTAAATGAGTATGTTATGCAATTATCTTTATTTGGATCCATCAAACTGCTTAAGACTGGATGTCGATGATCAAGCACGAGGTGTTGTTTATGGTACAAAGTTATTGCAACAGGTTGAGAATCGCAGTGATCAACCCGGCGAGTGGATTGGTGCTGTTGCGAAGATATAGTGCAGAAATTTCCTGATAAAACAGGGGAGTAAGTACACTGGAGAATGTTATGGTGAACCTAAACTTGTTTGGTTTGGTTCCTGCTTGTGGCAGCTTGGCAGAATTATTATGGTAACGCAGGATCAGTCATGGGCTTGGGGTGATAATGCAGGGAAGGAACAGCAGCAGCAAAGTAAGAGGTTTTGCAGAGTTATAATTGAGGTGATAATGCATGATCAGTCATGGGCTTGGGGTGCTGGTCTTGCGGGTGCTTGCAGGCCGTGGCGGTGGAAAAACTATGAAGTTTGCATGGTGCTGCGGTCGAATGGTTAGGGACAGAGTGCTCTGCCTGGTTGGACACGCTGCTGTCACAGTTTGTGGCGAGATGCAGGACAGAGTACCCTTCTCGCTGGACAGAGTACTGGTTTTGTTACTGATTTGGCGGTGTATATGTATGCAGAAGGTGTTGCTTTTTGGATGGTTGCTCGGGCGGATCTTTGTGCTCAAATAGGACTGCAAATTGCATTTTGCATATTGCAAGTTTGCAGATGGTTAATTGTGTAAGTTCTTGCTGCAAGTTTTACTAGATAGTTTTGGTGTGTTTTGAAGTATCTTGTAGAAATATATTGGAATGCTGGGGTCTGTATTAGGGACAGGTAATTTGGGCTTAATTTTTGTTTGATTTTTAATACGGGTAAAGTCGTAATGTACCCCCGTAGTGACTGTAATTCAATTTTTTGATAAGTAATAAAGGTCTGGCATCCCATAGTTGCCCCTCCGCACTGGAGGTTTAATTTAAAAAACAAAAAACGTATTATATATATAGTTCAAATAAGTAAAGCTTTACTTAATGGTATCATAAGTCCAAGGTTCAAACCATATCAAATAAACTTATCTAGATAAATAAAATATTACAAAAGATGGACATGATTAGAAAATAATTTAAAAAAAAATTAAAATAAGTAAGCATTCAAGTTTCAACAAATTAATTTTTAATAAAAGATTTTATACGTCATGAGTTTGATTTTCCTTTTCTTTGGTATAGATTGTCAAAGAAATAATCAATAAAAAGACCATACAATAATTGTTCAAATACTCTTTTTCTAAAAGATGTCACTTTATAGATACACTTCACATTGTGGAATACTTAATTAATACTTTATGTAAGATAGTGTACACTGGTTAATATAAAACAATATAAATACAAATTTTCTAGGTGCATATATGTTTACTGAGGATGAATTGGATTTAAATTGGGTTGCTAACTATTTTTAATTTTAGTCCATGCCCGACGGCAATATTGCGGTCCCCCAAAGGGTGACCAAAACAAAATATATTTTTCTAAAGGCATTTCTCTTCTTCAGTGCTAGCTAGAAGAACAAATTGTCTTAGGTAATCTGAGTAAATAATTATGAAACTTTACTGACGATCTTGTATTGTAAATTAAAACACAAACAATAATCAACAACAGTAATCACATTGTATATCGGCTCAGTGGTGAGCTTGTGGCAGATGGAATCATAAGTTTATGATTCGAACACTGCCGGCTGGCAATTGAGGTAGGAGGGATTAGTGGGATAAAAAAAATATATATATATTAAAAAAATTCCTTACTTAGTCATTTTTCTACCCTGTTCAAGACAAATAGTTAAACATTGTACTTGTTGGCCAACTGTTATAACTGATTCTATGTAATGAAATTACATGACCCACCCCTTTAATAAAATGATATAAAATACCAAGGTTAATTTGACCAAATCAATGGAAATCATTCTCTTATTTTCGAATATATATTTTTCAATGATATCATAAAAAAAAAATCTAACAATGTATAAGTTGTCAACCTTAATGCTGGTATAATTTTACATAATAATAAATTTTATTAATTTGTATAAATTTTATTAATTTGTATTAATCGGTTAAAAAATGTCATTTTCTCCGATAATTTTGTTAATGATTTTATGTAAAATTATAAATTTAATCAATAAATCATCTTAAAGAATAGGTAAACTCAATTTTTGTTACTAATAAGTTTTTTTTTAAATAAAGCAAACTTCAAAAACAAAAGGAAAATTAAATTAGCACGAGTATTTTAAAAAAATCCAAATTAATCAAGTAAATATAAAAAATAGAAATGGAAAATATGTCAATATTGTTCTGGAGAAATATGATTCATAATTGCCAACACATTTATACTGTTCGGACTAATATGACTTACAGTAGATGGTATTACATGCTAAGGTCCGAAACTAGTAAAAGGCTTTTAAATGGTTTCAAAATTTGTATAAAAAATACACATAGACACAAACAAACACACCTCAGTTACTTGTCAAATAGAACAAATATAAATGTATACTATAGCTCATCACAGATCTACAATTTCAACCTATTGATTATCGAAGGATGTATAGTACAATAATGCCTCTTCTCTTTATTGCTGACTTGGTTTTTTTTAATCCACGCTCGAACGCTACATTGTGGTCCCTCGAATTGTGATTAAAACAAGATATATATTTTCAAGAGGCATTATTTCTTCAGTGCTAGCTCGAAGAACAACTTGTATTAGGTAATCTAAGTAATTAGTTATGAAAATTTACACCTTTATTTGAGATGATGATCATGAATGGTAAACTAAAACATCTACAATAATCTACAACAGAAATCACATCGTATTAACTGTTGACATTTTAATCAGCTCAATGATAGACTTGTAGCAAATAGAATCACAAGTCCAATTGTTTACTAGGACTGCTAGGACTGAAGAAAACAATCTAAACATACAAAGCATAGACAGGAGATAGAAAGAGAAGAGAATAAGATATACAAGACAGGTATATATATTCAACTAAACCAAGCAAATAAGATAGTCAAAGTTTCAAGATTATCCTTGATCTAAATCAATCGATCGATACAGCTCTAAGTCAGTTTCCTGATTTACACTTAGAGATTCACTGTAAGATCTTATCCGAGATTAGATCGAAGAATAAGTTTTGAAGAATACAGAAATAGATAATATGATTTTATTGAAAGATAAAATATGTACAGGAGACTTACAGGGTAAGAGAGGAAAGCTTACAGTAGTAGTCTTAGGGTTACATGAAAGGTTGGGGTTCTAAAATCGTCTATCTTCTAACAAAGACGAGTGGCTTTATTTATAGAAAATGGAAACCCAAGAAGCGATAAGGCTTCTGGAAAGAGATGAGTTGGATGCTTATCTCATACTTGTCTTCTTGTGATAATTGAAGGAGAATAGTTGAAGATGCTTCATTATTCACCTTTTGACTTTTGTGGATGAGTGGATCAACTGTAGATACACGCGTCCTCTTGTAAACAGTAAAAGAAAGATGTTGTCGGGTACTGTGGCCGAAAGCATTTTTGTCTGCTGGCAGGTGCTTGGAATTATGGAGAGACACCATAATTATTGTAGGGTCAAGTTGACGTGAATGGTGGAAAGATGCCATAACAGTCATCTTCATTGGAGGGTCCACTAGAGGACTCTATAGCTTCATCTTCTTCATCAGAATTCTCTGAAGCTATCATGGAGAGAGTCTCAAGGAGTTGAGCTCTCGTTGGCTTACCTTGAAGTTGCTTCTTAATATGGTCTTTAAGAAGCTTTGCTTGAGTTGGAACCTAAGAGGGCCTCGTGAAATGAGCAGCAGGAACAGGCTGTCTAGAGAAGAATCGTGAGACACCATCTTTTGTAGCGTGACTGTGGTCAAAGGTCGGCCACCATTTGATCTTGAAACGTCGGCAGAACCAAAGAGGTGGTTGTGCTGACTGATTGATTGTGGTAAGAGCAGAGACAGAGAAATCCCAACAGGAAATCCATGTTAGATTGAACTTGATGAAGAACCATAGCAACAGAACTTGTTGAGGAACTGGAGCTGGTGGTTGAAACTTGGATTTGAATAAGGACCATCCTTCATTGACAGGGGGAGGAAGGATCCCATCTTCGGCGCCGAAATGTTGAAACCACAAAGGAATTGAATCTTGCTTGAATTTCTTGCAGAAGAAGAAAAACCATGAATGGGAGCAATTCTGTGAGGGAACGAGAAAATCTCTTTTCCAGGCTTGCTTGTAATCTTGATAATTGAAAGATGCAGGAAGAAAGTTGACAGAGAACTTCTTGTGGGAGCTAGGATGTTGCTTCCAGTCAGCTTCAGTCATAATCTTCAAGATCTGACACTTGGAATGAGAAATCTTATCAGAGTTAGATTTCTCCTTGTTATGAGTAATCACCACAGAGTCTGTGTCGACAAGGATGAACTCATAAAACCTTTCATTCTTGAGACCATCAGCTTCTTCATAGAGAATCTGTGAAGAGAAAACATGACGGGCTATTGCTTGAGGATCCTTGATAAGAGGATAAAGACTTGATTCGAGCATGAGCAGAGGCTCGAGGCATGTCTCTGTCACATATTGATTGGCATGAATTTGAGGCTTCTGGAAAGAGGCCATTGTTTGACTTGATTCAGCTTCCTGGAGGGGCTGAAAAGGATTGGTAAGGGTTGTCGCATAAGAAAAAGGGGGCTTGTGATGTGTCGCAGAAGGCGGCATAGCATATTGGGACTTGAACTGTGGTCTTGCAGAGGGAACCTGCGAAGAATATGAGCTCTGCGAACTCATTTTTGGATAAATTCTCTTGTGAGGAAGTCAGCAAGAGAATTGTCTGCTCCCTTTATATACTCGATGTCAAAATCGAATGCAGAAATCAAACCTTGCCATCTGGCGAAAATCTGTTTTGAAACGAGATTTAAAACATCTTTAGTTAAAATCTCTTTGGCAGATTTGCAATCAACTCGTAAAAGAAATTTTTGATTTGTTAAATCATTTTGAAATTTCATGATGCATAAAACAATCGATAAAACTTCTTTTTTCACAGTTGAATAATTGATTTGTAAAAAATTCCAAATACCAGAATGGTATCGGACCAATTGGATTGTAGTAGAATCAGGTAGACGTTGTTTAAGGATACCACCATACCCTTGGTTGGACGCATCTGTTTCTACAATCTTGAAAGCCTTGGGATCTGAGATTCCTAAACAAGGAAGACTCTTGACTTGGGCTTTGACTTGACGTACTATTCTAGAATGGGCTTCAGTCCATGGACCTGGATGATTCTTAAGGCGATTGTAAAAAGGCTTAAGTAAAACACGGAGGCCTTTATAGAAATCAGCAACATAATTCAAAGATCCAAGAAATCTTTGTAATTGATTTTTATCCCGAATGTCATTAGGAAACTTGTCTGCAAAATCAATTGCTCTTGAAAAAGGAGTAATCATTCCATGGGAAATTGTATGTCCTAGAAATCGAACATTTGTTTGAAAAAGATTAATTTTGGTAGGTGATAAAACCAAACCATTCTTTTTAATACATTTTTCAAATTGTTACAAGTGTTTACAATGGGCTGCAACAGACTCAGAGAAAATGAGTATATCATCGATATACACAATTGTGAAATGAGAAAAAGGAGAGAGAATTTCATTCATGATATTCTGAAATTCACTCGGGGCATTTTTAAGACCAAAGGGCATTACATTCCATTCGTAATGACCAAAGGGAACATTGAAGGCAGTCTTGTACCTATCCTTGGGATGAATCTGAATTTGCCAAAATCCAGACTTGAGATCAAACTTAGAGAAGACACACGCAGAGTGTAATCTCTTGAGAAGATCACGTTGGTGAGGAATGGGATATCTAATCCATCTTAAGACCTGATTAAGGGGCTTATAATTGATGACAAGACGAAGACTACCACGCTCAAGTTCAGCTGCTTTTCTGACGTAAAAGGTTGAACAACTCCAAGGAGACTTAGAGTGGCGAATGAGATTCTTATTCAGCAACTGCTGAATTTCTTGCTTGCAATATTCCATAAGCTGATAATTCATTTGAATTGGTCTAGCTTTGGTTGGAATTTTGCTTTCATTAAAACTTGGTTCATAAGGAAGATAAACACAATGTTGTTTCCTATGCCAGAAAGCATTAGGAAGATTGGAACATAATTCCTTTTTAAATTGTTCTTGGAATTGAACAATCTGAGATTGTAGTTTGGGACATTGAATTTGTTCATCAATTCTTTTATAAGCAATTTCTTGTTTAAGCGAGTTTAAATGTTGTTGTTTCTGAGATATGAAATTAATAAATTGAGTCTTTCGATTCATTTGATTAACTTCATAAATTTCAGGTTTAAAAAAAAACTTAAACTCAATATCAGTGCCTAAATAGGTAGCCTTAATACCTTCTTTAGTAACTGTAAACAGAGAGAATGCAGAAATAAAAGGAGTTCCTAAAATCATTTTCTGTTCCATGTTTTTAACAAGGAGAAAATGTTGTTTGATACAGACTTTGTCTTTACAAATATGAGCATTTGTAAGCTTGTATTTAATCTGTAATTCAGAATTGCCAGTGGTGTACAATTTTTGAGTTGTGATTGTAAAGTATTGTGCTGGGACAATACCTTCTTGGATACAATTCATGTCAGCACCTGAATCAATCAGGGCAATGGTTGATATCAAGATTTCTTTTTTGATAAAAAGATCAACAGAGACATACCATTTCTGGAGTGTCACTTGATGAGGAATACTTTGTTTGATATTACAAAGAAATTGAAGAGTAGGTTCTTCTTGAAGAACGGGTTCAAAAGAAGAAGCTTCTTGAGGAACTGTATGAAGATTCTGAACTTTGAGATCTAAATACAGTTGAGATTGTTTAAGTAAAGCAATATCTTTCTTGATATTATTTACTTCATGTTGGAGATCCGAAATACTAACAGGAGATGAAGAGATAGATGATTTGAATCGATCTATGACTTCTTTGTGGCTATAAAAAGGTTGAACAACCTCAGGAATATTATGAGAAGAAGATAATGAAGTCTTAATATGCTGAAGGTATTCAGTTTTAAGACTGGGATCTTCGATTTTGTCGACAAAATCTAACAAGATGCTAGATTGTTTCTTGTTGGACAACATATTAACAGTTTTATGGGAACAGTTTATGTTGTTACAATGACAAGCTTCTGCACAGGCATCAGAATCACCAGAGATGTCTGATTCAGAAGAGAAGCGATTGATGTTGAAGAGTTGTAGTTCTTCATCAGAAGATTCGGCTTCAGAATCCATCAGTACATTAAGAAACATATTCTTAATTTCTTCAGGAGCTTTTAAAGCTTGAATCTTTTGGGCCGTTCTGCAAGATTTTGCATAATGGCCTGGACGTCCACACTTAAAGCAAACAGGCTTTGAAGTTGGATTGGATTTGAATTGTTTCTTAAATTGTTCGGGCTTGGGCTTATGTGTCCCATGCCTTTTGGGCTTACTATAGTACATGTCTAAATTCTTGGGTTGTTTAGGCCCATAGGGTTTTTCAGATTTGTACTTTCGTGCTGGATGAGATTTGTAAAGCTGTTTAGAATAAGATTTGGATTATGGTAATCGAAAATCTTCAAATCCATACTGTTGACAAAAATCACCAAGTTCTTTAGGCCCATTAATATGTTGTTTCTTAAGCTGATGTTTAAGCCTAAGATCGTTACATATTTGTAGAGCACATTTATTGATAAAATAGATTAAATCTCCATGTGTAAGGTGTTCATATGGGATATCTCCTTGATACATGTCTTGTAATTTATTCCTAACAGTTTCTGCAAAGATAGCAGGTAAACCAGAAAGAAACTTATGTTTCCAAAATGGATTACTAGCTTCAGTTTGTTGCATAACCTTTTTGAGGAAAATGTCCTTATACCATCTGAAATGACTGAGTGTAGGACATTTGTGAATCATAAGTAGATCCTTAGATTTACCTTGAAATTCACCAGGATCCCCAATGAAGTGTTTAAGAATGCTAACAATAAGAGTAATTACAGAATCAGGAATAATTTGACCATGTTCAGTTTTCATTGGTTGACCATCAGGTCCAACCTTAACTGCTTGTAAAATAGCTTGTTGTTCTCCTAAGGTAAGATAATTATCCCACCATCCTTTGATTAAACCAGAGAAACCGGCGATGATAACATGAGCAATGGTTTTATCATCTTTGCCTTAACTACGATGGGTAGAAGCCATCATAATCATTTCTTGGGTTAATTCAATAACACTTTCTTCAGATAAGCCATCTTTATTCCAGATATAGAGATTACCAGTAGAAAATGAACCAAATGCTTGTAATGAACGTTCTTCATACTGCATATCTGGTAAGGAAGGTCTTGGATAATAATTTCTTGTTTTAGGAAGAGGATTTTGATAATTGCCATAAGATTTAGCAATTTTAGCATACTTTATGGGATTGATCTGATATCGAATAAAATTTAATCTATCCAATTCAGCCATAGGATCAAAATCTTCACTAATATCTGATTCAACAGTCATGTCGGGCTTTGACAAGGTGTTGATTCGGAGATTTGAATTGTTTGAGCATATAACGTTTGACGTCCTTGCTTTATTGGTTTCTGACATAAATTATGTTTTAATCTTTTCTTTATCTAATTGAAAAGGTTTAGACAGACAATTAAGATAATTGTTTTGAGGAGGAAAATTCATTTCCGATTGTGTGGGAGATTGATGTTCTTGATCGAACTCTTGTTCAGAAGGAGGATTGTAAATTGGTTGTGGGATCTGCGGATACTGAGGATTAGGTCTGGTATTCGCAAGATCAAGATGAGGTAGAGCATCTGGAGTAGTTGCTCTAGTGATATGCGTAGGGGCAGTCCTGAAAGAGGCTTCAGATCTGCGTCCTGATTGGAAGTCTGAAGGATTGAGTCGTGTGACTCTTGCTTCAGAGAATCTTAATTCTACAGACCCATCAGGGAGAGTAAAAACATGATCGAGCTGACTAGGAGGAAGTCTCCTAGGAACAGCGGCACCTTGAACCTTCAATGTGTCTGGAAGGGTAACTTGGTTCCAATGGATTGTTTTAGGGACAATAACATTGGTTTTCTCCTTATTGGCTTGAAAAAGGATTGTGTATCCTTTATCAGACTCTTGTAAAGCTTTTGGACTTAACTGAGTCTTCATAGCCTTAAAGGTGATCTTGTAGATGAGAGCCAAGGGTTAAGAACCTTCGATCATATCATAACCAGAGGTCTGAATATTGAGAGTTAGTGTTTCAAGGACATTTGGATCCTTGAGTGACACTGAGAAATAGGGGTAACAGTTGAAATAAACTGGACCCGTTGACAGAGTTGACTCTGAGATTCCAAGCAGAGAATCGTGAAACCTATTGTGTCTACAATCGCGAAGTGCAATTAAGGCACAGGTATCTAACGCTGTTCTTGTAAGAGGCTTAAGTCCAATCTGGATTAACCCGATATGGATATACTTGTAATCCTGACTATGCAAGTAGTCAAGTGTTTGAGATGAAAATAATTGTTTTGAATCTAAAGATCCATTGAGGGGCACAGTCTGTTCGACTATGTCAATTAAATCTTCAGTTTTTTGAGAGAAAATGGATTGAGAAACTTCATAAATCTTTTTGTAAGGAACAGCTGGTATAGACCAGTTTTGTAAATCCTTTTCAACTTCTGGAATTCTACATTCCATCTTGTTTTGTAAATTTGGGTTGTTTGCCCTAGAACTAGAAGAACGGGAAAGTCTTGACAAAAAAGACATTTTTCAAAATCTTTGGGGTTAAAACGGGAACACTGTGCCTGGACCACCTACAGCTGGAACACCGGTATGGGACCACCTCACCCTCTCATACTGCGCTCACCATGGCGACTTACTTAGGGTTCAACACAACTGACCAACATACTTTTACTGGCTTACCAACGCTATCAACGGCTGACCAACGACACCTAGGACTCACCACTTTTCCCCTCAAACCCTGCTGGCGTTATCTAGTGTAGGAGGGGTTAAGGGGATTAAAAAAAAGAAAAATTAATATTAAAACAGGGGAGTAAGTACAATGGAGAATGTTATGGTGAACCTAAACTTGTGTTGATATAATGTAGAAATTTCCAGATAAAACAGGGGAGTAAGTACATTGGAGAATGTTATGGTGAACCTAAACTTGTTTGTTTTGGTTTCTGCTTGTGGCAGCTTGGCAGAATTATTATGGTAATGCAGGATCAGTCATGGGCTTGGGGTGATAATGCAGGGAAGGAACAACAGCAGCAAAGTATGAGGTTTTGTAGGGTTGTAAATGAGGTGATAATGCAGGATCAGTCATGGGCTTGGGGTGCTGGTCTTGCGGGTGCTTGCAGGTCGTGGCGGTGGCAAGACTATGAGGTTTGCAAGGTGCTGCGGTCGAATGGTTAGGGACAGAGTGCTCTGCCTGGTTGGACACGCTGCTATCACAGTTTGTGGCGAGATGCAGGACAGATTACCCTGTCTCGCTGGACAGAGTACTGGTTTTGCTGCTGATTTGGCAGTGTATATGTATGCAGAAGGTGTTGCTTTTTGGATGGTTGCTCGGGTGGATCTTTGCACTCAAATAGGACTGCAAATTGCATTTTGCATATTGCAAGCCTTTGCAAGTTTGCAGATGGTTAATTGTGTAAGTTCTCGCTGCGAGTTTTACTAGATAGTTTTGGTGTGTTTTGAAGTATCTTGTTAGAAATATATTGGAATACTGGAGTTTGTATTAGGGATAGGTAATTTGGTCTTAATTTTTGTTTGGTTTTTAATACGGGTAAAGTCGTAATGTACCCCCGTAGTGACTGTAATTCAATTTTTTTATAAGTAATAAAGGTCTGGCATCCCATAGTTTCCCCTCCGCACTAGAGGTTTAATTTAAAAAAAAAATGTATTATATATTTAGTTCAAATAAGTAAAGCTTTACTGAATGGTACCATAAGTCCAAGGTTCAAACCATATCAAATAAACTTATCTAGATAAATAAAATATTACAAAAGATGGACATGAATAGAAAATAATTTAAAAAAATAAAAATAAGTAAGCATTCAAGTTTCAACAAATTAATTTTTAATAAAAGATTTTATACGTCACGAGTTTGATTTTCCTTTTCTTTGGTATAGATTGTCAAAGAAATAATCAATAAAAGACCATACAATAATTGTTCAAATACTCTTTTTCTAAAAGATGTCACTTTGTACATACACTTCACATTGTGGAATACTTAATTAATACTTTATGTAAGAAAGTGTACTCTGGTTAATATAAAACAATATAAATACAAATTTTCTAGGTGCATATATGTTTACTGAAGATTAATTGGATTTAAATTGGGTTGCTAACTATTTTTAATTTTAGTCCATGCTCGAAGGCAATATTGCGGTCCCCCAAAGGGTGAACAAAACAAAATATACTTTTCTAAAGGCATTTCTCTTCTTCAGTGCTAGCTAGAAGAACAAATTGTCTTAGGTAATCTGAGTAACTAATTATGAAACTTTACTGACGATTTTATATTGTAAATTAAAACACAAACAATAATCAACAACAGTAATCACATTGTATATCGGCTCAGTGGTGAGCTTGTGGCAGATGAAGTCATAAGTCTATGATTCGAACCCTGCCGGCGAGCATTTGAGGTAGGAGGGATTAGTGGGATAAAAATAAAAATAATAATAATATTAAAAAAATTCCTTACTCAGTCATTTTTCTACCCTGTTCAAGACAAATAGTTAAATATTGTACTTGTTGGCCAACTGTTATAACTGATTCTAGGGGTGGGCATCCCATCCCGCGATCCCGTTCCCGTCCCGATCCCGTCCCGTCCCGATTTTACCGGGTCTTAATGGGATTGAATAATTTCATCCCGATCCCGTCCCATCCCGATCTAGAATGGGATGGGATGGGATGAAGATTTTCAATCCCGTCAATCTCATCCCGTCCCGAACTAATTTATTAATATTAATTATTAATATTTTTATTTAAATATTTATTTTAGAATTGTGATGCCCATACACTAAGTATGAATGCAGCAGGTTGAATGCATCTTTACACACTAATGAAGCTGTAAAGAACTAAAGATGAGACTATGACCTAGCATCCACCAACTTTTCCACTACAAACTAATCAGAATGGAACAAATATTTCTCTGTTAGACAAACCCTTATCCCTCCTGGGATGATGTAATCTATCATTTTGGTTAGTTACACAAGTTCTAGACTTACATGTCAAAATTATTTCCTCATCCACATTGTGTTTCTTTGATTAGGTTAGGAGATCCCAGTAAGTGATGTGGGTAAGATGTGAGTTTCATAAATCCGTAAGAAGCAGAGATTTAGATAGCTCAAGTCAGCAGCTCACTTGGTCAAGAAACTACAACAAATAATGCAACTATATCATCATCATTGTCATCTAATCTTACCAAGTTATACTTGCAGATTGCCGTATTCTCTGCATAGGATGAGATCATCCAGAAACTCGATTGCTTCTGGAATTGCATGCTAATATGCTATACCCAAGCTCAAAGAGTACACAGGATTTAGGTGACACAGATATATAAGTTACTACCATGATGCATGTGTCATCTAGGAATAATCACAGATAATGAGCATAAACAAAAAGAGCATCAGCCACTTCAAAGTTTTCTGCCTTCATTGTTCAGAGGGCATGAAATTGTCATTTATATAACTTGATAAGATTTCTATACAATGAAAGCCTATTCAGCCCCCTTTAATGCAAAATTTATCAACAGGGTATATGTTCAGTTTTAACTATGAAAACAAAATTAATCCGAATGGCTGTTACCAACTGTGAATGACGGACTTTTATAGATCACCTTTTATACTTGCATCACTGATAATATGTACAACTAGTATCGATCACCTTTTATACTTGCATTTACACATTTGTACAAACTGGAGATGAACAAATCAACCTCCCATAGCAAAGGAGGGGCGAGAATTCTGTTGATGACAAGAATGTACATTGTCAGGATCGCCGGATGTCATCAAGTTGATCTCCAGATGGGTTTCGACTAACTTAACCATGTTCACAAAATATTGATACTCAGAAAGAAGTATAGAAATAAGAATTAAGGTGATATTGATACCTTGATGATTTCAGATTTTGAGCTGGGCCGCATATATTTTGAGTTTTTTTTTTGTATGACTAATGATTGAATAGTTGATCCCGTCCCGTCTCGTCCCGAACCCGTTTGGGATGGGACGAGGTCGGGATGGGGATTTTCCCATCCCGTCCCGTCCCGATCTCGTATGAACGGGATGGGATAGGGATGGGTATATCTCGTCCCATCCCGTCCCGTGCCCACCCCTAACTGATTCTATGTAATGAAATTACATGACCCACCCCTTTAATAAAATGATATAAAATACCAAGAATAATTTGACCAAATCAATGGAAATCATTCTCTTATTTTCGAATATATATTTTTCAATGATATCATAAATAAAAAAAATCTAACAATGTATAAGTTGTCAACCTTAATGCTGGTATAATTTTACATAATAATAAATTTTGTTAATTTGTATTAATGTCTGTGTAAACGTTTTTAATGCATCGGTTAAGAAATGTCATTTTCTCCTATAATTTTGTTAATGATTTTATGTACAATTATAAATTTAATCAATAAATCATCTTAAAGAATAGGTAAACTCAATTTTTGTTACTAATAATTTTTTTTAAAATAAAGCAAACTTCAAAAACAAAAGGAAAAGTAAATTAGCACGAGTATTTTTTTAAAATCCAAATTAATCAAGTAAATATAAAAAATAGAAATGGAAAATATTTCAATATTGTTCTTGAGAAAATATGATTCATAATTGCCAACACATTTATATAGTTCGTACTAATATGACCTACAGTAGATGGTATTACATGCTAAGGTCCGAAACTAGTAAAAGGCTTTTAAATGGTTTCGAAATTTGTATAAAAAATACACACAGACACAAACAAACACACATCAGTTACTTATCAAATAGAACAAAAATAAATGTATACTATAGCTCATCACATATCTACAATTTCAACCTATTGATTATCGAAGGATGTATAGTACAATAATGCCTCTTCTCTTTATTGCTGACTTGGTTTTTTTTTAATCCACGCTCGAAGGCTACATTGTGGTCCCTCGAATGGTGATTAAAACAAGATATATATTTTCAAGAGGCATTTTTTCTTCAGTGCTAGCTCGAAGAACAACTTGTATTAGGTCATCTAAGTAATTAGTTATGAAAATTTACACCTTTATTTTAGTTATGAAAACCCAAGAAGCACACAAGACGGCGGAACAACACACTAGGATTACTATGGATGACATTGAAAATACACAAGATATTTTAAAGGGGGCTGGCTACACATCCAGGGAAATCAGAATGGCAAGGCTGAGAGAGCAATGTGATGAAGCAAAGTCTGAAGACAGATATGCTAAAGCGGCACCGCTGTGGATTGTCCCTTTTGTGGCAGACAGTAGCTCAAAGAATGCACAAGGTCAGTCTAAGCTTGCTGAAACAGCGGACCAGCAGTCCTTACAGGAAGCACTTTCGAAGAATTCAGGGGATACAAACAGGGCTGCTATGCAGCACCGAACAGGGGACAAATTGATCGAAGAGAGACACGAATCAGGGGATACAAACAGGGCTGATGTGCCGCACCGAACAGGGGACAGATTGGAGCATTCTGATTCAGGGATACACAAAATTGTTTCGATAGATTCGGGGGCCAATGCACTGGATAATATCGGACAACAGGGGACTTGCTCAACTATGAAACAGGGTGTTCAACTTCTGCAACAGCCGCAGGGAGCTGGAACCTACCTTCCAATGAGTTTGCATGCCGACAACATTCAAGCACAGGAAGCAGCAGTTAATGCACAGAATTTGCCGATGCAGGCAGGATGCAACAAGTCAGGAAATCATGCATTGTCGGATGATGAGTCGGATGCACATACGTCTTCGAATAACATGGTTGAGTCAGGTCATCATTCCGACGACGCTAGGACGAAAGGTAAAAAGAAGAGTTCAAAGAATGGACCCGCGGGGGGGAGCTGGCGAGTGACACGAAACATGACTACCCCAGGTATTTCTAATGATAGATAATATTATGTTCTGGAATGCACGGGGAGTTGCTAACCGGGCGACTCGATGCAGATTAAATAAGCTGGTTAAAGATAACAATGTTAAGATGTTTGCCATTGCGGAGCCGATGATTCAAGGCACATGGAGATTGCAGGCAAAGTGAGTCTGCTTTGCTTTGCAACGAATGAGGAAGTTGGCGGAAAAATATGGCTCTTCTGGGATAATAACCTACAAGTGGATATATTAATTCGCACCGATCAATTGATTCATTGTAAGGTTACTATCCTTTTTTCCAATATCGTTTTCTACACTTCCTTTGTATATGAAAAATGTTCAGTACAGGAGAGACGAAACTTATGGGAGGACATGGAGCACATTGCAATGGGTATGAATGAAGTCTGGATCATTGGCGGCGACTTTAATTCATTGTTGAAGGCGGAGAAAATTAGGCGGACGTCCTCCTAATCAACTGGCAATATCAGACTTTTCTAGATGTATCTCGAGCTGTGAACTTACAGATTGTGGGTTTGAAGGACCAAAATATACTTGGTGTAACAACCAAAGAGGAGATGACAGAACCTGGGCTCGACTGGATCATTTTTTGGGTAATGCAGACTGGCTTACTCTTATGCAGCATTCTAGGGTCGATCATCTACTTAGAGCATGCTCTGATCACGCACCATTGCTTCTTTCTTTGCCTTTGACACAGAGGGCAGGTATGTCCCCATTCAGATTTCAAAATATGTGGTTAACTCATGATGAATTTTTGGGATTTGTGGACAGAAACTGGAACTCTCCTATAGATGGTTCTGGGGATATGTATATCGTGGCTATTAAACTTAAGCACCTTAGAGAGCTTTGAAAATATGGAATAGAGAAACTTTCGGTAACATTTTCAGTACCATTAGAGGATTGGAGGATGATATTGCAAGATTGGAATTCAGTTTAATGCAGGATTGGGATACAAATGATATGGTTAATCTAAATAGATGTCAGGCTGAACTCAAAATGGCGTTGATAAGAGAAGAAATTTACTGGCAACAAAAATCAGGTGAAAAGGAGTTCAAAGAAGGAGATGCATGCACTAAATTTTTCTTTGCTTCCGTCAAAACCAAGCAAAAAAGAAGAGCGATCACAAAAATCCATGACAGGGCAGGGACTTTAATCACGGATCCGAGAGATATTATGTTGGAAGCGAATAATTTTTTTGGAGCTTTGCTTTCAGTAGGAGGATAAAAAGAGGATCTAGAACTCATGGAGTGCATCCCGAGCTTGATAAGGGAGGAGTACTGTGATTCAATCATGAAGTCTCCTGATTTAGAGGAAGTCCGAAAAGCAGCTCTTAGCATTCCACATGATAGTGCACTGGGCCCGGATGGCTTTACAACTGGTTTCTTTCATAGCTGCTGGGACATTATTGGTCTGGATATTTGGAAAGCCGCGAAGGAATTTTTTGACTGCCAAGCGATGCCAGGTAGTTTCTCTTCCAATTTTTTAGCTCTTATTCCTAAAATTGAAGAGCCCCTATCTTATTCTGATTTAGGCCTATCAGTCTGTGCAACGTGGTTTATAAAATTTTTAGTAAAATCCTTTGCTTGCGGTTGGGTAAGATACTCCCAAATATTATCTCTTTAGAGCAGGGGGCTTTTGTACAAGGGAGACTTATCTCAGAAAACATTGGTTTGGCACAAGAATTAATGAGGGAGATTGGCAAAAAAGTGATTGGGAACAACGTAATTTTCAAGCTGGATATGAAAAAGGCGTATGACAGAAGTGAATGGGGATATCTCTTGGCGGTTCTTCGTAAATTTGGTTTTAATAACAGAATATGTCATTTGATCTCAAATTGCGTAACTCACTGTGGATTCTCGGTGTTGATGCAAGGCAAGTATGACGGGTATTTCAGATCTTCTAGGGGTCTTAGGCAAGGTGACCCTCTCTCCCCCTCACTCTTTGTTATTGCTGCTGAAGTACTAAGTAGAGGACTCTCTCGAGCTTTTCGTAGAAGGGAAATTGGATTTTATCACGCGCCCATGGCGGCCTCCCCGATTACTCACCTCTTATATGCTGATGATTCACTGGTTTTCTTGAATGGTAGGAAAAAATTCATTGCAGGATGTATGAAGTTTATTGATAGATACTGTCGAGCATCAGGAGAGAAAATTAATACGGAGAAAAGTTTGTTCATGATTGATGAGAAAGTTAATGCCGAAAAAATAATTTTGATCAAATTATGGACAGGCTTCTCTTACAAACAGTCCCCGTTCACATACCTTGGAGTTCCCATTTATCAAGGCAGATGGAGAATTTCTTACTATGATGATTTGGTAAATAAGATCCACAATAGAATTCAAGGCTAGAAATCCCGACTGTTGTCGCCTGGGGGCAGATTGACTTTGATCCGACATGTGCTATTGTCTATGCCAATTTACACTATAGCAGCTACCGTGGTCCCTATGAAGGTCTTGCATTCTATTCAGAAATTGATTGCAGATTTCTTTTGGGGAGATCATGAAAGGAGACATAAGCGGAAATGGATTGCATGGAATAAAATCAGTGTTACTAATTAAGAAGGTGGATTAAATGTTAGAAGCCTGGACGATACTATAAAAGCTTTTCGAGTTAAATCCCTTTGGAATCTGATAAACACCAACTCTTTATGGGCAAAGTTCTTAAGAAAAAAATATTTGAAGGCAGGGGTACCAATCTGAAAACAGGAGCTTAAAGCTAGGGCCTCACCGTTTATGAAACAGTTGTTGGTGCATAAAAGCTTTATAGTGGAAAATTCCACTTGGAAGATCACTAGAGGTAGCGTCAGCTTCTTTGAAGAACACTGGGCTAAGGATGAAATATTTATAAGAAATGAGGAAGTGGAGACAAATGATATTTGGCCTTCCTTAAGGCAAATGTGCAGGGATAATTTCAGAATTTTAACCCCGAGAATGCAAAGACAAGCTCAAGAGGCTTACAAGACAATAGTGAAAGGCGATGATGGCGATCGGGACACTAGAATATGGATACCAAATAATGATGGTATGTTCTCTATCAGCTCTGTTTGTAAAATTCTAGGTGGCAGAGGGACACCTGATGATTTCTGGAATTGGATCTAGCACCCTCTTCTGCCTTCTAAAATTTCCGTTTTCACATGGAAAATTATTAAAAGGGCTATTCCCATAGATGGTGAAATTAGAAGAATTAGGTTTCAGTTGGCTTCTAAATGTGGATGTTGTGTTCAATCTGAGGAGGAAACAATAAAACATCTTTTCTTGGAGGGTGAATTAGCAAGCAGAGTGTGGAGACATTTCGACTTGGTGTTTGACATTCACGTACATAGACCGGTTGAACTATATACCATGTTAAAGGCGTGGTTTAGAAAGGCGAGGAAATCCTCACTATCAGGTACCCTCATTCATCTCACTCCTCTTTTTATTTTATGGGAGCTTTGGATTCAGCAAAACAGAAAACTTTATGACGGAAAGGAGTGCTCGTCAAGCTATGTGATCATTAAAGTGTATCACTGGATAAAATGTGTTGCAAAAATTTTTAATCCTAAATCAAAGGACACTAATGGGGCGTTGCTCAATAGATTGGGTATGCAGGAAACAAAAGTCACCCTGACTCCTCCCCGGGCGGTGTATTGGAATTTTCCTCCTATGGGATGGTATGTGCTCAATGTAGATGGATCTTGTAGGGAGAAGAATACTTCAGGAGGTTTTGTTATTAGAAATGAAGAGGGTAACTTTGTGGCGGCTAGACAATGTTTTTTTGGAGAAGGAACAAATAATTCAGCAGAAACGAGGGCCTTGCTTGAAGGCTTGAGATTTTGTGTTGAACAGGGTGTCCGACCATGCGTCATTCAAACGGATTCCATGGTGGTTAAACAATGGCTTTCCCAAAAAACAAAGATACCTTGGTTCCTTAGCAATTGGTGGAGGGAGATACGGGAGATGATTAAGGATACTGAGTGGCATTGCATCCATGTGTTCAGAGAGACTAATTCAGTGGCGGACGCCTTGGCTAGATTGGCACAAGGGGAGCATATGTCTCGTACTTATTCGTGGGGATCGCTTCCTAAAAGAATAAAGTCATTAATTATTCTTGACAAGAATAAGACGGCATATCTTAGACTTCCAGATGTTAAATGAGCGTGGTTATCTTTGATACATTTTGTTTAAGGCAGTCTGAGGGTTGCAGGAAACAATTCGGCGAGTGTGTTGGAACTGTGGGGATGAAATGGAGAAGAACTTATCTGGAAAAATAGGGGAGATACTCTGTTTTGAAAGGGCGACAGACTGGACAGACTGCGGGTTTCATTTCAAAGCAGCGATATGATCAGGAGCAGCAATGCCTGTGTTCGATGAATAGGTTTGGTGCTGTCTCAGGACAGTCTGATTGGCTTGGATTTTGGACAGCGTGCTCTGTATCGCTGGACAGAGTGCGATATTTTGGCGTCCTGATTCTGGACAGCGTGCTCTGTCCTGCTGGCCAGGGTCATTTCTGGATGGACAGAGTGATAGATTTTGCGGAATTGTTGCTGCTTGGGCAGAGATTTGTTTGCGCTAATTCGATGATGTCTTGGGAGTCAGCAGATTATGCTGGTGCTGTCTCGAATATGTTTGGTATGGTATTGGTTTGTTTTCGCAGGAGTTGGATTGCAAGGTGCAAAATGGGTTTGTTTGTTATTGACGGCAAGTTGCAAAGTGCTATTGCAAGTTGTTTCCTGCAAGTTCCTTTTTGCAGGTTGCAAACTTGATTATTATGCAAGTGCAAGTTTTTCAGGAAGTTAAGTGGAAACCTGGATTTTGTGGACAAGTATTTCAATTTGTGCACAGGTTCTTGGGTATAGATTTTCGGATTCATGTTTTAAGGTCATTTTCATGTGGCCCTGACCTTAGGTAAGATCTTTTAAAGTTTTTTTATTTTAGGCAGGATTTTTGCAGTTTTCATTTGTTTCGTATGGGATATTCCCTTTGGTTTTTTCTTATTCGGGTAAAGTCGTAATGTACCCCCGAAATGTTTCAAACATTTTTTGGTATAATAAAGATCTGGCATGCCATAGTTGCCCCTCCCCACTGGAGGTTTAATTCAAAAAAAAAAATATCATGAATGGTAAACTAAAACATCTACAATAATCTACAACAGAAATCACATCGTATTAACTGTTGACATTTTAATCAGCTCAGCGATAGACTTGTGGCAAATAGAATCACAAGTCCCGGGTTCAAACCCTGCTGGTGGTATCTAGTGTAGGAGGGGTGAAGGGGATTAAAAAAAAAATTTAATATTAAAAAAAATTGGCTTACTGTTTTCTTATAACTGGTTCTATGTAATAAAATTACATGATCTACCACTTTTAACATAAATGATATAAAGTACCACATATTAATTTGACCAAATCAATGGAAATCATTCTCTTATTTTCAAACATATTTTTTTTGTTGAAATCCTAAAAAGAAAAGAAAAATCTATTTTTACTAACATGGTTCATATATTTTTACAATTGCTATTTTTACTTTAGATCCTCATTTGTTTTTTCCACTGATGATGAATTTTCAAAAGGTCATGCTACACTTCCTCTATTTAAAAAGTGAACTATTTACATTCTTTTTCAAACTTATGCAACTAGACTTACCACCTCAAGGTTATTAAATACATTTTTTTTATAGGAACCTCCAGTGGGGAGGGGTAACTATGGAATGTCATACCTTTATTACTTATCAAAAATTGACTTACATACGCTACGGGGGTACATTACGACGTTACCCGTATTAAAAACCAAAACAAAATAAAAACAAAAACTGTCTTTAAAACATTTGCAAAGACAAAAAGTTGCATCATGAAAAGAAGCAAATTGCAAAAAATCCCAACCAGATATAGCGCAGCACGCTGAAACGTAGCAGCACGAACTCTGTGTCGCAACAGCGTGTTCGCAGCCACCATCCCGACACTGGACAGCACCCAGCACCTCGGCATCATCTCAGCAGGCCGCAGCATCACAGCAGGCCACAGCATCGCAGCATCACAGCATCGCAGCAGGCCACAGCAACTCAGCAGTCCGCCTAGCTCAGCACCCAGCACAGCACATAACCCTCGCATCAGGCCGCTACCACACAGCAGGCCGCAGCAACTCAGCACAGCACCTAGCTCAGCACCCAGCACAGCACAAAAATAGGGTACACTCTGTTTTGCAACAGAGTGCCCAACATAACCCTCGCATCCTTTTCTAGCTCCGAACTCTGCCCAGCAATACAAACAGATAACTGCCTCTACTCTTCCCCATGGCGTATGCACGCCGTATGCTAGTGGACAAACACCAGTCCACTTTAATCTTCCACTTGAGCTCATATCTAGCAAACTCCAAACACCAAAAACCATAGCACAATATAAGTTCCTCGCAACAAATCCACTCCCAATCCATATGATCTTTTATGACACTATCATTAAGCATCCGAGAGCCGAATATACCCCGTCTTATTCTTGTCAAGAATAATTAAGGACCTTATTCTTTTAGGCAACATTGCCCAAGAATAAGTTCTAGACAGTAGCTCCACTTGCGCCAATCTAGCCAAAGCATCCGTGATATTCACATAATTATTACATAATATATCCTTTAATTTATATATGTTAGTGTTTCGATTATTATAATTTATAATAATTATTTCGTTTTCATGTTTTGGCAGAAATTTGAGCGTTAACGATGAAATGATATTAAGGCGACAACTTAAGGACTGACAATTGGTCGATTCTAGTGGTGGTACAAAGCAAAGAGACACATATCTAAACCTAACCCTAATAAACCTAGGTCCACCTAATTTAACCTAAGCCCAAACCTAAAACATGCTAACCTAAAAACCCAAGCCCAATATGAGAACCCTATTTAGCTTCCCCATCTTAGAGAAAGGAAGGGGGATCTCTTATTCTCTCTTCTTCCACGTTCCTTCTCCCCTCATCTCTTTTCCAGCCACCACACCACCCTGCCGGCAATCCTCGCTCGATAGGAGAGCCGGCAGCGCGATAATCCCGCCATCACCACCTGCTCCTCGTCCTCTACCATCAGCCGCCACCTCCTCACCCTGCTTCGCACACCAACAGTCGCCACCTTCTACCATCCCTCTCTCTGTTCCATAATCCTCACCGCCGACATCCACCGTCCAGCAACCTCGCCACCAGACCACGTATCGCCGCGACAGAACCACCGCAACCACAGCCGCGAAACAGAGCCGCACCGCGACTCTGTTTCGCCTCGCAACAGAGCCTGTTCCCCTTTTTTCTCGGCCTCTCTTCGTCTCGAGCTTCTTCCCGACTCCCTCTCTCACGACCACCGTCACGTCCCGACCAAGCATCACCGCCACCTCCTCGCGAGACAGCGTTCGCAACCCAGAAACAGGGAGCCCTGTTCCTCGCCCTCCTTCTTGTTTTTACTGTTTTATAACTGTTTCCTCATCCTCTCTCTCTCTTTTGCAGGTTCTGGAGAAGATTTGAGGACGAGGAAGGCCGCGAGAAGCGAAGAAAATCACCGCGAGAGCCGCTGTCTCACTGGAGACGAAGGCGCAGCAGCGCGCGATTTCGAGCGGGAAATAACTGTTTTTCAAACAGTTCAGCTATTTGCAACCTGCGATTCTGCTCTGTATCACCACAAGGCGTTTGCAACCTTTTTCTCGGGATTCGTGTTCGTGCAGAGATGAGTTGCGGCGTACCACATCACGAGGAGATGATTACCACCACCATGGATAGCTAAACCCTTCGCCAAGGCTACGATGAAACCACAGGATTTCCTAGAGTTTGTGTATTTAAATTTATTATTTTCTTTATGCTTGAACGTTAAACATATTTGATTTATGATTTTTAATAAATTGCTTTCACCGATTATATCCTGATTAATTATCTAGACTAGTCGGTAGTTAGAAATACCCTTTGTTGAAATTCAAAAGCCTGATTTAATCAATTAATCTAAATCTGTGATTGTGTGTGCCGTAAAAAGACACGCAATGCTAGGGATTAGGATTAGTTAAAATAAACCTGTGATTGTGTGTGCCGTAAGAAGACACGCAATTCTAGGGGTTTATACTTATGCTGAAATCAATTGTGAACTTAGATTAATCTTTAGATTAGTCATATTAAATATTGAAAACTATATTTTTGATTACACAAATCTCAAAGAAACCTGTGGTGGATTCAATGCCTTGGTTTCCCTTCTCATATTCTTTAAAACTTTATATTTTATTGTTTTTAATTTGATTTTTAGTTTAGATATTTTAATTGCTGTAACCCCATTTAAATTAGTTTAAATCCACTCTAAAATTTAATTGCAACCACAGTCCTTGTGGGATCGACCTGTACTTGCCCTTGTCTACCAGTTAGACACTGTGCACTTGCAGTTATTTCAAGTAGGTTAAATTAACTTATTTATTTAGGTTAGTTAAATTTGCATCAAGTTTTTGGCGCCGTTGCCGGGGACTGTAACGGTGTAATTGAATTCAAGAGTTTATTTTCACTATTTGTAGTTTAGGTTAATAAAAAAAAATTAATTAATAAATAAAAAAAATTAGGTCAGATATAAGATTGCTTTTGCTTTTAGGATAGGATTGATTTTATTTTTTTTAGTTATTTCTTTTAAGTCTTAGAAGTTTTGATACTTGTTTTTGTCTTTTTTTATTTTTGCAGGTATTAATAGGCAGGAAGCATATATTACAGATTACACGCTTCTCGAGAAAATTGAATGATCCTGCAAACATCAAGCAAAGTTATTATTTTTTTTATTTTGTGAGGAGAGTTTTAATTTTATTTTCACCTCGTTTTACGAGTGTGTGGTGTAATAATTTTTAAACTCTACTATTTCTCATTTTGTTCCATCACAAAAAAAAAAAAAAAAAAAAACAAAAAAAAAACAAAAAGCACATGGTTTGAATTGTTTACAGGTTGCTATCGCGTGGACACTCTCAGAAGTTGGCGAGCCGTCAGGTGGACGGTGCTTCTGATCGACGTCAACTCGACTTCTACCCGGCGTCGCAAGTAACCCAAGAGAAGTTCACGCCGGAGGTAACTTCTTTCCACCGCATCTGCACGCGGTTTCTGAGTGGATTACTGTGTTTTATTTGCTAGGTACTTATCTAGGGTCATTTTTATTCATCTTGCTTGCGCATCATATAGGTCCTGATTAGGTTTTACCATTTTTATTTTAGAGTTAGGTTATCTTCATATATAGATTAGGCTTGCATAATTTAAAAAAAAAAAAAATGAAATCTAATAATTATCCATCTCGCAGGAATGCATTTAATCCCATGCGACCACCTGATTATGCTCCATATTCAGATTATTACAACTCAGGTTCCGCATATTATCCTGACTTCCTCTCCCCTTCTAATGAGGATAAAAACTTTAAGGATTACTTCTCCCCTTCTACCTCGAAGCTTGAAACAGCCCTTATGACGATGACTCAGAAATTAGATGCACTTATGAATTTGACTCAACCCCTACCTCCCAGTAATGTTTCATTTGAGGGTTGTGTTGCATGTTCGAGTCCTAATCATTCTACAGCTGATTGTGATTTGCAATATGATTATCCTGAATATTTCGCTGAGCAAATCCATTCTTTTAATGCTAAATGGCGACCTGGTTATAATTCAAAGTTCAACTATTACAGCCCTGATTTCGCCAATAATCAAAATCTCTCTTGGGCTCATCACTCACACCAAGGAGGACATATTTTCTCTCAGGCTCCTCAATACCCTAATCATGTTATGCCCCACCATAAACAAGTCCCTCCATCCAACACATCAAGTTTAGAGGAAACGATTAATCAATTTTTGCAGCGCTCAGCAAGTATACTTGATCAGAATTCTAAGGACATATCTGAGTTGATAGCCACGACTCAAAGACTTGAGATAGTTGTGGATCATATTACTGAGGCAGTATCTGAAAGTGAGTTAGGAAGAGTTCCTAGTCACTCTGTTCAAAACTCAGAGGGTCAATTCATAACTGGTAACACATTGGAATCCGAGTCAGATGATGTTTTTGTGGATAATGTGATTGAAACTACTTTGCTTACTGACCCATTCCCTTCCCCACATTTTCATGAAGACCCACTCAACATATGTCTTCCTAGTGACTCATGCATAGAATCAAACTGTGAACAGTCTTTAGAGTCTCCTTTTGACTGTTTTCATGCTACACATGACCATTTAGAGGCTTGTTTGACTCATTCTAGTTTGGACTTTGATGTTGATGATTCCATTAGGGAAGTCAAGGATTTGCTTGACTCAGTCCCCATTGTGGATCCTAGTTATAAATGTAAGTCTAAAGTGGAGCCTCCTCCACTCAGTGAGTCAAAACTAGTCCCATCAGTTGAGCCACCTGAGCTTGACCTTAAACAATTACCTGACACCCTCAGGTATGCGTTTTCAGGTACTGATGATACTTTGCCTGTTATTATTTCATCTATATTGAATTCAAAACAGGTTGTCCCAAAGAGGTCGGGAGATATATTTAATGAGAGACTACATGCCATAGGTAGTGCTAATTCTAGGTTTGGGGGTGTTGTTGAGTCGTCTAACTCGTCGTCTTGGTGTAATCCATTTTGTTACGATGAACCTGTACCACCCGATATATTTATAGACATACCTCTTTCCATCCCTTTCATATTTACTGATGCTACCTATGTGGATCCATTGTTTGTAAGAGATGATTTCAATTTTCACCATCCTGATGTGGAAATTATCCAATCTTCTGATTTGGAACCAGACTTAGGATGTTCCATTTTAGGAGTAAGGGAGGATCATTTGTTGCATATCACTACTTGCGACCTATTCATGTTTAAGATCCCTATTGACTTCCAAGGAATGCGAGATTCTTTACCATTTCTATATGATTTTAGATGGTGTCCTTGCAGCTTTTGGGATGTGCTAGTATATCTTGTGCCGCATGTGGTTGCTATTTTTGCGTGGACTGATCCTCAACTTTTTCGGTTGTTGGTATACGATTCCTTAACCCTTTTGACTCGTTTCTATCATAGACTAGGTTTGGAGGTGAATGCTCCCTATGTTCTTCCTCGTCACTTCATGATATATCTTTCATGAGGGAGAATATATGTCAGGCTGACGACGTTAAACCAAGCGCTCCTAGGAGGCAGCCTAGCTTCAGTTGTGTCATGATGGTTAGTCTGGATTGATTTTCGAGTTCTTTCTAGTTGCATTCCACTCATACTCGTTAGCTCCGTAACAATTTTGACTTACAACTGATACATGTAATATTTTTATTTTATTTTTTTAATTTTTAACTTTTTTTTCATTTGTGTCCTGTATTGTTTTTATCAATTTATCATGATGAGTCCACAATTCTTATGTCTCTGCGCGTTCATTGGTGGAAGATTTCGTCGAAATTGGTAAAAATTTTCCCATGGTAATATCCCTTTCACTCTCATCTTTTCTTTTTCCTGCATTTGTCATGATCATCATTTTATACATTGAGGACAATGTTTGGTTTAGGTTTGGGGGTGAGGTTTATGAGTTTTTCTGCATTTTTCAAGAAATTTTAAACTAAAATTTATTTCACAATTTACTATTGTATTCTACTCAATCTCCATTGAATACATAGTTAATTATGATTGTGTGACAAATTTTCACTTTGAAAATGCATTCAAAATTTAAGTTTCTTTCCAATGAAGAGGATGTGTTTTCAAGTATGCCTTTAAATTGGAGGAATACATGCTTTCACGTGTCACTTTTATATATCAATAGGAAAGCATATGGTTTGATATTATCTTTAAGTTAAATATATTTCATGAGATTTTTTTTTTCAACTCGATTACTTTTTGCACTATAAGCCATATTAGCATGATTTGAAGTTGATGAGTGAGATGTGAGCTAGAAAACCTTAGAATAATAGTGGAGACTTAACCCGTGAAAGTTTTGAGCCATTCTTTTCTTTCTGAGTGTTAGATAAATATACTCTAATTTTTCTTGAGTTCGCATTAAGTCGTTGATGATCTCATTATTCTCATTTTTTTTATCAATTGCTTTGAGAATTAAATTATTGCACTAGAACTTTTTAGTTTATTTAGTTGAGATGTCATAATACCAACCTGAACTTAAGAAATGATATAGGCAAGTTTTTCTTAAACATTTTCTAGCCTTTTTACTTACCCACTCGTTAGTTCCCTTTTGAAGCCCTTTGAGCCGTTGATAGCCTTTTATTTGTTAACCCTTTATCAATACCCAATTTATCTAAGAATGTATATGGATGAATGTTAGTTGGAAATGGGCAATTAGAAAGAACAGAGTCAAATATACCATGAGTCATCAGTGTTGAAACATTCTATTGAGGAGAAGAGGAAAAGCATGTAGTTGAAAAAAAAAAAAAAAAAAAAAAAAAAAAAGGAAAGAAAGAAAGAAAAGCGAGGTCAATGAAAAAAATGAAGAAAGTAATTGATGGTTAGAACATTGATAGCCCTTGTGTTAGTTTAATGGGTGTATACATTCTTAGAGATTTTTCGTATACCTTTTTCCATTCTTTGTTAGTCATTACCTAAGCCCCATTACAACCTATTAAAGTCCTAGTTGATCTTAAGAGATGGTTAGTTTCGTAGATGTGGAGATTAAATAAATAAGAACTATGGTGTATGATTTAACATTCTCAAAAGTAATTGATATTCCTGTCCATGAGATCATATTCATTCCATTCTTGAAAAGTCCGTTCTTCATATTACTATATGTGAGATGATTGTTTTTCATTATTTACTCTTTTCCTCACATATAAACTGAGTGAAATATCAAATCTCTGAGTGTTTCATTGTGAGTGACATGAAATGTTTGAAGTCAAAACAAATTTCTAAAGGAGATTTAGTAATTGTTTTACTCTGAAATAAAAAGTTATGTTGATAAGGCCATGCACACACACACTTCGAGTTGGGAATAATTGATGAAATTTATTTAACCTTTGGGTATTATTAAATTATTGTGAGACTCTTTGATATATTATTGTGAGACTGTTAGCTATTTTCAAAAAATTTTGGCAATTAAATTCTTACTCTGAGGATAATAGATTGAGTTACCATGTTTTGGAAATTTATGAGTCATAATGTTTGTGGGTAACATTTCTGGAAACCCTCACGAGACTATAACTCGTCCACTAGAGGTAATCTAGGGGTTTAAAGCCTTGTTGCACGTTTAAGGTAAGTGCAACCGATGATTCCTGCGAAAGTGAGTTAGATTTTATTTTATTGTTTTGCTCGAGGACTAGCAAAATATAGGTTTGGGGGTATTTGATATTCACATAATTATTACATAATATATCCTTTAATTTATATATGTTAGTGTTTCGATTATTATAATTTATAATAATTATTTCGTTTTCATGTTTTGGCAGAAATTTGAGCGTTAACGATGAAATGATATTAAGGCGACAACTTAAGGACTGACAATTGGTCGATTCTAGTGGTGGTACAAAGCAAAGAGACACATATCTAAACCTAACCCTAATAAACCTAGGTCCACCTAATTTAACCTAAGCCCAAACCTAAAACATGCTAACCTAAAAACCCAAGCCCAATATGAGAACCCTATTTAGCTTCCCCATCTTAGAGAAAGGAAGGGGGATCTCTTATTCTCTCTTCTTCCACGTTCCTTCTCCCCTCATCTCTTTTCCAGCCACCACACCACCCTGCCGGCAATCCTCGCTCGATAGGAGAGCCGGCAGCGCGATAATCCCGCCATCACCACCTGCTCCTCGTCCTCTACCATCAGCCGCCACCTCCTCACCCTGCTTCGCACACCAACAGTCGCCACCTTCTACCATCCCTCTCTCTGTTCCATCATCCTCACCGCCGACATCCACCGTCCAGCAACCTCGCCACCAGACCACGTATCGCCGCGACAGAACCACCGCAACCACAGCCGCGAAACAGAGCCGCACCGCGACTCTGTTTCGCCTCGCAACAGAGCCTGTTCCCCTTTTTTCTCGGCCTCTCTTCGTCTCGAGCTTCTTCCCGACTCCCTCTCTCACGACCACCGTCACGTCCCGACCAAGCATCACCGCCACCTCCTCGCGAGACAGCGTTCGCAACCCAGAAACAGGGAGCCCTGTTCCTCGCCCTCCTTCTTGTTTTTACTGTTTTATAACTGTTTCCTCATCCTCTCTCTCTCTTTTGCAGGTTCTGGAGAAGATTTGAGGACGAGGAAGGCCGCGAGAAGCGAAGAAAATCACCGCGAGAGCCGCTGTCTCACTGGAGACGAAGGCGCAGCAGCGCGCGATTTCGAGCGGGAAATAACTGTTTTTCAAACAGTTCAGCTATTTGCAACCTGCGATTCTGCTCTGTATCACCACAAGGCGTTTGCAACCTTTTTCTCGGGATTCGTGTTCGTGCAGAGATGAGTTGCGGCGTACCACATCATGAGGAGATGATTACCACCACCATGGATAGCTAAACCCTTCGCCAAGGCTACGATGAAACCACAGGATTTCCTAGAGTTTGTGTATTTAAATTTATTATTTTCTTTATGCTTGAACGTTAAACATATTTGATTTATGATTTTTAATAAATTGCTTTCACCGATTATATCCTGATTAATTATCTAGACTAGTCGGTAGTTAGAAATACCCTTTGTTGAAATTCAAAAGCCTGATTTAATCAATTAATCTAAATCTGTGATTGTGTGTGCCGTAAAAAGACATGCAATGCTAGGGATTAGGATTAGTTAAAATAAACCTGTGATTGTGTGTGCCGTAAGAAGACACGCAATTCTAGGGGTTTATACTTATGCTGAAATCAATTGTGAACTTAGATTAATCTTTAGATTAGTCATATTAAATATTGAAAACTATATTTTTGATTACACAAATCTCAAAGAAACCTGTGGTGGATTCAATGCCTTGGTTTCCCTTCTCATATTCTTTAAAACTTTATATTTTATTGTTTTTAATTTGATTTTTAGTTTAGATATTTTAATTGCTGTAACCCCATTTAAATTAGTTTAAATCCACTCTAAAATTTAATTGCAACCACAGTCCTTGTGGGATCGACCTGTACTTGCCCTTGTCTACCAGTTAGACACTGTGCACTTGCAGTTATTACAAGTAGGTTAAATTAACTTATTTATTTAGGTTAGTTAAATTTGCATCAATCCGCCACTGTGTTAGTCTCCCTGAACACGTGTATACAGAACCACGTCAATGCCTTACTCATAGTCCTAATCTCCCTCCACCAATTGCTAAGAAACCAGGGAATACTAGCTTCTTGGTAAATCCATCGTTTAACCAACATAGAATCCGTTTGAATCACACAATTTCAAATTCCCAGGTTAATGCAAAATTGTAGACCCTCCAACAAGGCCCTCGTCTCGGCAGAGTTATTTGATCCTGCACCAAAACAACACTGACTAGCTGCTACAAATTTGCCCTCGTCATTTCTGATAACAAATCCGCCAGTAGTAGAATTATCCACACAAGACCCATCCACATTTAGCACATACCATCCTGAAGGAGGGAAGGCCCAATATAGAACCCAAGGAGGAGACGTTTTTACACTTTTTGTCTGTATGCCCAACCTACTGAGCAATGCTCCATTGGTTTCCTTTCGTTTAGGAATAAAAAATTTGGCCACGCACTTAATCCAAAAATGAACTTTAATAAACAAGTAACATGGCGAAACCTCCTTTCCTTCAAAAAATTTCTTGTTTCTTTGGATCCAGATTTCCCATAGGATGAAAAGTGGAGTAAGGTGGATGAGGGTGCCTGACAATGAAGATTTCTTCGCTTTCCTAAACCATGCCTTAAGCATTGTGTAAACTTCAACTAGTCTGTGAATGTGCATGTCAAACACCAAATCAAAGTGTCCCCACACCCTTCTTGCTAACTCGCTATCCAGGAAAAGATGTTTCATAGCTTCTTCCTCAGAATGAGAACAGCATACACATTTAGACGCGAGTAAGAACCCAATTCTTCTAATTTCACCATCAATAGGTAATGCCCTTCTAATAATTTTCCAGATGAAAATAGAGATTTTAGAAGGCAATAAAGGATGCCATATCCAATTCCAAAAGTCATCAGGTGTCCCTCTAACACCTAGAATTTTGCAAACTAAGCTAATCAAAAAGCCACCATCATTGTTTGGAACCCAAATTCTTGTATCTCGATCACCCACTTCACCTTTCACTATTGTCTTGTAGAGCCCTTGAGCTTTTCTTTGCATATCCGGGTTTAGCATTCTGAAATTTTCTTTGTGCATTTTCCGTAGGGAAGGTCAGTTGTCATACGTCACCACCGCCTCATTTTTACTGAAAATTCCATCCTTAGCCCATTTTTCTTCAAAGAAACTCACCATGCCTTTAGAGATCCGCCACTTGGAGTTTTCAACAATAAAATCTTTGTGCGCCATCAACTCTTTAATGAACGGAGACGCCCCGACTTTGAGTTCTTGCTTTCTGATTGGAACCCCATCTTGCAAATATTTACGCCTTAGATAGATTGCCCATAAAGAGTTAGAAGTTATAAGATTCCAAAGTGACTTAATTCGAACAGCTTTGATGATATCTTCCAAACTGCTCACGTTTAGACCACCTTCCTCCTTTGGAACACTGATTTTCCTCCAAGCTATCCATTTTCTCTTATGTCTCCCTTCATGATCTCCCCAAAAGAAGTCTGCAATCAATTTCTGAATAGATTGCAGGACCTTAACAGGGACGACTGTAGCTGCGATGGAATAAATTGGCATTGACAATAAGACATGTCTTATCAACGTCAATCTACCCCCTGGCAACAAAAGCCTGACTTTCCAGCCCTGAATTCTCTGCTGGATTTTATTGACTAAAGGTTCAAAGAAAGAAGCTCTGCATCTACCTTGATAAATTGGAACGCCAAGGTATGTGAACGGAGAGTGCTTGTAGACGAAGCCTGTCTTAAGTTTGATAGCAATGATTTTTTCTGCCTGGACTTTCTCATCAATACAGAAAGAGCTTTTTGCAATATTAACTTTTTCTCCTGAAACCTGACAATATCTATTTAGAAACCGCATACATCCTTCCATGGACTTTTTTCTGCCATTCAAAAAGATCAATGTATCGTCAGCATATAATAGGTGGGTGATCGGGGTGGCCATCCTGGGTGTGTGATAAAAGCCAATTTCTCCTCTACGAAAAGCCCGAGTGAGCCCTCTGCTCAGCACTTCTGCTGCAATAACAAATAGAAGAGGGGATAGCGGGTCCCCTTGGCGAAGACCTCTCGAAGATTTAAAATAGCCGTCATATCTGCCTTGCATCAACACCGAGAACCCGCAATGAGTAATACAGTTCGAAATCAGGTGACATGTTCTGTTATTGAATCCGAATCTGCGCAAGACTGATAAGAGATATCCCCATTCCATTCTGTCATAAGCCTTTTCCATATCCAATTTAAATATTATATTATTTCCATGGACCTTTCTCCCAATCTCTCTCATCATTTCTTGAGCTAACCAAATATTTTCATAAATGAGTCTCCCCTGAACAAAGGCTCCCTGCTCTAGTGAAATAATATTTGGGAGAAGCTTGGGCAATCTCAGACTAAGAATTTTGCTGAAAATTTTGTATACCACATTGCACAGACTAATAGGCCTAAAATCAGAATAAGAGATAGGTTCTGCAATTTTAGGAATAAGCGCCAAAAAATTGGAAGAAAAGGAACCTGGCAGAGCATGACAAGCAAAAAATTCCTTCGCAGCTTTCCAGATGTCGAGGCCAATAATGTCCCAGCAATCCTGATAGAATCCAGTTGTGAATCCGTCAGGGCCCGGGGCACTATCATGAGGAATACTAAAAACTGCTTGTCTGACTTCCTCTAACTCTAGCCTCTGCATGAGAGTATCACAATCCTCCTCTCGTATCAGACTCGGAATGCAATCCATGAGTTCAGGATCATCCTTATGCTCTCCCGATGATAGCAAGGATCCGAAAAAATTGTTAGCTTCCAAAATAATATTTCTCGGATCCGTGATTAAATTCCCCGCCATATCATGAATTTTGTTAATTGCTCTTCTTTTCTGTTTGGCTTTAACTGATGTAAAAAAGAATTTAGTGCATGCATCACCTTCTTTAAATTCCTTTTCACCTGATTTTTGTTTCTCGTAAATTTCTTCTTGTACCAACGCCAATTTGAGTTCAGCCTGACATCTGTTCAAATTAGTCATATCATTTGGGTCCAGGTTATTAAATACATTCTCGAGGTATAAATTATAAATTTTATGCTGGTATAAATTTGCATAATAATGTATTTTATTAATTTGTGTAATTTTTGTTAATGTTTGTATAAATGTTTTTAATGCATGTGGTTTTATGTAAAAATTTAACTTTAATCAATAAATCATCTACAAGAATAGGTAAACTCAACTTTTGTAACTAATATTTTTCGGGATATAAAGAAAAGTGCGAACACAAATGGAATAGTAAATTAGCACGAGTATTTATAAAAAAAATGTCCACCAATTGTAGCTCAGTTGGTCGGACATTCATTTTCTTTGTGAGAATTACACAGGTTTGAGACTCTACCAGTTAGAATTTTGTGAGTTTTTGCCTAATTGTTTGAAGCACATGGACTGGACCGGAGCAAAAAACAAATTCTTCATACGAAGTGGAGGCACTCGACCAGAGCGAAAGCAAAAATATCCATGAGAGATGGAGGCCTAGTTTGGTTACTCATCTTTCAAGCATAATGTCAAAATTTGAATAAATTTTTAGGTATGTCTAAAAATCCTTTTATTTTTAGTTTATTATTATTTTTTTCTTCAGTTTATTAACAAAGTTGATATTAGTGTAATTTCTTGGTACTACCCAAAGATGAGATGCATCATGGTTATATGGTAGATATTTTCATTAAGTGTATACAATCTTTGTAATTGATTGTCAAAAATGTTTTTCTAAGGGATTTTGTTTTTTCCGAAATTACACTTTGTGACAGTTAACCCACTAGTTTTTTCTAAATATTTAAAATAAAATAAAAACTATAAATCCAAATCAATCAAATAATATCATAAACATAAAAACAACAACCGAAAAGGGGAAGTAAAGGTTCGGATATATGTTTCAAGAGAAAAATATTATTATAAGCCAATTTGTGCTATATAAATAAAACTAGTAAAACTTGTTGCAAACATTATCCAAGGTCCAGGGTTCGAACTTTATCAAAGGTATTTAAATAGTTTTCAAATTAATAAATAATTTTAACATTTTCTCATAAAAACAATAAATATTGTCAATAAAATATCTACAAAAACAATTTGGCATACGTGGGAAAATAATTAAAAATAAAATTAATTAAATGAACAAATTGCAACTATTTATTTTTTAAATGATGATGTCTAGTACAATAATACATCCCCTCTTTGCAGCGACTTAGTACTCGGTGTTTAAGATTTCTTTGCATTGATAGTTGGGTTGTTAAAATAAAATGAAATAGCATAGAATAATTGTTCAAAACCTCATTTTCTAAAAGATGTGACATGCACTTCGTATCATGGAGTTCTTAATCAAATTTACTTTGTAAGATAATGTACATTGGTTAATATAAATCACTTAAACAAATTGACCAATTGTAGCTCAGTTGGTTGGACGTCCACTCTCCATGTGAGAGGTCGCGGGTTCGAGACTCGCCAGTTAAGATTTTGTAAGTTTTCGCCCAATTATTAGAAGCACATGTGCTCTACCGTTGATAAGTATATAAGCCATTAGGTATTGAATCCATCTACTTAGATGAGGTGGACCGTAGTGAAGTGAAAACAAGTCTTCATACGAGGTGGAGAAGATGGACCGGAGCTAAAACAAGTCTTCGTGCGAGATAGAGGCGGCGATGATATTAAATGACCACAATGTATTAAGTAAAAAAAAGGTCAACGACCCAATTTTAACAGAAAATCACTTAAACAACATTTTTCTAGTCATTTCTTCTATCGTAAGACATGCTATTCTAATTCTGACGCTGACAAAAACATTTAAATGGTTTGAAATCCATTGAATAAGCTATGTTGCTTAATAATAATAATAATAATAATAATAATAATAATAATAATAATAATAATAATAATAAATCCAAATTAATCAAATAAATATAAAAAATAAAATAGAAAAAATAGAAATGGAAAATATCTCAAAATTGTTCTGGAGAAAATATGAATCATGATAGCCAACACATTTCTACAGTTCATACAAGACTTGCAGTAGATGATATTACATGTCCAAGGTTCGAAGTAAAAGGCATTTAAACTCAAGCCAAACCTACACAATAAAAGAAGTTTATGAAATGAAAAATTAAGGAAAATCATTTCCTTTTTATTTTGATCTCATTTCATTAATAGCCTTTGATTTGTCAGATTATGGTGTGATCGAGACTATATGTCTATATTCACTTTGTTTAGAATGTAAGTGTACTTATGTCTATATGAGAATGCTGAGATTTTAAGACACTAGAAGCTAGGATTTAATCTACATTACAGTTTGGAAAATTCATTACCCTTGGCTAAGGCCTAAGGCATAGTCTCTCCCCTCGTTAATCTTCTATGTCACGATCAATTCATCCTAGTCCAAGGTTATTTCTTTTTCAATTTCCTCGTTTTTCATCCTTACCCAAGTTAATGCAACATAAATTAAAGAACACATTTAAATATTTTTTTAATAGTGTCATTTACACCCCGAATCATATAGTTGGTGAATAATTACAATATTTCTCCTTTGAACTCAAAAAAATTACATTTACTACCTTACTTTTTAAACTATGTTACATTTTCTACTCTAGCTTTCTATAATATCAACTTTACACATATTAAATACTCAAACTACATTAACATTTTCTCTCCTCAAATATCTAGATAAATTTCCAATATAATAACTTAATCCCCACCTATTATCTAGAATTAAAGTTTTTACCAATTAATTTTTTTAATTTTATCTCTATTTTTCTTTTTCCTTCTAAAAAATATCACATACTAATCTCATCAATTCAATTCAATCATTCTCAATAAACAAATATTTACAAACATTTTTTTTAATTAAAATGTCATCGAGAATAAAAATTGACAAGACCATCACATTTAATATATAGTGGTGTGGGACAGTACTTTAGGTGGTGTGGAGTAGTCGCTGCCCTTTTTTATATCACTTTGGTTTGGCTAAATACGGTTTGAATTTTTTTCTACTGCAATCCCTTAATAACTAACATTGTGGGTTTTTTTTTCCCTTCGGAATAAATTTTATATCACCTAGGAGTTGTAACTAGGTGTAGTATCCATTAGAAACCCATACAAGCACTGCTACACAAAGCACATGATACAATTGACTTTTATGATTCTTATTACAAAACGATCATGTTGGTGTAGTGAATGGTCACTTGGAAACTATTATAGCAAAAAATATTGTAGCTAGTTCATAAAACTAGGAAACTTAAAAGAACTGACACCGTCGACAAAATGATACTGAAAAGAAAAGAAACCTCATTAGATAGGGCATATTTGGATAATGGCTTGACAGGGTACTAACAAATGAGGGAGGAAATGGACCATGCCGAAGTGGCTCAGACTGTGTGAAACAGTGATTGTATGTACCTTGTAGAGCAAAGTACATTAGGGAGGGAGATAGATCAAGTGGAAGCTGTGTTGGAGCCGTAATAGCCCAATCAAGACTCAAAAGGAAATACTTTTTTAATTACTGATGGAAGAAACACTGAAAAAGTTTTTCAAGCAGATCAATCCAAAGTTTCTCTAATTAATCAGTGCTAAGCAGGGGTGGGCATCCTATCTTGCGATCCCGTCTCGGTCGCATCCTAATTTTTTTGGGGTCCTTTTGGGATTGATCAAACTCACCCCGATCTTATTCCGTCCCGATCTAGAGTGGGATGGGATCGGGATGAAGATTTTCAATCCCGTCCCTTCTCGAACTTATTTATTCAATCAGGATGAAGATTTGCAAGTTGGCTTTCTTGCAATTTGCAAGTTTGGTTTTTGCAAGTTGCAGTTTTGTGCAAGGTTGTTAGGAATGCAAGTTGGTTATGTGTGCAAGTTGCAGTTTTGGTTATCAAGTTGCAAGTTTCAAATGGTTGTTAGGAATGCAAGTTTTCGGTTTTGTGTGCAAGTTGCAGGTTTGGTTTATCAAGTTGCAAGATTCAAATGGTTAATTTGTTAAGGTCTTTGGTTACTTACCTACTTGTTTGTTTATGAGGTCTAGGTATTTAGGCCTAGTCCTAGAATAAAGTCTCTTAAGGTCTTAACCTTTCTTTGGGTTTAGGCCTTATCCTTGGTGAAATAGGTCTGTTTCTCAATTTTGTAATGGTTTACTTGGTAGGAGGATTTATTAAGTAAGGCCTACTCCTTGGTGAACTAGGCCTTATTGTCAGGTCAAGTAGTTAGGAAAGTCTCTTGCATGGACGGTTTTTTAATTCTCTATTTTTATGTTCATGTACCCCCCGACACGTGTAAAAGATTTTTTCTCAAGTAATAAAGGTCTGGCATCCCATAGCTGCCCCTCCCCACTGGAAGTTTATTTTAAAAAAAATTAACATTTATTATGATTAATTTTAATCAAACGTACTACTCTTCTAAATGAAAGTTTAGGATGTGTTGAAATTAAATCAAAACATCTATTGTTTAAAAACTTGCTTGATTTGGTATTCTATGCTTAGTAGAAACTTCATTTTGAATATTTTAGGTCAAATAGAACCTATGAAAATTTATGCTTTTTCACATTTTAGATTGATTATAGGACAATTATTCTTGTAGAAAATAAAGGCAAATGATAGTAAAGTTTTGCATAGTTGGAAATTTGGTCAATGAGCAATACTTTTCATTTTTGAACTTATATTAAGACAACTTGATAATTTTTATCAATCATATAAGATACAACTAGGAGCAATGTGAGATGAGCTGAAAATTTATATGACATTTCATATTATTATGATGAAAGTTAAATTTATATAAATTAGGCATTATTGGTGTATGAGCAATGCGAGATGGAATTTTTTTGTTGTTCTTCATTGGAAGCATATTTATTACATGCTCATCTTGTCCCATCCCGAACCCGTTTGGGATGGGACGAGATCGGAATGAGGTTTATCCTGTCCCATGCCCACCCCTACTGCTAAGTGTTTGGTTTGATTGACTGTCATTCCCATAAGAGAGATAATTGGTAATGGAACATTCAATATCAAAAGATCTTACAACACATATTGTTGAAAATACATAGAACATCGGGAGATTGCTTTAGCAACCCTGCTAAAAACTTTGATTGTGTTTTCTTCCTACATGACAATATTAGATTTTAGCCGAATGGAGATACATAGAACATCAGAAGATCTTTTTCTTTTTCTTCCAAAACTTGTAAATGTCTTTAGGAGAGAATGGAAAATTCTCTACAGAAAATGTTTCTAGATAACATAACGATTTTGCATGAAAATAACTTTTTTCCATGTGGAACCTAATGATTTTCTTAGGCTCGTGAGCTCAGTTGCGAATTAGGGATGTACAAGGGTCTAACATGAACACAGTTACTAAATTAACTTAAACATTGCACCTTATAGGCCCTAAGTTCTAGTAATGAGCCATGACCTCGTTTCCATTTAAATGATACAAACTGTCCACCAATTGTAGCTCAGTTGGTCGAACATCCACTCTCCTTGTGAGAGGCCGCGGGTTCGAGACTTACCAGTTATCATTTTGTGAGTTTTCGCCCGATTATTAGGGGCACATGTGCTCCACCGTTGATAAGCCTTCGGGTATTTAATGCAGCTGCTTAGATGGACTAGACCGGAGCGCGAGTCTTCACGCAAGGTGGAAGCCATGGACCGGAGCGAAAGCAAGTCTCTATGCAAGATGGAGGCGACGAGGATATTAAGTGGCAACAATATTGTATCCTTCGGGCTTGGTTTGGTTAACCCTATAGGGTCAGTCATGTAGTCTTCGGGCATGGATTAATAAATAAATAAAAAGGGTCAAATGAAAAAAAATGATACAAACTACAACATATTATTAAGTCCAAACCTATGAAAACCATTCTCATTCTTTTCAAACTTATATCATGATATATGAACTCTTTTTTGTTTTAATAGTATTACTATTAGCGCGAAAAAAAAGTGTTCAAATTTTTTTTTAACCTTCATTCACTATGTTTTTCTTTCTCTCCCTAATTTCGAAAAATTATTTAAAATCAATATGTAATTTAATGTTTAGGTGAGAAAACGACAATTCTTTTATGAAACCTTTGTTGTTGATTACATGATATTTCTTTATAACTACATAATGTTCTGAGTGCCTTCGGCTACCAAATGGTATTTGACAATCTAACATTTGATTTGCAGGTCAGAATTACCGGAGACGGGATTTTAGACGCATCAATTATTATTATTATTATTATTATTATTATTATTATTATTATTATTATTATTATTATTATTATTATTATTATTATTATTATTATTATTATTATTATTATTATTATTATTATTATTATTATTATTATTATTATTATTATTATTATTATTATTATTACAGAAGGGAAGAACAACTATGGGATGTCAAACCATTATTACTCATCAAAGATTTACAACCAGATCGGAGGTACATGACAACTTTACCTGAATAATATAAACTATTAGCAAAGTCGCTACATGTTATATGGTTCAAACAAGTAAAACTTGCACCGAATGGTATCCTAAGTCCAATAATCAATAAAAGACTAAAGACCATACAATAATAGTTCAAATACTCCTTTTCTAAAAGATGTCACTTTATAGATACAAACCATATCCTCGAATTCTTAATCATATACCTTATGTAAGATAGTGTACCCTGGTTTATATAAAATACTTCAAATACTTTTTTTTCTAGGTACATATATGTTTATTGGGGATTAATTGGGTTGCTGACATTTTTATTTTTTTAGTCCATGCTCGAAGGCTACATTGCGGTCCCCCGAAGAGTGACCAAAACAAGATATATTTTTCTAGAAGCATTTCTAATTCAGTGTTAACTGAAGAACAACTTGTATTAGATAATTTGAGTAATTAATTACGAAACTTTACGTCTTAATTTGATATGACGATCATGTATTGTAAACTAAAAAACACATACAATAATCAGCAATGATAATCACATCATATTAATCATTGACATTTTAATTAGCTCACCGATAGACTTGTGGCAATAAAATCACAAGTCCAAGATTCGAATCCTCCCAGCGGCATTTTAAATGATATAAACTAGAACATATTATTTAGTCCAAACCTATGCAAATCCTCTCATTCTTTTCAAACTTAAATCATGCTCCTATATGAACTCTTTCTAGTTTTATAGTATTACTATTAACATAAAAAAATGTTCAAAAATTTGTCTAGAAACTCATTCACAATGTGTCTTATTTCTCTCTCCTTAATTTCAAAAAATTGTTTAAAATATTTATCAATTTCCCAATGTACTTTATTTGTTCTAATAATGTAGGTCTTTCTATTTAATGTTTAGATGACAAAATGGCAATTCTTTTATGAAACTTTTGTTGTTGATTATATAATATTTCTATATAACTAATTAATGAGGTTCACACAATGATTAGGTCTAGCCCTCGGTTTCCCAGGATTTGGCCTTTATTATGAGAGCTAGTCCTTTTGTTTTCCATTGGTATGTTGTTTTGGGGATTTAGGGCTAGCCCCTAGGTTTTTGGTAATTTAGGTATAGACTTTAGATTCTATGTTTTTTTCTTTTTTTGGGTAAAGTCGTAATCTATACCCCCGGCGATGTAAAATCTTTTGATTAAGTAATAAAGGTGTGGTTATTTAAAAATAATAATAAAAAAGGTTCACACAAGGAAAATAGATATAGTTGAACCCTAGATTATAATCATTCGATCTAGTTGAACCAATCAAAATTTAATTTTAGTTTAGTTAATGACCTTCATGGCTGTCCTTGGCCTAAATCGAATGGATAAATGGTTAAATGAGAGAAACTTTCATTTAATATCCAAAATTTTGTGTTTAATATTATAAATTATTTTTTTAAGTTAATCTTGTGAGTCTTAAGAACCCAATGTTTTTTTTTAGTGTATCTAAAAATCTTTACGAAAAATATATATGAACGACACGGAAAGGAAAATGAAAAGTGGGCGCGAGTATTACGAAAATAAATAAATCCAAATCAATCAAATAATCATAGAAAAATTGAAATATAAAAAAAACGACAAGCATAATGGGGAAACGTCTCAACATATAATTCAATAGAAACTATTAGTACATTCAATACGTGTTATATATATTGTTCAAATAAGTAAAGTTTCACCGAATGGTATCATAAGTCCAAGGTTCAAACCATATCAAATAAACTTATCTAGATAAATAAAATATTACAAAAGATGGACATGAATAGAAAATAATTAAAAAAATAAAAGTAAGTAAGCATTCAGGTACGTTTCAACCAATTAATTTTTAATAAAAGATTTTATACGTCATGAGTTTGATTTTCCTTTTCTTTGATATAGATTGTCAAAGAAATAATCAATAAAAGACCATACAATAATTGTTCAAATACTCTTTTTCTAAAAGATGTCACTTTATAGATACACTTCACATTGTGGAATACTTATTAATACCTTATGTAAGATAGTATACTCTGGTTAATATCAAACACTATAAATACAAATTTTCTAGGTGCATATATGTTTATTGAGGATTAATTGGATTTAAATTGGGTTGCTGACTATTTTTAAATTTTTTTTTTAAATTAGAACTTTTATTACTTATCAAAAGATTGATTTACAATAAAAACGGGAGTACATTACGACTTTACCCGTTTTAGAACCAAACAAAAAGCTGGACAAAATACAATCCATGTTGTGCCCTATCTAACTTGCTTCAACCACAACCATAATATGGCTAAACACAGCCTCATCTAAAGACGCATGCTCGATGGGACCACCATCCTGACATTTGTACTTCTCTTCTTATTCCTCTCTCCGTCTGACGTAGCCCTAAATCCAAATCACTGCATGCTACCTGTGGACCAACCTCAGATTTGGATTTGACTTCATTACTATCATCACTAGCACTTTCGAGTGTATTGATATTCAATTTCTTCATTCGAAGCCGCCTATTTTCTTTGATCAATGATATAGTCTTGTCCAATTCGTCTCCTACTATTTTATACTCCGGAGAATTTTTTATATCGTATTTTTCTAACTGTTTCTTGGCCCTGATCAAATACTGAAAATCATCATCAGAAGGTCCCTGCACTTGCTGTCCCTGCATAGCATCCCCTAGCTCTGTGCTAGTAGCAAACTGTTGTCCCTCCGGTTTAGTAGCTCAAACCAAATGTTCCGACTGAGTTCCAACATCACCGGGGTCGATATGATGTACTTCATTCCGCCTAGAACTACTACTAGATTCATGCTCAATTTTACTAGTTGCGACGAGGCCCAATTTCACCGCTGACGTTAGACAATCTTTCCCTCTTTCCGCTCCTCCCAATTGTTGAGTGTTGGTGTCAAACCCGTCTTTATTCATTGCTGAAACAGGGCTTGCAAACTCTGCTTTGTTTGCTGCTGAAACCGATTGTGCAAACTCCGCTTTGTTTATTGCTGAAACGCTGCACTCTGCTTTGTTCACTGCTGAAACAGAGCTTGCAAACTCTGTTTTTGGAGTCTCTTTCAGCTGCTGTAGCGTTGTTGGAGTCGCTGAATTAGGGGTCTTGATTAGCTGTTGCTCGTTGTAGCACCCCGTAAATTTTTTGTACTTACTGAAAATATTTATATTTTTGTATGATTGTCTTCATTAAGTTATGGGCATACGTATGAGCTATTTGTTTGTCCATGTGATGTGTAGTTTGTTTATTTAAGAATTAATTTCCTACTTACCTTCCTCTACCGAATCTCGGGACGAGATTCTTTTGAGTTGTATATATTGTAATACCCGCCTAATTAAATCAATATAAAAATTTCATTTGTAAACCCTAATGTTGATGGGTTGCTACTAAATTGTATTTGGGTTTGGTTTTGGGCTTTCATAAACTAATAAGTAAGGTTTTATTTTGTGAAAGAGGGAGGGAGCATTCGAAAGTTCGGTGGGGGCGAATAGCCACCCACCTTATAAAGCGAATAACCCTACTTTTTTTTTTCTCTCCTTTTCTCCTTCCTTTTCCCTTTTCCCTTCACGATTTTTCTCAATGGCGGCTGATGGTGAGACGAAACTGCAAGAGGATCCTTTTATCAAGGAATTAAATAGTGATACTGGTTTTGATGGAAGGGATCCTTTGACTGGAAGTCTGGTTGGGGTCTTAAGAAGGAAGAAGGATGTGATTAAACAAGCTGACTTTCATGATCCTATGAGGGAATCTTTTGAGGCTGAACTTGAGAGAGTTCAACAAATGCAAGAGCAGGAGAGACAAAGGGTTATTGAAGAACAGGCAAGAGCATTGGAACTTGTTAGGAAAGAAGAGGAGGAGAAAGAACGGATAGCAAGGGAAGCGGAAGCAAGGCGAAGACGGATAGAAGAAGAGGCACGAGAGGCTGCTTGGAGAGCTGAGCAGGAGGTCTTGGAGGGCTTCCTTGATGCAGTCTCTTCATATCTGTTCATGGCTTGATGGACATTTGTATGTTCTTATATTCCTGGAACTTTGCATCGGACCAAAAACCTGTGACTTTGTTGATAGAGTGGAAGGATGAGGTCTTTGGGCTTGAGAGGGGCTGAGATTGCATGGGTTGGGTACAAGCCATGAGCAAGCTCTTACCATTAGAACTAAGAGATGGGAGACATGAAATTTGGCAAAGGAAAAAGAAGGGCAGAGCAGAAGTGTAAAGAGAAAATGAAAGAAGGATCCCCTCACCTCATGTCATCGATTGGGTATTTATAATAGAGGATGGCACAAAGAGAGTCATGAACTGCACCATATACCCTATTGCAAGATGTTCTTCATAATGTTGTTCACAACCATTACATAATTGTGGGGCATACATGGCAGGCCACCTCTGCCTTGCCTTGTCAAGTAGTCATCTGGTGCCATGACACTGTTATTAGATTTCATTGAATTATCGTATCTGGTATGGAGTGTCATGGGGTCGATTGCATAAGTTATGCTCTTTCCCAGCAAACTAGTACTCTAATGAAACTCCTATGTTCTGCTGGTCGCAGTCCACATGCTTGTAGCATCAACAATTTTGTTGCAGTGTCAAATATTGTAAGCTGTATTTCAGATGGAATTGGTGAGTTTTCTTCATACTCCTTTTATATATATATTTTTTTTTATGAAATTGAGAATGTTGGGAGTGTTAATTATATATGAAATTGTAAGTTCTTTCTTCTATCTCATCTCGCCCCTTTTGTTCTTCGATCGCAAAGCTTGCCCTGTTGTTGTTCCACATGGAGGGTTAGTTCGGATTTTGTGTAGGTTTGGGTTTTTGAAAGTTGAGCTAATAGGCAGTCTATTGTTTTGTGTTTTTGGATGTTGCTTGTAGAGTTGGAGGATTGGTTCTTCATATATAGTCAAAATAGGATGCTTTTTAGTTTATCTAAAATGTTACAGAAATCTTGAGGTGACAGTGACTTAATATTTATGATCATATCATGCCACTATTGTTTGCATAACTGACTTCCTGTTGGGCATATGTCTATGCAACAAAAGTATGCAGCCTATGTTATTGTTTATGTGTCCTATAAGCTTAGCTACACAATGTAATTTGTAATTGAATTGGTGCTCCAATTGTGGTGTAGACTAATGTACCTCATGGTAGAAACAGTTAAACACTTAAACAAAAAGGTTGAGGGGGTAGTGTACATGCACATTTATAATCTTAACATTGTTGAAGATTATGGCTTGTGGCGTTAGATAAACTGATTTAACAAAGATTTTCATAATGAATTAGAAAGCAAGTTGCTGTAAGACAGCTTTGTTGTCACGCCCTGTCATTCTCTGCAACTTGTTAGAAGTGGTAGCTTAAGGGATAGTGTCTTGTCTGTATTAGTTTTATGTATGATTAAACCCTTATTTAGTTAGGGTTAGAAGAAAATTTTCTAGTAATAGATATTGACTGGAATTTAACTGAGCACTTGTTTTAGTTTGAGTATTTTTATTGTTATGCGAATTGGTGTGCATATTGTTTTTCGTATGATACAAAGAGATGAGATGTGTGAATTGACAATGTGTCAAATATTACTTTTCCCCAAAAGAATGGTGGATACTGTGATTGATTTATTTATGGTTGACAAAGCGTCACCATAAAAGAGTTTTGAGGATTTATTTATTTTTATGCTTTTTTCCACAACTCCGAAAAAAAAAAATGTGAAAAGAAAAGAATTTTTGTATACAGACTTGCTTGTATACTTGTGATATTATTGGGTATGCAGACTTGCTTGCATATCAGTGTACTTGCCAGTGATCGACCTTCGGGTGAGATGACATGTTCCTCGAGGTGGCACCCCACTTGGAACATGTACGCTCCGAATGGTTTCGATGGCAAGGGCGGCACACTTGGGTGAGGTGTGTTCGGTGCACCGTTCCATGTGTGTTCGGTTGTACGTGTAGATTTAGGAAGAATGCTTGCCATGGATCGAACTTCGGGTGAGATGACATGTTCCTCGAGGTGGCACCCCACTTGGAACCTGTACGCTCCGAGTGGTTTCGAAGGCAAGGGAGGCACACTTGGGTGAGGTGTGTTCGGCACAGGAGGAGAGTGCGATTGTGGAAAAGTAGCGAGATTTCTTATTTTTTTTGAGTATGTGCATAATTACCTTAAAGGAAGAAACTAAATGCTCATTCAACCATTGAATGAGAACTACACGTCTTCCTAAAGGTAGAAAAATGTGTTTGTTTAATATTTCAATAATAGTCTAATATAATTATGAATTGTATTGTTGTTGCATTTATGAAGATTGATAACTCATAAATTTTATTTATTAGTAATAAATAATGCATATTTATTTATTATGATGATAACACCTTTGCCTCATGGAGGAACTACCTGGTGTGGTTGTTTATTGTTTTGTTTATTTTGATATTGTCATGCTTGGACTTATTGATTTTGGGATGAAGATTTCTCACACCGGCTTTATTGCTGACCCGAGTGAGCTTTTGCTTCTTGGGTACATTCCTTTTGGAATGTAGCCGAGTAGTCTTTCAGGTTTAGAGATTTTGAGCTGCAGTACTGGAGTTCCGCTAGTGAGCTAGCCATGTCAGTCTTCTCCGGGTTAGATTTTTATTTGTTTCAGATGTTTAGTTCATGCTGCTATTTGTTTCTGTTATTATTGAATTTTCACGTCCCGAGTTTTGGGGGAAACGGATAATCCTACGTGGCTTTTTGGGATTTTCGTTTCCTTCGAAAATCGGGGCGTGACACTCGTCTTCCTGATCAACACCCAGCAAAACACGCTCTCCCATTTGGCTCCCTGACTCGGGTGGATAAGCCCCACAATCAGCGAGACAGTCCCCCCTCATTGGACAGCATGAACTCCTGCTACGTCAATCTGAAATGCTCGAAATAACCTCTCCTTTTAGACCATGAATTTGACAGAAATCAACCTCTTTTGACTCATCTACCAACCCCGGATTTGTCTTCCCCGGGTTGCCGATATCAACGCTTGCCCTTGGGTCTACATGCATAGCATTTGCAATCTCACTAATTGTATACCCCGCCTCTTGTAGACCTTCCTCCGACGTTTCAGGTGCAACAATATCATTGGCTTCCTCATTTTCTTTGCTAGTCGAAATATTTATTTTTTGGTTACTCTCCTTTTCAACAATATCCGCCGTAAGATTCTCAAAATTGTTTGTCAACATTAATTTCGCCGGTTCTTTGGACACTGGTTTCTCCGTACTCTTTCCCTCAATTTCCTCCCCCATCGTATTTTTTGAACCACTTGTGCCCACATCGCATTTTGCAACTTTGTTTTGATTGACCACTAGCACATACTGTTGCTTCATAGCCTTGGCTTCCACCTCATGTTTCTCGTTTTTCGCTGCAATCACCAAATGAGATGTTTTCGCATTGCCCTTTAGGCCAAGTTTTTTCCTGCAAAATTATTCATGGTGTCCTAGCAAAGAACAATAGTCACAGTATTTGAACCCCGGGTATTAATTTTTTTGCCATAAGCTCCTATTGTTTGCCCTGTCAATCCAAATCCTATTCGGTAACTTTTCTGCCAAAGACATCTCCACGCGGACACAGGTAGAACCCGGGCGTGACAAACAACGAGTATGATCATCCATGTGCAAAAAACCACCAAAAGAGTTCACAATAGCTTTTAAAAGAGGTGGATGAAATAAATGCAAAGGTAAGTTAGGCAACTCTACCCAAAGTGGAACCGAGATCGGATCTGCTTTCAGACTGAAACCGTCATGCCATCGAAAGGCTTTGAATCGCACTCCTCGAATCAAGAAAGAGTCCATCGACAAGACTTTCTTTGCTTCCACCTCAGATTGAAGCCAGACAAGAATGTGATGTTGATCAAGAAGTCCTAGCAAAAAATCACCAAGTATCCCCCAGTTTTGATGAATCGAATCTTGAATCTCTACCAATGTTGGCCTGTAACTAGAGAATTTTAGAACTATCACGTGTTGTTCCATGAAAGCCTCCCCACGGGTTTCATTAGATGTCGTTATCCTGATGGCTGGCTCTCCTTCTTTTCGGAATCTCGTTCCCTCCACAAGTGTCTTCTTAACATCATCCACATGATTTTTTCTAAGTATTTGGGCGAAAGAAAGCTTTGGAGCCTCTTCCGGAGGTTCCTTACCCCCCAAAGGGGGGAAGGATGTGTTGACGGCTAGGGAGGCTGTCATATTGCATAGAAAAATGATCTCGCCAGCCCTATAGATGACCAAGCACCAATCGCCAATCAGAGATGGCGACTAGAAATTGGCCTAGAATTCGGCGGCCAGTCAAAGATATCACCTAGAAACGACAAGCAATGGCGACTCGAAGCGGCGGCGCCTAGAAACGGCCAGGGTCCAGTCAGCAACGTCCAGTCATAGACTGCGGCCAGAAACGATACGACTAGGCCAGGAAGGCAAGCGACGGCCAGAGGGTTGAGCGGCGACCAAGCAGGGCGTCGACGAGGCCAGGCAGGGCGGCGACCGATCGGTGGCCAAAATAGGTAGAGCGTCAGGCGACAGGCAGAGTTCCAGCGACAAGCAAAGAAGATGGCGGCCAGTCAAAAATGGCGACTAGAAGCAGCGGCGACGACTAGAAGCAGCCAAAGGGATCCTAGATGCGTCCAGATAGCGGTGTCCAGTCAGAGACTACGGCCAGAATCCAGTGGCAAGGAGAAACGATGGCCAGATACGAAGTTTGAAACGGCGACCAAGCAGGGCGTTGGTGGCGGCCTGGCAGGACGGTGGCCGATCTACCTAGGACGGCGGCGGCGCTAGACGGCGGCCTGAAACGTTGAAGATGCCTAGCTTTTCTTGCAGGAAAACTAGCCGCCACTCTAAGTCAATGGTTCAGATCAAATCCAAGGATGTTGGGGCGGCTAGGATTGAAGGAAACAGAATCAAAAATTTAATACCCAGAAAACCCTTGAAATCGCCTCAGAGCCCATCTTAAGCTGCAATGTGATATCACTATTTTTAATTTTAGTCCATGCTCAAAGGCAATATTGCAGTCCCCCGAAGGGTGACCAAAACAAAATATATTTTTCTAAAGGCATTTCTCTTCTTCAGTGCTAGCTAGAAGAACAACTTGTCTTAGGTAATCTGAGTAACTAATTATGAAACTTTACTGACGATCTTGTATTGTAAATTAAAACACATCCAATAATCAAATTGTATATCAGCTCAGTGGTAAGCTTGTGGCAAATGAAATCATAAGTCTATGATTCGAACCCTGCCGGCGGGCATTTGAGGTAGAAGAAATTAGTGGGATAAGAATAAAAATAAAAATAATATTAAAAAAATGGGATAAGAATAAAAATAATAATAATATTAAAAAAATCCTAACTCAGTCATTTTTGCTACCTTGTTCAAGACAAATAGTTAAACATTGTACTTGTTGGCCAACTGTTATAACTCATTTTTGCTGCCCTATTCAAGACAAATAGTTAAACATTGTACTTGTTGGCCAACTGTTATAACTGATTCTATGTAATGAAATTAAATGACCCACCCTTTTAATAAAATGATATAAAATATCAAGGTTAATTTGACCAAATCATTGAAAATGATTTTCTTATTTTTTTAACATATTTCTTTCAATGATATCATAAAAACAAAAAAAAATCTAACAATGTATAAGTTGTCAACCTTAATGCTGGTATAATTTTGCATAATAATAAATTTTTATTAATTTGTATTAATGTCTGTATAAACGTTTTTAATGCATCGGTTAAAAAATGTCATTTTTTCCTATGATTTTGTTAATGATTTTATGTACAATTATAAATTTAATCAATAAATCATCTAAAAGAATAGGTAAACTCAATTTTTGTTACTAATAATTTTTTTTAAAATAAAGCAAACTTCAAAAACAAAAGGAAAAGTAAATTAGCACTGAGTATTTAAAAAAAAATCCAAATTACTCAAGTAAATATAAAAAATAGAAATGGAAAATATGTCAATATTGTTCTAGAGAAAATATGATTCATAATTGCCAACATATTTATACAGTTCGTACTAATATGACTTACAGTAGATGGTATTACATGCTAAAGTCCGAAACTAGTAAAAGGCTTTTAAATGGTTTCGAAATTCGTATAAAAAATACACAAACACAAACACACCTCAGTTACTTATCAAATGGAACAAAATAAAAATATATTGTAGCTCATCACAACTCTGCAATTTCAAACTATTGATTATCGAAGGATGTATATTACAATAATGCCTCTTCTCTTTATTGCTGACTTGTTTCATTTTTAATCCACGCTCAAAGGCTACATTGTGGTCCCTCGAATGGTGATTAAAACAAGATATATATTTTCAAGAGGCACTTTTTCTTCAGTGCTAGCTCGAAGAACAACTTGTATTAGGTAATCTAAGTAATTAGTTATGAAACTTTACACCTTTATTTGAGATGATGATCATGAATGGTAAACTAAAACATCTACAATAACCTACAACGGAAATCACATCGTATTAACTGTTGACATTTTAATCTGCTCAGCGATAGACTTGTGGCAAATAGAACCACATGTCCCGAATTCAAACCCTGCTGGTGGTATTTAGTGTCGGAGGGGTAAGGGGATTAAAAAAAAAAAGAAACATTAATATTAAAAAAAATTTCCTAACTCTATAGTCATTTTTGCTACTCTATTCTAGACAAATAGTTGAACATTTCAATTGTTGGCTTACTGTTTTCTTATAACTGGTTCTATGTAATAAATAACATTTTTTTTAATTAAACCTCTAGAGGGGAGAAGCAGCTGTGGGATGCAAGACTATAATTACCATAGTAAAAAACCTTTACACAAAGTCGGGGGTACGTTACGATTTTACCCGAACTAGAGCTGCAGAAGCAATCCTAGGAAAAAGCCTAAAACCAAGCAAATTTAGAAAAAAAATCTCAACTCAAGAGTAAAGGCCAGTCAAAAGAAAAGGTCATTTTCAAGAGAAGAGGATCTTAAATAAGGCTTTAACAAGAGATAAGGCCTTACTCAAGAGAGACGCCTTACTCAACAAAGAACAGCTTTGAATCACAGAAAACTTCCAAGCAAACAAAACCAAAACTTTGTCTCTTACAGACACTGGACATCCAAACAAACAAGCCAAACCAACAATCATTTCCTTGCTTCCAAGAATCCACACAAACATCATCACCACAGCAAATCAGTAGCGCCAAAACAGCAGCAACCAGCGTCCCTGCAAGCAGCGTTGCACACCAAATCACAGCAAGCAGAGCCCACTCGCCTCGCCTCAAATCATAGCAAATCAGCAGTGCCAAAACAGCAGCAGCTAATGTCCCTGCAAGCAGTGTCGCACAACAGCAGAGCCCACTCACCTCGCCTAGCTGCAGCCAGAAAAACATAGTCAAAAACTCTGTTTTGAGGCAGCACGAGTTCAGCAAGCATCATCCTCTTTACGCAGTGATCTCCTGCACTTATCACCTCAAATTCGTCAATCCAATAGCCAGCCACAATAAGAGCAGCCGCCGCATCGACAAAGGCACAATTACCCATAATGAATATGCGCAGTATGACATCTATCCAACTCGACCAAGCCCCCAATTCTACCCGGGAGATTCTGATCTCCATAGACTCTTGTCAATCCTTCCTTTTGAGCCCTTCCCGCTAATGCGTCCCTACCGCGTTCGCTTCCCTATAAATATGCTTGCAATGGACTTCCATTTGTTTCACCAAACTTTTAATATCCCTTAAAATATTCTCCAAGTACCAAGGAACCTTATAGACCTCTTGAAACCAATCACGCACTATGTCCGAATTCGACTGAACATTAACTTTTGAATATCCCATACAAAGGCATAATCGTAGTCCTTCTAATAAAGCAAGCGCCTTAGCTCTATTATTTGTGCCTTCGCCAAATACCACCTGTTTAGCCGCCCGGCATCGTCCGTTTGCATCTCTAATAATCACCCCACATGTCACCCTATTATTCTTTGAAGACCCATCCACATTTTGAGTAACAAAATTGGGAAGAGGAAAAAGCCAGTAACGATCCAAATCTTCTTTCTTGCCACCAGGATAACTGGAAGCCCCAGTCTCTCCAAAGGAACTTTGTTAGCACTACTATATTTCAGATTAGCAAAGGAATTAGCCATTCCCAAAAGCCGCCTTATATTCAAAATCCCAACAATATGATTCAGATGCCCATCTTCATAAACACACTTGCATCTTTGTTTCCAAATTTTCCAAATAATAAACAACAGGGTAAGAAAGAAAATCATACCTACTTGAGTAAAAGAATTAGATCTACAAAACCAAATTGACAGCACCGTGGTGATCTCAACAGGTCTTCTAATATGAATGTCAAAAATATCTTCAAAATGTTCCCAAATATTTGTGGCGAGCTTGCCTTCTAAAAAGATATGCTTCAAGGATTCAGTTTCGAGATCACGCAACACCTGCATTTCGAAGCCAAACTAAAACCACACCTATATAGTTCCCTGTCTACAGGAACACCCCTCTTCAGAAGTTTCCACATAAATACTGAAACTCTGGATGGTAACCCAGGATGCCATATTTCCTTATGAAGTGCACTCCCTATAGCTTTGTCTCTGAGCAACTCATAGGCCGAACGGGTACTAAATAATCCATCTGACTCCGGGATCCAAACACAAGTATCGTCGTAAAGAATCCTACCCCGAATTGTATCTTCAAACAACCTGCTCGCCAAGCCTCTAAATTATTGATTAACAACTTCAAATCCCCCATTCACCACATCCCTAATTGTAGGCCATTTTTCTTGAGAAACTAGTTCTCATGTCCTTCTAAACACTGCCACTGAGTTCCGATTTTCTAAAAAGAAACTTGAATTTCCTTTCCCAATCCGCCAAACAATATTACTAGAAGTAAAAGACTTGCACCGCATTACCTCCTTCATGAATGGAGACACTCCCCTTTTTTCAATTTGGCTGCTCAAAGGAATCCTTGATTTCCAATATTTACTCCTCATAAAATTTTCCCATAACGAGTTAAAATTAAGTAAGCTCTACAATGCCTTAGCCCGAAAGGCCTGAATAACAACCTCCAAACTCCTCACTCCCAAACCTCCAAACTCCTTGGGGAAACATATGTTTTTCCAAGAAATTCATTTTTTCTTGAGCCTTCCTTTGCAGTCACCCCAAAAAAAACCAGCTAACAAGCTCTGAATCCTTGACAAGACTTTCTTAAGCACACTCATAGCTCTTAAAGTATAAACCGATATGGAACTCAACACATGCTTGATCAGTATTAGTTTCCCTCCCGGAGAAAGGAGTTTCGCCTTCCAACCTGAAATTCGTCTCTGAATTTTATTAACCAGCTCTTCAAAGAATATTATTTTGCTCATACCTTAAAAAAAGGGAAACGCCTAAATATTTCATAAAAAAACCCTTGTATTGAAAACCTGTATAAGTCTTTAGAGCAACCACTCTTTCTACTGTATCATTTTCTTCTACCAAGAAAGAACTCTTCTCTGCATTGATTTTCTGTCCTGAAGCCTTACTATATCTCTCCAAAAATTTAATGCATCCTGAAACTGATGATTTTCTACCATTGAGAAATATAAGCGTATCATCTGCATACAAAAGATGTGTGACAAGCAAGCATGATCTTGGCGTATAGTAAAATCAAATTTCTCCCTTGTTAAATGCAATCTTGAGACCCTTGTTTAGAACCTCAGAAGCAATAACGAAAAGTAACGGAGAAAGAGAATCCCCTTGTCTTAAACCTCTGGATGACTTGGAGTAACCATTATAGACCCCTTGCAAAAGCATCGAAAATCCACAATTAGATATGCAATTCGAAATAATGTGGCAAACTCTATTGTTAAATCCAAAACTTTTGAGGACCCGTAGCAAAAAAGACCATTCAAGGCGGTCATAAGTTTTCTCCATATCAATTTTCAAAACCACGTTACCACCGAAAGCTTTTTTGTGGATATCTCTAACCATCTCCTGAGCGAGACCAATATTTTCCACAATTGATCTTCTCCTAACAAATGGCCCCTGTTCTTGGGCCACCATTCCTAGTAATAAATTGGCTAATCTATTGCAAAGAATTTTACTGAATATTTTATAAATCACATTGCAAAGACTAATAGGGTGAAAGTCAGAGAAGGAACCTGGGTCATCTACTTTGGGGATCAAAGCAATATAATTAGCTGAAAAGGCTACTGGGAGTGCCTCACCATCAAATAATTGAACCGTCGCCTCCCATATATCAAAACCAACCAACTGTGAAACCATCTGGACCCAGAGCACTATTCTTCGGGATATCAAAAACCGCTTGCCTAACTTCCTCCAAGAACGACCTCTTAGTCAAATCATCACAACTAGAACTAGAGATAATTGTAGGGATGCAACCAATCAATTTTTTATCCACCACTGTATTATGGAACGTTAGCATCATATGGAAAAAACATTGGCTTCAAGAATGATTTCCTTCGGATCCGAAATTTCTCTTCCACAAGACAGTTTAATATGAGATATAGCCTTTTTTTTTTGTTTAGATTTAGCATAAGCAAAAAAATATTTAGTGCAAGCATCACCTTCCTGAAATTCTTTTTCTTTTGATTTTTGTATTCAATATAATTCCTCCTGCTTAAGTGCTAATCTGTATTCCGCATGACACCTATTGAGGTTCTGACAGACATTCACATCCTAGTTTGCATCAACATTGAAGCAATTATTTTCCATCTGCTCCCAACCCGCCAGTAGAGTAGTTTCCCATTGTTGCATCTCATCTTCCAGCGCTCTAATTCTGCTAAAGATCTTGTTCTGCATCAACTGGATCACTTAGCGGATCCAGAATAGAATTTTTGGGGAGCGGTGGTGCAGCCTGGTGGCGACGACCTCTCCCTGCCCCCGCCCCATCGATCGCCTTCTCCCTTACCCCTTAGCTGCGAGATTGGGGGCGAGGGATGAGAGGAGGATAAAAAGAACATGGATGAGAAAAAAATAAATGACAGAGGATGAGAAAACGAAGGCGGGGGCAATGCAGCTTGCACAGGGCGGTGACACTATTGCTATTGTTGCTTTGTTGAGAAGAAATGAGAAGAAAATAGTGAAAGAAGGGGGAGAAAATTTAGAATTTTTGAGTTTATATTGGTGGTGCCAAAGAGCAGGTGGTGGTGTCAAAAAGGGGATTTGGTGGTGTCAAAAAGTCACCACCATTAGTTTTCAAGAGTGTAGAAGTCTACCTTTCATTAGACACACACTTCTTCTCCAGTAATGGCTTAAAAATGAGGTTGTTAATGGCAAACCCCATTTGAATTAAGGCAAACCGCAACTTTTTACTTATTTGGTCATGTTTGCCCATGACCTCGGTTGTTTTAAGGTCACCTCCCGTAATTGTTGGTCAATTACAATTACCTCCTCATAATTGGCCTAACCATCAAAACCAATTTTTTTTCAGTTTGAACCGGCCGTATAAACTGGTAACAAGTGCCTCAAAAAAAAATTCTTGCATTTACATGGTCAGTTCTTTTTTTTTAATTGGATCGCTGACCCTTTTTTATTTTATTTATTAATCCAAGCCCTAATGCTACATGATTGACCCTGTAGGGTTAACCAAACCCGGCTTGAAGGCCACGATATTAATGTCGCCACTTAATATCCTCGTCGCCTCCATCTCGCATGGAGACTTGCTTTCACTCTGATCCATCGCCTTCACCTTGCATGAAGACTTGTTTTCGTGGTCCAATCCATCTAAGCAGCAGCTACATTTGATTCCCGAAGACTTATCAACGGTGGAGCACATGTGCTCATAATAATTGAGCGAAAACTCACAAAATCCTAGCTGGTGAGTCTCGAACCCGTGACCTCTCACAAGGAGAGTGGATGTCCGACCAACTGAGCTACAATTGGTGGACCTACACGGTCAATTCAAACCGTTGATTTTGCTACTTTCATTGTCTCGAGAACCGAGGTTTAGAAATACTTATGATTAGCTTAACCATGAAGACTAGGGAAGACAATTTTAATTCAAAGTTAATAATAATGAGGTACGACAAAATAAGCCAAAAGTCAAGATCTGCCTTAATCCGAATGGGATCTGCCGTTATGGCTAAAAATTAAAAAATAAAAAATTCTAGGGGTCTACCATGGTCTGGTAAACTTTTTTTTTTTTTTTTTTAATTAGAACCTCCAGTGGGGAGGGGCATCTATGGGATGCCAGACCTTTATTACTTGAAAAAAATCTTGTACACATGTCGGGGGTACATGACGACTTTACCCGAAAGAAAAATAAACAAATGGACATATATCCTAAAAACCAGAAAAATACCTAACTCAAAGCGACCTAAATCCAAATAGATCTTTAGAAAACTTAGCAAGCAACACTAGATACATAATGTTTACCTTGAGCAACATCACCAGAAGTAGCTTGAGAAGCTTGAAGTAGAAACCCTTAGCACTCTGCATCTTACGCTAAAAATTGCAAATTGCAAAGTGCAAAATTTGCAACTAACAAAACAGACAGCAAGTTTTGTAAACAAACAGGCAACAAGGAGTACTCTGTAAAAACTGAGTACTCTTGTCGCAGGCCAGAGACTCCAAAGAGCATTCTTTGCAATCCAATTCCTTCGAAAACAGGACAGCCATTAAATCCGCAGAATCCAGGCACGCTGTCCTCATCAAGAAACCTTGCACATAATTTTCACTTGCACTACTTGGCTCAAATTTCTGCTTACCACTTGATCATGTAAACATCTTTCAACCATAAACCAACATTTTAAATTGCAATCCAATTCCTGCGAAAATAGGACAACACCATTGCAACACCTGCAATATTCTGCGAAAACAGGACAGAACCATTGCAACACCTGCATATTCTGCGAAAACAGGACAACACCTGCATATTCTGCTGACTCGCAAGACAGCAGTAAATAACGCAGCCCGAGCAGCGGCAAATTCAGGCTCGTTGTTCTTCCAGGCCGCACCCCTGATTAGTGTAAAGCAGGTCCCAAAAGAACACTCTGTCCAGCGAGACAGAGCACGCTGTCCAGTTTCGAGATCAATCAAACTAACAAGGGATTGCACCCAGATAAGCGACCACAAACGTTCCTTCCCCAGTGACCACTCCGTATGACCCGTATCTCTGCGTTGAGCTGAAGACAAAGAGCTGCACTCTGTCCAGTCTGAAACAAAGTTTGTCCCCTGTTGTTCCAGAAAATAGCTCCACCAATTCCTCACCAAAGCTGCAACATTCTCGCCAAATTGTATCCGGCGACCTTCAGACTGCCATAAACGACTTGTACCAGTCATATAACATCCCCACGAATAAGTTCGAGACATATTCTCCGCTTGAGCCAATCTTGCCAAAGCGTCCACCACTGAATTAGTCCCCCTGAGCACGTGGATGCAATGCCACCCCAAAGCCTTATTCATCTCTCTGGTTAACATTTGACTCGAGAAACTTTGGCATAAACATGTATATCAAATACAACACATTAATTATTATATACATTAAAATATATAGAATATAACTGGTATAATACTCCTATTTTCAAAGATGTCACTTTACATTCTACATACATCTCTTCTCCTTCACTGGCTAGAGGAATAATAGAACTAGAATCTTTATAAGAGTCGGTGTCAAAGCTAATCTTGTTCCTTCTTCTTTTTTCCTCGTTTTTTTTTTGTTGGGTTTTGCTTCGTACAAACACAAACTGCCTATTAATCATCTACTAGTTAAAACCAGCAGACTCAAACCTTATAAATAGAACACCCAAAAGGATCTTCAAGAGTATCCTTTCTCTCATGGAGCTCCTTTCATTTTTCACATTATTCACTTTTCTCCTCTTGTAGACTATAGCACTTTAGAAATATATTCGAAGTGCTATCACGGTCTTAGCTGATCACAAATCATGATGACCCTTGAAGCCTGGTCATGGTGGTGCATAAAAAGCAATGGAACAGAGAGTTACAGTACATACCTCTCCATAGTGTTTTCATTAGCACTAATCGCCATAGCATGTTATGTTTTACTGATCAAAAGATCAACCAAAAAGAAGGTCCCTTTACCACCTGGATCTTGGGGTCTTCCAATACTTGGCAACCTCCCATTTCTTGATCCTCAGCTCCATAGCCAATTAGCCCAATTAGCTCAAACATATGGTCCTGTCATGAAGATTCGATTAGGGTCAAAGGTTTGTGTTGTCTTCACTTCCCCTTCAGGTGCAAAAGAAGTCCTTAAAGACAATGACATCATATTTGCTGAACATGACCAGACAGCTGTGGCGTTGGCTTTCTCATATGGAGGTGTTGGCATAGGTGTATCACGCTACAATGATCATTGGCGAATGCTAAGGAAACTATGCGTAACGGAGCTCATAAGCAATAAAAGGCTTGAAGCCCTCTATGGAGGCAAGGCACATGGATAACAAAATTTATTCCAGGATTGGGTGCCCCGTTAATGTAGGTGAGGAGGTTCTAGTCACCATGTTTAACTTGATAGCAAGCATGATGTGGGGTAGTACACTCGAGGAGGATGAAAGAAGGTGTGTTATTGCAGAGTTCCCAGAAGTAGCCCAAAGAACTGTTGGACTGCTAGGGCAACTCAACTTCTCAGATTTTTTCCCTGTTCTGGCTCCATTTGATTTACGGGGGAAGGTAAGGAAGATGAAGAAGATGTTATCATGGTTTGATAAGATATTCCATCGTGTCATAGATCGAAGACGCGAAATGGAAAGTGAAGAAGGAGAAGTCAAAGAAGAGAAGGATTTTTTGCAAATATTGTTAAAGCTGATAGATCAAGAAGATCAGAAAACACCCTTCACCATAACCCACCTCAATGCCTTATTTTTGGTAATTCCAAGTCTCTACTTTCTGATTCTCCACATCTGTTTTAAGGCATTATTTTTGCTTGTCATGATAAGAGTACTAAATCAGGGCTGTTATCTTTAACAGGATATGATAGTAGGAGGGACCAAAACAACATCAACCATAGCACAGTGGAGAATGGCAGATTTGATCAAACAACCAAAGCTAAAGAGGAAGGTCCATAAAGAACTCGAGCAAGTTCTGGGGATGAACAACGTGGTTGAAGAGTCGCATTTGTCAAAATTACATTATCTAGATGCGGTGGTGAAGGAAGTACACCGTCTACACCCCATAGGTCCTCTATTAAGCCCTAGATGTCCAAGAGAGTCATGCGTCATAGGTGGCTATATGGTCCCGAAGGGAGCAAAGATCTTTGTAAATGTGTGGTCTATACAAAGGGATCCAAAGTATTGGGATGATCCATTGGAATTTCGACCTGCGAGATTCTTTATGGCCTAGGAGTGGGATTTTAGTGGCAATGATTGTCGTTATCTTCCATTTGGATCAGGGAGAAGGATTTGTGTTGGAATCCCCCTGGGTGAGAGATCGGTAGCTTACTTGTTGGCCTCCCTTGTGCATTCATTTGACTGGGAATTGCCAAAGGGAGAAACGCTTGATTTATCAGAGACTTTCGGAATAGAAGTAGCTTATTATCTAGATGCGGTGGTGTTTTATAATATGTGCTCTAAACAAAGAGACCTGTTAAAACATGTGATCATCTGTCCATTCTACTCCCTATCAGTTAGTTTGTGGAGGTCAGGCCTAGTTTATTAATTTACCAAAGATCTCAAAAATGTAAATACAATAATGTAATCAAGTGTATGAATGATAATGATATTTCACTTTAATGATTATATTAATGGTTAGGGGATTTTGAAATCCCAAGCTCACTTGCATCTTCAATGTTGATTGGCAACTCAAAGGCAGAGGTTATAAGTCTACAGGCGTTCTTGCACCACCTAGCACACGCTCATGGGCACAGATACTCTCGAACAAGAAGGGCGCCGGGAAAACGAAGCTTGCATACAGACCTCCAGCAATGTCTAATGGTAAGCCAATAGTGCAGTTGCTATCCGAGGACTTTGCTGAAGAACGAACAGTCTGTGAGGAGTATGTAGTAGGGAACTTTGTTGGCAAGCGCCTCGCATTTGGCTACGTGAAAGACGTTCTATCCCGTACCTGGAACTTGCAACACGGTTTTGATATGAAAACGCACAATGAGAACACATTCATCTTCAAATTTCGGGATGCAAAGGACAAAGAAAAGGTGCTAGACGTAGGATCATTACACATAGCCAGCAGGCTATTCATCATTCGACCTTGGAGACCTTTCCTCGAGGACGATGTGCATGCCCTAAACACAGTTCCCATATGGGTGTGCTTAAAGAACATCCCACTGTTGTTCTGGAATCCTAAAGGCATAGAAGCGATAGCTAGTGCGATTGGTACCCCTCTTATGCTCGACAAGTCCACAGAAGATAAGATACGGATGAACTTTGCGAAAGTGTGCATCGAAGTAAATGTTAACAGTTCGTTTCCTTCTCAAATCCCACTAGTGGTGGATGGAGCAAAGACATATAACATTGGCATAGAGTACACTTGGAAACTTATTAAGTGTAAACACTGCAATGTCTTTGGACACGGCACTGAATGATGCTCGAAGGCGACACAACACCCCCCCACCAGAGTTTATAAGCCAGTGAACAAGCCGGCGACCAATGCATCCACAAAACCAGATGATGATAAGGGCCGGGAACAACCGAATCGGAAACACACATTTCGACCTAGGAAAGCAACTGACAATGCAGACAACCCAATGGAACAAAAGGAGTTGCATGATCCTCCTAGCGCAGTGCCTGCAGTGGCCGCTACCAGGGAGGCACCGGTGGAAGCGGTCAGCGAAACCAGCAGCAAGAGCTCATTAAATGGTGTTGTCAAAAGCTCACATGATGATGAAGTCAGGAGCTCAGCTAATGATGTAGTCAAGAACTTACCTGATGATGTTGTCAAGAGCACATATGATGATGCAGTCAGCAATGCTATGGTGAACTTATCTTCTGAGCCAGGAACTGATGGTCTAAGCGAGGGTCAAGGGCAGGACACTCACACCATAATTTGTCACGATGCACCAACAAGCTCGAAACCTGGGAAACTTGGTCAGGCGAATGTTGGCAGGCATGAAGCAAAACTGAACTTACTGCGGAAAGATAAAACATTGTGCAATAACACAGGGGTCAAGGAGCTCCTCAATACCAAAGTTCCCAAATGATTCGACTAGGCTGCTGGAATATTAGAGGGTTAAATGACCCACTCAAGCAACGCGAGATCAGACACTTTGTCAATAAGTATAAACTCAGTGTGGTTGGAGTAGTGGAAACCAAAATTGCATCCGCCAAAAAGACTGACCTGCAGAGAACCCTTCTAAAGGAATGGACATGGCTTGACAATAACGATATCTCCATAGGAGGTAGGGTGTGGCTCGGATGGGACCCTACACGAGTCAACATTACCTTGATATCTAAGTCCGCTCAAGCGATCTTTATTACAGCAAAGTGGTTGAATGGGTTCGAATGTGTGATTTCGATCATATATGGGAGCAACTATTACCTTACACGGCAGCATCTATGGAGTGAAATTGTAGACTTTGCAAGTGTTAACACTTTACCATGGACCTTACTAGGAGATTTTAATGCAATTATGCATACCCAGGAGCGAGTGGGACGGACAGACAGCCTCTGCAGGCGCTGGTGACTTGCTGAATTGCTTAATCCAGGCTGGGTTGTATGACTGCAAATATAGTGGCAATTATCTAACTTGGAGCAACAACCAAGCAGGGGCCAATAGAGTTTCCTCAAAGATCGACAGAGTTCTTGTCAATGGCAACTGGCTACAACATGCCCCTAACATGAGGCAGAGTTCCTTAATGCAGGTATCTCGGACCATTCTCCTATGACTTTAACTCTTTATAATGATAGTAATCGAGGTCCAATGCCATTTAAGTTCTTTAACTATTGGGTTCATGAGCACGACTTTTTCAAAATTGTTGAAGAAGCATGGCTGGAACGGATCGATGGAAATCCTATGTATCGATTGGTGCAAAAATTAAAAAGAGTTGAACACTGTCTCACTGCTTGGAGAAAGGCTGGATTTAACAAAGCAAGTACACAAGCCGAAATGGCTAGACAACAGATGGTGCAGGCCCAACAAGGCCTGCATACTCGAACTCTACAATCTCTAAGCATCCCTGTCTCTCTGTTACATACGGAACGAGAAGCGGTTAGAGTATATGCACGAGCTTCGCGCAATGAGGAATCCGAACTTCAACAAAAATCCAGAGCACAACTTTTTGTGCAAGGGGATCAAAACAACAAGTACTTTCATGGGTATATTAAGGAGCGACTGGGCCAGAACAGGATCCTCAGTATTAATAACAGACATGGCGACAAGCTGGAGGACCCTGATGCAACTGAGGCTGAATGTACCTACCACTTCACATACATATTTGCGGGGGTATATGACTGTGACTATGACCGGTCGATTATTGATGGACTGGAACTCGATAATGTGCAGACAGATGACATGGGGACAGATTTTATGAAGGAAGTCACGAGAGCTGAAATTGTGGAGACGCTCTCTATGATCGACTCGAACAAAGCTCCTGGACCAGATGGGTTCTCCTCCGTCATTTTCAAAGCTACTTGGCGGATCATAGGAGATGATTTTACTGCAGCAATTCTGAATTTCTTCAGGAAATCAAAACTGTTGGGTCAGGTGAATGCTACTTTAGTCACGCTAATTCCTAAAGTTATTAATGCTTCTTCCTTTAGTGATTACAGGCCAATTGCATGTTGCAATGTCCTATACAAATGCATTACCAAAATAATCACAAACAGAATGAAAGAAGTCGTCCAAACAGTGGTGAGTAACTCGCAGTCAGCGTTCATCAAAGGAAGACACATCCAGGATAATATTATGTTAGCACATGAGCTTGTACGTAATTACCACAGGGACCGTGGCCCTCCCAGATGTGCAGCGAAGATCGACCTCCGCAAAGCATATGACATGGTTAGGTGGGATACAATTCTGCATCTATTAGTGAAGTTCAAGTTCCCAGCAGGCTTCATAGTTTGGATCAGGGAGTGCATCACTACTCCAAAGTTCTCTATTTGCCTCAATGGATCCCCGAAAGGATACATACGGTCCACGAGAGGGATAAGACAAGGATGTCCCATGTCCCCCTACTTATTCGTAATGGTGATGGAAATATTGCATGCACTACTCAAGACAAAGGTGCGAGAAGGGACATACAGCCTACACTATAAATGCAACGACCCAGAAATCACGCATCTTAGCTTTGCAGATGACTTGATCGTCTTCTTCCAAGGTAATGGGACCTCTGCGGCTGCGCTTGCTGATGCCCTCCGTGTTTTTAAAGTGTGCACTGGACTAGAAGTCAATTGCAACAAGAGCACATTATTCATGACCGGGATCAATGAGCAAGACACACTCGCTATCCGCAGTCACTTACCATACACAGTTGGATCTCTCCCTATTAAATATCTAGGGCTCCCATTAATATCTTCTTATCTCTCGCACCAACAATGCACCCCCATTGTGGAGAGAATCAAAAGGAAGATGTGCTCTTGGAAGAACAAATTCTTATCCTATGCAGGCAGAGTCTTGTTGATCAAATCAGTCCTCGCAACCATGCACATCTATTGGACCTCATGCTATGGTCTACCAAAGCGAACGCTGAAATCGATAAATGGGGCACTGAAGACGCTCTCCAAACTGAAGAAGTGGGGCACAGTTTCATCACGGATGGCAGCAAGAACTTCATTGGTGTGTGAACAACTTCAAAGGTAGTGATACCAGCATGTTGATCAGGAGAGTTACCCTCAACGCCACTGTGTACCACATTTGGACAGAGAGGAATCGACGTGTCTACCAACAGGCCCGCATAGAGGGCATCGAGCTAGTTAAACGCATTTATGTAGATGTGCGGCTGAAGTTCACTGCTGCTATCTGCTCCACTGCAGATAGTCCATCAAATAGGCAGCTCTTCGCGAGATGGAACCTCGATATGACCTATACGATTCCTAGCTCAACTACGTGTACATGGGTCAAACCTGAGGTCGATTGGATCAAGCTTAATTCTGATGGTTCATTGCGAGGAACTAGAGGTGGATACGGTGCTATCATTCGGGACCACAATGGCGAGGCCATCTCAGCATGCACTGGCGAAAACAAAGCCCACTCCGTCATCAAACATGAGCTGCAGGGACTGGTAGTGGGTCTCAAACTAGCAATATCACATGGCGTCAGGAAACTAGAAATATGTACTGACTCCAAGAGCGTCTACCACCAGCTGACAAATAACAAAAACGTTTCATGGGACCTCAGACACATTCATCACAGGATCAGAAGAGAGTTACAACAGATAGAGTGCTACAAGATCAGCCATCAGTTCCGAGAGGCCAATAAAGCGGCTGACTACCTATCCAAGATATACCCGGGCCACGTCTTGATAGAAATCATTCCTAGCTCCTTTGCCGAGGACCTTAAGAAAATTGTGTATGAAGATAGTATAGGAACGACATATTCACGACTGTAACTCTTCATTTTTTCTTTAGGTTTGGGGATCCTTAACAAACCCTAGCTCAATTTTCAAAAAAAAAAAAAAGATCTAGCACTTACATGAAAATGTCAGCATAAACAATAAAACAAGCATGCTATATTACCTTGAGAAAAGAAGCTTGCACAATTGCTACTGTCGAAATCTAGAAATCATGGCCGATCAAATAATCACCTTCCTCAATAATTTTCACATGATTTCTCAAATTGAAGTAGTTTTAGATAGAATTGCACAAGTCAAGAAATAGAACATCTCATGGGTGCATAAAGAACTAACCAAAATATATAAAGAAAAATCACATTAGACCGTACATTTACAAAGAGACACCACCTATCTCAACAGAGACTTAGGAACTGAAGATCGAATCTTGGAGAATTCTAATAGCTTTCAATACTTTGGTTTCACTTCTGGAAACCAAATAATCACTTGGAAACTGTTGTAGCACAGAATATTGTAGCTAGTTCGTAAAACTAGGAACTGAAAAGAACTGGCACCGTAGACTAAACGATACTGAAAAGAAAAGAAAGCTCATTTGATATATCTGATGATGGCTTGTCAGGGTGCTAAGGAATGAGAGAGGAAATGGACCAAGCCCGAAGTGGCTCAGACTGTGTGACACAGTGACATGAATATGTGGTAAAATTCTTTAAAGACGGTGCCAATGATCGGTTTATGTATCTTGTAGAGCAAAGTACATTTTGAGTACTGGAATTTGATGTTCTCTGTTAGCCTTTGCCCCCTCTCCTAAAAATCTTTTCTGCCCCCGTCAATTCTAAATTTCTTATATAGCCTATAGTGCTTAAGTAGGTCCCATATTATTTTTTATTATTATTATTGGAACCTCCGGGATGGAGGGACAACTACTGAATGTCAAACCTTTATTACTTATCAAAAAAATTTACAAAACTGCATCGGGAGTACATTACGACATTGACAGACAAATAAATCAAAAGAAATTCAAAGCTTCTAAAGCCTATTTTAATCAAATCCAAAAACCATCTATTTTTAACTCATTCTATTTAACAAGTTATTTCTTGGCCCACTCAATTTTAAAATATCCTTTGAAAGTATACAAATATAAGTAGGGCCCAATTTTTACTTTTCACTTGAATCTTTAAAGCTATAATCCAACCCATGTTTCAATCTAATTTTATAATGTAACTCATCTTGATTTTAATGTCCAAATTTCCAAACTACTTAATGAACAGTTCAATATAGATAATTTGTCATAATTTTTAGTTCTTCTCAACTCCTATTTTTATTATAATTTAGGAGATATATTTTCTCGTAATTCTTTGAAAAAAAAATCGTCATAAGAAAATGTACAAAGAAGGAAAAAAATCATTTTATGTAGATTTTGATATATAATGCCTATATAATCATCAAAAAAGTTTATATCCAAAGTTTATAATTTTTCATAATATGAGATATTTTTTGTTAAGTGTTTATCAAATTTTTTTAATATATATATATATATATATATATATATATATATATACCTGGGAAAAATCCTAGCTTCGCCCATGTTAGGGAGGGAGATAGATCAAGTGGAAGTTGAGTTGGAGCCTTAATAGCCCAGGAAAGACTCAAGAGGATAAACAATTACTGATGGACGAACACTGAAGAAGTTTTTCAAATAGATCAATCAAAAGTTTCTTTAATCAGTGCCAAGTGTTTGGTTTGATTGATTGTCATTTCCATAAGGGAGATAATTGGTAATGGAATGTGCAATATCAAAAGATCTTACAACACATATTGTTGAAGATACACACAACATCAAGAGATTGCCTTAACAGCCCTGGTAAAAACTTTGATTGTGTTTTCTTCCTACATGACAGTATTAGGTATCAGCCGAATGGAGGTTCCACAATAGGCAAGAGCTCAATTGTATTTTTTTTTTTTTTCTAAGTTTTTTCATCTCATTATCAGACAGTTTAACTTCAGAGGGGAAAAAAATAGTGATCAAATGTTTAGGTTTTCCATGGTCTTTAGAAAAATAATGTCTCACCTCTTATGAAGGAGATCATGAAGCTCAAAGTTGTCTTTGTGAGTATAGCATCTGGCGGATTGGTAATGGGAACTCAAGTTTTTTTGTGAACAACTGGAATCTTATGACTGTTTTTTTGAGATCAGGAGAGTTGGAGACTCGAGATATCTGGCCCACGATGGCGGAGGTTTGTAATGGGGACTTTGGTTTGGTTTCTCCAGAGGTTAGAGACTTGGCTAGAACACTTTTTGATGACAGATTTAAGGGAAAGGAACAGGACAAGGATTTTTGTATTTGGACCCCGAACCCAGGTGGAATGTTCACCACTCAATCAACTTATGATATTCTTCGTGATAAGAAGTGTAAATCCACTTTGTTTAACAAGATTTGGTGGCCTATTTTACCGTCTAAAATATCAGTTTTTGTTTGGAAACTTCTTTTAAGAGGCGTCCCAGTTGATGGGGAACTCCATAGATGTGGGATAAGTTTAGTTTCTCGATGTCATTGTTGCGTCTCACCAAGTGGGGAAACTTTACGTCATCTTTTTTGTGGATGGTTGCCTGGCTAGAGGTGTCTGGAGACATTTTGAGACCATTTTTTATGTTCATTTAAGAAGACCGACAGAAATTTCGACCGTGTTGACAGTTTGGTTTAGGAGAGCCAATAAGTACTCTCAGGTTTGACTATTATATTTTTTAACGCCAATGTTAATCTTTTGGGAGATCTGGAGACAGAGGTGTCGGAGTGTTTTTGACAATGGTAAGCCAAGTAAGATGATAGTTATTTTGTTAGTTAGGAGGAATCTTCGTTTGGCAAATTCCTTTTTGTCTCCCAAACGTGTTAATGACAATAAGAAGCCCCTTGTATCCATTGGTTTTCCTATAGTCCCGATTATTAAGAAGTGTAATAGAGTTGTCTATTGGAATTTTCTCCAGGCGGACTTTGTGGCACTTAATGTATATGGTTCGTCGAGGAACAAAAAGGCGACAGCAGAAATTATTATCAGAAACAGTTTGGGTAATTGTTTGGTGGCTAAGCAAGTGGTTCTTGGTGAGGGATCAAATAATTTTGCGGAGGTTAAAGCAATAATGGAAGGTCTTCTTTTGTGTCATAGGCTTTAGTTGGTAAAGGTTTCTCTCCAAACGGATTCTAAAATTGTGCGGGACTGGTTTTATGAGGATTTCAAAGTTCCTTGGTTCATGGAAAATGTTTGGCAAGAGATTAAGCAATTGACGCCCCATATGGAGGTGAGATGTAGACATATAGTTTGACAATTTTAACATATTATAAAAACTCTACAACTAATGTAATGTACACTGACATATTTGAAAATAGGAGTATTTGACCATTAATTTAGCTTGGCATGACTTATTTAATTTTTTCATTATACCTAGGTGCGTACAAATTGGAACCCTATCACATCCTAAGTTTTTTCATTGTGCCTAGGCGCGTACAAATAGGAGTATTTGACCATTAACAAGGTTTTCAAGTTGTGTTTATTAGATAACTAAGAGTACTAAAATATTTGTGTTTTGATGAGGTTGAGAATCGGTATCAATTGAGGGTTTAAATTGGTCGAAAGTTACCCTGTTTTACGTTTTTTTCGTTATGAGTTTGAGTTTCTCTATTATGTTAAGTTATGCATAGTTATTGAATTTGGGTTTAAGGGTTTCAACTTTGAGGGGATTTTGAGAGTTTTCGATAGAGATGGAGGAGATTTGCAAGAGATTTGAGTTTGGGGAGAGATTAGCAAATATTTCGAATGGGGGAGGGAGGAACCATTGTTGATTTGAATGGTGAGGGAAAAAATAGATGATTTTTGTTTACATAGGTGGTGTGAGAAAGAAAGTAGGTGGTGTGAGAGAGTAAAATGGTGTGAGAAAGAGGAAATGGTGGTGTGGTGTAGTCGCTGCCATATTAAAAAGGTACACTATCTTACATAATCAGTTTTAGTGGAAAATTTTTACAATGTTAAGTGTAGGGTAATGTGACAACTTTATGAAAATCAATTTATGAAAATCAATATATGAGCAATTACTGTGTAGGGCATTTTTTTTAACCACAAATACAAAAGAAATTAAAGAAAAGCCAAACTTATGGTACTGAGGGATGAAATTGTTAATTAAGTAAAAAATGAGGTTGTTGATGGCAAACCCCATTTGAATTAAGACAAATCCCTAGTTTTACTTATTTAGTCATGTATGCCCATAACATTGGTTGTTTTAGGGTCACCTCCCGTAATTGTTGGTAGGGTTGAACAAAAAATCGACTAAACCCACCGAACCGATCAAAACCAAATTGATCAGTTCGGTTAGGTTCGGTTCGGTTTCGATTTTAGAAAATTCAAACCAATATGGTCGGTTCGATTTTCGATTTTTATGTGATTTTGCTACTTTCACTGTCTCGAGAACCGAGGTTTAGAAATAGTTACAGTTAGCTTAACCGTGACAATTGGGGAAGGAATTGTTAATTAAGAGTTCATAACAAGGAGGTACGACAAAATAAGCTAAAAGTCAATATTCTCCTTAATCCAAATGGGGTGGGCTCTGTAGGGCTGAAAACCGAACCGACGGTTCGGATTTTCACCTAAACCGTGAACTGAACCGACTTAGGTCGGTTGTAAAATTTTCAAATCGAAACCGAACGGACCATTAACAAAATCGAACCGATTCTAATTTATGCAAACCGTAACCGAACCGACTAAAATCGAACCAAAACCGAAATAAAACCGAACCGACCGACTATTTTAAACATATTGTATTATTCATATATAAAATATATATTATTTATTATACATATTTGGTCGGTTCGGTTTGGTCGGTTAAAATCACATAGAAACCAAAAACCGAACCGACCACTTCAGTTTTGAGTTTTTTAAAACCGATCCGAACCGAATTTAAACCGAACCAATTGGTTCGGTTTAGATCGATTCGGTCGGTTTGATCGGTTTTTTGTTCAGCCCTAGGGCTCTGCCATTATGGCCCCGAAAAAAAATCTGGTGTCTACGATGGTCTAGTAAACATTTGACTCAGAAACTTTGGAATAAACCTGTATATCAAATACAACACATTAATTGTTATATACATTACAATATATAGAATATAACTGGTCTAATACTCATATTATAAAGGATGTCACTTTACATTCTACATCTGACTAAATACATCTCTTTTTATTTACTGGCTAGAGGAGTAATAGAACTAGATTCTCCAATTTGATTCTCACGATCGTACACGTGGCAAACATCATCCATCACGAGAACCATGTGTTTTGTTTTAGGTTTGACCCGCAAACCCTGGGAAGGCAGGTCCGGCCCTCAGAACCGATCACCATCAGAGGCTCGAATCCAGACCCAACGAATCTCTCCCTTGAAAAAGAGAAACGCCTGCAGGGCCACTCTGTGGTGTGCGAAGCGGTGCTGTCTGGCTGAGGCAAGAGTGCTGGCTGGCTGCAGGAATATGGTGCATTATTCATGTACCGAGGCTGTGGAAATGAGAGTGGTTTGCTGTTTCAACAGGGTACTAACAATATGGGAGCTTGTTATTTTGGTGCTGCAGGAGCGAGGATGCGGAAAGAGCAGGAAGGTGCACTTTTTTTGGTGTTCCTTTATGCTACAAGATTGTGAGTAGGCTATTAGTTTTCAAGTCTTATCAGCCAGCTTGTGGCTGGGGTAGCAGTAATTTAGTTTTGGGCTAGGTTTTTCGTCAATTTTTGTTTTGGTTTTTATACGGGTAAAGTCGTCATGTACCCCCGTTTTGGTTGTAAATCAATTTTTTGATAAGTAATAAAGGTCTGGCATCCCACAGCTGCCCCTCCCCACTGGAGGTTTAAATAAAAAAAAATAAAAAAAACTTTAGTAAATTGATCATAACTTACTCATTTCAAAACATTTTTAAGTGATTCAAATTGTGTTTATTAGATAACTTAGAGTACTACAATTTTCGTGTTTTAATATGCTTGAGAATCGGTCTCGTTCGAGCATAGAAGTTGGCCAAAATTCTAGGACACTACCTCATTTTCATTGCAAGACAAATTTACGCGACTTTAGTAAAATGATCATAAATTGCTCATTTTCAAGTAATTCAAATTGTTTTTATTAGATGACTCAGAGTACTACAATTTTTGTGTTTTTGATGAGCTTGAGAACCGGTCTCGGTCGAGCATATGAGTTGAACCAAAGTCAGGGATAGTATCCTGTTTTCTGAGACAAAGAGGGTGAGAGATGTGGCGGGGTGGTGGTGGTGTTTGATGGAAAAAAGCAAGAGAAAGGTGGCGGGGTGATGATGGTGTCTGATGGAGAAGAGAGGGAGGGAGGAGAAGCAGGGAAGAAAAGAATAAGGGAAGAAAAAAAGATGAAGAAAGGTGACGCTGGGCAGAATAACGATTATTCTGTAGGCTAGTTTCAACAAATAATTAACAGGAAAGAACACAAGAGAATTGCCCATGTATTATTCTGTAGGCTTATTTGAAATCGTGATCATGTATTATAAATTAAACCCCTAGTCAGTCCCGTATTCATTCCGACGGCTTGCCACGGGACCATTGCTCTTTAGCGTGGCCACCAAAAACCCCCAAATTTGTAACTTGATGCGCACATGTGTAAATGATTTGGAAGGTGGGAGCCTAGTCAGTCCCAAATTGATTTCGATGGCGTGCCACGGGGCCATTGCTTTTCAGCCTGGTCGCCAAACCCCTTCGTCTCGAACTTGTAGCCCCAACTGTGCACGAATAGATGGTTCGAAAGGTGGGAGACTAGTCAGTCCTTGATTGATGTCGACGGCTCGCCACGGGACCATTGCTCTTCAGCATGGTCGTCAAATCCTTATTACCCAAACCTGTAGTCCACTCTGTTCGGACATAGATAGTTCAGAAAGTTGGAGCCCCAAACAACTCGCCACGTGACCGCTGCTTTCTTTCAAAACAGCGGCTGCAAAGATAAATCTCAGCTCAGTCAGTGTCTTCACGCTCAAACGGACTGGCATTCTATTATCAGCAAAGGCTACTCACGCCGACACATAGATCGTCCAGCCAGTGCTCGGATTGATGCTACATAGAATGTCAATCCGAGCTTACGACGCCTGACTCGGTACAAATGCTCCAACGCGTACACCGGACCACTACCAGTTTTCTAAAAACCAAGGGATCCTAGCTTCTTCATAGAACCATTGTTTAGCTAAGGGCGAATCACTTTGTAGGATACAACTAATAATACCCATGGTCCGACAAAGTTTTAATCCCTCCACAGTTGCTCTTGTTTCCGCCACATTGTTAGATCCCATTCTGAAAAGCCAGTTGCTTAGCCACTATAAATTTCTCGATTGCATCCCTAATGACCACACACCCATAGCCCTCTTATCAATAGAAGACCCATCCACGTTGACTGTAAACCACCCATTCAGCGGGAACGCCCAGTATAACACTAGAGGAGGAAGCACTTGAACCTCTATTCGGCGGGAATGCCCAGTGTTTATTAGATAACTCAGAGTACTACAATTTTTTATGTTTTGATGAGCTTATGAATCGGTCTTGATTGAGCATATAAGTAGGCCGAAAGTCAGGGACACTATCACATTTTCATTGCGCGACTTTAGTAAAATGATCATAACTTACTCATTTCAAAACATTTTTAAGTGATTCAAATTGTGTTTATTAGATAACTTAGAGTACTACAATTTTCGTGTTTTAATATGCTTGATAATCGGTCTCGTTTGAGCATAGAAGTTGGCCAAAATTCAAGGACACTACCTCATTTTCATTGCAAGACAGATTTATGCGACTTTAGTAAAATGATCATAAATTGCTCATTTCAAAACATTTTCAAGTAATTCAAATTGTTTTTATTAGATGACTCAGAGTACTACAATTTTTGTGTTTTTGATGAGCTTGAGAACCGGTCTCGAAAGAGCATATGAGTTGAACCAAAGTTAGGGATAGTATCCTGTTTTCTGAGAAAAAGAGGGTGAGAGATGTGGCGGGGTGGTGGTTGTGCTTGATGGAAAAAATCAAAAGAAAGGTGGCGGTGGCGGGAAGGAGAGAAGTGGCGGGGGTGATGATGGTGTCTGATGGAGAAGAGAGGGAGGGAGGAGAAGCTGGGAAGAAAAAAATAAGGGAAGAAAAATTATGAGAGGTCACGGGTTCGAGATTCACCAGTTAGGATTTTCTGAGTTTTCGCCCGATTATTAGGAGCACATTTGCTCCGCCGTTGATAAGCCTTCGGGTATTTAATACAGCTGCTTAGATGGACTAGACCAGAGCGAAGCGAAAGCGAGTGGAGGCGATGGACCGGAGCGAAAGCAAGTCTCTATGCGAGATGAAGGCGATGAGGATATTAAGTGGCAACAATATTGTAGCCTTCGGGCCAGGTTTGGTTAACCCTATAGGGTCAATCATGTAGCCTTCGGGCATGGATTAATAAATAAACAAAAAGGGTCAATGACCCAATTTTTTAAATAAAAAAAATCAAACGTACAATTCTTCTAAATGAAAGTTTAGGATGTGTTGAAATTTAATCAAAACATCTATTGTTTAAAAACTTGCTTGATTTGGTACTCTATGCTTAGATAAAAACTTCATTTTGAATATTTTAGGTCAAATAGAACCTATAAAAATTTAAGTTTTTTCACATTTTAGATTGATTATAGGACAATTATTCTTGTAGAAAATAAAGGTAAATGATAGTTTGGTTTAATTTTGCATAGTTGGAAATTTGGTCAATGAGTAATATTTTTCATTTTTTTGAACTTATATTAAGACAATTTGATAATTTTTATCAATCATACAAGATATAATTAGGAGCAATGTGAAATGAGCTGAGTTTATTATTATTATTATTATTAATTTTTTTTTTAAAGAACCTCCAGTGGGGAAGGGCAGCTATGGGATATCAGACCTTTATTATTAGAGAAAAAATATTTTACACCTGTCGGGGGTACATGACGACTTTACCCGATAAAGCAAAACAATTGAAACTACATCATTAAAACCAACAAATAAAACCGTCCAAGTAAGAAACTTCCTAACTCACCCCCAAGTGAAACATTAAATAACAAAAATTGATAAAAACCAATAGATAGGCAAGCAAAGACTTAGCCAATAACAAGATGAGCTGAAATTTTATATGACATTTTATATTATTATGATTAAAGTTATATTTATATAAATTAGGCATTATTGGTGTATGAGCAATGCGAGATTAATTTTTCTTGTTGTTTTTCATTGGAAGCATATTTAGTACATGCTCATCTTGTCCCGTCCCGAACCTATTTGGGATGGGACGAGATCGGAATGAGGTTTATCCCGTCTCAATCCCAAACGAATGGGATGGGATAGGGATGCGGTTCATCTCGTCCCATGCCCACCCCTACTGCTAAGTGTTTGGTTTGATTGACTGTCATTCCCATAAGAGAGATAATTGGTAATGGAACATGCAATATCAAAAGATCTTGCAACACATATTGTTGAAGATACATAGAACATCTAGAGATTGCTTTAACAACCCTGCTAAAAACTTTGATTGTGTTTTCTTCCTACATGACAATATTAGGTATTAGCCGAATGGAGATACACAGAACATCAGAAGATCTTTTTCTTTTTCTTCCAAAACTTGTAAATGTCTTTAGGAGACAATGGAAAATTCTCTACAGAAAATGTTTCTAGAGAACATAACGATTTTGCATGAAAATAACTTTTTTCCATGTGGAACCTAATGATTTTCTTAGGTTCGTGAGCTCAGTCGCGAATTCGGGATGTACAAGGGTCTAACATGAAATAACCCATGAGCACTAACATGTTGGGGTTCGGATACCAACGATGCTAGTACTTGAACATGCCCTGACAGGTGAATGCCTAAGTGAAAGCATATTGAACCAAAAACTCCAACTAGTATGCTAACACTCAACCATTGCTCAGAGGGCCACGGCTGCTAGCATATTGACACTAGCTAAAGTGCACACATGCTAGTACTACAAGCGCTCACATCCCTAATTCATCACGATATCACTGCAAGGACTAGCAACCAAACATTAACATGTGAGAATTGGGTGCATGAATAACCGTTAATGCTGGACACCATATACTAGTCTAGCCAAGTCCTCCACCACCTTGCTAGCTCTGAACTCTACCGACTCGACTAGCCATCTCTTGCAGTGTCCTACAACAGATGATTATATTTCTTCAATATTTATTTATTTATTCTAAGAAATATTGTTTGGTATTTGTGGTTAAAAAAATACCCTACACAGTAATTGTTCATATATTGATATTCATAAAGGTGTCACTTTACCATAAACTTAACATTGTACAAATTTTCTACTAAAACTGATTATGGAAGATAGTGTACCTTTTTAATAAATATGCTACTAATTATATTATTCCTGACACATTTCTTCTTCGGTACTAGCTTAAAGACAACTTGTATTAGTTAATCTTTGTTTTTACTTATAGTAATGTACGTACTTATTTGAGATGGAGATTAACACATACAATAATCTGATCTACCATAATAATCACATTGTATTAGTCATTGACCTTACAAGAAGATTTGCTAGAGGGGTCACGAATCCATACTCATTTATGCTACCTCATTCAAGAAAAATAGTTACCCATTTCTAAACTAAGTAAACAAATCAAATTATAGGCCTTCAGTCTGGTATGATCCAAAGGTTGATAAAGGACTAGTAGTACCTAAGTTAGATCTACTAAACTCAACCCAAGCCTATACGATTAAAGAAGTTTTCCAAAAAAGAAATTAAGGAAAATCAATCCCACTATCTTCATTTCATTAAAAGCCTTTGATTTGTCAAACTTTGTTTTAATCGAGACTATATTCTCTTTTTTACTAGAATGGAAGTGTACTTATCTCTACATGAGAGTGTTGTTTGAGACACAAGAAGCTAGGATTTAATCCACATTATAGATTGGAAAATTCATTACCCTTGGTCAAAGATATACATATATAGAGAAATATTCTATAAAACTAGTCTTCCATGTCATAGTCAACTCATCCTAGTCCAAGCCTTCTTTCTTTTTTCTTTTTCTTTTTTTTTTTTTGCCTCACCCAAGTTAATGCAGCTTAAATTGAACAAAACATTTAAATACATATATGGTTGTTCATCAATCCCTTATAGTCCGTATTAATTTATTAATATATGGTCTTCTGGTTGAAAAAGAATAGTGATCTCATCAAATGTGTAAGAAGAAATTTATTACACAAATGTGTAAAAAGAATAGCGAGCCCTCCAACTTTGGTGCATATGTGTAAGAAGAAATTTATTTTATTTTAGGGATCTCATCAAATGAAACAAATGAAATTTAATAGTGCCCTACTATTCACGAACCAATTATTTTTGCAGTTGAATTTTGTAGGGATTGATCTTATTATTCATATTTGCCCTTCTTTTTTGCATCTTATTATGATCCTCTAATGTATTTTGGATATATATCTTCTTATACCCCTTCTCCGCCTTTTCACTTTTTTTTTCTTCAAGTTTTTCCTGAGAAAACTTTCCTTCAAACTAGGCACACCCTTTCGTGACGAACAACATAACATGACAACAAAATGCTTCTCAAACAAGCAGTGACCATTAAACCATATCCAAATATCTCATCTTGAATATTAGATTTATTACACAACGAAATATTATTGACTTGAATGAAAACAGAAATACATGACCTATTTACAGGCTTACATTATTTACCACCAAGTAAATTACCTATAACTTAATTGCCTAACCTATCATAATCACATTCGGGTTAAGTATCTAATGTACTGTTTGGATGCTTAAATCACAACCATACAAGCATATATTTTTATCACGCATAAATATTCTATGGCATATCCTCCATTGCTCATTGACCCTTATTCAGGCAGTCTGGGTCTTCGAGTTAGCTTGCTGACCTGTTCTGGCGGATTTAGCCCTGTGCATATACAACCTATACATGCGTACTATTCTCAAAAAGTAGGTTACAGTTTTAAACTAATTGGTTCAACTAGCAACGACGTGATACATTTTGATAACAGTTTAGGAATGCCATGTCCATCTCCACCATTGTAAACATGTTGAGCTGTTCTAGGGCCATTGACAAAATGTTCAAATTTTGGATATTGAGCAAACAAGGCCTCGTTCATCTTCTTCCATGACTCGCTTATTATTTGTTTTATGTGCTTACGAGCGACTTCATCGGAAGCCCCAGTTTCATGCATATAGCATTGGATTGACTTCGGAACATCACCTCTTTGTAGTTCATCCTAGTAAAAACCAAATATGCAACAATATTACTAAGCTTATGTAAAATTGTATGAAAGACCCAATAAGCAAAGCAAGTGAGATCATTTTTCCTATTAAAAGCTGAAATACGTACACTTGAATTTCCCAAATCATTGGCGAGACGCACAATCACTGATGGAGAGCGTACCAATCTTGGCAATTTTTCCATGTAGTCTATTGCTTCCTCTGTTATCTTTTCGGCAGTTAAGAAATAACAATTCATTAAGGAAAGGGGTCCAGCAATAGATGTCGCTGCATTGTTCAAGTACTCGTCCAAGGTTGGAGTATATCCTTTGTGAAACCACTCTGCCTCCGTCATGTATGCTTTACACAGATTCGTCCACTGTTAATAACCAACATATAAAACATAAAAATAAAAATTAAAAAAAAAAAAAAAAAAAAATCCGCACATACCTGTTTCTTTTGGTGTGATTTGGTGTCAAAACATTGCTTATGGAGGATCTCATCACTGATTTCTTTACTAGTGTTGAGCAACGCCATGTAGCAAATCTTCATATAATGTGGAAGATGCTTTGCAGCGTCCATATCCCACCTATAAATCAATTTCAATAAATCTTAAGCTGTTTGGTTTGGGTAATTAAAACAATTTTAATTAAGCCAGTTAATAATCTAGATGAAAGAGTGTTGTATATCCAAACCTTTCAATTGCCTCAGTGAAGACTTGCAATTCTTCAAAAGAACCATAAACATCATAAATGTCATCAATCAGAGTAACCATCGCATTCAATTTTGTTTGTTGCTCTCTGTACGATCTATACTGAGGATCGGAAACCGTTCCTATACACCAAAAGAAATGTTCTACCAACCTGTCCCTGGAGAAGCCCATGTCATGGACACCTAATTGCAACCACCACCTGAAAAAAATATTAAAAAAAAAACATTTTACTATACGTATTACAAGAAAATGAGTTTAGAATTATCTTGTAATTAATTAAGTTACCTTGCCAAAGTGCTAGCTTCCCTTTGATGTGCAGCTTGAACTAGGTTGAAGTCGAGCTTGGAAAATTCTAGTAAAATAGGGTTCATGTTATCTTCATTCTCATACATGTCGATATACCACCTGCTCTCTACCCTTGGAATTCTCCAGTGCAAAGGAACCTCCAAAGAATGGGCAATCTTTATAGCTAGGGTTGGTTTGACTGTACTGTTTTCCTTCACGTAGTTCTTTAGGTAATCAGTTGTATATAGTCTGGCTTCATTCAAGATGTTTTCACCTTCGAAAGCAAGGTAAGAGGCTTCATACAAATATAGTATTCCTTTCACATCCCCTGTAAATTTCTCTGCTTCATCCTTATACCTGGTAAAGACATCTGTCTCAGACATGAAAGCTAACTTAGAGAGTGGTCTTCTAAAAGACTAAAAATAATATATATTATCCTTTCCAATAAATAGTAATATGCATTTTTTTTTCAACTAGTGGTTTTGACCATTGATCACACTCATTATTCCATGGGAGCTTATTTATTTATCTTTACTATTACTTTTTACCCCTGGCATGTTGCATGCAAATATAACCGATCTTTTACCTGGAGTGACATCATAGCCATGTTGTCTGAGGAGCCTAAATCGAAGAGCCATAGCAAATAGATCCTCATCTTTGGTATTTGAGCATATAAACACATCCTTCATTATTTTCTTAATTTCCTTCTCAAACTGATATCCCACTCCTAGCCTTTGGATGGCATCGACCAACTCAAGCTTTCCAACCAGGTCAACCAACTCATCTTCGAGACAGTACCTCACTCTTGCCTTCAAATCCTCAGCTAGATTATTGTATTTGTCTTCCTGAAAATAGTAATTTGGTTATTAATATTCATTTCTTGAAATCATTGAGGAAAACTAAGAAGTTGTGTTATATGTTTACCATGTAATCACTCTTCAGTGACATTATGGAGTCATAGTTCCAAAGATTAGGGCTATATTTTGCAGATCGTCGACTGGAACTTGAAATAGTACTTGCAACAATAACATTCTTCAGATTTTTGGAAAATGGGGAAGACCTTTGTGATGCGTGATTGATAGGAGAATACGTTGTAGATCTAAGGAAGGATGAAGAGAGGAATAGCAGGGAGAGAGCCATTGCTGTTTAGATTTACTGGTTGATGCAAATCCAATTCTTGACGTTGTTATATATATATTCAAATTTAGCTGAAAGGTCACATTTCATTTTTTTTAGTTAACAATTTCGAATGTATCCATTCTCACCGACTTTGTTTGGTTATAGATCTTGACCAAGTTTCTTTTGTTTGTTTTTTATTTGTTAGTTTTCTTTGTAGTTTTATTTTATTATTTTAGTAAATGTTTTATTTTAATTAAGATGATTATATTTCTTAAATATATATTTATTTATTATTCTAAGAAATATTGTTTATATCCTGAAAAGATTTGGTTTTAGAATTAGCATATACGTAAGATGATTTTTATTGCACAATTTGAATTTTTTTAAACCTCTAGTAGGGAGAAGCAACAACAAATCTAGACTTTGTCGTAAACCAATGACTGGGACCTGATTTTTTCAGAGTGGGGGCAAAGTAGTGCAGTACCTTCGATTTTAGAAGGAAAGTTATTTAACAATTTCACACCTTATTTAAATGGAGATTATTTATACTTTTCCCGAATAAATTATGCTTAATTAACAATTTCATCCCGCTCAGTACTCACGAGTTTGGCTTTTCTTTATTTTCTTTGGATTTGGGTTAAAAAAATTATCGCACACAGTAATTGTTCCTATATTGATTTTCATGGAGGTGTCACTTTACCATATACTACTAAAACTAAGATAGTGTACCTTTTTAATAAATATGTGACTCAAATTATATATTATACACATTTCTTCTTCAGTACTAGCTAAAAGACTACTTGTATTAGTTAATCTTTGTTTTTTACTTGTAAGAAATGTACATACTTATTTGAAATGGTGATCATGGTGTTACAAATTAAACACATACAATAATCCAATCTACCATAGCATTCACATTGTATTAGTCATTGACTTTACAAGAAGATTTGGTAGTGGGTGATGAATCCATACTCATACACATTTCTGCTATCGATTCAAGAGAAATAGTTACCTATTTCTAACCAGAAAACAAATTAAATTATAGGCCTTCAGTTTGGTATGATCCAAAGGCTGATAAAGGACAAAATTTAGATCAGCTAAACTTAAGCCAAGCATATACAATTAAAGAAGTTTCCAAAGTGAACTTTTTTTAAGGAAAATCAGTCCCCAGTATTTTCATTTCATTTCATTTAAAGCCTTTGATTTGTTAAACTTTGTTATGATCGAGACTATATTATCTTTGTAAGCGTACTTATGTCTATATGAGAATGCTAAGATTTTGAGACACAAGAAGATAAGATTTAATCTACATTACAGATTGGAAAAAATATATATACAGCAAGAGGAATCTTATATAAGAATAGTCGGTTTTCATCCCCTCGTTAGTTTTCCTTGTCATAGTCATTTCATCCTCACCCAAGTTAATGCACCTTAAATTGAACAAAACATTTGAATATTTTCTGTTATAGTTAAAATAATAGAAATTTGAGGAAAAAAAAGTAGAGGTGAGAGAAATTAGTGGGAACTGAATTTCCTTTTTAACTTAGAAAACTAATTTCTTTAATTGGATTGGCATGGCTTGAAAACTGATACGTATGGATATAGTCATTTACACCACGAACCATAAAGTTGGTGGATAATTAAAATATTTTTTCCATGAAGTCGTAAAAATGACATTTACTACCTTGTTTTTCAAACTGCATAACATTTTCTATCCTAGCTTTCTATAATATCAACTTTTCCCATAATAAATAATCAAACTACATTTACACTTACCCTAGCGGAGTTGGTATTATAGAAAGTTGGGGTAGAAAATGTAACGCAATTTAAAAAGCAAGGTAGTAAATGTATGTTTTTCATGTTCATGCAAAAAATTGTAATTATCCACTGACTTTAGTTTCATGGTGTAAATGACTCTTTTACATTTTTAGTCCTTTATTGGCCATTTGTTGGATCTCATACCATTAATTGTCTTTGATTGCAAGATTCGATCCAACTTCTGATACAATTCGCCGAGAGTCTTACCAACTGAGTGAACACAGTTACTAAATTAACTTAAACATTGTACCTTATAGGCCCTAAGTTATGGTAATGAGCCATGACCTTGTTTCCATTTAAATGATACAAATTGTCCACCAATTGTAGCTCAGTTGGTTGGACATCCACTCTCCATTGAGAGGTCGCGGGTTTGAGAATTACCAGTTAGGATTTTGTGAGTTTTCGCCTGATTATTAGGAGAACATGTGCTCCGCCGTTGATAAGCCTTCGGGTATTGAATGCAGCTGCTTAGATGGACTAGACCGGAGCGCGAGTCTTCACGCAAGGTGGAAGTGATGGACTGGAGCGAAAGCAAGTCTCTATGCGAGATGGAGGCGACGAGGATATTAAGTGGCAACAATATTGTAGCCTTTGGGCCTAGTTTGGTTAACCCTATAGAGTCAGTCATGTAGCCTTCAGGCATGGATTAATAAATAAATAAAAAGGGTCAAATGAAAAAAAAATGATACAAACTACAACATATTATTAAGTCCAAACCTATGCAAACCATTCTCATTCTTTTCAAACTTATATCATGCTATATGAACTCTTTTTTGTTTTAATAGTATTACTATTAGCGCGAAAAAAAAAGTGTTCAAAATTTTTTTTAACCTCCATTCACTATGATTTTCTTTATCTCTCCCTAATTTCGAAAAATTATTTAAAATGGTCATTATGTTCTTTATTTGTTCTAATAATTTAGGTCTTTTAATTTAATGTTTAGATTAGAAAATGGCAATTCTTTTCTGAAACTTTTGTTGTTGATTACATGATATTTCTTTATAACTACTTAATGAGGCCCGTACATAAAGTTCTGAGTGTCTTTGGCTATCAAATGGTATTTGACAATCTAACATTTGATTTGCTGGTCAGATTTACCGGAGACAGGATTTTAGATGCATCAATTATTATTATTATTATTATTATTATTATTATTATTATTATTATTATTATTATTATTATTATTATTATTATTATTATTATTATTATTACACCTACAAGAGGGAAGAGCAGCTATGGGATGTCAAACCTTTATTACTCATCAAAGATTTACATCCAGATCGGAGGTACATGACAACTTTACCCGAATAATATAAACTATTAGCAAAGTCACTACGTGTTATATGGTTCAAATAAGTAAAACTTGCACCGACTGGTATCGTAAGTCCAATAATCAATAAAAGACTAAAGACCATACAATAATAGTTCAAATACTCATTTTCTAAAAGATGTGACTTTATAGATACAAACCATATCCTCGAATTCTTAATCAAATACCTTATGTAAGATAATGCACCCTGGTTAATATAAAATACTTCAAATACTTTTTTTTTCTATGTACATATATGTTTACTGGGTATTAATTGGGTATTAATTGGGTTGCTGTCATTTTTATTATTTTAGTCCATGCTCGAAGGCTAAATTGCGGTCCCCCGAAGAGTGACCAAAACAAGATATAATTTTCTAGAGGCATTTCTTCTTTAGTCTTAGCTGAAGAACAACTTGTATTAGGTATTTTGAGTAATTAATTACGAAACTTCACGTCTTAATTTGAGATGATGATCATGTATTATAAACTAAAAAACACATACAATAATCAACAACGATAATCACATCATATTAATCGTTGACATTTTAATTGTGGCAATAAAATCACAAGTCCAAGATTCCAATCCTCCCAGCGGCATTTTAAATGATACAAACTAGAACATATTATTTAGTCCAAACCTATGCAAATCCTCTCATTATTCAAATCATGCTCCTATATGAACTCTTTCTAGTTTTATAGTATTACTATTAGCGCAAAAAAATGTTTGAAATTTTGTTTAGAAACTCATTCACAATGTGTCTTATTTCTCTCTCCCTAATTTCAAAAAATTGTTTAAAATATTTATCAATTTCCCAATGTACTTTATTTGTTCTAATAATCTAGGTCTTTCTATTTAATGTTTAGATGACAAAATGGCAATTCTTTTCTAAAACTTTTGTTGTTGATTATATAATTTTCTATATAACTACTTAATGAGGTTCACACAACGATTGGGTCTAGCCCTTGTTTTCCCAGGATTTGGCCTTTATTATGTGAGCTAGCCCTTTTTGTTTTCCTTTGGTATGTTGTTTTGGGGATTTAGGGCTAGCCCCTAGGTTTTTGGTGATTTAGTTATAGACTTTAGATTCTATGTTTTTTTTTTCGGGTAAAATCGTAATGTATACCCCCAACGATGTAAAATATTTTGATTAAGTAATAAAGGTGTGGTTATTTAAAAATAATAATAACAAAAGGTTCACACAAGGAAAATAGATATAGTTGTACCCTAGATTATAATCATTCAACCTAGTTGAACCAATCAAAATTTAATTTTAGTTTAGTTAATGACCTCCATGGCTGTCCTTGACCTAAATCGAACGGATAAATGTAAATGAGAGCAACTTTCATTTAATATCCAAAAAGTTTCATTTAATATTAGAAATAATTTTTTTAAGTTAATCTTGGGAGTCTTAAGAACCCAATGTTTTTTTTAGTGTATCTAAAAATTTTTATGAAAAATATCTATGAACGACATAGAAAGGAAAATGAAAAGTGGGCGCGAGTATTACGAAAATAAATAAATCCAAATCATAGAAAAATGAAATATAAAAAACAACGACAAGAATAATGGGGAAACGTCTCAACATATAGTTCAATAGAAACTATTAGTACAGTCAATACGTGTTATATATATAGTTCAAATAAGTAAAGCTTCACTGAATGCTATCATAAGTCCAAGGTTCAAACCATATCAAATAAACTTATCGAGATAAATAAAATATTACAAAATATGGACATGAATAGAAAATAATTATAAAAATAAAAAATAAGTAAGCATTCAAGTTTCAACCAATTAATTTTTAAAATAAGATTTTATACGTCACGAGTTTGATTTTCCTTTTCTTTGATATAGATTTTCAAAGAAATAATCAATAAAAGACCATACAATAATTGTTCAAATACTCTTTTTCTAAAAGATGTCACTTTATAGATACACTTCACATTGTGGAATACTTAATTAATGCCTTATGTAAGATAGTGAACTCTGGTTAATATAAAACACTATAAATACAAATTTTCTAGGTTTATATATGTTTACTGAGGATTAATTGGATTTAAATTGGGTTGCTGACTATTTTTAATTTTAATCTATGCTCGAAGGCAACATTGCGGTCCCCCGAAGGGTGACCAAAACAAAATATATTTTTTCTAAAGGCATTTCTCTTCAGTGCTAACTAGAAGAACAACTTGTCTTAGGTAATCTGAGTAACTAATTATGAAACTTTACTGACGATCTTTTTTTTTTTTTTTTTTATTTTTAAACCTCCAGTGGGGAGGGGCAGCTGTGGGATGCCAGACCTTTTTTTTTTTTTGAAAGGCAATGAAAATATTATGGGAAAAAACGACTCTGCTGGCTAGACCTTTATTATTTGAGAAAATTTCTTTTACACTTGTCGGGGGTACATGACGACTTTACCCGAGAAAGGAAAACCAAATGAACATACATCATTAAAACCAATGCTAAACCACTCTACTAACTCAAAAAACCTTAAAGCTGCAAATAAAAAATATTGCAACTTACAGAAAATCCAAACTTCTTGCAAGACACAACTTGCTAATCTTGTATATTTGAACTTGAAAAAACCACTTATATTGTCACGAGATCGCACCATTTATCAGCTATATTCAACCCTGCACATTCAACAACTAGGCTCAACAAAACAGCAACAGACTTCTTGTAAGACTTGCCAATTCAATTTGCACCTTGTCAAATTGCCACTAGCGAAACAACTTCTGCAAACACAGATTTCCATCCCCATGAGCATGCATCACCCTAAACTGCATGACCCTGCATCACACCATAACCGCATAACCCTGCATCACACCATAAACAAAACTGGAAACAGAGAACTACAACTGTCCAGTCTGTTGCCAATACTAAACCGCAGACCTGATCCTCGACTCAAACGGCCCTGCAAACTGCATTGTGTTGGTCCGCATCCTCTACGCTCCAATTCAGGTCCTGAACCCTGCATACCTGCATCAAGATTTCCTCCACCCTTCCTTGTCCATGCCATATACCAGATTTTCAAAACAGGATATTTCCCCTGTTTTTCCAGACAATGACCTTTCCATTTCTTCGCCACAACGCCAAAAAACACGCCGAATTGATTGTTGCGACCCTCAAACTATCGTAAAAAAATTGTACCAGAAATATCAACCCTCATTTAACATCCGGAATTCTGAGATTTGTCGTCTTATTCTTATCAAGAATAATTAAGGATTTTATTGTTTTAGGAAGCAAGCCCCAAGTATAAGTTCAAGACATATGCTCAACTTGTGCCAATCTAGCCAAAGCGACCGCCACTGAATTAGTCTCCCTGAACACATGGATGCAACACCACACCAAAGCCTTATTCATCTCTCTTATCTCCCTCCACCAATTGCTAAGAAACCAAGGAATCTTTGTTTCTTGGAAGATCCATTGTTTAACCAACATTGAGTTCGTTTGAATGACGCATTTACAGACACCTTGATCAACACAAAATCTCAAGCCTTCAAGCAAGGCCCTCGTTTCTACTGAATTGTTTGTTCCTTCCCCAAAAAAACATTGTCTAGCCGCCACAAAGTTACCCTCTTCATTTCTAATAACAAAGCCTCTAGAAGTATTCTTCTCCCTACACGATCCATCTACATTTACCACATACCATCCCATAGAAGGGAAATTCCAATACACCGCCCGGGGAGGAATCATTTCTACTTTTTTTTCTTGTATACCCAATCTATTGAGCAACGCCCCATTGGTTTCCTTTGATTTAGGATTAAAGAATTTTGCAACACATTTAATCCAGTAATACACTTTAATGATCACATAGCATGACGAGCACTCCTTTTCTTCATATAGTTTTTTGTTTCTCTGAATCCAAATCTCCCATTAAATAAAAAGAGGAGTGAGATGAATTAGGGTACCTAATAATGGGGATGTCTTCGCCTTTCTAAACCACGCCTTTAGCATGGTATAGACTTCAACCGGTCTATGTACGTGTATATCAAACACCAAGTCGAAATGTCTCCACACTCTTCTTGCTAGCTCACCTTCCAAGAAAAGATGTTTTATGGTTTCCTCCCCAGATTGCGCACAACATCCACATTTAGAAGCCAATTGGAATCCAATTCTTCTAATTTCTCCATCTATGGGTATAAACCTTTTAATAATCTTCCATGTGAAAATGGAAATTTGAAAAAGCAGCAGAGGATGCCACATCCAATTCCAAAAGTCATCAGGTGTCCCTCTGCCACCTAGAATTTCACATACTGAGCTAATAGAAAACATACCATCATTACTTGGTACCCATATTCTAGTGTCCCGATCGCCATCATCGCCTTTCATTATTGTCTTGTACGCCTCTTGAGCTTTTCTTTGCATTATCAGGGTTAAACATCTGAAAATTTCCCTGCATATTTGCCTTAGGGAAGGCCAAGTGTCATTTGTCTCCGCTTCCCTATTTCTAATAAAGATTTCATCCTTGGCCCAGTATTCTTCAAAGAAGCTAACACTACTTCTAGTGATCCTCCAAGTGGAATTTCCACTATGAAATTTTTATGCACAAACAACTCTTTCATAAACGGGGAAGCCCCAGCTTTAATCTTCCTCAGAAAATTTTTCCATAAAGAATTGGTGTTTATCAGATTCCAAAGGGACTTAACTCGAAAAGCTTTTATAGTATCGTCCAGACTTCTAACATGTAAACCACCTTCCTCCTTTGTAACACTGATTTTATTCCATGCAATCCATTTCCGTTTATGTCTCCCTTCATTTTCTGAATAAATTGCAGGACCTTGATAGGGACTATTGTAGCTGCTATGGTGTAAATCGGCATAAACAATAAAACATGTCGGATCAAAGTCAATCTGCCCCCTGGCGACAACAGTCGGGATTTCCAGCCTTGGATTCTATTATGGATCTTATTTACCAAATCATCATAGTAAGAAATTTTGCATCTGCCTTGATAAATGGGTACTCCAAGGTATGTGAAAGGGGACTGCTTGTAAGAGAAGCCTGTCCATAATTTGATCAAAATTATTTTTTCTGCATTAACTTTCTCATCAATCATGAACGAACTTTTCTCAATATTAATTTTCTTTCCTGATGCCCGACAATATCTTTCTATAAACTTCATACATCCTGCAATGGATTTTTTCCTACCATTAAAAAAAACCAGTGAATCATCAGCATACAAGAGGTGAGTAATCGGGGAGGCCGCCATGGGAGTGTGATAAAATCCAATTTCCCCTCTACGAAAAGCCCGAGAGAGTCCTCTACTTAGTACTTATGCTGCAATAACAAAGAGTAAGGGGGAACGAGGGTCACCTTGCCTAAGACTCCTAGATGATCTGAAATATCCATCATACATGCCTTGCATCAACATCGAGAATCCACAATGTGTTACGCAATTTGAGATCAAATTACATATTATGTTATTAAAACCAAATTTATGTAGAACCGCCAAGAGATATCCCCATTCAATTCTGTCATACGCCTTTTTCATATCCAACTTGAACATTACGTTGTTCCCAATTACTTTTTTGCCAATCTCTCTCATTAGTTCTTGTGCCAATTCAATGTTTTCTTAAATAAGTCTCACTTGTACGAAAGCCCCCTGCTCTAAAGAGATAATATTTGGAAGTATCTTACCCAATCTCATACAAATGATTTTACTAAAAATTTTATATACCACGTTTCACAGACTAATAGGCCTAAAATTAGAATAGGAAGCGGGCTCTTCAATTTTAGGAATAATTGCCAAAAAATTGGAAGAGAAACTACCTGGCATCGCTTGGCAATCAAAAAAATCATGCGCAGCTTTCCAAATATCCAGACCAATAATGTCCCAACAACTCTGATGCACTATCATGTGGAATGCTTAGAACTGCTTTTCTGACTTCCTCTAAATCAAGCGGCTTCATGAGTAAGTCCCAGTCCTCCTCCCGTATCAAGCTCGGAATGCACTCCATGAGTTCTAGATCCTCATTGTACCCTCCTGATGAAAGAAATGATCCAAAAAAATTATTCGCTTCCAAAAGAATACCTCTCGGATCCGTGATTAAATTCCCTGCCCTGTCAAGGATTTTTCTGATCGTTCTTCTTTTTTGCTTGGCTTTGACGGAAGCAAAGAAAAATTTAGTGCAAGCATCTCCTTCTTTGAATTCCTTTTCACCTGATTTTGGTTTCCAGTAAATTTCTTCTCTTAACAGCGCCATTTTGAGTTCAGCCTGACATTTATTTAGATTAATCATATCATTTGTATCCCAACCCTGCATTAAATTGAATTATAATCTTGCAATATCATCCTCCAATCCTCTAATGGTACTGAAAATATTACCGAAAGTTTCTTTATTCCATATTTTCAAAGCTCCTCTGAGGCGCTTAAGTTTGAAAGCCACACTATACATAGCCCCATAACCATCTACCTGAGAGTTCCTGTTTCTGTTCACAAATCCCAAAAAGTCATCATGAGTTAACCACATACTTTGAAATCTGAATGGGGACATACCTGCCCTCTGTGACAAAGGCAAAGAAAGTAGCAATGGTGCATGATCAGAGCATTGTAAATTAAAACACATACAATAATCAACAACAGTAATCACATTGTATATCAGCTTAGTGGTAAACTTGTGGCAGATGGAATCATAAGTCTATGATTCGAACCCTGTCGGCAGATAGTTAAACATTGTACTTGTTGGCCAACTGTTATAACTGATTCTATGTAATGAAATTACATGACCCACCCCTTTAATAAAATGATATAAAATACCAAGGTTAATTTGACCAAATCAATGAAAATCATTCTCTTATTTTCGAACATATTTTTTCAACGATATCATAAAAAAAATATAAAAATATAAAAATAAAAATATAAAATATAAAATATAAAATAAAAGTAAAAAAAATTCTAACAATGTATAAGTTGTCAACCTTAATGCTGGTATAATTTTGCATAATAATAAATGTTATTAATTTGTATTAATGTCTGTATAAACACTTTTAATGCATCGGTTAAAAAATGACATTTTTTCCTATAATTTTGTTAATAATTTTATGTACAATTATGAATTTAATTAATAAATCATCTAAAAGAATACGTAAACTCAATTTTTGTTACTAATATTTTTTTTTAAATAAAGCAAACTTCGAAAACAAAAGAAAAAGTAAATTAGCGCGAGTATTTAAAAAAAAAATCCAAATTAATCAAGTAAATATAAAAAATAGAAAGGGAAAATATGTCAATATTGTTCTGGTGAAAATACAATTCATAATTGCCAACACATTTATCCAGTTCGTACTAATATGACTTACAGTAGATGGTATTACATGTCTAAGGTCCGAAACTAATAAAATGCCTTTAAATGGTTTCAAAATTTGTAAAAAAAATACACATAGACACAAACAAACACACCTCAGTTACTCATCAAATAGAACAAAATAAATAAATAAATAGACTATAGCTCATCACAGATCTACAATTTCAACCTATTGATTATCGAAGGATGTATAGTACAATATTGCCTCTTCTCTTTATTGCTAACTTGGGGTTTTTTTAATCCACGCTCAAAGGCTACAATGTGGTCCCTCGAATGGTGATTAAAACAAGATATATATTTTCAAGAGGCATTTTTTCTTCAGTGCTAGCTCGAAGAACAACTTGTATTAGGTAATCTAAGTAATTAGTTATGAAACTTTACACCTTTATTTGAGATGATGATCATGAATGGTAAACTAAAACCTGGGTTCAATAATCTACAACAAAAATCACATCGTATTAACTGTTGACATTTTAATCAGCTCAGCGATAGACTTGTGGCAAATAGAATCACAAGTCCCGGGTTCAAACCTGCTGGCGATATTTAGAGTAGGAGGGGTTAAGGGGATTAAAAAAAAGAACAATTAATATTAAAAAAAATTCTCACTTTATAGTCATTTTTGCTACGCTATTCTAGACAAATAGTTGAACATTTCACTTGTTGGCTTACTGTTTTCTTATAACTGGTTATATGTAATAAAATTACATGATCTACCACTTTTAACATAAATGATATAAAGTACCACATATTAATTTGACCAAATCAATGGAAATCATTCTCTTAGTTTCAAACATATTTTTTTTTGGTTGAAATCCTAAAAAGAAATAAAAAAAAAAATCTTTTTTTATCAACATGATTCATATATTTTTACAAGGGCTGTTTGAATTTTGTCCCCCAATTAGCGATTGACCCCAAGGTTGTGCAAGCTTTACTTTAGATCCTCATTTGTTTTTTCAACTGATGATGAATTTTCAAAAGGTCATGCTACACTTCCTCTATTTAAAAAGTGAACTATTTACATTCTTTCTCAAACTTATGCAACTAGACTTACCCCCTCAACCACCTCAAGGTTATTAAATACATCTCGAAGTATAAATTATCAATCTTAATGCTGGTATAATTTTGCATAATAATGTATTTTATTAATTTGTGTAATTTTTATTAATGTTTTTATAAATGTTTTTAATACATGTGGTTTTATGTAAAATTTTAAATTTAATCAATAAATCATCTAAAAGAATAGCGGTAAACTCAACTTTTGTAACTAATATTTTTGGGGAAATAAAGCAAACTGCGAACACAAATAGAATAGTAAATTAGCACGATTATTTAAAAAAAATGTCCACAAATTGTAGTCAGTTGGTCGGACATTCACTTTCTTTGTGAGAGTTCACGGGTTCGAGACTCTACTAGTTAAAATTTAAAACAAATTCTTCATACGAAGTGGAAGCTCTTGACTAGAGCGAAAGAAAAAATCTCCATGAGTTCACGGGTCGGACATTCACTTTCTTTGTGAGAGTTCACGGGTTTGGTTACTCATCTTTCATGCATATTGTCAAAATTTGAATCAATTTTTTGGTATGTCTAAAAATCCTTTTATTTTCAGTTTATTAACAAAGTTAATATTAGTGTAATTTCTTGGTACTACCCAAAGATGGGATGCATCATGGTTATATGGTAGATATTTTCATTAAGTGTACACAATCTTTGTAATTGATTGTCAAAAACGTTTTTCTAAGGGATTTTGTTTTTCCGAAATTACACTTTGTGACAGTTAGCCCACTGGTTTTTTCTAGTAAGTGATGTAATTTTTATCTAATTTTGCTTAATCTATAAATAATCATTAAAGAAAATATGCTTAAACCAATGTTTTAGCAATATAAAGGAACTATGAAACAAATGAAATGGGCATGAATATTAAAAAAAAAAGTATAAATCCAAATCAATCAAATAATATCAGAAACATAAAAACAACAACTGAAAAGGGGAAGTAAAGGTTCGGATATATGGTTCAAGAGAAAATATTAATATAAGCCAATTTGTGCTATATAATTAAAACTAGTAAAACTTGTTGCAAACATTATCAAAGGTCCAGGGTTCGAACACTATCAAAGGTATTTAAATAGTTTTCAAATTAATAAATAACGTTAACATCGATAAATATTGTCAATAAAATATCTACAAAATTTTTTGGCATACGTGGGAAAATAATTGAAAATAAAATTAATTAAATGAACAAATTTCAACCATTCATTTTTTAAATGATGATGTCTAGTACAATAATACATCCCCTCTTTGTAGCGACTTAGTACTCGGTGTTTAAGATTTCTTTGCATTGATAGTACTGGGTGTTTAAGATTTATGTGCATTGATAGTTGGGTTGTTAAAATAAAATGAAATAGCATAGAATAATTGTTCAAAACCTCATTTTCTAAAAGATGTGACATGCACTTCGTTTCATGGAGTTTTTAATCAAATTTTCTTTGTAAGATAATGTACATTGGTTAATATAAATCACTTAAACAAATTCACCAATTGTAGTTTAGTTGGTTGGACGTCCACTCTCCTTGTGAGAGGTCGCGGGTTCGAGACTCACCAGTTGGGATTTTGTGAATTTTCGCTCAATTATTAGAAGCACATATGCTCTGCCGTTGATAAGTCTATAAGCAGTTTTCGCCCAATTATTAGAAGCACGTGTGCTCTGCTGTTGATAAGTCTATAAGCAGATAAGTCTATAAGCAAGTCTCCGTGCAAGATAGAGGTGACGGTGATATTAAATGACAACAATGTATTAAGAAAAAAAAGTCAACGACCCAATTTAAAAAAAAAATCACTTAAACAACATTTTTCTAGTCGTTTCTTCTTTCATAAGACATGCTATTCTAATTCTGACGCTGACAGAGACATTTAAATGGTTTGAAATCCATTGAATAAGCTATGTTGCCTAATATTATTATTATTATTATTATTATTATTATTATTATTATTATTATTATTATTATTATTATTATGGTAATAATATAATAATGATATAATAATAACAAATATTCTATGAAAAGGAATAAAATATGTAACAAGAAGAATGACATATGTGTGAAAGTAATAAAAATAAAAAATAGCTCTCAAATATGTAACTAATAAAGTATGATGTACAATGCAATAATAGCTCCCCAAATCTGTAGCTGATTTGGTATTGGGAATTTGAGATTCCTTTAATTGTTCAAACATTCTAAAAGATATCACTACACACATGCACTTAATAAGTTGGAATTCTTCATAACAAATTACTAAATAAAATAAATAATTAGTAGCTTATGTAACAAAGTGTACCTCGGTTAATATAAAAAACTCAATTATATAACTACGAAACCGTAAAAGGCAATCTACAATATTGATTGAATTGTATTAGTCATTGACCAAGATCATCAATTGTATTAGTCATTGACCAAGATCTGGTGGACCGTGGAGGGGTCACGAATCCTTAATTAAACTCATTTACTTATCATACATATACTAGAGTGGTGAAAACACACTGGGTTGTTAACTCTCACCAATAGTAACTTAGAACATTTCTAGTGATAAGCTACAAAAACTGTGGGAAGCAAGGACTGTGATTTCGTTTTTTGAGTTAAGTTCGGTCTTCTAATTCTAAGAAGTATTTCGAGAAATATATTGATGTGTAAAGAAAGAACGAAAATTTTTTGATAATACATTAATATATAATGAATTTCGAGGGTATATTAAATATGTGAAAAAATAATATGCAAGTAAATAATTGTATTGAACACATCAAATGAAACCAAAATACCTAACATTAGAAAATCAATGGGTAGTTTAAAAATCAATATATAAGTAGAAGAAGTGGTACTTAAGAAATTGGGGAGTGGTTTTAGCAATAAATAATTAGAATAAATGATAATTAGAAAAAAAAAACTCAAAATTTACAAAAAAAAAAATCCTCGAAAAAAATGTAATTTTTAGTAGCTGATTTTTGTATTTTACGAAATTTATAAAAAAATCTCAAAAAATGTAATTTTTTTTTCATAATTTCAAAAATATCAAAATTTGATTGGAATTTTGTATTATTTCCCAAAATCACAATCCTTGGTGGGAAGTACGTGAAATTCGCTACCATTTAACCATGCATCCACTCCTTGCATGGAACCTAGAACTTCCACGACCAAGAAGAGCCGTGGGTCATAAAGTAAAATTAAAATTTGATGGGTTCAATTCTTCAGAGATAAATGGCTGATATCATGTGATTACTATTGTTTGCATTATCATATTTGTTTTCCCACATGATCACCATCTCAAATAAAGTCTTAAAATTACTAACCAAATACCTTATACAAGTGGTTCTTACATCTTAAACTATTAGTTCAGTCAATTACCTTTTTGTTACATTTTTATACCTTTGTTATGTTAATATTTTGTAATTAATGTTTTGATAGGCAATAAAAGGCTTTCAATAGATTTCAAAATCATTTAAATGTGTTTGACAGGCTTAGAACATTGGACTTGTGATAAAATATTCATAAAATAAAATAAAGTACATAGTTTGAGAGTTTTATATTAACCATGGTACATTATATTAAGTAAATAAGCTATTTGATTAAGAAGTTTAGATGAATAATTTCGCACTATATGAAGTGCATGTGCAAACTGATATCTTTTAGAAAAGGAGTGTTTGAACTACTATTGTATATGTATTTTATTGTTAATTCTTAACTACCCAAATATCAAACCAAAGGAAAGTCAAACTCGTGATACCAAGTCAGCTGTTGCATATTGTAGAATTATGATTGAAGGGACCCTTATTGAATCATCCATCATACTTTGAGTAATAAAGATGTGCATCCCATAGTTCCCCCTGGGTCCCGGAGATTTATTTTTAAAAAGTTTATATAAAAACAAAATTCAGACATCATACTTTGAGTATCAAATAGTTGGTTTTTGTGTGTTTAACTTATTTCTTTAAATGACCTCGTTTCCGTTTAAATGATACAAACTACCACATATTATTTAGTCCAAAACCTATGCAAATCATTATCATTTTTTCAAACTTATTATATCATGCTCCTATATGAACTCTTTTTAGTCTTAATAGTATTACTATTGGCGCAAGAAAAAAAATTGAATTTTTTGTCAAAACTTCATTCACAATGTGTTTTCTTTATCTCTCCCTAATTCAAAAAATTATTTAAGATCTTTATCAATTTGTTCTAATAATCTAGGTCTTAAAATTTAATGTTTAGGTTACAAGATGGCAATTCTTTTCTGGAACTTTGGTTGTTGATTATATAATATTTTTATATAACAGCTTAATGAGGTTCGCACTAGGAAAAATAGATATAGGTGTACCCTAGATTATTGTCATTCGACCTAATCGAACCCATCACATTATAATCTTAGTTTAGTTAGTTGCCTCCATGGGTGTACTTGACATAAACCGAGTACATAAATGCTGAAATGAGAGCAATTATCAATTAATATCCTAAATTTTGTGGTTTATTATAAGTAATAATTTTCTAAGTTAATCTTGTCAGTGTTAAGATTTAGTATGTTAAGCAATAGGTTTTTGTTCAATATCTAAATAATCTAATAAATTAATGGAAAAATCAATGAACGACATGGAAAGGAAAATGAAAATTGTGCATGAGTATTACGAAAAATAATATATCTAAATTAACCGAATAAACATAAAAATGAAATATTAAAATAAACAAATCAAGAAGAATGGGGAAACGTCTCACCATGGATGAATAAAAACTATTAGTATAGTCAATACGTGTTATATAGTTCAAACTAGTAAAGCTTACACCGAATGGTATCATAAGTCCAAGGTTCAAACCATATCAAATAAAATTATCCAGATAATTAAAATATAACAAAGATGGAAATGCAATATAAAGTAATTAAAAAATAAAATAAATAAGCATTCAAGTTTCAACCAATAAATTTTTAATAAATGATTTTATGCCTACAATAATACCTTCCTTGTGAATAGAGCATACAATAAAGGTCTGACATCCCATTGTTGCCCTACCCCACTGGAAGTTCTTTAAAAAAAAAATTGTTCAAATACTCATTTTCTACAGATGTCACTTTATAGATATAATTCACATTGTGGAATTCTTAATCAACCTTATGTAAGATAGCCTACCTTGGTTATATAAAACACTACAAATACAATTTTTCTAAGTGCATATATGTTTATTGAGTATTAATTGGATTTAAATTGGGTTGCTGACCATTTTTTTTTTTTATACCATGCGCGAAAGCTACATTGTGGTCCCCCGAAGGGTAACCAAAACAAGATACTTCTTCTAGAGGCATTTCTTTTTCAATGCCAACTAGAAGAATAAATTGTATTAGGTAATCATCTGAGAAAATAGTTATGAAACTTTACGTCTTTATTTAAGATGACGATCGTGTATTGTAAATTAAAACGTATACAATAATCAACAATAGTAATCACACATCGTATTAATCGTTTACATTTTAATCAGCTCAGCGGTACACTTGGGGCAGAGAAACTCACAAATACAACATTCCAATCTGCCAAAGGTATACCAACTGAGTTGGTAGAGGTGTGGTGGATGGTATCACACGTCATGGGTTTGAATTCGTCCGGCGGTATGAATTTGGGAGTGTTAAGGGGTATTTTTTTTAATTATAATTTTTTTTTTTTTAAAAGGATTCCAATCCTGTGGCATTTTGGATTGGAGGGGTTAAGGAGATAAAAAAAATAAATAAAATTTATTTAAATTCCTAACTCATAGTCATTTTTGCTACTCCATTCAAGACAAGTAGTTAACCATTACACTTGGCCTACTGTTTTCTTATATCTGATTCTATGTAATGAACTTACATGACCAGCCACTTTTAATATAAATGATATAAAGTACCACATGTTAATTTGACCAAATCAATGAAAATCATTTTCTTATTTTCAAAAATACTTTTTTATGAAAGCACAGAAAGAAAAAAAAATCCAACAATATATAAATTATCAAACTTAATGCGGGTATAAATTTGCATAATAATGTATTTTAATAATTTGTGTAATTTTTTATTAATGTAAAAAATGTATTTTTATAATTAAAAGTATTTTTATACTAAAAAAAGTTTTTTTTATACTTTTGTTACTTATTTTATGTACAATTTTAAATTTAATCAATAACTCATCTAAAAGAATAGGTAAACTTGACTTTTGTTACTAATATTTTTGAAAAATAAAGCAAACTCGAACATAAAAGGAAAAGTAAATCAACACGAGTATTTAAAAAAAATCCAAATTAATCAAGTAAATATACAAAAATAAAATAGAAAAACTAGAAAGGGAAAATATCTCAAAATTGTTATGGAGAAAATATGAATTTGAATAAGAATCATGATGGGCAACACATTTTTACAGTTCATACAAGACTTGCAGTAGATGATATTACATGTCCAAGGTTCGAACCTAGTAAAAGGCATTTAAACTCAAGCCAAGCCTATACAATTAAAGAAGTTTCTGAAATTAAAAATTAAGGAAAATCATTTCCTTTTTATTTTCATTTCATTTAAAGCCTTTGATTTGTTAGATTATGTTGTGATCAAGACTATATGTCTATATTTTCTTTGTTTAGAATGTAAGTGTACTTATGTCTATATGAGAATGTTGGGATTTTAAGACACAAGAAGCTAGGATTTAATCTACATTATAGTTTGGAAAATTCATTACCCTCGGCTAAGGCCTAAGGCATAGTCTCTCCCCTCCTTAGTCTTCTATGTCAGAGTCAATTCATCCTAGTCCAAGGTTATCTCTTTTAAATTTCCTCCTTTTTCATCCTTACCCAAGTTAATGCAGCGTAAATTAAACAAAACATTTAAATATTTTTTAATAGTTTCACTTACACCACGAATCATATAGTTGGTGAATAATTACAATATTTCTCCTCTGAACTCGAAAAAATTACATTTACTACCTTACTTTTTAAACTATGTTACATTTTCTACTCTAGCTTTCTATAATACCAACTTTACCCATATTAAATAATCAAACTACATTAAAATTTTCTCTCCTCAAACATCTAGATAAATTTTCAATATAATAACTTAATCCCCACCTATTATCTAGAATTAAAGTTTATACCGATTAAATTTTTTTTCTTCTTTTATCTCTATTTTTTTTTTCTAAAAAAAGATCACATTAAAATGTCATCGAGAATCAAAATTGTAAAGACCATCACATTTAATATATATATATATATATATATACCTCTCAGCCCAAATGTTGGTGGTAGGGTTCGAACCCTGGACTAGTGATTCCATCTGCCAAAGTAATACTGCTAAGCTGATGTTCCATTGATATATATATATATAACACTACTGGAGGTGTGGTCATTAGAAATGACGAGGGTAAATTTGTAGCTGCTAGACAGTGTATTTTTGGTGAAGGCTCAAATAACTCCGCAGAGATGAGGGCCTTACTTGAAGGTTTGAGACTTTGTATTGATCTAGGATTGCAAAGTTGTGTGATCCAAACAGATTCTAGATTGGTCAAACAGTGGATTTTAAATGAAGCTAATATTCCCTGGTCTCTTAGTAATTGGTGGAGGGAGATTAGAGACACGAGTAAGGCATTAACGTGGTATTGTATACACGTGTACAGGGAAACTAATTCAGTGGCGGATGCTTTGGCTAGATGGGCGCAAGTAGAACAAATGACAATGGATTATTCTTGGGACTCGTTGCCTAAACGAATAAAATACTTAATTATTCTTGATAAGAAGAAGACGGCGTATTTAAGACGCTCGAATGCTAAATGAACATGTTTATCTAGGCTTGTATCGCTCGGGGATGGATTTGCTGCGAAGGAATGGGGTTTGCGGGTGGCGTGTTCTGGAATGATTGGAACTGGAATGTTGATAGTGGAGGTGTTATAGCTGGGGCAGAGTATGCAATCTGCACTCTGCTCCAGTGTTTAGGTGCGATCTCTGCTGGATTGTTGTAGCATGACTCGTTTTGTCGATCTCTGCTGGATTGTTGTAGCAGAGATCAGGGCTGAAACTCTGCTAAAACAGTGAAATCAGGGCTGCACATTTCGGTGCATTGCATGATGTCTCTGGATTGTGACAAGAGTGCTCTGTTTTTACAGAGTACTCTGCCTGTTTTGCTTACATATTTTGCTGCCTGGTTTTTTTTTTTTTTTTTTTAAGTTGCAAGTTTTGAACTTTGCAATTTGCAATCTTTTAGTGTAAGATGCAGAGTGTTAAGGGTTTTTTCTCCAAGTTGCTCAAGCTGCTTCTGGTGATGTTGCTCAAGTTGATCAAGTTGTATATATATATATATATATATATATATATATATATATATATATATATATATATATATATATATATATATATATATATATATATACGATTATTTAACCACAAATTACATAAATATATGTTTAAGAAATTTAATCAAGTGGTTAGTTACAAGTAATATATTGCTTCATAAAAAAAAATCACTCAAACATAGCTAAATCAAGAATTCTTGTTTTTTATAAAAAAACATAATAATAATAATAATAATAATAATAATAATAATAATAATAATAATAATAATAATAATAATAATAATAATAATAATCATAATCATAATCTTAATAATAATAATTGATGATACACAAAAAAGGTCACATCCTTGAGCAATACATGTGTCATGATGATCTCGAGGAATTACGGGCCCCAGCGTCAGCTCAATACAAGTCCTGCCCCAAGCGGTTCTAAATTTGTCCAATGTAGTTCGCTAGACGGACCCGAACTCTTATAGCCTGCTAAGCCCACACGTCTCACAACAATCCTCAATACCCGTAAGTCCTGCCAAGGCAAGTATCTTGAGGATCAGCAACTACAACAACTCTCCACTTCCAACTAGAAAGCAAATACCAGAGTACATTCACATAGAGAAACCTCCTTTTACGGATTGCTCTTGGATTGTGAACTATCTCTCGCGAATCTAGGAGCACAAGGCTAATATGGAAGTTCCCTCCTACAACACGACTCCTAATAAGTGAATGATCTCTACGAAGATCTCCTTCCTAAACTATGCCTTTGATGGCCTAGTAAAATCAAGACTCCTGCACTATAAATAAGACATGAGGTTGGTAAGCTAAGGGACATTACTAATTCTCAGTTTACAACACATCTTCCTCAGATCCCTGCTTGACTTTAGCATCAGAGTGCCATTGACTACCACAATGGTGGTTTGTGGCTCACGTGCGTTACTTGTGCATGTCAACAGGACTAGGTCAAAACAGGGAGCGAAAAATGATTGCATCAGTTTGGCGCCACTTGTGGGGACGACAAAGTTCCTAACCTTTCATTAACATAATCTCGTTTCGAAATGCAGAGAGATGGAGACTCTCAACGCCTCCGCGCTGACAATGGCAACGACAGACCTCAAGATAGATATCTTATCATCTCAAATACAACATATCGCCAAAGCGGTGGAGGCTCTCGCACGACAGAACACTCCACCTGCTAATAGAAACCAGGAGCAACACGGGCCTCCATCTTCGGAAGACAACATAGAGAAAGCACAGGAAAGTCAAGCCCCCGCTAATTCTCATTGGACTAGAGGAGGTTGCGCGGTTAATGCAGAATCGACCGCTAGGGCAGAGAGGCTCGACCCTCAGAACCCCCTCTGCAGAGGGGCACATGACCTAGACGTGCTGTATCGTCTTTTTATCCCACCATTCGTGGATCGTATTATGAATACAACCATTTCAAGGAATTTTACTCCTTCGAAGCTCTATTTCTACGACGGAACAACCGACCTATTCGACCACCTGCGCCATTACCAGCATGTAATGACCATAAACGAAGGATCCGAGTCGGTGATGTGAACAACTTTTCCAACTAGCTTGAAGAAGTCAGCACTAACATGGTTCCATAGCCTTCCGTCGAGGTCGATCGACTCCTTCAAGACGCTGGCAAAGGAGTTCCTGACCCATTTCGACAGGAGTCTACGTTTTTGAAAAGGCCCACATTACATACTCTCTCTAAAACAGAGATCCAATGAGACGTTCAGAGGGTATGTCACATATTTCAACAACGAACTGACACTCATTGACATATGCAGCGATGACACAGCCGTGACAACTTTCACCGAGGGCCTAAATGAGGGAAAGCTCTATAAAGACCTCACCTTGGAACCCCCTTTAGACATGATAGAGCTCCTCAAGAGTGCCTAGAAGCACATTACCTTAGAGGAGTTGAGGACCGTAAAGAGGGATACTGAATGTGAGAATAAGCCCTCCGCTCCGAAGGACAAGAAGGAGGAAAAAAGACAAGCGATACAAGATCAATTTGCTCTTCTGCTCGGTGGAACGGAGAAACCAAGGCAAGCGGGAGTACAACCCCCGACGTTCCATCGACGCGAAGATTAAATTCCCCACGAGTTTACTTTTTAGGAGCCTCTGCGACATCAGCGAAGCTCAAAAGTTTGCTGAGGATACCAATGATCCACAAGGGTCGTCCAAATTCACTTCAGGCCCAGGATCAATTTCTCTCCGTCAACAATCAGTTTACGTCAATTGTTTATTTACTTTTCCATAGTCAATGTAGAGTTTTAGTTCTTAAAGACTTATGTGATTTTCAATCATTTCAGAAATAAAGAAAGAATTACGAAGACAAACTCTATGAGAAATTCGTAAAAAAAAAAAGAATTAAGAAGACGCAACGACACAAGGTAACACCGAGGCTTCTCCCTTGGGAGGAAATTCGTACTACTTCTCCGCAATATGAGAAGAAATTACGAGATCTCAGTAAATCAACTATGTGCCCACCCAAAACAGGTGACCTCCCATAGCAATGATTATCATCATGCCCGATCAGTGCAAATGTCAGAACATTCGAAGACTCTGTGACAGAGATCTCCTATCAGCCTTTGGAAAATCCAAAGCATTCTCTTCAAGTAAGAACATTACAAGAGATACACTATGCAAAAGATAGTGCCTACAACAATTGAAGAACACAATTATATAGACATGTTGGTTCACCAAACGGGCGCTTCAGCAATAATTGTCAGCATTGAATACCGTATAGAAAAAAGGAGACGACGGTTCCCCACGAAACTGCGCAGACCACGTTCAACCAATTAATGGCGTTGCACGCAACCTCATCAATTGAATGGGAGTAACTATTACTCAACCGCCTCGCAGCCTACGTCGTACACGTGCTACCGCACGATCTATGTCGTACACGTGCTACCGCACGATTTACACCGAACATGTAACGTAATCATGTGAGAAACCCTAGCTCTTCATCTGCGGGGCCATGGGCTCAACTTGCCTACTATTCAAACAATATTCTACCACAAGCCTGACACGAGCAGTAGAAATCCTAGTCAACTCTGACATACGGATCGTACCTACAGATCACTAGCTGATTTAAGGTAATCATGTCCACACAATGCACCATGCTTGTGGGCGTAGGTTCGCATGCCCATCAGCAAGCAAAACCTCTCTCTAACCAGGTAAGCTTAGTCAGCCAAGGCTGATGACGATGGCTTCTGGTTCATTTCGACACCTAGTCAGTCTATCACAGATCCAGATGGTTTAGGAAGTGGGAGTCTAATCAGCGCTATCATGCCTGGTGACGACGATTCGCCAGGGATCATTGCCCCCTTTGCAGTCAATGATTGCCGAATCCGATCAGGTAAGCCTAGCTGGTAACGATTGGCAACAAAAGCTTCAGATCAAAGCCCAAACCTATAGCCCCCACTACACTGGCGTAGATGGTTTGGAAGGCGGGAACCTAGTCAATCCAAAACTTATTTTGATGGCTCACCGCGGGACACTGCTTTTCAGCCTGGTCGCCGAATTACCAACCCTAAACTTGTAGCCCCATTGTGCGGGTGTAGATTGTTTAAAAGGTGGGAGCCTAGTCAGTCCCGTATTCATTCCGACGGCTTGCCACGGGACCATTGCTCTTCAGCGTGGCCACCAAAAACCCCCAAATTTGTAGCTTGATGCGCACATGTGTAAATGATTTGGAAGGTGGGAGCCTAGTCGGTCCCAAATTGATTTTGATGGCGTGCCACGGGGCCACTGCTTTTCAGCCTGGTCGCCAAACCCCTTCATCTCAAAATTGTAGCCCCAACTGTGCACGAATAGATGGTTCGAAAGGTGGGAGACTAGTCAATCCTTGATTGATGTCAACGGCTCGCCACGGGACCATTGCTCTTCAGCATGGTCGTCAAATCCTTATTACCCAAACCTGTAGTCCACTCTGTTTGGACATAGATAATTCAGAAAGTTGGAGCCCCAAACAACTCGCCACTGTCAATGATCATCTTGCAGACTTTATCTGCAACTGTGCAGGTCGTGTGGAAAATATTGGTTCTTAATCAATTGTCCCCTAAATCATTCTTGGGAGTCAATGGACTCTTTCGAAAGACCAGAGTCCCATGGCCATCTCCATACAACACATCTCCATCTTCATCATCGTCATACACAGGCTCTCCAAGTTCCTCAATTTTGTCTACCACGTCTTCCTCAATCAGGAGATTGTTGCCATTTTGAATAGCATGCTTCCTGCACTCAGTCACATTTGAAACATCTAATAATTGAGTTAGAATTACCCTGCGGTGTCTGTTGGGCAGGACGAAATTCTTGAGGGCGAACTAGCCAACCGCTTTGATCACTTCTGATCATTGACCTCCTGCTCTGCTGTTTTTCCACAGCAAGTACACGCTGGTATGCTTCTGAAATGGTCCTCAATGAGTGAAGTCGTTGAAATAAGGTTTGAGTATAGCCGAATGGAAGAAAGCGACCCTTCATCTTCTCCCAATCAATGATCTTGGCCTTTCCCTGCCTGTCTCATGATCGCCTCAACTGCTCCCACCACGCAGATGCTCTGCCTTTGAGTTTGATGGTGACCAATTTCACTATGAAACAATCTGAGACTTCCTTATACACAAAAATACGCTATACTTTATGCAACCAATCGATGAATCCTTCAGCATGTAACGTACCAGAAAACTCGAATAGATCTACTTTGAAACCGAGATTTCCATTATGATCCTCTCGACCACGGCGCTCCCAGAATCGAGCACGATACAGGTTTTCGAAACTAGATTCAGAATCGTGATCTTCCATCTCACGATTACAGAAATCCAGCGTCGTTAGACGCTGGGTTAGCTCTGCAACTTGCCTCTGTAAATCCTCAATCATCACATCCTGAACGCTACGATCACTGTGAGGGACTTCCTCGTTTAGAACCTGCTCGCAATGACCACGACCACGACCACCAGCCATAGAAACTAATGAAATCTCACCCCAAAGAGATGTTGAAGCTCTGATACCAACTGACGCCGGGCAGAATAACGATTATTTTGTAGGTTAGTTTTAACGGATAATTAACAGGGAAGAACACAAGTGAATTGCCCAAAACACAGATAAATAACTCTAATGTTCAATTCAAATTATCAAAATCAAAAGTCTCTTACAATATTGTGGAAGAGCTCTATTTATAGTGCTCAAATAACTTGAATAATACGAAGCCTATTCCTAAAAGAAAAAGTAAAATCAAATACTAAAATAACAAGCAGTCTATTTCTAAAATAAAACGTAAAGCCTAATCCTAAAAGAAAACTGCTTATTCCTACAAGAAAAAAGTAGAATTAAATACTAAAATAACAAGAAGTTTATTCCTAAAGAAAAATTAAAGCCTAATCCTAAAAGGAAACTAGAAAAACTCCTAATTAAATTGAAAAATTACGAATAAGTTATTTAGTAAATAACTTTGAGAGCAAATTAGTAACCTTAAAAACCCAAATTAGAAAACCTAAAAACCCTCCTGCATCAAAAGGGGAGGAGAGAAAATTTTAAATTTTGAGTTTTTTTTGTGGTGTGGGAGAGAAGTATTGGTGTGGAAAATAAAGTAGGTGGTGTTGGGGAGAAAAAGTTGATATAGTGGTGTGGGACAGTACTTTAGGTTGTGTGGAGTAGTCGCTGCCTTTTTTTTATAACACTTTGGTTTGGCTAAATACGGTTTGAATTTTTTTTTCTATTGCAATCCATTAATAACTAACATTGTTGGTTTTTTTCCATTCGGAATACAATTTATATCACCTAGGAGATGTAACTAGGTGTAGTATCCATTAGAAACCCATACAAGCACTGCTACACAAAGCAAATGATACAATTAACTTATGATTCTTGTTACAAAACGGTCATGTTGGTGTAGTGAATGGTCACTTGGAAACTATTATAGGACAAAATATTGTAGCTAGTTCATAAAACTGGGAAATTAAAAAGAACTGACACTGTCAACTAAATGATACTGAAAAGAAAAGAAACCTCATTAGATAGGGAATATTTGGATAATGGCTTGACAGGGTATTAACAAATGAGGGAGGTAATGGACCAAGCCGAAGTGGCTCAGACTGTGTGACACAGTGATTGTATGTACCTTGTAGAGCAAAGTACATTAGGGAGGGAGATAGATCAAGTGGAAGTTGTGCTGGAGCCTTAATAGCCCAAGAAAGACTCAAAAGGAAAATACTTTTTTAATTACTGATGGAAGAAACACTGAAGAAGCTTTTCAAGCAAATCAATCCAAAGTTTCTCTAATTAATCACTGCTAAGCAGGGATGGGCATCCTATCTCCCGATCCCGATCCCATCTCGGTCTCATCCTAATTTTTTGGGGTCCTTTTGGGATTGATCAAACTCATCTTGATCTTATTCCGTCCCGATCTAGAGTGGGATGAGATCTGGATAAAGATTTTCAACCCCATCCCATCTCGAACTTATTTTTTTAATATTTATTATGATTAATTTAATCAAATGTACTACTCTTCTAAATGACAGTTTAGGATGTGTTGAATTTAAATCAAAACATCTATTGTTTAAAACCTTGCTTGATTCGGTACTCTATGCTTAGATAGAAACTTCATTTTGAATATTTTAGGTCAAACAGAACCTATGAAAATTTATGCTTTTTCACATTTTAGATTGATTATAGGACAATTATTCTTATAGAAAATAAAGGCAAATGATAGTATGGTTTAGTTTTGCATATTTGGAAATTTGGTCAATGAGCAATATTTTTCATTTTTGAACTTATACTAATTGACAACTTGATAATTTTTATCAATCATACAAGATACAATTAGGAGCAATGTGAGATGAGCTGAAATTTTATATGACATTTTATATTATTATGATGAAAGTTATATTTATATAAATTAGGCATTATTGGTGTATGAGCAATGCGAGATTAAATTGTTTCGTTGTTCTTCATTGGAAGCATATTTAGTACATGCTCATCTTGTCCCATCCTAAACCCGTTTGGGATGGGACAAGATCGGAATGAGATTTATCCCGTCTCAATCCCGAACGAATGGGATGGCATAGGGATGAGGTTCATCCCGTCCTATGCTGACCCCTACTACTAAGTGTTTGGTTTGATTGACTGTCATTCCCATAAGAGAGATAATTGGTAATGGAACATTCAATATCAAAAGATTTTACAACACATATTGTTGAAGATACATAGAACATCAGGAGATTGCTTTAACAACCCTGCTAAAAACTTTGATTGTGTTTTCTTCCTACATGACAATATTAGGTATTAGCCGAACAGAGATACACAGAACATCAGAAGATCTTTTTCTTTTTCTTCCAAAACTTGTAAATGTGGAGACAATGGAAAATTCTCTACAGAAAATGTTTCTAGAGAACATAACGATTTTTGCTTGAAAATAACTTTTTTTCCATGTGGAACCTAATGATTTTCTTAGGCTCGTGAGCTCAGTCACGATCTAGGGATGTACAAGGGTCTAACATGAAATAACCCATGAGCACTAACATGTTGGGGTTCGGATACCAACGATGCTAGTACTTGAACGTGCCCTGACAGGTGAATGCCTATGTGAAAGCACATTGAACAAAAAACTCCAACTAGTATGCTAACACTCAACCATTGCTCAGAGCGCCAAGGCTGCTAGCATATTGACACTAGCTAAAGTGCACACATGCTAGTACTACAAGCACTCACATCCCTAATTCATCACGATATCACTGCAAGGACTAGCACCCAAGCATTAACATGTGAGAATTGGGTGCATGAATAACCGTTAATGCTGGACACCATATACTAGTCTAGCAAAGTCCTCCACCGCCTTGCTAGCTCTGAACTCTATCGACTCGACTAGTCATTTCTTGCTGTGTCCTACAACAGATGATTATATTTCTTGAATATTGTTTGGTATTTGTGGTTAAAAAAATACCCTACACAGTAATTGTTCATATATTGATTTTCATAAAGGTGTCACTTTACCATAAACCAACATTGTAAAAATTTTCTACTAAAACTGATTATGGAAGATTGTTTACCTTTTTAATATATATGCTACTAATTATATTATTCCTGACGCATTTCTTCTTCGGTACTAGCTTAAAGACTACTTGTATTAGTTAATCTTTATTTTTTACTTGTAAGAAATGTACATACTTATTTGAAATGGTGATCATGTATTATAAATTAAACACATACAACAATCCGATCTAACATAGCAATCACATTGTATTAGTCATTGACTTTACAAGAAGATTTGGTAGTGCGGTGACGAATCCATACTCATACTCATTTCTGCTACCGATTCAAGAGAAATAGTTACCTATTTCTCACCAGAAAACAAATTAAATTATAGGCCTTCAGTTTGGTATGATCCAAAGGCCGATAAAGGACTAGTAATACTCAATTTAGATCAGCTAAACTCAAGCCAAGCATATACAATTAAAGAAGTTTCCGAAATGAATTTTTTTTTAAGGAAAATCAGTCCCCAGTATTTTCATTTCATTTAATTAAAACCCTTTGATTTGTCAAACTTTGTTATGATCGAGACTATATTATCTTTGTAAGTGTACTTATGTCTATATGAGAATGCTAAAATTTTGAGACACAAGAAGATAAGATTTAATCTACATTACAGATTGGAAAATTCATTACCCTTGGTTAAGAATATATATACAGCTAGAGGAATCTTATATAAGAATAGTCATTTCATCCTCACCCAAGTTAATGCACCTTAAATTGAACAAAACATTTGAATATTTTCTGTTGTAGTTAAAATAACATAAAGAATTTGAGGAAAAAAAAAGTAGAGGTGAGAGAAATTAGTGGGAACTAAATTTCCTTTTTAACTTAGAAAAATAATTTCTTTAATTGGATTGGCATGGCTTGAAAACTGATACGTATGGATATAGTCATTTACACCAACCATAAAGTTGGTGGATAATTAAAATATTTCTCCCATGAACTCGTAAAAATGACATTTACTACCTTGTTTTTCAAACTGCGTAACATTTTCTACCCTAGCTTTCTATAATATCAACTTTTCCCATATTAAATAATCAAACTACATTTACACTTACTCTAGCGGAGTTGGTATTATAGAAAGTTGGGGTAGAAAATGTAACGCAATTTAAAAAGCAAGGTAGTAAATGTATGTTTTTCAAGTTCACGCGAAAAATTGTAATTATCCACTGACTTTAGTTTCATGGTGTAAATGATTCTCTTGGATTTTTAGTCCTTTATTGGCCATTCGATCAGACCAATTTAAAAGGCCTATAATTCGGGTTTGTCTTCAACTTTAGAAAATGTGTCTTCTTATCATAAACCTTTTTTTGTGTGTTTTGTGTGTGTGGAATGGCAAGCATGATTTTGTTGGATCTCATAGCATTAATTGTCTTTGATTGCAAGATCTGATCCTTTAACTTCTGATAACATTCGCCGAGAGTCTTATCAACTGAGTGAACACAGTTACCTCTTATATGCCTATGGCGGCATCCCCGATCACTCACCTCTTATATGCTGATGATTCACTGGTTTTCTTGAATGGCAGGAAAAAATCCATTACAGGATGTATGAAGTTCATAGATAGATATTGTCGGGCATCAGAGAGAAAATTAATACTGTGAAAAGTTCGTTCATGATTGATGAGAAAGTCAGTGCCGAAAAAATAATTTTGATCAAACTTTGGACAGGCTTCTCTTACAGGCAATCCTCGTTCACATATCTTGGAGTTCCCATTTACCAAGGCAGATGTAGAATTACTTTCTATGATGATTTGGTAAATAAGATCCAGAATAGAATTCAAGATTGGAAATCCCGACTGTTGTCGCCAGGGGGCATATTGACTTTGATCCGTCATGTCTTATTGTCTATGCCGATTTACACTATAGCAGCTACTGTGGTACCTATGAAGGTCCTACAATCTATTCAGAAAATAATTGTAGATTTCTTTTTGGGAGATCATGAAGGGCGACATAAACGAAAATGGATTGCATAGCATAAAATCAGTGTGACTAAGGAGGAAGGTGGCTTAAATGTTAGAAGTCTAGATGATAGTATAAAAGCCTTTCGAGTTAAATCACTATGGAATCTGATAAACACCAACTCTTTATGGGCAAAGTTTTTAAGGAAAAAATATTTGAAGGCAGGGGTACCAATCCGAAAACAAGAGCTTAAAGCTGGGGCTTCCCCGTTTATGAAAGAGTTGATGGTGCATAAAATTTTTATAGTGGAACATTCCACTTGGAGGATCACTAGGGGTAACGTCAGCTTCTTTGAGGAACACTGGGCTAAGGATGAAATCTTTCTTAGACATGGGGAAGAGGAGACAAATGATACTTGGCCTTCCCTAAGGCAAATGTGCAGGGATAATTTCAAAAGTTTAACCCTGGGAATGCAAAGAAAAGCTCAAGAGGCGTACAAAACAATTTGTGAAAGGTGATGATGGTGATCGAGACACTAGAATATGGATACCTAATAATGATGGTATGTTCTCTATTAGCTCTGTATGTGAAATTTTAGGTGGTAGGGGGACACCTAATGACTTCTAGAATTGGCTCTGGCACCCTCTTCTGCCTTCTAAAATTTCTGTTTTCACATGGAAGATTATTAAAAGGGCTATACCCATAGATGGAGAAATTAGAAGAATTGGATTCCAGTTGGCTTCTAAATGTGGATGTTGTGTTCAATCTGCGGATGAAACCACAAAACACCTCTTCTTGGAGGGTGAGTTAGCAAGCAGGGTGTGGAGACATTTCGAATTGGTTTTTGATATACATTTACATAGACCGGTTGAAGTCTATAGCGCGCTAAAGGCGTGGTTTAGGAAGGCGAAGAAATCCTCATTATCAGGTATACTCCTTCATCTCACTCCTCTTTTTATTCTATGGGAGATATGGATTCAGAGAAACAGAAAACTTTATGACGGAAAGGAGTGTTCGTCAAGCTATGTGATCATTAAAGTGTATTACTGGATAAAATGTGTTGCAAAATTTTTTAATCGTAAATCAAAGGAAACCAATGGGGCGTTGCTCACTAGATTGGGTATACAGGAAAAAAAAGTAGCAATGATTCCTCCCCGGGCAGTGTATTGGAAGTTTCCTCCTATGGGATGGTATGCGCTTAATGTAGATGGATCTTGTCGGGAGAAGAATACTTCTGGAGGATTTGTTATTAGAAATGAAGAGGGTAACTTTGTGGCGGCCAAACAATGTTTTTTTGGGGAAGGAACAAACAATTCTGCAGAAACGAGGGCCTTGCTTGAAGGCTTGAGATTTTGTGTTGATCAGGGTATCCGTAAATGTGTCATTCAGACGGACTCAATGTTGGTCAAACAATGGATCTTCCAAGAAACAAAGATTCCTTGGTCTCTTAGCAGTTGGTGGAGGGAGATAAAAGAGATGAATAAGGCTTTGGGGTGGCATTGCATCCACGTGTTCAGGGAGACTAATTCAGTGGCGGACGCTTTGGCAAGATTGGCTCAAGTGGAGAATATGTCTCGAACTTATTCGTGAGGATCGCTCCCTAAAAGAATAAAGTCCTTAATTATTCTTGACAAGAATAAGACGGCATATCTTAGACTTCCAGATGTTATATGAGTATGCTTATCTCTGGTACAATTCGTTTATGGCAGTCTGAGGGTCGCCGAAAACAATTCAGCGAGAGTGCTGCAGCTTTGGTGAGGAATTGGAGGAGCATTTTTCTGGACCAACAGGGGACAAACTCTGTTTCAGACTGGACAAAGTGCAGCTCTGTGTCTTCAGCTCAACGCAGAGATACGGGTCATACGGAGTGGTCGCTGGGAAAGGAACGCCCGTGGTCGCTTATTTGGGTGCAGTCTCTTGTCAGTTTGATTGGTCTGGAACCTGGACAGCGTGCTCTGTCTCGTTGGACAGAGTGCTCTGTCTCGCTGGACAGAGTGTGTTTTTTTGGGACCTGCTTTACACTAATCAGGGGTGCGGCCTGGATGGATAGCGAGCCTGTTGTTGCGAAATTTGCTGCTGCTCGGGCAGCTTTCAGTTGTGATAATTTACTGCTGTCTTGTGAGTCAGTAGATTATGCATGTGCTGTTTCGAATAATGTTGCAATGGTGCTGTCCTGTTTTCGCAGGAATTGGATTGCAATGTACAAAGTTGGTTTGTGGTTGAAAGCAAGTTGCAATTTTATTGCAAGTTGCTTCCTGCAAGTTGTTTTTGTAGGTTGCAAGCTTACTTATTATGCAATTGCAAGTTTTTGTAGGATGTTTAAATGATCAAGTGGCAAGCAGAATTTTGAGTACAAGTAGTGCAAGTGGAAATTATGTGCAAGGTTTCTTGGAGATTTTCGGATTCCTGTTTCAAGGCCATTTTCATGCGGCTTTGACCTTCGGGGTGCGGTCTGGATGGACAGCGTGCCTGGATTTTGCGGATTTTGCTGCTGCTCGGGCAGCGTTTGATTTGCTGTTGTCTTGTGAGTCAGCAGAATTTGCGTGTGCTGTTTTGAATAATGTTGCAATGGCTGTCCTGTTTTCGCAGGAATTGGACTGCAAAGAATGCTCTTTGGAGTCTCTGGCTTGGGACAAGAGTGCTCTGTTTTTACAGAGTACTCTTTGCTGCCTGTTTTTGTTAGTTGCATATTTTGCACTTTGCAATTTGCAATTTTTTCGTGTAAGATGCAAAGTGCTAAGGGTTTTTACTTCAAGCTGATCAAGCTGCTTCTGGTGATGTTGCTCAAGTTGTGCAAGATGTATCTGGTGTTGCTTGCTAAGTTCTCTTAAGATCTAATTCGTTTTAGGTCGCTTTGAGCTAGGAATTTTTCTGGTTTTTAGGATGTATGTCCATTTGTTTAATTTTCTTTCGGGTAAAGTCGTCATGTACCCCCGACATGTGTACAAGATTTTTTTCAAGTAATAAAGGTCTGGCATCTCATAGCTGCCCCTCCCCACTGGAGGTTCAAATAAATAAATAAACAGTTACTAAATTAACTTAAACATTGCACCTTATAGGCCCTAACTTAGCCATGACCTCGTTTCCATTTGAATGATACAAACTACAACATATTATTAAGTCCAAACCTATGCAAACCATTCTCATTCTTTTCAAACTTATACCATGCTATTTGAACTCTTTTTTGTTTTAATAGTATTTTTATAAGCGCGAAAAAAAAAGTCTTCAAAATTTTTTTAACCTCCATTCACTATGTTTTTCTTTATCTCTCCCTAATTTCGAAAAATTATTTAAAATCATTATGTACTTTATTTGTTCTAATAATCTAGGTCTTTTAATTTAATGTTTAGGTGAGGAAATGGCAATTCTTTTCTGAAACTTTTGTTGTTGATTACATGATATTTCATTATACCTACTTAATGAGGTCCGTACATAAAGTTCTGAGTGCCTTCAGCTACCAAATGATATTTGACAATCTAACATTTGATTTGCTGGTCAGACATACCGGAGACAGGATTTTAGACGCATTAATTATTATTATTATTATTATTATTATTATTATTATTATTATTATTATTATTATTATTATTATTATTATTATTATTATTACACCTATAGGAGGGAAGAGCGACTATGGGATGTCAAACCTATATTACTCATCAAAGATTTACATCCAGATCGGAGGTATATGACAACTTTATCCGAATAATATAAACTATTAGCAAAGTCACTACATGTTACATGGTTCAAACAAGTAAAACTTGCACTGAATGGTATCGTAAGTCCAATAATCAATAAAATACTAAAGACCATACAATAATAGTTCAAATACTCCTTTTCTAAAAGATGTCACTTTATAGATACACACCATATCCTCGAATTCTTAATCAAATACCTTATGTAAGATAGTGTACCCGGGTTAATATAAAATACTTCAAATACTATTTTTTCTAGGTACATATATGTTTACTGGGTATTTTTTTTTTTTTTTTAATGTAACCTCCTGTGGGGAGGGGCAACTATGGAATGCCAGACCTTTATTACTTATCAAAAATTGACTTACATACGCTACGGGGGTACATTACGAGGTTACCCGTATTAAAAACCAAAACAAAATAAAAACAAAAACTGTCCTTAAAACAGTTGCAAAGACAAAACGTTGCATCCTGAAAAGAAGCAAATTGCAAAAAGTCCCAACCAGATTTAGCGCAGCACGCTGAAACGCAGCAGCACGAACTCTGTGTCGCAGCAGCGTGTTCGCAGCCACCATCTCGACACTGGACAACACCCAGAACCTTGGAATCATCTCAGCAGGCCGCAGCATCGTAGCAGGCCGCAGAAACTCAGCAATCCGCCTAGCTCAGCACCGCACAACATAACCCTCGCATCAGGCCGCAGCAACTCAGCACAACACCTAGCTCAGCACCCAGCACAGCACAAAACAAGGTACACTCTGTTTTGCAACAGAGTGCCCAACATAACCCTCGCATCCTGCTCCAGCTCCGAACTCTGCCCAGCAATAAAAACAGAAAACTGCATCTACTCTTCCCCGTGGCGTATGCACGCCGTATGCTAGCGGACAAGCACCAGTCCACTTTAATCTTCCACTTGAGCTCATAACTAGCAAACTCCAAACACCAAAAACCATAGCGCAATATAAGTTCCTCGCAACAAATCCACTCCCAATCCATATGATCTTTTATGACACTATCATTAAGCATCCGAGAGCCGAATATACGTCGTCTTATTCTTGTCAAGAATAATTAAGGACCTTATTCTTTTAGGCAGCACTTCCTAAGAATAAGTTCTAGACAGTAGCTCCACTTGCGCCAATCTAGCCAAAGCATCCGCCACTGAGTTAGTCTCCCTGAACACGTGTATACAGAACCACGTCAATGCCTTACTCATAGTCCTAATCTCCCTCCAGCAATTGCTAAGAAACCAGGGAATACTAGCTTCTTGGTAAATCCATCGTTTAACCAACATAGAATCCGTTTGAATCACACAATTTCGAATTCCCAGGTTAATGCAAAATTGTAGACCCTCAAACAAGGCCCTCGTCTCGGCAGAGTTATTTGATCCTGCACCAAAACAACACTTTTAGTCCATGCTCAAAGGCTACTGGGTATTAATTGGGTTGCTAACATTTTTATTTTTTTAGTCCATGCTCAAAGGCTACATTGCGGTCCACCGAAGAGTGACCAAAAACAATTATATTTTTCTAGAGGCATTTCTTCTTCAGTGTTAGCTGAAGAACAACTTACAACTTGTATTAGGTAGTTTGAGTAATTAATTATGAAACTTTACATCTTAATTTGAGATGATAATCATGTATTGTAAACTGAAAAAACACATACAATAATCAGCAACGATAATCACATCATATTAATCATTGACATTTTAATTAGCTCATCGGTAGACTTGTGGCAATAAAATCACAAGTCTAAGATTCGAATCCTCCTAGCGGCATTTTAAATGATATAAACTAGAACATATTATTTAGTCCAAACCTATGCAAATCCTCTCATTCTTTTCAAACTTAAATCATGCTCCTATATGAACTCTTTCTAGTTTTATAGTATTACTATTAGCGCAAAAAAAAATGTTCAAAATTTTGTTTAGAAACTAATTCACAATGTGTCTTATTTCTCTCTCCCTAATTTCAATTTTTTTTTTAAATATATATCAATTTCCCAATTACTTTATTTGTTCTAATAATCTAGGTCTTTCTATTTAATGTTTAGATGACAAAATGGCAATTCTTTTCTGAAACTTTTGTTGTTGATTATATAATATTTCTATATAACTACTTAATGAGTTTCACACAACGATTAGGTCTAGCCCTTGGTTTCCCATGATTTGGCCTTTATTATGAGAGCTAGCCCTTTTTTTTTTCCATTGGTATGTTGTTTTGGGGATTTAGGGCTAGCCCCTAGGTTTTTGGTGATCTAGGTAAAGACTTTAGATTCTATGTTTTTCTTTTTTCGGGTAAAGTCGTAATGTGTACCCCAGGCGATGTAAAATCTTTTGATTGAATAATAAATGTGTGGTTATTAAAAATAATAATAAAAAAGGTTCACACAAGGAAAATAGATATAGTTGTACCATAGATTATAATCATTCGACCTAGTTGAACCAATCAAAATTTAATTTTAGTTTATTTAATGACCTCCATGGCTGTTGTTGGCCTAAATCGAACGGATAAATGGTTAAATGAGAGCAACTTTCATTTAATATCCAAAATTTTGCGTTTAATATTATAAATTATTTTTTAAGTTAATTTTGTGAGTCTTAAGAACCCAATGTTTTTTTTAGTGTATCTAAAAATCTTTACAAAAAATATCTATGAATGACACGGAAGGGAAAATGAACAGTGAGCGCGATTATTATGAAAATAAATAAATCCAAATCAATCAAATAATCATAGAAAATTGAAATATATAAAACAACGACAAGCATAATGGGGAAACGTCTCAACATATAGTTCAATAGAAAATTCCACTTGGAGGATCACTAGAGGAATCATCAGTTTGAAGAACCCTGGGCTAAGGATGAAATCTTTACTAGAAATGGGGAGAAGGAAACAAATGATACTTGGCCGTCCCTAAGGCAAATGCACAGGGATAGCTTCAAAATGTTAAGCCCGGTTATGCAAAGAAAAGCCCAAGAGACTTACAAGACAATAGTAAAAGGTGATGAAGGAGGCAGAGATACTAGAATATGGATACCAAATAATGATGGGAAGTTTTCTATTAGTTCAGTATGTAAAATTTTATGTGGCAAAGCGACATATGATGAATTTTGGAATTGGATTTGGCATCCTTTATTGCCTTCTAAAATTCATATTTTTACATTGAAGATTATTAGAAGGGCTCTTCCCATAGATGGAGAAATTAGAAGAATTGGATTCCAACTAGCTTCTAAATGTGGGTGTTGTGCTCAACCTGGGGAGGGAACTATAAAACACCTTTTTTCTTGGAGGGTGAATTAGCAACAAGAGTGTGGAGACACTTTGATTTAGTGTTTGATATACACGTACATAGACCGGTTGAAGTTTACACTATGCTAAAGACGTGGTTTAGGAAGGCGAAGAAATTTTCTTTATCAAGCACCCTCATTAATCTCACTCCTCTTTTTATTTTATGGGAAATTTGGATCCAGCGAAACAAAAAACGGTATGAAGGAAAAGAGTGCTCGCCATGTTATGTGATTATTTAAGTTTATTACTGGATCAAATGTGTTGCAAAGTTTTTTATTCCAAAAATAAGGGAAACTAATGGGGCATTTCTCCATAGATTGGGTATACAGGAGAAGAAAGTTGAAATGGTTCATCCCTGGGTGATCTATTGGGTTTTCCCTCCCACAGGATGGTATGTGCTAAACGTAGACGGTTCGTGTAAGGGGAACAATACGTCTGGAGGTTTTGTGATTAGGAACGAAGATGGTAACTTTGTGGCGGCAAGACAATGTTTTTTTGGTGAAGGCTTGAGATGTTGTATTGATCAGGGATTTCGAAATTGTTTGATTCAAACGGACTTTATGCTGGTAAAATAATGGATTTTCCAGGAAGCAAGTATACCTTGGTTTCTTAGCAACTGGTGGAGGGAGATCAGAGAGATGAGTAAGGCCTTGGTGTTGCATTGTATCCATGTGTTCAGGGAGACTAATTCAGTGGCGGACGCTTTCGCTAGATTGGCGCAAGTTGAGGGTATGTCTCGTTCTTATTCTTGGGGCTCGCTTCCTAAAAGAATTAAGTCTCTAATTATTCTTGAAAAGAATAAGACGGCGTATTTAAGGCTTCCGGATATTAAATGAGTATGTTATGCAATTATCTTTATTTGGATCCATCAAACTGCTTAAGACTGGATGTCGATGATCAAGCACGAGGTGTTGTTTATGGTACAAAGTTATTGCAACAGGTTGAGAATCGCAGTGATCAACCCGGCGAGTGGATTGGTGCTGTTGCGAAGATATAGTGCAGAAATTTCCTGATAAAACAGGGGAGTAAGTACACTGGAGAATGTTATGGTGAACCTAAACTTGTTTGGTTTGGTTCCTGCTTGTGGCAGCTTGGCAGAATTATTATGGTAACGCAGGATCAGTCATGGGCTTGGGGTGATAATGCAGGGAAGGAACAGCAGCAGCAAAGTAAGAGGTTTTGCAGAGTTATAATTGAGGTGATAATGCATGATCAGTCATGGGCTTGGGGTGCTGGTCTTGCGGGTGCTTGCAGGCCGTGGCGGTGGAAAAACTATGAAGTTTGCATGGTGCTGCGGTCGAATGGTTAGGGACAGAGTGCTCTGCCTGGTTGGACACGCTGCTGTCACAGTTTGTGGCGAGATGCAGGACAGAGTACCCTTCTCGCTGGACAGAGTACTGGTTTTGTTACTGATTTGGCGGTGTATATGTATGCAGAAGGTGTTGCTTTTTGGATGGTTGCTCGGGCGGATCTTTGTGCTCAAATAGGACTGCAAATTGCATTTTGCATATTGCAAGTTTGCAGATGGTTAATTGTGTAAGTTCTTGCTGCAAGTTTTACTAGATAGTTTTGGTGTGTTTTGAAGTATCTTGTAGAAATATATTGGAATGCTGGGGTCTGTATTAGGGACAGGTAATTTGGGCTTAATTTTTGTTTGATTTTTAATACGGGTAAAGTCGTAATGTACCCCCGTAGTGACTGTAATTCAATTTTTTGATAAGTAATAAAGGTCTGGCATCCCATAGTTGCCCCTCCGCACTGGAGGTTTAATTTAAAAAACAAAAAACGTATTATATATATAGTTCAAATAAGTAAAGCTTTACTTAATGGTATCATAAGTCCAAGGTTCAAACCATATCAAATAAACTTATCTAGATAAATAAAATATTACAAAAGATGGACATGATTAGAAAATAATTTAAAAAAAAATTAAAATAAGTAAGCATTCAAGTTTCAACAAATTAATTTTTAATAAAAGATTTTATACGTCATGAGTTTGATTTTCCTTTTCTTTGGTATAGATTGTCAAAGAAATAATCAATAAAAAGACCATACAATAATTGTTCAAATACTCTTTTTCTAAAAGATGTCACTTTATAGATACACTTCACATTGTGGAATACTTAATTAATACTTTATGTAAGATAGTGTACACTGGTTAATATAAAACAATATAAATACAAATTTTCTAGGTGCATATATGTTTACTGAGGATGAATTGGATTTAAATTGGGTTGCTAACTATTTTTAATTTTAGTCCATGCCCGACGGCAATATTGCGGTCCCCCAAAGGGTGACCAAAACAAAATATATTTTTCTAAAGGCATTTCTCTTCTTCAGTGCTAGCTAGAAGAACAAATTGTCTTAGGTAATCTGAGTAAATAATTATGAAACTTTACTGACGATCTTGTATTGTAAATTAAAACACAAACAATAATCAACAACAGTAATCACATTGTATATCGGCTCAGTGGTGAGCTTGTGGCAGATGGAATCATAAGTTTATGATTCGAACACTGCCGGCTGGCAATTGAGGTAGGAGGGATTAGTGGGATAAAAAAAATATATATATATTAAAAAAATTCCTTACTTAGTCATTTTTCTACCCTGTTCAAGACAAATAGTTAAACATTGTACTTGTTGGCCAACTGTTATAACTGATTCTATGTAATGAAATTACATGACCCACCCCTTTAATAAAATGATATAAAATACCAAGGTTAATTTGACCAAATCAATGGAAATCATTCTCTTATTTTCGAATATATATTTTTCAATGATATCATAAAAAAAAAATCTAACAATGTATAAGTTGTCAACCTTAATGCTGGTATAATTTTACATAATAATAAATTTTATTAATTTGTATAAATTTTATTAATTTGTATTAATCGGTTAAAAAATGTCATTTTCTCCGATAATTTTGTTAATGATTTTATGTAAAATTATAAATTTAATCAATAAATCATCTTAAAGAATAGGTAAACTCAGTTTTTGTTACTAATAAGTTTTTTTTTAAATAAAGCAAACTTCAAAAACAAAAGGAAAATTAAATTAGCACGAGTATTTTAAAAAAATCCAAATTAATCAAGTAAATATAAAAAATAGAAATGGAAAATATGTCAATATTGTTCTGGAGAAATATGATTCATAATTGCCAACACATTTATACTGTTCGGACTAATATGACTTACAGTAGATGGTATTACATGCTAAGGTCCGAAACTAGTAAAAGGCTTTTAAATGGTTTCAAAATTTGTATAAAAAATACACATAGACACAAACAAACACACCTCAGTTACTTGTCAAATAGAACAAATATAAATGTATACTATAGCTCATCACAGATCTACAATTTCAACCTATTGATTATCGAAGGATGTATAGTACAATAATGCCTCTTCTCTTTATTGCTGACTTGGTTTTTTTTAATCCACGCTCGAACGCTACATTGTGGTCCCTCGAATGGTGATTAAAACAAGATATATATTTTCAAGAGGCATTATTTCTTCAGTGCTAGCTCGAAGAACAACTTGTATTAGGTAATCTAAGTAATTAGTTATGAAAATTTACACCTTTATTTGAGATGATGATCATGAATGGTAAACTAAAACATCTACAATAATCTACAACAGAAATCACATCGTATTAACTGTTGACATTTTAATCAGCTCAATGATAGACTTGTAGCAAATAGAATCACAAGTCCAATTGTTTACTAGGACTGCTAGGACTGAAGAAAACAATCTAAACATACAAAGCATAGACAGGAGATAGAAAGAGAAGAGAATAAGATATACAAGACAGGTATATATATTCAACTAAACCAAGCAAATAAGATAGTCAAAGTTTCAAGATTATCCTTGATCTAAATCAATCGATCGATACAGCTCTAAGTCAGTTTCCTGATTTACACTTAGAGATTCACTGTAAGATCTTATCCGAGATTAGATCGAAGAATAAGTTTTGAAGAATACAGAAATAGATAATATGATTTTATTGAAAGATAAAATATGTACAGGAGACTTACAGGGTAAGAGAGGAAAGCTTACAGTAGTAGTCTTAGGGTTACATGAAAGGTTGGGGTTCTAAAATCGTCTATCTTCTAACAAAGACGAGTGGCTTTATTTATAGAAAATGGAAACCCAAGAAGCGATAAGGCTTCTGGAAAGAGATGAGTTGGATGCTTATCTCATACTTGTCTTCTTGTGATAATTGAAGGAGAATAGTTGAAGATGCTTCATTATTCACCTTTTGACTTTTGTGGATGAGTGGATCAACTGTAGATACACGCGTCCTCTTGTAAACAGTAAAAGAAAGATGTTGTCGGGTACTGTGGCCGAAAGCATTTTTGTCTGCTGGCAGGTGCTTGGAATTATGGAGAGACACCATAATTATTGTAGGGTCAAGTTGACGTGAATGGTGGAAAGATGCCATAACAGTCATCTTCATTGGAGGGTCCACTAGAGGACTCTATAGCTTCATCTTCTTCATCAGAATTCTCTGAAGCTATCATGGAGAGAGTCTCAAGGAGTTGAGCTCTCGTTGGCTTACCTTGAAGTTGCTTCTTAATATGGTCTTTAAGAAGCTTTGCTTGAGTTGGAACCTAAGAGGGCCTCGTGAAATGAGCAGCAGGAACAGGCTGTCTAGAGAAGAATCGTGAGACACCATCTTTTGTAGCGTGACTGTGGTCAAAGGTCGGCCACCATTTGATCTTGAAACGTCGGCAGAACCAAAGAGGTGGTTGTGCTGACTGATTGATTGTGGTAAGAGCAGAGACAGAGAAATCCCAACAGGAAATCCATGTTAGATTGAACTTGATGAAGAACCATAGCAACAGAACTTGTTGAGGAACTGGAGCTGGTGGTTGAAACTTGGATTTGAATAAGGACCATCCTTCATTGACAGGGGGAGGAAGGATCCCATCTTCGGCGCCGAAATGTTGAAACCACAAAGGAATTGAATCTTGCTTGAATTTCTTGCAGAAGAAGAAAAACCATGAATGGGAGCAATTCTGTGAGGGAACGAGAAAATCTCTTTTCCAGGCTTGCTTGTAATCTTGATAATTGAAAGATGCAGGAAGAAAGTTGACAGAGAACTTCTTGTGGGAGCTAGGATGTTGCTTCCAGTCAGCTTCAGTCATAATCTTCAAGATCTGACACTTGGAATGAGAAATCTTATCAGAGTTAGATTTCTCCTTGTTATGAGTAATCACCACAAAGTCTGTGTCGACAAGGATGAACTCATAAAACCTTTCATTCTTGAGACCATCAGCTTCTTCATAGAGAATCTGTGAAGAGAAAACATGACGGGCTATTGCTTGAGGATCCTTGATAAGAGGATAAAGACTTGATTCGAGCATGAGCAGAGGCTCGAGGCATGTCTCTGTCACATATTGATTGGCATGAATTTGAGGCTTCTGGAAAGAGGCCATTGTTTGACTTGATTCAGCTTCCTGGAGGGGCTGAAAAGGATTGGTAAGGGTTGTCGCATAAGAAAAAGGGGGCTTGTGATGTGTCGCAGAAGGCGGCATAGCATATTGGGACTTGAACTGTGGTCTTGCAGAGGGAACCTGCGAAGAATATGAGCTCTGCGAACTCATTTTTGGATAAATTCTCTTGTGAGGAAGTCAGCAAGAGAATTGTCTGCTCCCTTTATATACTCGATGTCAAAATCGAATGCAGAAATCAAACCTTGCCATCTGGCGAAAATCTGTTTTGAAACGAGATTTAAAACATCTTTAGTTAAAATCTCTTTGGCAGATTTGCAATCAACTCGTAAAAGAAATTTTTGATTTGTTAAATCATTTTGAAATTTCATGATGCATAAAACAATCGATAAAACTTCTTTTTTCACAGTTGAATAATTGATTTGTAAAAAATTCCAAATACCAGAATGGTATCGGACCAATTGGATTGTAGTAGAATCAGGTAGACGTTGTTTAAGGATACCACCATACCCTTGGTTGGACGCATCTGTTTCTACAATCTTGAAAGCCTTGGGATCTGAGATTCCTAAACAAGGAAGACTCTTGACTTGGGCTTTGACTTGACGTACTATTCTAGAATGGGCTTCAGTCCATGGACCTGGATGATTCTTAAGGCGATTGTAAAAAGGCTTAAGTAAAACACGGAGGCCTTTATAGAAATCAGCAACATAATTCAAAGATCCAAGAAATCTTTGTAATTGATTTTTATCCCGAATGTCATTAGGAAACTTGTCTGCAAAATCAATTGCTCTTGAAAAAGGAGTAATCATTCCATGGGAAATTGTATGTCCTAGAAATCGAACATTTGTTTGAAAAAGATTAATTTTGGTAGGTGATAAAACCAAACCATTCTTTTTAATACATTTTTCAAATTGTTACAAGTGTTTACAATGGGCTGCAACAGACTCAGAGAAAATGAGTATATCATCGATATACACAATTGTGAAATGAGAAAAAGGAGAGAGAATTTCATTCATGATATTCTGAAATTCACTCGGGGCATTTTTAAGACCAAAGGGCATTACATTCCATTCGTAATGACCAAAGGGAACATTGAAGGCAGTCTTGTACCTATCCTTGGGATGAATCTGAATTTGCCAAAATCCAGACTTGAGATCAAACTTAGAGAAGACACACGCAGAGTGTAATCTCTTGAGAAGATCACGTTGGTGAGGAATGGGATATCTAATCCATCTTAAGACCTGATTAAGGGGCTTATAATTGATGACAAGACGAAGACTACCACGCTCAAGTTCAGCTGCTTTTCTGACGTAAAAGGTTGAACAACTCCAAGGAGACTTAGAGTGGCGAATGAGATTCTTATTCAGCAACTGCTGAATTTCTTGCTTGCAATATTCCATAAGCTGATAATTCATTTGAATTGGTCTAGCTTTGGTTGGAATTTTGCTTTCATTAAAACTTGGTTCATAAGGAAGATAAACACAATGTTGTTTCCTATGCCAGAAAGCATTAGGAAGATTGGAACATAATTCCTTTTTAAATTGTTCTTGGAATTGAACAATCTGAGATTGTAGTTTGGGACATTGAATTTGTTCATCAATTCTTTTATAAGCAATTTCTTGTTTAAGCGAGTTTAAATGTTGTTGTTTCTGAGATATGAAATTAATAAATTGAGTCTTTCGATTCATTTGATTAACTTCATAAATTTCAGGTTTAAAAAAAAACTTAAACTCAATATCAGTGCCTAAATAGGTAGCCTTAATACCTTCTTTAGTAACTGTAAACAGAGAGAATGCAGAAATAAAAGGAGTTCCTAAAATCATTTTCTGTTCCATGTTTTTAACAAGGAGAAAATGTTGTTTGATACAGACTTTGTCTTTACAAATATGAGCATTTGTAAGCTTGTATTTAATCTGTAATTCAGAATTGCCAGTGGTGTACAATTTTTGAGTTGTGATTGTAAAGTATTGTGCTGGGACAATACCTTCTTGGATACAATTCATGTCAGCACCTGAATCAATCAGGGCAATGGTTGATATCAAGATTTCTTTTTTGATAAAAAGATCAACAGAGACATACCATTTCTGGAGTGTCACTTGATGAGGAATACTTTGTTTGATATTACAAAGAAATTGAAGAGTAGGTTCTTCTTGAAGAACGGGTTCAAAAGAAGAAGCTTCTTGAGGAACTGTATGAAGATTCTGAACTTTGAGATCTAAATACAGTTGAGATTGTTTAAGTAAAGCAATATCTTTCTTGATATTATTTACTTCATGTTGGAGATCCGAAATACTAACAGGAGATGAAGAGATAGATGATTTGAATCGATCTATGACTTCTTTGTGGCTATAAAAAGGTTGAACAACCTCAGGAATATTATGAGAAGAAGATAATGAAGTCTTAATATGCTGAAGGTATTCAGTTTTAAGACTGGGATCTTCGATTTTGTCGACAAAATCTAACAAGATGCTAGATTGTTTCTTGTTGGACAACATATTAACAGTTTTATGGGAACAGTTTATGTTGTTACAATGACAAGCTTCTGCACAGGCATCAGAATCACCAGAGATGTCTGATTCAGAAGAGAAGCGATTGATGTTGAAGAGTTGTAGTTCTTCATCAGAAGATTCGGCTTCAGAATCCATCAGTACATTAAGAAACATATTCTTAATTTCTTCAGGAGCTTTTAAAGCTTGAATCTTTTGGGCCGTTCTGCAAGATTTTGCATAATGGCCTGGACGTCCACACTTAAAGCAAACAGGCTTTGAAGTTGGATTGGATTTGAATTGTTTCTTAAATTGTTCGGGCTTGGGCTTATGTGTCCCATGCCTTTTGGGCTTACTATAGTACATGTCTAAATTCTTGGGTTGTTTAGGCCCATAGGGTTTTTCAGATTTGTACTTTCGTGCTGGATGAGATTTGTAAAGCTGTTTAGAATAAGATTTGGATTATGGTAATCGAAAATCTTCAAATCCATACTGTTGACAAAAATCACCAAGTTCTTTAGGCCCATTAATATGTTGTTTCTTAAGCTGATGTTTAAGCCTAAGATCGTTACATATTTGTAGAGCACATTTATTGATAAAATAGATTAAATCTCCATGTGTAAGGTGTTCATATGGGATATCTCCTTGATACATGTCTTGTAATTTATTCCTAACAGTTTCTGCAAAGATAGCAGGTAAACCAGAAAGAAACTTATGTTTCCAAAATGGATTACTAGCTTCAGTTTGTTGCATAACCTTTTTGAGGAAAATGTCCTTATACCATCTGAAATGACTGAGTGTAGGACATTTGTGAATCATAAGTAGATCCTTAGATTTACCTTGAAATTCACCAGGATCCCCAATGAAGTGTTTAAGAATGCTAACAATAAGAGTAATTACAGAATCAGGAATAATTTGACCATGTTCAGTTTTCATTGGTTGACCATCAGGTCCAACCTTAACTGCTTGTAAAATAGCTTGTTGTTCTCCTAAGGTAAGATAATTATCCCACCATCCTTTGATTAAACCAGAGAAACCGGCGATGATAACATGAGCAATGGTTTTATCATCTTTGCCTTAACTACGATGGGTAGAAGCCATCATAATCATTTCTTGGGTTAATTCAATAACACTTTCTTCAGATAAGCCATCTTTATTCCAGATATAGAGATTACCAGTAGAAAATGAACCAAATGCTTGTAATGAACGTTCTTCATACTGCATATCTGGTAAGGAAGGTCTTGGATAATAATTTCTTGTTTTAGGAAGAGGATTTTGATAATTGCCATAAGATTTAGCAATTTTAGCATACTTTATGGGATTGATCTGATATCGAATAAAATTTAATCTATCCAATTCAGCCATAGGATCAAAATCTTCACTAATATCTGATTCAACAGTCATGTCGGGCTTTGACAAGGTGTTGATTCGGAGATTTGAATTGTTTGAGCATATAACGTTTGACGTCCTTGCTTTATTGGTTTCTGACATAAATTATGTTTTAATCTTTTCTTTATCTAATTGAAAAGGTTTAGACAGACAATTAAGATAATTGTTTTGAGGAGGAAAATTCATTTCCGATTGTGTGGGAGATTGATGTTCTTGATCGAACTCTTGTTCAGAAGGAGGATTGTAAATTGGTTGTGGGATCTGCGGATACTGAGGATTAGGTCTGGTATTCGCAAGATCAAGATGAGGTAGAGCATCTGGAGTAGTTGCTCTAGTGATATGCGTAGGGGCAGTCCTGAAAGAGGCTTCAGATCTGCGTCCTGATTGGAAGTCTGAAGGATTGAGTCGTGTGACTCTTGCTTCAGAGAATCTTAATTCTACAGACCCATCAGGGAGAGTAAAAACATGATCGAGCTGACTAGGAGGAAGTCTCCTAGGAACAGCGGCACCTTGAACCTTCAATGTGTCTGGAAGGGTAACTTGGTTCCAATGGATTGTTTTAGGGACAATAACATTGGTTTTCTCCTTATTGGCTTGAAAAAGGATTGTGTATCCTTTATCAGACTCTTGTAAAGCTTTTGGACTTAACTGAGTCTTCATAGCCTTAAAGGTGATCTTGTCGATGAGAGCCAAGGGTTAAGAACCTTCGATCATATCATAACCAGAGGTCTGAATATTGAGAGTTAGTGTTTCAAGGACATTTGGATCCTTGAGTGACACTGAGAAATAGGGGTAACAGTTGAAATAAACTGGACCCGTTGACAGAGTTGACTCTGAGATTCCAAGCAGAGAATCGTGAAACCTATTGTGTCTACAATCGCGAAGTGCAATTAAGGCACATGTATCTAACGCTGTTCTTGTAAGAGGCTTAAGTCCAATCTGGATTAACCCGATATGGATATACTTGTAATCCTGACTATGCAAGTAGTCAAGTGTTTGAGATGAAAATAATTGTTTTGAATCTAAAGATCCATTGAGGGGCACAGTCTGTTCGACTATGTCAATTAAATCTTCAGTTTTTTGAGAGAAAATGGATTGAGAAACTTCATAAATCTTTTTGTAAGGAACAGCTGGTATAGACCAGTTTTGTAAATCCTTTTCAACTTCTGGAATTCTACATTCCATCTTGTTTTGTAAATTTGGGTTGTTTGCCCTAGAACTAGAAGAACGGGAAAGTCTTGACAAAAAAGACATTTTTCAAAATCTTTGGGGTTAAAACGGGAACACTGTGCCTGGACCACCTACAGCTGGAACACCGGTATGGGACCACCTCACCCTCTCATACTGCGCTCACCATGGCGACTTACTTAGGGTTCAACACAACTGACCAACATACTTTTACTGGCTTACCAACGCTATCAACGGCTGACCAACGACACCTAGGACTCACCACTTTTCCCCTCAAACCCTGCTGGCGTTATCTAGTGTAGGAGGGGTTAAGGGGATTAAAAAAAAGAAAAATTAATATTAAAACAGGGGAGTAAGTACAATGGAGAATGTTATGGTGAACCTAAACTTGTGTTGATATAATGTAGAAATTTCCAGATAAAACAGGGGAGTAAGTACATTGGAGAATGTTATGGTGAACCTAAACTTGTTTGTTTTGGTTTCTGCTTGTGGCAGCTTGGCAGAATTATTATGGTAATGCAGGATCAGTCATGGGCTTGGGGTGATAATGCAGGGAAGGAACAACAGCAGCAAAGTATGAGGTTTTGTAGGGTTGTAAATGAGGTGATAATGCAGGATCAGTCATGGGCTTGGGGTGCTGGTCTTGCGGGTGCTTGCAGGTCGTGGCGGTGGCAAGACTATGAGGTTTGCAAGGTGCTGCGGTCGAATGGTTAGGGACAGAGTGCTCTGCCTGGTTGGACACGCTGCTATCACAGTTTGTGGCGAGATGCAGGACAGATTACCCTGTCTCGCTGGACAGAGTACTGGTTTTGCTGCTGATTTGGCAGTGTATATGTATGCAGAAGGTGTTGCTTTTTGGATGGTTGCTCGGGTGGATCTTTGCACTCAAATAGGACTGCAAATTGCATTTTGCATATTGCAAGCCTTTGCAAGTTTGCAGATGGTTAATTGTGTAAGTTCTCGCTGCGAGTTTTACTAGATAGTTTTGGTGTGTTTTGAAGTATCTTGTTAGAAATATATTGGAATACTGGAGTTTGTATTAGGGATAGGTAATTTGGTCTTAATTTTTGTTTGGTTTTTAATACGGGTAAAGTCGTAATGTACCCCCGTAGTGACTGTAATTCAATTTTTTTATAAGTAATAAAGGTCTGGCATCCCATAGTTTCCCCTCCGCACTAGAGGTTTAATTTAAAAAAAAAATGTATTATATATTTAGTTCAAATAAGTAAAGCTTTACTGAATGGTACCATAAGTCCAAGGTTCAAACCATATCAAATAAACTTATCTAGATAAATAAAATATTACAAAAGATGGACATGAATAGAAAATAATTTAAAAAAATAAAAATAAGTAAGCATTCAAGTTTCAACAAATTAATTTTTAATAAAAGATTTTATACGTCACGAGTTTGATTTTCCTTTTCTTTGGTATAGATTGTCAAAGAAATAATCAATAAAAGACCATACAATAATTGTTCAAATACTCTTTTTCTAAAAGATGTCACTTTGTACATACACTTCACATTGTGGAATACTTAATTAATACTTTATGTAAGAAAGTGTACTCTGGTTAATATAAAACAATATAAATACAAATTTTCTAGGTGCATATATGTTTACTGAAGATTAATTGGATTTAAATTGGGTTGCTAACTATTTTTAATTTTAGTCCATGCTCGAAGGCAATATTGCGGTCCCCCAAAGGGTGAACAAAACAAAATATACTTTTCTAAAGGCATTTCTCTTCTTCAGTGCTAGCTAGAAGAACAAATTGTCTTAGGTAATCTGAGTAACTAATTATGAAACTTTACTGACGATTTTATATTGTAAATTAAAACACAAACAATAATCAACAACAGTAATCACATTGTATATCGGCTCAGTGGTGAGCTTGTGGCAGATGAAGTCATAAGTCTATGATTCAAACCCTGCCGGCGAGCATTTGAGGTAGGAGGGATTAGTGGGATAAAAATAAAAATAATAATAATATTAAAAAAATTCCTTACTCAGTCATTTTTCTACCCTGTTCAAGACAAATAGTTAAATATTGTACTTGTTGGCCAACTGTTATAACTGATTCTAGGGGTGGGCATCCCATCCCGCGATCCCGTTCCCGTCCCGATCCCGTCCCGTCCCGATTTTACCGGGTCTTAATGGGATTGAATAATTTCATCCCGATCCCGTCCCATCCCGATCTAGAATGGGATGGGATGGGATGAAGATTTTCAATCCCGTCAATCTCATCCCGTCCCGAACTAATTTATTAATATTAATTATTAATATTTTTATTTAAATATTTATTTTAGAATTGTGATGCCCATACACTAAGTATGAATGCAGCAGGTTGAATGCATCTTTACACACTAATGAAGCTGTAAAGAACTAAAGATGAGACTATGACCTAGCATCCACCAACTTTTCCACTACAAACTAATCAGAATGGAACAAATATTTCTCTGTTAGACAAACCCTTATCCCTCCTGGGATGATGTAATCTATCATTTTGGTTAGTTACACAAGTTCTAGACTTACATGTCAAAATTATTTCCTCATCCACATTGTGTTTCTTTGATTAGGTTAGGAGATCCCAGTAAGTGATGTGGGTAAGATGTGAGTTTCATAAATCCGTAAGAAGCAGAGATTTAGATAGCTCAAGTCAGCAGCTCACTTGGTCAAGAAACTACAACAAATAATGCAACTATATCATCATCATTGTCATCTAATCTTACCAAGTTATACTTGCAGATTGCCGTATTCTCTGCATAGGATGAGATCATCCAGAAACTCGATTGCTTCTGGAATTGCATGCTAATATGCTATACCCAAGCTCAAAGAGTACACAGGATTTAGGTGACACAGATATATAAGTTACTACCATGATGCATGTGTCATCTAGGAATAATCACAGATAATGAGCATAAACAAAAAGAGCATCAGCCACTTCAAAGTTTTCTGCCTTCATTGTTCAGAGGGCATGAAATTGTCATTTATATAACTTGATAAGATTTCTATACAATGAAAGCCTATTCAGCCCCCTTTAATGCAAAATTTATCAACAGGGTATATGTTCAGTTTTAACTATGAAAACAAAATTAATCCGAATGGCTGTTACCAACTGTGAATGACGGACTTTTATAGATCACCTTTTATACTTGCATCACTGATAATATGTACAACTAGTATCGATCACCTTTTATACTTGCATTTACACATTTGTACAAACTGGAGATGAACAAATCAACCTCCCATAGCAAAGGAGGGGCGAGAATTCTGTTGATGACAAGAATGTACATTGTCAGGATCGCCGGATGTCATCAAGTTGATCTCCAGATGGGTTTCGACTAACTTAACCATGTTCACAAAATATTGATACTCAGAAAGAAGTATAGAAATAAGAATTAAGGTGATATTGATACCTTGATGATTTCAGATTTTGAGCTGGGCCGCATATATTTTGAGTTTTTTTTTTTGTATGACTAATGATTGAATAGTTGATCCCGTCCCGTCTCGTCCCGAACCCGTTTGGGATGGGACGAGGTCGGGATGGGGATTTTCCCATCCCGTCCCGTCCCGATCTCGTATGAACGGGATGGGATAGGGATGGGTATATCTCGTCCCATCCCGTCCCGTGCCCACCCCTAACTGATTCTATGTAATGAAATTACATGACCCACCCCTTTAATAAAATGATATAAAATACCAAGAATAATTTGACCAAATCAATGGAAATCATTCTCTTATTTTCGAATATATATTTTTCAATGATATCATAAATAAAAAAAATCTAACAATGTATAAGTTGTCAACCTTAATGCTGGTATAATTTTACATAATAATAAATTTTGTTAATTTGTATTAATGTCTGTGTAAACGTTTTTAATGCATCGGTTAAGAAATGTCATTTTCTCCTATAATTTTGTTAATGATTTTATGTACAATTATAAATTTAATCAATAAATCATCTTAAAGAATAGGTAAACTCAATTTTTGTTACTAATAATTTTTTTTAAAATAAAGCAAACTTCAAAAACAAAAGGAAAAGTAAATTAGCACGAGTATTTTTTTAAAATCCAAATTAATCAAGTAAATATAAAAAATAGAAATGGAAAATATTTCAATATTGTTCTTGAGAAAATATGATTCATAATTGCCAACACATTTATATAGTTCGTACTAATATGACCTACAGTAGATGGTATTACATGCTAAGGTCCGAAACTAGTAAAAGGCTTTTAAATGGTTTCGAAATTTGTATAAAAAATACACACAGACACAAACAAACACACATCAGTTACTTATCAAATAGAACAAAAATAAATGTATACTATAGCTCATCACATATCTACAATTTCAACCTATTGATTATCGAAGGATGTATAGTACAATAATGCCTCTTCTCTTTATTGCTGACTTGGTTTTTTTTTAATCCACGCTCGAAGGCTACATTGTGGTCCCTCGAATGGTGATTAAAACAAGATATATATTTTCAAGAGGCATTTTTTCTTCAGTGCTAGCTCGAAGAACAACTTGTATTAGGTCATCTAAGTAATTAGTTATGAAAATTTACACCTTTATTTTAGTTATGAAAACCCAAGAAGCACACAAGACGGCGGAACAACACACTAGGATTACTATGGATGACATTGAAAATACACAAGATATTTTAAAGGGGGCTGGCTACACATCCAGGGAAATCAGAATGGCAAGGCTGAGAGAGCAATGTGATGAAGCAAAGTCTGAAGACGGATATGCTAAAGCGGCACCGCTGTGGATTGTCCCTTTTGTGGCAGACAGTAGCTCAAAGAATGCACAAGGTCAGTCTTGTTGGGATTTAACCAACTATGTGAATGAAAAAGAATAAGGAAAACAAGAGAGATTGTAATCTCTTGATAACACTAGAACTCTTATGTGTAGAGAACTCACTTGATTCACATTGATTGAAACCAAATAATACATGGGTTTAAATAGGACTCACATGACCACTTAGTAAAAGACACATCTCTTAGTAAAAAACACTTAGTAATACTAAAAGACACATTGGAACACCAAAAGACACAACTCTTCTAGAACTAGTCTAGATTAATTCTCTAACATCCCTCCTTAAGCTAGACTATCACCATTCCAAGCTTCTTCTTCAATTTGTTGAATGTGTCGGTCTTCAAAGCTTTAGTGAAAATATCGGCAACTTGATCTTGAGATCTGCAAAATTTCACATTGATATGTCCCTCCTTAACCAAGTCTCGAATGAAATGATATTTAATCCTTATATGCTTGCTTTTGCCATGAAAAACCGGATTCTTTGTAAGTGAAATAGCCGAACTGTTATCACAAAACAGTGTAGGAGAACTAACAGGTCCATGCTTGAGTTCACTCAAAACCCAAATCAACCAAAGTGCTTGACAAGATGCAAAAGCCAGTGAGACATATTCGGACTCGGTTGTAGAGAGAGTCACAATAGCTTGCTTTTTAGATGCCCATGAGATTGCGCCGGAACCAATATTAAAAACATATCCGGAAGTGCTTTTACTATCATCAACACTTCCTCCCCAATCACTATCACAATAACCTACCAAACTTGGTTCTTCCACTTTCGTGAATTGAATGCCTTCATGAATTGTTCCACTCACATACCTTAAGACTCTTTTTCCAGCTTCCCAATGATTTTGCCTAGGAGATTCCATGAATCTACTAAGCATACTCACCGCAAACATAAGATCGGGTCTAGTGGAAGTCAAGTACATAAGACTACCAACAAGACTTCTATAAAGAGTTCCATCAACATGCCTATTGTCTTCACATTTGCTTAGCTTCAAACCAGCCTCCATAGGTGTGCTAATTGGTAGTGCGCCCTCCATTCTAAACTTTCTTAATAACTCTTGTGCATACTTCCGTTGAGTGATGATAATCCCATCTCTTTGTTGTTTAACTTCAATGCCCAAAAAATAATGGAGTAGTCCCATGTCGGTCATCTCGAACTCATTCATCATAGCTTTCTTGAAATCTTCATTCATACTTGAACAACTTCCGGTGAAGATTAAATCATCAACATATAAGCATACTATCAAAAAATCATTATGAGATCCTTCCTTGGTGTATAGAGTATGTTCAAAGGGACATCTTTTAAAACCATTCTTCAAAAAATAGCCATCAATACGACTATACCATGCCCTTGGTGCTTGTTTAAGCCCATATAAGGCTTTTTCCAAATGACATACTTTCTTTTCTTCTCCAATTTTCACATAACCAGGTGGTTGAGTTATATAAACTTCCTCCTCAAGAAAGCCATTCAAGAATGCCGATTTGACATCCATTTGATAGACTTTCCATTCTCTTTGAGCTGCCAATGCAAGTACTGTTCGAATTGTTTCAAGGCGAGCCACGGGTGCAAATACTTCTTGGAAATCAACACCATACTTTTGTTTGTAGCCTTTCACCACCAAGCGTGCTTTGTGCTTATCAACCTCGCCTTTTGAGTTCAATTTTGTTTTGTAAACCCACTTCACATCAAGGGGTTTCTTGCCATTTGGGAGATCAACAAGTTCCCAAGTCTTGTTTCTTTGAATAGCATCAATTTCATTATCCATTGCAAGCTTCCACTTCTCATCTTTAGAAGCCTCTTCAAACATAAGTGGATCGGCATCAACAAACAAAGCAAAATTAACCAAATCATCATCCAAATTGGCCAAATCGTCACCCAAATTGCTACTTGTTTGTTCATAAAGATCTTGGATACTCCTTGTCTTCTTCGAAGGGGAACTTGAAGTTGAAGTTGAACTTGAAGATGAAGAGGGTGATGAAGTAGAATTGGGAGAAGAAGGTGGAACACCATCCTCTTCGTTTTCTTCAATTGGAGCTTCAATTTCTTCTTCGATTTCTATGCAACTTGAATTTTCTTTGGTTGCATTTTCTTTCCAATTCCAAGATTCTCCTTCATTGAACTTCACATCACGGCTTATAATGAGTTTCTTGGTGAGGGGATTATACAACTTGTATGCCTTGGAACATTCACTATATCCAACAAAAATGCATTTCTCGGACTTGTCATCTAGCTTCTTCCTTCTTTCATCCGGTACATGTGAATAGGCAATGCTTCCGAAAATTCTCAAGTGATCAACACTTGGTTTGTGTCCGCTCCAAGCTTCTTGTGGCGTCTTATCTTGCACACTTTTAGAAGAGGAACGATTCAATAGATAAACAACACATGCTACCGCTTCCGCCCAAAAGGAATTTGGCAATCCCTTGGCCTTCAACATACTTCTAGCCAACTCCATAATTGTGCGATTTTTTCTTTCGGCGACTCCATTTTGTTGTGGGGTACCACGGACTGAAAATTGATGTCGAATACCATGCTCTTTTAAGAAATCTCGAAGCCCATGATCAATATATTCTCCCCCTTGATCCGAGCGAAGAGTTTTCAATTGGAAACCACTTTGCTTTTCAACAAAAGCCTTGAAATTTTTGAAACAACCATATACTTCCGATTTTTGTTTTAGAAAGTATATCCAAGTCTTCCTACTATAGTCATCAATGAAGGTAACAAAATAACGATTACCGCCAATTGAAGTAGTATGCATTGCCCCACAAAGATCGGTGTGCACAAGCTCAAGTGGCTTTGATGCTCTCCATGCCTTCCCACTAGGAAAAGAATTCCTACTATGCTTACCCAAGACACATCCTTCACATACTGTATCTTGAAGTTGAATTGTAGGCAAGCCCTCCACAAGATTCTTCTTGCCCATAAGAGATAGAGTTTTAAAACTCAAGTGACCATATCGATAATGCCATAGCCAAGACTTGTCTTGAGTAGTATATAAACAAGAATTAATGTTACTTTGGAAAGATAAAGGAAACATTTTGCTTTTGGTCATTCCCACCTTTCCAATGATAACATCATTCTTATCTTTGATCTCACACAAAGCTCCCTTGAAATTGACTTCATATCCCTTCAAAAGAAGTTGCCCAACACTTAAGAGATTGTGCTTAAGGCCTGGAACATAAAATATATTTGAGATCCGCTTTATTCCTTGCTTGGTTTTGACAAGAATATCACCCCTTCCTTTGACATGAAGCTTGTTGTCATCTCCGGTTCTAACTTCACTTTGAAATGTCTCATTTATCTCAACAAAGGCCTTCTTGTTCCCGGTCATGTGGTTGCTACAACCACTATCCACGAACCACACATCTTCTAAGGAAGCGCCATGAACATTGCATGTAAGGAAAAGATTGTCTTCTTCCTCCTCATGCATAAAATTGGATTCTTTGTTGTCCTCCTCCATCTTCTTTCTACAATATTTCTTGACATGGCCATACATATGACAACGATAGCATTGAATATTTGATAAGGAAGATCTTTCTCTCCCTCTTCCTCGATAAGATGAAGCCTCACCATCATGAGATTTCTCTTGTCCACCATAGCCTATTCCTCTACCACGAGAAGTGGCTCTTCCACGACCTCTTCCTCTCAAGCCATCTTTAGAGGTATCTCTAAAAGAGACTTGCGTTTGAAAGGCTTGTTCAATAGAACTAGAATCATATTGCTTCATTCGTAGTTCATGGGATTGTAGTGATCCCAATAAACTCTCCACCGACAAAGAAGATAAATCCTTGGATTCTTCAATAGCAACAACACTAGACTCAAATTTTCGAGTCAAACTCCGAAGGATCTTTTCGACAATTCTTTGGTCTTCTAGATTCTCACCATTCAATCTCAATTGGTTGACAATTGAGATAACCCGATTGAAGTAGTCTTCAATAGTCTCGGACTTCTTCATTCTCCAGTGATTGTAGTTTTTACTGGTAAGAAAAGGAAGTGGAGGTTGGACGGAATTGTTGTTGTTGGACGCCATGGTTCTCTCAACTAGGCTCTGATACCAATTTGTTGGGATTTAACCAACTATGTGAATGAAAAAGAATAAGGAAAACAAGAGAGATTGTAATCTCTTGATAACACTAGAACTCTTATGTGTAGAGAACTCACTTGATTCACATTGATTGAAACCAAATAATACATGGGTTTAAATAGGACTCACATGACCACTTAGTAAAAGACACATCTCTTAGTAAAAAACACTTAGTAATACTAAAAGACACATTGGAACACCAAAAGACACAACTCTTCTAGAACTAGTCTAGATTAATTCTCTAACAAGTCTAAGCTTGCTGAAACAGCGGACCAGCAGTCCTTACAGGAAGCACTTTCGAAGAATTCAGGGGATACAAACAGGGCTGCTATGCAGCACCGAACAGGGGACAAATTGATCGAAGAGAGACACGAATCAGGGGATACAAACAGGGCTGATGTGCCGCACCGAACAGGGGACAGATTGGAGCATTCTGATTCAGGGATACACAAAATTGTTTCGATAGATTCGGGGGCCAATGCACTGGATAATATCGGACAACAGGGGACTTGCTCAACTATGAAACAGGGTGTTCAACTTCTGCAACAGCCGCAGGGAGCTGGAACCTACCTTCCAATGAGTTTGCATGCCGACAACATTCAAGCACAGGAAGCAGCAGTTAATGCACAGAATTTGCCGATGCAGGCAGGATGCAACAAGTCAGGAAATCATGCATTGTCGGATGATGAGTCGGATGCACATACGTCTTCGAATAACATGGTTGAGTCAGGTCATCATTCCGACGACGCTAGGACGAAAGGTAAAAAGAAGAGTTCAAAGAATGGACCCGCGGGGGGGAGCTGGCGAGTGACACGAAACATGACTACCCCAGGTATTTCTAATGATAGATAATATTATGTTCTGGAATGCACGGGGAGTTGCTAACCGGGCGACTCGATGCAGATTAAATAAGCTGGTTAAAGATAACAATGTTAAGATGTTTGCCATTGCGGAGCCGATGATTCAAGGCACATGGAGATTGCAGGCAAAGTGAGTCTGCTTTGCTTTGCAACGAATGAGGAAGTTGGCGGAAAAATATGGCTCTTCTGGGATAATAACCTACAAGTGGATATATTAATTCGCACCGATCAATTGATTCATTGTAAGGTTACTATCCTTTTTTCCAATATCGTTTTCTACACTTCCTTTGTATATGAAAAATGTTCAGTACAGGAGAGACGAAACTTATGGGAGGACATGGAGCACATTGCAATGGGTATGAATGAAGTCTGGATCATTGGCGGCGACTTTAATTCATTGTTGAAGGCGGAGAAAATTAGGCGGACGTCCTCCTAATCAACTGGCAATATCAGACTTTTCTAGATGTATCTCGAGCTGTGAACTTACAGATTGTGGGTTTGAAGGACCAAAATATACTTGGTGTAACAACCAAAGAGGAGATGACAGAACCTGGGCTCGACTGGATCATTTTTTGGGTAATGCAGACTGGCTTACTCTTATGCAGCATTCTAGGGTCGATCATCTACTTAGAGCATGCTCTGATCACGCACCATTGCTTCTTTCTTTGCCTTTGACACAGAGGGCAGGTATGTCCCCATTCAGATTTCAAAATATGTGGTTAACTCATGATGAATTTTTGGGATTTGTGGACAGAAACTGGAACTCTCCTATAGATGGTTCTGGGGATATGTATATCGTGGCTATTAAACTTAAGCACCTTAGAGAGCTTTGAAAATATGGAATAGAGAAACTTTCGGTAACATTTTCAGTACCATTAGAGGATTGGAGGATGATATTGCAAGATTGGAATTCAGTTTAATGCAGGATTGGGATACAAATGATATGGTTAATCTAAATAGATGTCAGGCTGAACTCAAAATGGCGTTGATAAGAGAAGAAATTTACTGGCAACAAAAATCAGGTGAAAAGGAGTTCAAAGAAGGAGATGCATGCACTAAATTTTTCTTTGCTTCCGTCAAAACCAAGCAAAAAAGAAGAGCGATCACAAAAATCCATGACAGGGCAGGGACTTTAATCACGGATCCGAGAGATATTATGTTGGAAGCGAATAATTTTTTTGGAGCTTTGCTTTCAGTAGGAGGATAAAAAGAGGATCTAGAACTCATGGAGTGCATCCCGAGCTTGATAAGGGAGGAGTACTGTGATTCAATCATGAAGTCTCCTGATTTAGAGGAAGTCCGAAAAGCAGCTCTTAGCATTCCACATGATAGTGCACTGGGCCCGGATGGCTTTACAACTGGTTTCTTTCATAGCTGCTGGGACATTATTGGTCTGGATATTTGGAAAGCCGCGAAGGAATTTTTTGACTGCCAAGCGATGCCAGGTAGTTTCTCTTCCAATTTTTTAGCTCTTATTCCTAAAATTGAAGAGCCCCTATCTTATTCTGATTTAGGCCTATCAGTCTGTGCAACGTGGTTTATAAAATTTTTAGTAAAATCCTTTGCTTGCGGTTGGGTAAGATACTCCCAAATATTATCTCTTTAGAGCAGGGGGCTTTTGTACAAGGGAGACTTATCTCAGAAAACATTGGTTTGGCACAAGAATTAATGAGGGAGATTGGCAAAAAAGTGATTGGGAACAACGTAATTTTCAAGCTGGATATGAAAAAGGCGTATGACAGAAGTGAATGGGGATATCTCTTGGCGGTTCTTCGTAAATTTGGTTTTAATAACAGAATATGTCATTTGATCTCAAATTGCGTAACTCACTGTGGATTCTCGGTGTTGATGCAAGGCAAGTATGACGGGTATTTCAGATCTTCTAGGGGTCTTAGGCAAGGTGACCCTCTCTCCCCCTCACTCTTTGTTATTGCTGCTGAAGTACTAAGTAGAGGACTCTCTCGAGCTTTTCGTAGAAGGGAAATTGGATTTTATCACGCGCCCATGGCGGCCTCCCCGATTACTCACCTCTTATATGCTGATGATTCACTGGTTTTCTTGAATGGTAGGAAAAAATTCATTGCAGGATGTATGAAGTTTATTGATAGATACTGTCGAGCATCAGGAGAGAAAATTAATACGGAGAAAAGTTTGTTCATGATTGATGAGAAAGTTAATGCCGAAAAAATAATTTTGATCAAATTATGGACAGGCTTCTCTTACAAACAGTCCCCGTTCACATACCTTGGAGTTCCCATTTATCAAGGCAGATGGAGAATTTCTTACTATGATGATTTGGTAAATAAGATCCACAATAGAATTCAAGGCTAGAAATCCCGACTGTTGTCGCCTGGGGGCAGATTGACTTTGATCCGACATGTGCTATTGTCTATGCCAATTTACACTATAGCAGCTACCGTGGTCCCTATGAAGGTCTTGCATTCTATTCAGAAATTGATTGCAGATTTCTTTTGGGGAGATCATGAAAGGAGACATAAGCGGAAATGGATTGCATGGAATAAAATCAGTGTTACTAATTAAGAAGGTGGATTAAATGTTAGAAGCCTGGACGATACTATAAAAGCTTTTCGAGTTAAATCCCTTTGGAATCTGATAAACACCAACTCTTTATGGGCAAAGTTCTTAAGAAAAAAATATTTGAAGGCAGGGGTACCAATCTGAAAACAGGAGCTTAAAGCTAGGGCCTCACCGTTTATGAAACAGTTGTTGGTGCATAAAAGCTTTATAGTGGAAAATTCCACTTGGAAGATCACTAGAGGTAGCGTCAGCTTCTTTGAAGAACACTGGGCTAAGGATGAAATATTTATAAGAAATGAGGAAGTGGAGACAAATGATATTTGGCCTTCCTTAAGGCAAATGTGCAGGGATAATTTCAGAATTTTAACCCCGAGAATGCAAAGACAAGCTCAAGAGGCTTACAAGACAATAGTGAAAGGCGATGATGGCGATCAGGACACTAGAATATGGATACCAAATAATGATGGTATGTTCTCTATCAGCTCTGTTTGTAAAATTCTAGGTGGCAGAGGGACACCTGATGATTTCTGGAATTGGATCTAGCACCCTCTTCTGCCTTCTAAAATTTCCGTTTTCACATGGAAAATTATTAAAAGGGCTATTCCCATAGATGGTGAAATTAGAAGAATTAGGTTTCAGTTGGCTTCTAAATGTGGATGTTGTGTTCAATCTGAGGAGGAAACAATAAAACATCTTTTCTTGGAGGGTGAATTAGCAAGCAGAGTGTGGAGACATTTCGACTTGGTGTTTGACATTCACGTACATAGACCGGTTGAACTATATACCATGTTAAAGGCGTGGTTTAGAAAGGCGAGGAAATCCTCACTATCAGGTACCCTCATTCATCTCACTCCTCTTTTTATTTTATGGGAGCTTTGGATTCAGCGAAACAGAAAACTTTATGACGGAAAGGAGTGCTCGTCAAGCTATGTGATCATTAAAGTGTATCACTGGATAAAATGTGTTGCAAAAATTTTTAATCCTAAATCAAAGGACACTAATGGGGCGTTGCTCAATAGATTGGGTATGCAGGAAACAAAAGTCACCCTGACTCCTCCCCGGGCGGTGTATTGGAATTTTCCTCCTATGGGATGGTATGTGCTCAATGTAGATGGATCTTGTAGGGAGAAGAATACTTCAGGAGGTTTTGTTATTAGAAATGAAGAGGGTAACTTTGTGGCGGCTAGACAATGTTTTTTTGGAGAAGGAACAAATAATTCAGCAGAAACGAGGGCCTTGCTTGAAGGCTTGAGATTTTGTGTTGAACAGGGTGTCCGACCATGCGTCATTCAAACGGATTCCATGGTGGTTAAACAATGGCTTTCCCAAAAAACAAAGATACCTTGGTTCCTTAGCAATTGGTGGAGGGAGATACGGGAGATGATTAAGGATACTGAGTGGCATTGCATCCATGTGTTCAGAGAGACTAATTCAGTGGCGGACGCCTTGGCTAGATTGGCACAAGGGGAGCATATGTCTCGTACTTATTCGTGGGGATCGCTTCCTAAAAGAATAAAGTCATTAATTATTCTTGACAAGAATAAGACGGCATATCTTAGACTTCCAGATGTTAAATGAGCGTGGTTATCTTTGATACATTTTGTTTAAGGCAGTCTGAGGGTTGCAGGAAACAATTCGGCGAGTGTGTTGGAACTGTGGGGATGAAATGGAGAAGAACTTATCTGGAAAAATAGGGGAGATACTCTGTTTTGAAAGGGCGACAGACTGGACAGACTGCGGGTTTCATTTCAAAGCAGCGATATGATCAGGAGCAGCAATGCCTGTGTTCGATGAATAGGTTTGGTGCTGTCTCAGGACAGTCTGATTGGCTTGGATTTTGGACAGCGTGCTCTGTATCGCTGGACAGAGTGCGATATTTTGGCGTCCTGATTCTGGACAGCGTGCTCTGTCCTGCTGGCCAGGGTCATTTCTGGATGGACAGAGTGATAGATTTTGCGGAATTGTTGCTGCTTGGGCAGAGATTTGTTTGCGCTAATTCGATGATGTCTTGGGAGTCAGCAGATTATGCTGGTGCTGTCTCGAATATGTTTGGTATGGTATTGGTTTGTTTTCGCAGGAGTTGGATTGCAAGGTGCAAAATGGGTTTGTTTGTTATTGACGGCAAGTTGCAAAGTGCTATTGCAAGTTGTTTCCTGCAAGTTCCTTTTTGCAGGTTGCAAACTTGATTATTATGCAAGTGCAAGTTTTTCAGGAAGTTAAGTGGAAACCTGGATTTTGTGGACAAGTATTTCAATTTGTGCACAGGTTCTTGGGTATAGATTTTCGGATTCATGTTTTAAGGTCATTTTCATGTGGCCCTGACCTTAGGTAAGATCTTTTAAAGTTTTTTTATTTTAGGCAGGATTTTTGCAGTTTTCATTTGTTTCGTATGGGATATTCCCTTTGGTTTTTTCTTATTCGGGTAAAGTCGTAATGTACCCCCGAAATGTTTCAAACATTTTTTGGTATAATAAAGATCTGGCATGCCATAGTTGCCCCTCCCCACTGGAGGTTTAATTCAAAAAAAAAAATATCATGAATGGTAAACTAAAACATCTACAATAATCTACAACAGAAATCACATCGTATTAACTGTTGACATTTTAATCAGCTCAGCGATAGACTTGTGGCAAATAGAATCACAAGTCCCGGGTTCAAACCCTGCTGGTGGTATCTAGTGTAGGAGGGGTGAAGGGGATTAAAAAAAAAATTTAATATTAAAAAAAATTGGCTTACTGTTTTCTTATAACTGGTTCTATGTAATAAAATTACATGATCTACCACTTTTAACATAAATGATATAAAGTACCACATATTAATTTGACCAAATCAATGGAAATCATTCTCTTATTTTCAAACATATTTTTTTTGTTGAAATCCTAAAAAGAAAAGAAAAATCTATTTTTACTAACATGGTTCATATATTTTTACAATTGCTATTTTTACTTTAGATCCTCATTTGTTTTTTCCACTGATGATGAATTTTCAAAAGGTCATGCTACACTTCCTCTATTTAAAAAGTGAACTATTTACATTCTTTTTCAAACTTATGCAACTAGACTTACCACCTCAAGGTTATTAAATACATTTTTTTTATAGGAACCTCCAGTGGGGAGGGGTAACTATGGAATGTCATACCTTTATTACTTATCAAAAATTGACTTACATACGCTACGGGGGTACATTACGACGTTACCCGTATTAAAAACCAAAACAAAATAAAAACAAAAACTGTCTTTAAAACATTTGCAAAGACAAAAAGTTGCATCATGAAAAGAAGCAAATTGCAAAAAATCCCAACCAGATATAGCGCAGCACGCTGAAACGTAGCAGCACGAACTCTGTGTCGCAACAGCGTGTTCGCAGCCACCATCCCGACACTGGACAGCACCCAGCACCTCGGCATCATCTCAGCAGGCCGCAGCATCACAGCAGGCCACAGCATCGCAGCATCACAGCATCGCAGCAGGCCACAGCAACTCAGCAGTCCGCCTAGCTCAGCACCCAGCACAGCACATAACCCTCGCATCAGGCCGCTACCACACAGCAGGCCGCAGCAACTCAGCACAGCACCTAGCTCAGCACCCAGCACAGCACAAAAATAGGGTACACTCTGTTTTGCAACAGAGTGCCCAACATAACCCTCGCATCCTTTTCTAGCTCCGAACTCTGCCCAGCAATACAAACAGATAACTGCCTCTACTCTTCCCCATGGCGTATGCACGCCGTATGCTAGTGGACAAACACCAGTCCACTTTAATCTTCCACTTGAGCTCATATCTAGCAAACTCCAAACACCAAAAACCATAGCACAATATAAGTTCCTCGCAACAAATCCACTCCCAATCCATATGATCTTTTATGACACTATCATTAAGCATCCGAGAGCCGAATATACCCCGTCTTATTCTTGTCAAGAATAATTAAGGACCTTATTCTTTTAGGCAACATTGCCCAAGAATAAGTTCTAGACAGTAGCTCCACTTGCGCCAATCTAGCCAAAGCATCCGTGATATTCACATAATTATTACATAATATATCCTTTAATTTATATATGTTAGTGTTTCGATTATTATAATTTATAATAATTATTTCGTTTTCATGTTTTGGCAGAAATTTGAGCGTTAACGATGAAATGATATTAAGGCGACAACTTAAGGACTGACAATTGGTCGATTCTAGTGGTGGTACAAAGCAAAGAGACACATATCTAAACCTAACCCTAATAAACCTAGGTCCACCTAATTTAACCTAAGCCCAAACCTAAAACATGCTAACCTAAAAACCCAAGCCCAATATGAGAACCCTATTTAGCTTCCCCATCTTAGAGAAAGGAAGGGGGATCTCTTATTCTCTCTTCTTCCACGTTCCTTCTCCCCTCATCTCTTTTCCAGCCACCACACCACCCTGCCGGCAATCCTCGCTCGATAGGAGAGCCGGCAGCGCGATAATCCCGCCATCACCACCTGCTCCTCGTCCTCTACCATCAGCCGCCACCTCCTCACCCTGCTTCGCACACCAACAGTCGCCACCTTCTACCATCCCTCTCTCTGTTCCATAATCCTCACCGCCGACATCCACCGTCCAGCAACCTCGCCACCAGACCACGTATCGCCGCGACAGAACCACCGCAACCACAGCCGCGAAACAGAGCCGCACCGCGACTCTGTTTCGCCTCGCAACAGAGCCTGTTCCCCTTTTTTCTCGGCCTCTCTTCGTCTCGAGCTTCTTCCCGACTCCCTCTCTCACGACCACCGTCACGTCCCGACCAAGCATCACCGCCACCTCCTCGCGAGACAGCGTTCGCAACCCAGAAACAGGGAGCCCTGTTCCTCGCCCTCCTTCTTGTTTTTACTGTTTTATAACTGTTTCCTCATCCTCTCTCTCTCTTTTGCAGGTTCTGGAGAAGATTTGAGGACGAGGAAGGCCGCGAGAAGCGAAGAAAATCACCGCGAGAGCCGCTGTCTCACTGGAGACGAAGGCGCAGCAGCGCGCGATTTCGAGCGGGAAATAACTATTTTTCAAACAGTTCAGCTATTTGCAACCTGCGATTCTGCTCTGTATCACCACAAGGCGTTTGCAACCTTTTTCTCGGGATTCGTGTTCGTGCAGAGATGAGTTGCGGCGTACCACATCACGAGGAGATGATTACCACCACCATGGATAGCTAAACCCTTCGCCAAGGCTACGATGAAACCACAGGATTTCCTAGAGTTTGTGTATTTAAATTTATTATTTTCTTTATGCTTGAACGTTAAACATATTTGATTTATGATTTTTAATAAATTGCTTTCACCGATTATATCCTGATTAATTATCTAGACTAGTCGGTAGTTAGAAATACCCTTTGTTGAAATTCAAAAGCCTGATTTAATCAATTAATCTAAATCTGTGATTGTGTGTGCCGTAAAAAGACACGCAATGCTAGGGATTAGGATTAGTTAAAATAAACCTGTGATTGTGTGTGCCGTAAGAAGACACGCAATTCTAGGGGTTTATACTTATGCTGAAATCAATTGTGAACTTAGATTAATCTTTAGATTAGTCATATTAAATATTGAAAACTATATTTTTGATTACACAAATCTCAAAGAAACCTGTGGTGGATTCAATGCCTTGGTTTCCCTTCTCATATTCTTTAAAACTTTATATTTTATTGTTTTTAATTTGATTTTTAGTTTAGATATTTTAATTGCTGTAACCCCATTTAAATTAGTTTAAATCCACTCTAAAATTTAATTGCAACCACAGTCCTTGTGGGATCGACCTGTACTTGCCCTTGTCTACCAGTTAGACACTGTGCACTTGCAGTTATTTCAAGTAGGTTAAATTAACTTATTTATTTAGGTTAGTTAAATTTGCATCAAGTTTTTGGCGCCGTTGCCGGGGACTGTAACGGTGTAATTGAATTCAAGAGTTTATTTTCACTATTTGTAGTTTAGGTTAATAAAAAAAAATTAATTAATAAATAAAAAAAATTAGGTCAGATATAAGATTGCTTTTGCTTTTAGGATAGGATTGATTTTATTTTTTTTAGTTATTTCTTTTAAGTCTTAGAAGTTTTGATACTTGTTTTTGTCTTTTTTTATTTTTGCAGGTATTAATAGGCAGGAAGCATATATTACAGATTACACGCTTCTCGAGAAAATTGAATGATCCTGCAAACATCAAGCAAAGTTATTATTTTTTTTATTTTGTGAGGAGAGTTTTAATTTTATTTTCACCTCGTTTTACGAGTGTGTGGTGTAATAATTTTTAAACTCTACTATTTCTCATTTTGTTCCATCACAAAAAAAAAAAAAAAAAAAAAACAAAAAAAAAACAAAAAGCACATGGTTTGAATTGTTTACAGGTTGCTATCGCGTGGACACTCTCAGAAGTTGGCGAGCCGTCAGGTGGACGGTGCTTCTGATCGACGTCAACTCGACTTCTACCCGGCGTCGCAAGTAACCCAAGAGAGGTTCACGCCGGAGGTAACTTCTTTCCACCGCATCTGCACGCGGTTTCTGAGTGGATTACTGTGTTTTATTTGCTAGGTACTTATCTAGGGTCATTTTTATTCATCTTGCTTGCGCATCATATAGGTCCTGATTAGGTTTTACCATTTTTATTTTAGAGTTAGGTTATCTTCATATATAGATTAGGCTTGCATAATTTAAAAAAAAAAAAATGAAATCTAATAATTATCCATCTCGCAGGAATGCATTTAATCCCATGCGACCACCTGATTATGCTCCATATTCAGATTATTACAACTCAGGTTCCGCATATTATCCTGACTTCCTCTCCCCTTCTAATGAGGATAAAAACTTTAAGGATTACTTCTCCCCTTCTACCTCGAAGCTTGAAACAGCCCTTATGACGATGACTCAGAAATTAGATGCACTTATGAATTTGACTCAACCCCTACCTCCCAGTAATGTTTCATTTGAGGGTTGTGTTGCATGTTCGAGTCCTAATCATTCTACAGCTGATTGTGATTTGCAATATGATTATCCTGAATATTTCGCTGAGCAAATCCATTCTTTTAATGCTAAATGGCGACCTGGTTATAATTCAAAGTTCAACTATTACAGCCCTGATTTCGCCAATAATCAAAATCTCTCTTGGGCTCATCACTCACACCAAGGAGGACATATTTTCTCTCAGGCTCCTCAATACCCTAATCATGTTATGCCCCACCATAAACAAGTCCCTCCATCCAACACATCAAGTTTAGAGGAAACGATTAATCAATTTTTGCAGCGCTCAGCAAGTATACTTGATCAGAATTCTAAGGACATATCTGAGTTGATAGCCACGACTCAAAGACTTGAGATAGTTGTGGATCATATTACTGAGGCAGTATCTGAAAGTGAGTTAGGAAGAGTTCCTAGTCACTCTGTTCAAAACTCAGAGGGTCAATTCATAACTGGTAACACATTGGAATCCGAGTCAGATGATGTTTTTGTGGATAATGTGATTGAAACTACTTTGCTTACTGACCCATTCCCTTCCCCACATTTTCATGAAGACCCACTCAACATATGTCTTCCTAGTGACTCATGCATAGAATCAAACTGTGAACAGTCTTTAGAGTCTCCTTTTGACTGTTTTCATGCTACACATGACCATTTAGAGGCTTGTTTGACTCATTCTAGTTTGGACTTTGATGTTGATGATTCCATTAGGGAAGTCAAGGATTTGCTTGACTCAGTCCCCATTGTGGATCCTAGTTATAAATGTAAGTCTAAAGTGGAGCCTCCTCCACTCAGTGAGTCAAAACTAGTCCCATCAGTTGAGCCACCTGAGCTTGACCTTAAACAATTACCTGACACCCTCAGGTATGCGTTTTCAGGTACTGATGATACTTTGCCTGTTATTATTTCATCTATATTGAATTCAAAACAGGTTGTCCCAAAGAGGTCGGGAGATATATTTAATGAGAGACTACATGCCATAGGTAGTGCTAATTCTAGGTTTGGGGGTGTTGTTGAGTCGTCTAACTCGTCGTCTTGGTGTAATCCATTTTGTTACGATGAACCTGTACCACCCGATATATTTATAGACATACCTCTTTCCATCCCTTTCATATTTACTGATGCTACCTATGTGGATCCATTGTTTGTAAGAGATGATTTCAATTTTCACCATCCTGATGTGGAAATTATCCAATCTTCTGATTTGGAACCAGACTTAGGATGTTCCATTTTAGGAGTAAGGGAGGATCATTTGTTGCATATCACTACTTGCGACCTATTCATGTTTAAGATCCCTATTGACTTCCAAGGAATGCGAGATTCTTTACCATTTCTATATGATTTTAGATGGTGTCCTTGCAGCTTTTGGGATGTGCTAGTATATCTTGTGCCGCATGTGGTTGCTATTTTTGCGTGGACTGATCCTCAACTTTTTCGGTTGTTGGTATACGATTCCTTAACCCTTTTGACTCGTTTCTATCATAGACTAGGTTTGGAGGTGAATGCTCCCTATGTTCTTCCTCGTCACTTCATGATATATCTTTCATGAGGGAGAATATATGTCAGGCTGACGACGTTAAACCAAGCGCTCCTAGGAGGCAGCCTAGCTTCAGTTGTGTCATGATGGTTAGTCTGGATTGATTTTCGAGTTCTTTCTAGTTGCATTCCACTCATACTCGTTAGCTCCGTAACAATTTTGACTTACAACTGATACATGTAATATTTTTATTTTATTTTTTTAATTTTTAACTTTTTTTTCATTTGTGTCCTGTATTGTTTTTATCAATTTATCATGATGAGTCCACAATTCTTATGTCTCTGCGCGTTCATTGGTGGAAGATTTCGTCGAAATTGGTAAAAATTTTCCCATGGTAATATCCCTTTCACTCTCATCTTTTCTTTTTCCTGCATTTGTCATGATCATCATTTTATACATTGAGGACAATGTTTGGTTTAGGTTTGGGGGTGAGGTTTATGAGTTTTTCTGCATTTTTCAAGAAATTTTAAACTAAAATTTATTTCACAATTTACTATTGTATTCTACTCAATCTCCATTGAATACATAGTTAATTATGATTGTGTGACAAATTTTCACTTTGAAAATGCATTCAAAATTTAAGTTTCTTTCCAATGAAGAGGATGTGTTTTCAAGTATGCCTTTAAATTGGAGGAATACATGCTTTCACGTGTCACTTTTATATATCAATAGGAAAGCATATGGTTTGATATTATCTTTAAGTTAAATATATTTCATGAGATTTTTTTTTTCAACTCGATTACTTTTTGCACTATAAGCCATATTAGCATGATTTGAAGTTGATGAGTGAGATGTGAGCTAGAAAACCTTAGAATAATAGTGGAGACTTAACCCGTGAAAGTTTTGAGCCATTCTTTTCTTTCTGAGTGTTAGATAAATATACTCTAATTTTTCTTGAGTTCGCATTAAGTCGTTGATGATCTCATTATTCTCATTTTTTTTATCAATTGCTTTGAGAATTAAATTATTGCACTAGAACTTTTTAGTTTATTTAGTTGAGATGTCATAATACCAACCTGAACTTAAGAAATGATATAGGCAAGTTTTTCTTAAACATTTTCTAGCCTTTTTACTTACCCACTCGTTAGTTCCCTTTTGAAGCCCTTTGAGCCGTTGATAGCCTTTTATTTGTTAACCCTTTATCAATACCCAATTTATCTAAGAATGTATATGGATGAATGTTAGTTGGAAATGGGCAATTAGAAAGAACAGAGTCAAATATACCATGAGTCATCAGTGTTGAAACATTCTATTGAGGAGAAGAGGAAAAGCATGTAGTTGAAAAAAAAAAAAAAAAAAAAAAAAAAAGGAAAGAAAGAAAGAAAAGCGAGGTCAATGAAAAAAATGAAGAAAGTAATTGATGGTTAGAACATTGATAGCCCTTGTGTTAGTTTAATGGGTGTATACATTCTTAGAGATTTTTCGTATACCTTTTTCCATTCTTTGTTAGTCATTACCTAAGCCCCATTACAACCTATTAAAGTCCTAGTTGATCTTAAGAGATGGTTAGTTTCGTAGATGTGGAGATTAAATAAATAAGAACTATGGTGTATGATTTAACATTCTCAAAAGTAATTGATATTCCTGTCCATGAGATCATATTCATTCCATTCTTGAAAAGTCCGTTCTTCATATTACTATATGTGAGATGATTGTTTTTCATTATTTACTCTTTTCCTCACATATAAACTGAGTGAAATATCAAATCTCTGAGTGTTTCATTGTGAGTGACATGAAATGTTTGAAGTCAAAACAAATTTCTAAAGGAGATTTAGTAATTGTTTTACTCTGAAATAAAAAGTTATGTTGATAAGGCCATGCACACACACACTTCGAGTTGGGAATAATTGATGAAATTTATTTAACCTTTGGGTATTATTAAATTATTGTGAGACTCTTTGATATATTATTGTGAGACTGTTAGCTATTTTCAAAAAATTTTGGCAATTAAATTCTTACTCTGAGGATAATAGATTGAGTTACCATGTTTTGGAAATTTATGAGTCATAATGTTTGTGGGTAACATTTCTGGAAACCCTCACGAGACTATAACTCGTCCACTAGAGGTAATCTAGGGGTTTAAAGCCTTGTTGCACGTTTAAGGTAAGTGCAACCGATGATTCCTGCGAAAGTGAGTTAGATTTTATTTTATTGTTTTGCTCGAGGACTAGCAAAATATAGGTTTGGGGGTATTTGATATTCACATAATTATTACATAATATATCCTTTAATTTATATATGTTAGTGTTTCAATTATTATAATTTATAATAATTATTTCGTTTTCATGTTTTGGCAGAAATTTGAGCGTTAACGATGAAATGATATTAAGGCGACAACTTAAGGACTGACAATTGGTCGATTCTAGTGGTGGTACAAAGCAAAGAGACACATATCTAAACCTAACCCTAATAAACCTAGGTCCACCTAATTTAACCTAAGCCCAAACCTAAAACATGCTAACCTAAAAACCCAAGCCCAATATGAGAACCCTATTTAGCTTCCCCATCTTAGAGAAAGGAAGGGGGATCTCTTATTCTCTCTTCTTCCACGTTCCTTCTCCCCTCATCTCTTTTCCAGCCACCACACCACCCTGCCGGCAATCCTCGCTCGATAGGAGAGCCGGCAGCGCGATAATCCCGCCATCACCACCTGCTCCTCGTCCTCTACCATCAGCCGCCACCTCCTCACCCTGCTTCGCACACCAACAGTCGCCACCTTCTACCATCCCTCTCTCTGTTCCATCATCCTCACCGCCGACATCCACCGTCCAGCAACCTCGCCACCAGACCACGTATCGCCGCGACAGAACCACCGCAACCACAGCCGCGAAACAGAGCCGCACCGCGACTCTGTTTCGCCTCGCAACAGAGCCTGTTCCCCTTTTTTCTCGGCCTCTCTTCGTCTCGAGCTTCTTCCCGACTCCCTCTCTCACGACCACCGTCACGTCCCGACCAAGCATCACCGCCACCTCCTCGCGAGACAGCGTTCGCAACCCAGAAACAGGGAGCCCTGTTCCTCGCCCTCCTTCTTGTTTTTACTGTTTTATAACTGTTTCCTCATCCTCTCTCTCTCTTTTGCAGGTTCTGGAGAAGATTTGAGGACGAGGAAGGCCGCGAGAAGCGAAGAAAATCACCGCGAGAGCCGCTGTCTCACTGGAGACGAAGGCGCAGCAGCGCGCGATTTCGAGCGGGAAATAACTGTTTTTCAAACAGTTCAGCTATTTGCAACCTGCGATTCTGCTCTGTATCACCACAAGGCGTTTGCAACCTTTTTCTCGGGATTCGTGTTCGTGCAGAGATGAGTTGCGGCGTACCACATCACGAGGAGATGATTACCACCACCATGGATAGCTAAACCCTTCGCCAAGGCTACGATGAAACCACAGGATTTCCTAGAGTTTGTGTATTTAAATTTATTATTTTCTTTATGCTTGAACGTTAAACATATTTGATTTATGATTTTTAATAAATTGCTTTCACCGATTATATCCTGATTAATTATCTAGACTAGTCGGTAGTTAGAAATACCCTTTGTTGAAATTCAAAAGCCTGATTTAATCAATTAATCTAAATCTGTGATTGTGTGTGCCGTAAAAAGACATGCAATGCTAGGGATTAGGATTAGTTAAAATAAACCTGTGATTGTGTGTGCCGTAAGAAGACACGCAATTCTAGGGGTTTATACTTATGCTGAAATCAATTGTGAACTTAGATTAATCTTTAGATTAGTCATATTAAATATTGAAAACTATATTTTTGATTACACAAATCTCAAAGAAACCTGTGGTGGATTCAATGCCTTGGTTTCCCTTCTCATATTCTTTAAAACTTTATATTTTATTGTTTTTAATTTGATTTTTAGTTTAGATATTTTAATTGCTGTAACCCCATTTAAATTAGTTTAAATCCACTCTAAAATTTAATTGCAACCACAGTCCTTGTGGGATCGACCTGTACTTGCCCTTGTCTACCAGTTAGACACTGTGCACTTGCAGTTATTACAAGTAGGTTAAATTAACTTATTTATTTAGGTTAGTTAAATTTGCATCAATCCGCCACTGTGTTAGTCTCCCTGAACACGTGTATACAGAACCACGTCAATGCCTTACTCATAGTCCTAATCTCCCTCCACCAATTGCTAAGAAACCAGGGAATACTAGCTTCTTGGTAAATCCATCGTTTAACCAACATAGAATCCGTTTGAATCACACAATTTCAAATTCCCAGGTTAATGCAAAATTGTAGACCCTCCAACAAGGCCCTCGTCTCGGCAGAGTTATTTGATCCTGCACCAAAACAACACTGACTAGCTGCTACAAATTTGCCCTCGTCATTTCTGATAACAAATCCGCCAGTAGTAGAATTATCCACACAAGACCCATCCACATTTAGCACATACCATCCTGAAGGAGGGAAGGCCCAATATAGAACCCAAGGAGGAGACGTTTTTACACTTTTTGTCTGTATGCCCAACCTACTGAGCAATGCTCCATTGGTTTCCTTTCGTTTAGGAATAAAAAATTTGGCCACGCACTTAATCCAAAAATGAACTTTAATAAACAAGTAACATGGCGAAACCTCCTTTCCTTCAAAAAATTTCTTGTTTCTTTGGATCCAGATTTCCCATAGGATGAAAAGTGGAGTAAGGTGGATGAGGGTGCCTGACAATGAAGATTTCTTCGCTTTCCTAAACCATGCCTTAAGCATTGTGTAAACTTCAACTAGTCTGTGAATGTGCATGTCAAACACCAAATCAAAGTGTCCCCACACCCTTCTTGCTAACTCGCTATCCAGGAAAAGATGTTTCATAGCTTCTTCCTCAGAATGAGAACAGCATACACATTTAGACGCGAGTAAGAACCCAATTCTTCTAATTTCACCATCAATAGGTAATGCCCTTCTAATAATTTTCCAGATGAAAATAGAGATTTTAGAAGGCAATAAAGGATGCCATATCCAATTCCAAAAGTCATCAGGTGTCCCTCTAACACCTAGAATTTTGCAAACTAAGCTAATCAAAAAGCCACCATCATTGTTTGGAACCCAAATTCTTGTATCTCGATCACCCACTTCACCTTTCACTATTGTCTTGTAGAGCCCTTGAGCTTTTCTTTGCATATCCGGGTTTAGCATTCTGAAATTTTCTTTGTGCATTTTCCGTAGGGAAGGTCAGTTGTCATACGTCACCACCGCCTCATTTTTACTGAAAATTCCATCCTTAGCCCATTTTTCTTCAAAGAAACTCACCATGCCTTTAGAGATCCGCCACTTGGAGTTTTCAACAATAAAATCTTTGTGCGCCATCAACTCTTTAATGAACGGAGACGCCCCGACTTTGAGTTCTTGCTTTCTGATTGGAACCCCATCTTGCAAATATTTACGCCTTAGATAGATTGCCCATAAAGAGTTAGAAGTTATAAGATTCCAAAGTGACTTAATTCGAACAGCTTTGATGATATCTTCCAAACTGCTCACGTTTAGACCACCTTCCTCCTTTGGAACACTGATTTTCCTCCAAGCTATCCATTTTCTCTTATGTCTCCCTTCATGATCTCCCCAAAAGAAGTCTGCAATCAATTTCTGAATAGATTGCAGGACCTTAACAGGGACGACTGTAGCTGCGATGGAATAAATTGGCATTGACAATAAGACATGTCTTATCAACGTCAATCTACCCCCTGGCAACAAAAGCCTGACTTTCCAGCCCTGAATTCTCTGCTGGATTTTATTGACTAAAGGTTCAAAGAAAGAAGCTCTGCATCTACCTTGATAAATTGGAACGCCAAGGTATGTGAACGGAGAGTGCTTGTAGACGAAGCCTGTCTTAAGTTTGATAGCAATGATTTTTTCTGCCTGGACTTTCTCATCAATACAGAAAGAGCTTTTTGCAATATTAACTTTTTCTCCTGAAACCTGACAATATCTATTTAGAAACCGCATACATCCTTCCATGGACTTTTTTCTGCCATTCAAAAAGATCAATGTATCGTCAGCATATAATAGGTGGGTGATCGGGGTGGCCATCCTGGGTGTGTGATAAAAGCCAATTTCTCCTCTACGAAAAGCCCGAGTGAGCCCTCTGCTCAGCACTTCTGCTGCAATAACAAATAGAAGAGGGGATAGCGGGTCCCCTTGGCGAAGACCTCTCGAAGATTTAAAATAGCCATCATATCTGCCTTGCATCAACACCGAGAACCCGCAATGAGTAATACAGTTCGAAATCAGGTGACATGTTCTGTTATTGAATCCGAATCTGCGCAAGACTGATAAGAGATATCCCCATTCCATTCTGTCATAAGCCTTTTCCATATCCAATTTAAATATTATATTATTTCCATGGACCTTTCTCCCAATCTCTCTCATCATTTCTTGAGCTAACCAAATATTTTCATAAATGAGTCTCCCCTGAACAAAGGCTCCCTGCTCTAGTGAAATAATATTTGGGAGAAGCTTGGGCAATCTCAGACTAAGAATTTTGCTGAAAATTTTGTATACCACATTGCACAGACTAATAGGCCTAAAATCAGAATAAGAGATAGGTTCTGCAATTTTAGGAATAAGCGCCAAAAAATTGGAAGAAAAGGAACCTGGCAGAGCATGACAAGCAAAAAATTCCTTCGCAGCTTTCCAGATGTCGAGGCCAATAATGTCCCAGCAATCCTGATAGAATCCAGTTGTGAATCCGTCAGGGCCCGGGGCACTATCATGAGGAATACTAAAAACTGCTTGTCTGACTTCCTCTAACTCTAGCCTCTGCATGAGAGTATCACAATCCTCCTCTCGTATCAGACTCGGAATGCAATCCATGAGTTCAGGATCATCCTTATGCTCTCCCGATGATAGCAAGGATCCGAAAAAATTGTTAGCTTCCAAAATAATATTTCTCGGATCCGTGATTAAATTCCCCGCCATATCATGAATTTTGTTAATTGCTCTTCTTTTCTGTTTGGCTTTAACTGATGTAAAAAAGAATTTAGTGCATGCATCACCTTCTTTAAATTCCTTTTCACCTGATTTTTGTTTCTCGTAAATTTCTTCTTGTACCAACGCCAATTTGAGTTCAGCCTGACATCTGTTCAAATTAGTCATATCATTTGGGTCCAGGTTATTAAATACATTCTCGAGGTATAAATTATAAATTTTATGCTGGTATAAATTTGCATAATAATGTATTTTATTAATTTGTGTAATTTTTGTTAATGTTTGTATAAATGTTTTTAATGCATGTGGTTTTATGTAAAAATTTAACTTTAATCAATAAATCATCTACAAGAATAGGTAAACTCAACTTTTGTAACTAATATTTTTCGGGATATAAAGAAAAGTGCGAACACAAATGGAATAGTAAATTAGCACGAGTATTTATAAAAAAAATGTCCACCAATTGTAGCTCAGTTGGTCGGACATTCATTTTCTTTGTGAGAATTACACAGGTTTGAGACTCTACCAGTTAGAATTTTGTGAGTTTTTGCCTAATTGTTTGAAGCACATGGACTGGACCGGAGCAAAAAACAAATTCTTCATACGAAGTGGAGGCACTCGACCAGAGCGAAAGCAAAAATATCCATGAGAGATGGAGGCCTAGTTTGGTTACTCATCTTTCAAGCATAATGTCAAAATTTGAATAAATTTTTAGGTATGTCTAAAAATCCTTTTATTTTTAGTTTATTATTATTTTTTTCTTCAGTTTATTAACAAAGTTGATATTAGTGTAATTTCTTGGTACTACCCAAAGATGAGATGCATCATGGTTATATGGTAGATATTTTCATTAAGTGTATACAATCTTTGTAATTGATTGTCAAAAATGTTTTTCTAAGGGATTTTGTTTTTTCCGAAATTACACTTTGTGACAGTTAACCCACTAGTTTTTTCTAAATATTTAAAATAAAATAAAAACTATAAATCCAAATCAATCAAATAATATCATAAACATAAAAACAACAACCGAAAAGGGGAAGTAAAGGTTCGGATATATGTTTCAAGAGAAAAATATTATTATAAGCCAATTTGTGCTATATAAATAAAACTAGTAAAACTTGTTGCAAACATTATCCAAGGTCCAGGGTTCGAACTTTATCAAAGGTATTTAAATAGTTTTCAAATTAATAAATAATTTTAACATTTTCTCATAAAAACAATAAATATTGTCAATAAAATATCTACAAAAACAATTTGGCATACGTGGGAAAATAATTAAAAATAAAATTAATTAAATGAACAAATTGCAACTATTTATTTTTTAAATGATGATGTCTAGTACAATAATACATCCCCTCTTTGCAGCGACTTAGTACTCGGTGTTTAAGATTTCTTTGCATTGATAGTTGGGTTGTTAAAATAAAATGAAATAGCATAGAATAATTGTTCAAAACCTCATTTTCTAAAAGATGTGACATGCACTTCGTATCATGGAGTTCTTAATCAAATTTACTTTGTAAGATAATGTACATTGGTTAATATAAATCACTTAAACAAATTGACCAATTGTAGCTCAGTTGGTTGGACGTCCACTCTCCATGTGAGAGGTCGCGGGTTCGAGACTCGCCAGTTAAGATTTTGTAAGTTTTCGCCCAATTATTAGAAGCACATGTGCTCTACCGTTGATAAGTATATAAGCCATTAGGTATTGAATCCATCTACTTAGATGAGGTGGACCGTAGTGAAGTGAAAACAAGTCTTCATACGAGGTGGAGAAGATGGACCGGAGCTAAAACAAGTCTTCGTGCGAGATAGAGGCGGCGATGATATTAAATGACCACAATGTATTAAGTAAAAAAAAGGTCAACGACCCAATTTTAACAGAAAATCACTTAAACAACATTTTTCTAGTCATTTCTTCTATCGTAAGACATGCTATTCTAATTCTGACGCTGACAAAAACATTTAAATGGTTTGAAATCCATTGAATAAGCTATGTTGCTTAATAATAATAATAATAATAATAATAATAATAATAATAATAATAATAATAATAATAATAATAATAATAAATCCAAATTAATCAAATAAATATAAAAAATAAAATAGAAAAAATAGAAATGGAAAATATCTCAAAATTGTTCTGGAGAAAATATGAATCATGATAGCCAACACATTTCTACAGTTCATACAAGACTTGCAGTAGATGATATTACATGTCCAAGGTTCGAAGTAAAAGGCATTTAAACTCAAGCCAAACCTACACAATAAAAGAAGTTTATGAAATGAAAAATTAAGGAAAATCATTTCCTTTTTATTTTGATCTCATTTCATTAATAGCCTTTGATTTGTCAGATTATGGTGTGATCGAGACTATATGTCTATATTCACTTTGTTTAGAATGTAAGTGTACTTATGTCTATATGAGAATGCTGAGATTTTAAGACACTAGAAGCTAGGATTTAATCTACATTACAGTTTGGAAAATTCATTACCCTTGGCTAAGGCCTAAGGCATAGTCTCTCCCCTCGTTAATCTTCTATGTCACGATCAATTCATCCTAGTCCAAGGTTATTTCTTTTTCAATTTCCTCGTTTTTCATCCTTACCCAAGTTAATGCAACATAAATTAAAGAACACATTTAAATATTTTTTTAATAGTGTCATTTACACCCCGAATCATATAGTTGGTGAATAATTACAATATTTCTCCTTTGAACTCAAAAAAATTACATTTACTACCTTACTTTTTAAACTATGTTACATTTTCTACTCTAGCTTTCTATAATATCAACTTTACACATATTAAATACTCAAACTACATTAACATTTTCTCTCCTCAAATATCTAGATAAATTTCCAATATAATAACTTAATCCCCACCTATTATCTAGAATTAAAGTTTTTACCAATTAATTTTTTTAATTTTATCTCTATTTTTCTTTTTCCTTCTAAAAAATATCACATACTAATCTCATCAATTCAATTCAATCATTCTCAATAAACAAATATTTACAAACATTTTTTTTAATTAAAATGTCATCGAGAATAAAAATTGACAAGACCATCACATTTAATATATAGTGGTGTGGGACAGTACTTTAGGTGGTGTGGAGTAGTCGCTGCCCTTTTTTATATCACTTTGGTTTGGCTAAATACGGTTTGAATTTTTTTCTACTGCAATCCCTTAATAACTAACATTGTGGGTTTTTTTTTCCCTTCGGAATAAATTTTATATCACCTAGGAGTTGTAACTAGGTGTAGTATCCATTAGAAACCCATACAAGCACTGCTACACAAAGCACATGATACAATTGACTTTTATGATTCTTATTACAAAACGATCATGTTGGTGTAGTGAATGGTCACTTGGAAACTATTATAGCAAAAAATATTGTAGCTAGTTCATAAAACTAGGAAACTTAAAAGAACTGACACCGTCGACAAAATGATACTGAAAAGAAAAGAAACCTCATTAGATAGGGCATATTTGGATAATGGCTTGACAGGGTACTAACAAATGAGGGAGGAAATGGACCATGCCGAAGTGGCTCAGACTGTGTGAAACAGTGATTGTATGTACCTTGTAGAGCAAAGTACATTAGGGAGGGAGATAGATCAAGTGGAAGCTGTGTTGGAGCCGTAATAGCCCAATCAAGACTCAAAAGGAAATACTTTTTTAATTACTGATGGAAGAAACACTGAAAAAGTTTTTCAAGCAGATCAATCCAAAGTTTCTCTAATTAATCAGTGCTAAGCAGGGGTGGGCATCCTATCTTGCGATCCCGTCTCGGTCGCATCCTAATTTTTTTGGGGTCCTTTTGGGATTGATCAAACTCACCCCGATCTTATTCCGTCCCGATCTAGAGTGGGATGGGATCGGGATGAAGATTTTCAATCCCGTCCCTTCTCGAACTTATTTATTCAATCAGGATGAAGATTTGCAAGTTGGCTTTCTTGCAATTTGCAAGTTTGGTTTTTGCAAGTTGCAGTTTTGTGCAAGGTTGTTAGGAATGCAAGTTGGTTATGTGTGCAAGTTGCAGTTTTGGTTATCAAGTTGCAAGTTTCAAATGGTTGTTAGGAATGCAAGTTTTCGGTTTTGTGTGCAAGTTGCAGGTTTGGTTTATCAAGTTGCAAGATTCAAATGGTTAATTTGTTAAGGTCTTTGGTTACTTACCTACTTGTTTGTTTATGAGGTCTAGGTATTTAGGCCTAGTCCTAGAATAAAGTCTCTTAAGGTCTTAACCTTTCTTTGGGTTTAGGCCTTATCCTTGGTGAAATAGGTCTGTTTCTCAATTTTGTAATGGTTTACTTGGTAGGAGGATTTATTAAGTAAGGCCTACTCCTTGGTGAACTAGGCCTTATTGTCAGGTCAAGTAGTTAGGAAAGTCTCTTGCATGGACGGTTTTTTAATTCTCTATTTTTATGTTCATGTACCCCCCGACACGTGTAAAAGATTTTTTCTCAAGTAATAAAGGTCTGGCATCCCATAGCTGCCCCTCCCCACTGGAAGTTTATTTTAAAAAAAATTAACATTTATTATGATTAATTTTAATCAAACGTACTACTCTTCTAAATGAAAGTTTAGGATGTGTTGAAATTAAATCAAAACATCTATTGTTTAAAAACTTGCTTGATTTGGTATTCTATGCTTAGTAGAAACTTCATTTTGAATATTTTAGGTCAAATAGAACCTATGAAAATTTATGCTTTTTCACATTTTAGATTGATTATAGGACAATTATTCTTGTAGAAAATAAAGGCAAATGATAGTAAAGTTTTGCATAGTTGGAAATTTGGTCAATGAGCAATACTTTTCATTTTTGAACTTATATTAAGACAACTTGATAATTTTTATCAATCATATAAGATACAACTAGGAGCAATGTGAGATGAGCTGAAAATTTATATGACATTTCATATTATTATGATGAAAGTTAAATTTATATAAATTAGGCATTATTGGTGTATGAGCAATGCGAGATGGAATTTTTTTGTTGTTCTTCATTGGAAGCATATTTATTACATGCTCATCTTGTCCCATCCCGAACCCGTTTGGGATGGGACGAGATCGGAATGAGGTTTATCCTGTCCCATGCCCACCCCTACTGCTAAGTGTTTGGTTTGATTGACTGTCATTCCCATAAGAGAGATAATTGGTAATGGAACATTCAATATCAAAAGATCTTACAACACATATTGTTGAAAATACATAGAACATCGGGAGATTGCTTTAGCAACCCTGCTAAAACTTTGATTGTGTTTTCTTCCTACATGACAATATTAGATTTTAGCCGAATGGAGATACATAGAACATCAGAAGATCTTTTTCTTTTTCTTCCAAAACTTGTAAATGTCTTTAGGAGATAATGGAAAATTCTCTACAGAAAATGTTTCTAGATAACATAACGATTTTGCATGAAAATAACTTTTTTCCATGTGGAACCTAATGATTTTCTTAGGCTCGTGAGCTCAGTTGCGAATTAGGGATGTACAAGGGTCTAACATGAACACAGTTACTAAATTAACTTAAACATTGCACCTTATAGGCCCTAAGTTCTAGTAATGAGCCATGACCTCGTTTCCATTTAAATGATACAAACTGTCCACCAATTGTAGCTCAGTTGGTCGAACATCCACTCTCCTTGTGAGAGGCCGCGGGTTCGAGACTTACCAGTTATCATTTTGTGAGTTTTCGCCCGATTATTAGGGGCACATGTGCTCCACCGTTGATAAGCCTTCGGGTATTTAATGCAGCTGCTTAGATGGACTAGACCGGAGCGCGAGTCTTCACGCAAGGTGGAAGCCATGGACCGGAGCGAAAGCAAGTCTCTATGCAAGATGGAGGCGACGAGGATATTAAGTGGCAACAATATTGTATCCTTCGGGCTTGGTTTGGTTTACCCTATAGGGTCAGTCATGTAGTCTTCGGGCATGGATTAATAAATAAATAAAAAGGGTCAAATGAAAAAAAATGATACAAACTACAACATATTATTAAGTCCAAACCTATGAAAACCATTCTCATTCTTTTCAAACTTATATCATGATATATGAACTCTTTTTTGTTTTAATAGTATTACTATTAGCGCGAAAAAAAAGTGTTCAAATTTTTTTTTAACCTTCATTCACTATGTTTTTCTTTCTCTCCCTAATTTCGAAAAATTATTTAAAATCAATATGTAATTTAATGTTTAGGTGAGAAAACGACAATTCTTTTATGAAACCTTTGTTGTTGATTACATGATATTTCTTTATAACTACATAATGTTCTGAGTGCCTTCGGCTACCAAATGGTATTTGACAATCTAACATTTGATTTGCAGGTCAGAATTACCGGAGACGGGATTTTAGACGCATCAATTATTATTATTATTATTATTATTATTATTATTATTATTATTATTATTATTATTATTATTATTATTATTATTATTATTATTATTATTATTATTATTATTATTATTATTATTATTATTATTATTATTATTATTACAGAAGGGAAGAACAACTATGGGATGTCAAACCATTATTACTCATCAAAGATTTACAACCAGATCGGAGGTACATGACAACTTTACCTGAATAATATAAACTATTAGCAAAGTCGCTACATGTTATATGGTTCAAACAAGTAAAACTTGCACCGAATGGTATCCTAAGTCCAATAATCAATAAAAGACTAAAGACCATACAATAATAGTTCAAATACTCCTTTTCTAAAAGATGTCACTTTATAGATACAAACCATATCCTCGAATTCTTAATCATATACCTTATGTAAGATAGTGTACCCTGGTTTATATAAAATACTTCAAATACTTTTTTTTCTAGGTACATATATGTTTATTGGGGATTAATTGGGTTGCTGACATTTTTATTTTTTTAGTCCATGCTCGAAGGCTACATTGCGGTCCCCCGAAGAGTGACCAAAACAAGATATATTTTTCTAGAAGCATTTCTAATTCAGTGTTAACTGAAGAACAACTTGTATTAGATAATTTGAGTAATTAATTACGAAACTTTACGTCTTAATTTGATATGACGATCATGTATTGTAAACTAAAAAACACATACAATAATCAGCAATGATAATCACATCATATTAATCATTGACATTTTAATTAGCTCACCGATAGACTTGTGGCAATAAAATCACAAGTCCAAGATTCGAATCCTCCCAGCGGCATTTTAAATGATATAAACTAGAACATATTATTTAGTCCAAACCTATGCAAATCCTCTCATTCTTTTCAAACTTAAATCATGCTCCTATATGAACTCTTTCTAGTTTTATAGTATTACTATTAACATAAAAAAATGTTCAAAAATTTGTCTAGAAACTCATTCACAATGTGTCTTATTGCTCTCTCCTTAATTTCAAAAAATTGTTTAAAATATTTATCAATTTCCCAATGTACTTTATTTGTTCTAATAATGTAGGTCTTTCTATTTAATGTTTAGATGACAAAATGGCAATTCTTTTATGAAACTTTTGTTGTTGATTATATAATATTTCTATATAACTAATTAATGAGGTTCACACAATGATTAGGTCTAGCCCTCGGTTTCCCAGGATTTGGCCTTTATTATGAGAGCTAGTCCTTTTGTTTTCCATTGGTATGTTGTTTTGGGGATTTAGGGCTAGCCCCTAGGTTTTTGGTAATTTAGGTATAGACTTTAGATTCTATGTTTTTTTCTTTTTTTGGGTAAAGTCGTAATCTATACCCCCGGCGATGTAAAATCTTTTGATTAAGTAATAAAGGTGTGGTTATTTAAAAATAATAATAAAAAAGGTTCACACAAGGAAAATAGATATAGTTGAACCCTAGATTATAATCATTCGATCTAGTTGAACCAATCAAAATTTAATTTTAGTTTAGTTAATGACCTTCATGGCTGTCCTTGGCCTAAATCGAATGGATAAATGGTTAAATGAGAGAAACTTTCATTTAATATCCAAAATTTTGTGTTTAATATTATAAATTATTTTTTTAAGTTAATCTTGTGAGTCTTAAGAACCCAATGTTTTTTTTTAGTGTATCTAAAAATCTTTACGAAAAATATATATGAACGACACGGAAAGGAAAATGAAAAGTGGGCGCGAGTATTACGAAAATAAATAAATCCAAATCAATCAAATAATCATAGAAAAATTGAAATATAAAAAAAACGACAAGCATAATGGGGAAACGTCTCAACATATAATTCAATAGAAACTATTAGTACATTCAATACGTGTTATATATATTGTTCAAATAAGTAAAGTTTCACCGAATGGTATCATAAGTCCAAGGTTCAAACCATATCAAATAAACTTATCTAGATAAATAAAATATTACAAAAGATGGACATGAATAGAAAATAATTAAAAAAATAAAAGTAAGTAAGCATTCAGGTACGTTTCAACCAATTAATTTTTAATAAAAGATTTTATACGTCATGAGTTTGATTTTCCTTTTCTTTGATATAGATTGTCAAAGAAATAATCAATAAAAGACCATACAATAATTGTTCAAATACTCTTTTTCTAAAAGATGTCACTTTATAGATACACTTCACATTGTGGAATACTTATTAATACCTTATGTAAGATAGTATACTCTGGTTAATATCAAACACTATAAATACAAATTTTCTAGGTGCATATATGTTTATTGAGGATTAATTGGATTTAAATTGGGTTGCTGACTATTTTTAAATTTTTTTTTTAAATTAGAACTTTTATTACTTATCAAAAGATTGATTTACAATAAAAACGGGAGTACATTACGACTTTACCCGTTTTAGAACCAAACAAAAAGCTGGACAAAATACAATCCATGTTGTGCCCTATCTAACTTGCTTCAACCACAACCATAATATGGCTAAACACAGCCTCATCTAAAGACGCATGCTCGATGGGACCACCATCCTGACATTTGTACTTCTCTTCTTATTCCTCTCTCCGTCTGACGTAGCCCTAAATCCAAATCACTGCATGCTACCTGTGGACCAACCTCAGATTTGGATTTGACTTCATTACTATCATCACTAGCACTTTCGAGTGTATTGATATTCAATTTCTTCATTCGAAGCCGCCTATTTTCTTTGATCAATGATATAGTCTTGTCCAATTCGTCTCCTACTATTTTATACTCCGGAGAATTTTTTATATCGTATTTTTCTAACTGTTTCTTGGCCCTGATCAAATACTGAAAATCATCATCAGAAGGTCCCTGCACTTGCTGTCCCTGCATAGCATCCCCTAGCTCTGTGCTAGTAGCAAACTGTTGTCCCTCCGGTTTAGTAGCTCAAACCAAATGTTCCGACTGAGTTCCAACATCACCGGGGTCGATATGATGTACTTCATTCCGCCTAGAACTACTACTAGATTCATGCTCAATTTTACTAGTTGCGACGAGGCCCAATTTCACCGCTGACGTTAGACAATCTTTCCCTCTTTCCGCTCCTCCCAATTGTTGAGTGTTGGTGTCAAACCCGTCTTTATTCATTGCTGAAACAGGGCTTGCAAACTCTGCTTTGTTTGCTGCTGAAACCGATTGTGCAAACTCCGCTTTGTTTATTGCTGAAACGCTGCACTCTGCTTTGTTCACTGCTGAAACAGAGCTTGCAAACTCTGTTTTTGGAGTCTCTTTCAGCTGCTGTAGCGTTGTTGGAGTCGCTGAATTAGGGGTCTTGATTAGCTGTTGCTCGTTGTAGCACCCCGTAAATTTTTTGTACTTACTGAAAATATTTATATTTTTGTATGATTGTCTTCATTAAGTTATGGGCATACGTATGAGCTATTTGTTTGTCCATGTGATGTGTAGTTTGTTTATTTAAGAATTAATTTCCTACTTACCTTCCTCTACCGAATCTCGGGACGAGATTCTTTTGAGTTGTATATATTGTAATACCCGCCTAATTAAATCAATATAAAAATTTCATTTGTAAACCCTAATGTTGATGGGTTGCTACTAAATTGTATTTGGGTTTGGTTTTGGGCTTTCATAAACTAATAAGTAAGGTTTTATTTTGTGAAAGAGGGAGGGAGCATTCGAAAGTTCGGTGGGGGCGAATAGCCACCCACCTTATAAAGCGAATAACCCTACTTTTTTTTTTCTCTCCTTTTCTCCTTCCTTTTCCCTTTTCCCTTCACGATTTTTCTCAATGGCGGCTGATGGTGAGACGAAACTGCAAGAGGATCCTTTTATCAAGGAATTAAATAGTGATACTGGTTTTGATGGAAGGGATCCTTTGACTGGAAGTCTGGTTGGGGTCTTAAGAAGGAAGAAGGATGTGATTAAACAAGCTGACTTTCATGATCCTATGAGGGAATCTTTTGAGGCTGAACTTGAGAGAGTTCAACAAATGCAAGAGCAGGAGAGACAAAGGGTTATTGAAGAACAGGCAAGAGCATTGGAACTTGTTAGGAAAGAAGAGGAGGAGAAAGAACGGATAGCAAGGGAAGCGGAAGCAAGGCGAAGACGGATAGAAGAAGAGGCACGAGAGGCTGCTTGGAGAGCTGAGCAGGAGGTCTTGGAGGGCTTCCTTGATGCAGTCTCTTCATATCTGTTCATGGCTTGATGGACATTTGTATGTTCTTATATTCCTGGAACTTTGCATCGGACCAAAAACCTGTGACTTTGTTGATAGAGTGGAAGGATGAGGTCTTTGGGCTTGAGAGGGGCTGAGATTGCATGGGTTGGGTACAAGCCATGAGCAAGCTCTTACCATTAGAACTAAGAGATGGGAGACATGAAATTTGGCAAAGGAAAAAGAAGGGCAGAGCAGAAGTGTAAAGAGAAAATGAAAGAAGGATCCCCTCACCTCATGTCATCGATTGGGTATTTATAATAGAGGATGGCACAAAGAGAGTCATGAACTGCACCATATACCCTATTGCAAGATGTTCTTCATAATGTTGTTCACAACCATTACATAATTGTGGGGCATACATGGCAGGCCACCTCTGCCTTGCCTTGTCAAGTAGTCATCTGGTGCCATGACACTGTTATTAGATTTCATTGAATTATCGTATCTGGTATGGAGTGTCATGGGGTCGATTGCATAAGTTATGCTCTTTCCCAGCAAACTAGTACTCTAATGAAACTCCTATGTTCTGCTGGTCGCAGTCCACATGCTTGTAGCATCAACAATTTTGTTGCAGTGTCAAATATTGTAAGCTGTATTTCAGATGGAATTGGTGAGTTTTCTTCATACTCCTTTTATATATATATTTTTTTTTATGAAATTGAGAATGTTGGGAGTGTTAATTATATATGAAATTGTAAGTTCTTTCTTCTATCTCATCTCGCCCCTTTTGTTCTTCGATCGCAAAGCTTGCCCTGTTGTTGTTCCACATGGAGGGTTAGTTCGGATTTTGTGTAGGTTTGGGTTTTTGAAAGTTGAGCTAATAGGCAGTCTATTGTTTTGTGTTTTTGGATGTTGCTTGTAGAGTTGGAGGATTGGTTCTTCATATATAGTCAAAATAGGATGCTTTTTAGTTTATCTAAAATGTTACAGAAATCTTGAGGTGACAGTGACTTAATATTTATGATCATATCATGCCACTATTGTTTGCATAACTGACTTCCTGTTGGGCATATGTCTATGCAACAAAAGTATGCAGCCTATGTTATTGTTTATGTGTCCTATAAGCTTAGCTACACAATGTAATTTGTAATTGAATTGGTGCTCCAATTGTGGTGTAGACTAATGTACCTCATGGTAGAAACAGTTAAACACTTAAACAAAAAGGTTGAGGGGGTAGTGTACATGCACATTTATAATCTTAACATTGTTGAAGATTATGGCTTGTGGCGTTAGATAAACTGATTTAACAAAGATTTTCATAATGAATTAGAAAGCAAGTTGCTGTAAGACAGCTTTGTTGTCACGCCCTGTCATTCTCTGCAACTTGTTAGAAGTGGTAGCTTAAGGGATAGTGTCTTGTCTGTATTAGTTTTATGTATGATTAAACCCTTATTTAGTTAGGGTTAGAAGAAAATTTTCTAGTAATAGATATTGACTGGAATTTAACTGAGCACTTGTTTTAGTTTGAGTATTTTTATTGTTATGCGAATTGGTGTGCATATTGTTTTTCGTATGATACAAAGAGATGAGATGTGTGAATTGACAATGTGTCAAATATTACTTTTCCCCAAAAGAATGGTGGATACTGTGATTGATTTATTTATGGTTGACAAAGCGTCACCATAAAAGAGTTTTGAGGATTTATTTATTTTTATGCTTTTTTCCACAACTCCGAAAAAAAAAAATGTGAAAAGAAAAGAATTTTTGTATACAGACTTGCTTGTATACTTGTGATATTATTGGGTATGCAGACTTGCTTGCATATCAGTGTACTTGCCAGTGATCGACCTTCGGGTGAGATGACATGTTCCTCGAGGTGGCACCCCACTTGGAACATGTACGCTCCGAATGGTTTCGATGGCAAGGGCGGCACACTTGGGTGAGGTGTGTTCGGTGCACCGTTCCATGTGTGTTCGGTTGTACGTGTAGATTTAGGAAGAATGCTTGCCATGGATCGAACTTCGGGTGAGATGACATGTTCCTCGAGGTGGCACCCCACTTGGAACCTGTACGCTCCGAGTGGTTTCGAAGGCAAGGGAGGCACACTTGGGTGAGGTGTGTTCGGCACAGGAGGAGAGTGCGATTGTGGAAAAGTAGCGAGATTTCTTATTTTTTTTGAGTATGTGCATAATTACCTTAAAGGAAGAAACTAAATGCTCATTCAACCATTGAATGAGAACTACACGTCTTCCTAAAGGTAGAAAAATGTGTTTGTTTAATATTTCAATAATAGTCTAATATAATTATGAATTGTATTGTTGTTGCATTTATGAAGATTGATAACTCATAAATTTTATTTATTAGTAATAAATAATGCATATTTATTTATTATGATGATAACACCTTTGCCTCATGGAGGAACTACCTGGTGTGGTTGTTTATTGTTTTGTTTATTTTGATATTGTCATGCTTGGACTTATTGATTTTGGGATGAAGATTTCTCACACCGGCTTTATTGCTGACCCGAGTGAGCTTTTGCTTCTTGGGTACATTCCTTTTGGAATGTAGCCGAGTAGTCTTTCAGGTTTAGAGATTTTGAGCTGCAGTACTGGAGTTCCGCTAGTGAGCTAGCCATGTCAGTCTTCTCCGGGTTAGATTTTTATTTGTTTCAGATGTTTAGTTCATGCTGCTATTTGTTTCTGTTATTATTGAATTTTCACGTCCCGAGTTTTGGGGGAAACGGATAATCCTACGTGGCTTTTTGGGATTTTCGTTTCCTTCGAAAATCGGGGCGTGACACTCGTCTTCCTGATCAACACCCAGCAAAACACGCTCTCCCATTTGGCTCCCTGACTCGGGTGGATAAGCCCCACAATCAGCGAGACAGTCCCCCCTCATTGGACAGCATGAACTCCTGCTACGTCAATCTAAAATGCTCGAAATAACCTCTCCTTTTAGACCATGAATTTGACAGAAATCAACCTCTTTTGACTCATCTACCAACCCCGGATTTGTCTTCCCCGGGTTGCCGATATCAACGCTTGCCCTTGGGTCTACATGCATAGCATTTGCAATCTCACTAATTGTATACCCCGCCTCTTGTAGACCTTCCTCCGACGTTTCAGGTGCAACAATATCATTGGCTTCCTCATTTTCTTTGCTAGTCGAAATATTTATTTTTTGGTTACTCTCCTTTTCAACAATATCCGCCGTAAGATTCTCAAAATTGTTTGTCAACATTAATTTCGCCGGTTCTTTGGACACTGGTTTCTCCGTACTCTTTCCCTCAATTTCCTCCCCCATCGTATTTTTTGAACCACTTGTGCCCACATCGCATTTTGCAACTTTGTTTTGATTGACCACTAGCACATACTGTTGCTTCATAGCCTTGGCTTCCACCTCATGTTTCTCGTTTTTCGCTGCAATCACCAAATGAGATGTTTTCGCATTGCCCTTTAGGCCAAGTTTTTTCCTGCAAAATTATTCATGGTGTCCTAGCAAAGAACAATAGTCACAGTATTTGAACCCCGGGTATTAATTTTTTTGCCATAAGCTCCTATTGTTTGCCCTGTCAATCCAAATCCTATTCGGTAACTTTTCTGCCAAAGACATCTCCACGCGGACACAGGTAGAACCCGGGCGTGACAAACAACGAGTATGATCATCCATGTGCAAAAAACCACCAAAAGAGTTCACAATAGCTTTTAAAAGAGGTGGATGAAATAAATGCAAAGGTAAGTTAGGCAACTCTACCCAAAGTGGAACCGAGATCGGATCTGCTTTCAGACTGAAACCGTCATGCCATCGAAAGGCTTTGAATCGCACTCCTCGAATCAAGAAAGAGTCCATCGACAAGACTTTCTTTGCTTCCGCCTCAGATTGAAGCCAGACAAGAATGTGATGTTGATCAAGAAGTCCTAGCAAAAAATCACCAAGTATCCCCCAGTTTTGATGAATCGAATCTTGAATCTCTACCAATGTTGGCCTGTAACTAGAGAATTTTAGAACTATCACGTGTTGTTCCATGAAAGCCTCCCCACGGGTTTCATTAGATGTCGTTATCCTGATGGCTGGCTCTCCTTCTTTTCGGAATCTCGTTCCCTCCACAAGTGTCTTCTTAACATCATCCACATGATTTTTTCTAAGTATTTGGGCGAAAGAAAGCTTTGGAGCCTCTTCCGGAGGTTCCTTACCCCCCAAAGGGGGGAAGGATGTGTTGACGGCTAGGGAGGCTGTCATATTGCATAGAAAAATGATCTCGCCAGCCCTATAGATGACCAAGCACCAATCGCCAATCAGAGATGGCGACTAGAAATTGGCCTAGAATTCGGCGGCCAGTCAAAGATATCACCTAGAAACGACAAGCAATGGCGACTCGAAGCGGCGGCGCCTAGAAACGGCCAGGGTCCAGTCAGCAACGTCCAGTCATAGACTGCGGCCAGAAACGATACGACTAGGCCGGGAAGGCAAGCGACGGCCAGAGGGTTGAGCGGCGACCAAGCAGGGCGTCGACGAGGCCAGGCAGGGCGGCGACCGATCGGTGGCCAAAATAGGTAGAGCGTCAGGCGACAGGCAGAGTTCCAGCGACAAGCAAAGAAGATGGCGGCCAGTCAAAAATGGCGACTAGAAGCAGCGGCGACGACTAGAAGCAGCCAAAGGGATCCTAGATGCGTCCAGATAGCGGTGTCCAGTCAGAGACTACGGCCAGAATCCAGTGGCAAGGAGAAACGATGGCCAGATACGAAGTTTGAAACGGCGACCAAGCAGGGCGTTGGTGGCGGCCTGGCAGGACGGTGGCCGATCTACCTAGGACGGCGGCGGCGCTAGACGGCGGCCTGAAACGTTGAAGATGCCTAGCTTTTCTTGCAGGAAAACTAGCCGCCACTCTAAGTCAATGGTTCAGATCAAATCCAAGGATGTTGGGGCGGCTAGGATTGAAGGAAACAGAATCAAAAATTTAATACCCAGAAAACCCTTGAAATCGCCTCAGAGCCCATCTTAAGCTGCAATGTGATATCACTATTTTTAATTTTAGTCCATGCTCAAAGGCAATATTGCAGTCCCCCGAAGGGTGACCAAAACAAAATATATTTTTCTAAAGGCATTTCTCTTCTTCAGTGCTAGCTAGAAGAACAACTTGTCTTAGGTAATCTGAGTAACTAATTATGAAACTTTACTGACGATCTTGTATTGTAAATTAAAACACATCCAATAATCAAATTGTATATCAGCTCAGTGGTAAGCTTGTGGCAAATGAAATCATAAGTCTATGATTCGAACCCTGCCGGCGGGCATTTGAGGTAGAAGAAATTAGTGGGATAAGAATAAAAATAAAAATAATATTAAAAAAATGGGATAAGAATAAAAATAATAATAATATTAAAAAAATCCTAACTCAGTCATTTTTGCTACCTTGTTCAAGACAAATAGTTAAACATTGTACTTGTTGGCCAACTGTTATAACTCATTTTTGCTGCCCTATTCAAGACAAATAGTTAAACATTGTACTTGTTGGCCAACTGTTATAACTGATTCTATGTAATGAAATTAAATGACCCACCCTTTTAATAAAATGATATAAAATATCAAGGTTAATTTGACCAAATCATTGAAAATGATTTTCTTATTTTTTTAACATATTTCTTTCAATGATATCATAAAAACAAAAAAAAATCTAACAATGTATAAGTTGTCAACCTTAATGCTGGTATAATTTTGCATAATAATAAATTTTTATTAATTTGTATTAATGTCTGTATAAACGTTTTTAATGCATCGGTTAAAAAATGTCATTTTTTCCTATGATTTTGTTAATGATTTTATGTACAATTATAAATTTAATCAATAAATCATCTAAAAGAATAGGTAAACTCAATTTTTGTTACTAATAATTTTTTTTAAAATAAAGCAAACTTCAAAAACAAAAGGAAAAGTAAATTAGCACTGAGTATTTAAAAAAAAATCCAAATTACTCAAGTAAATATAAAAAATAGAAATGGAAAATATGTCAATATTGTTCTAGAGAAAATATGATTCATAATTGCCAACATATTTATACAGTTCGTACTAATATGACTTACAGTAGATGGTATTACATGCTAAAGTCCGAAACTAGTAAAAGGCTTTTAAATGGTTTCGAAATTCGTATAAAAAATACACAAACACAAACACACCTCAGTTACTTATCAAATGGAACAAAATAAAAATATATTGTAGCTCATCACAACTCTGCAATTTCAAACTATTGATTATCGAAGGATGTATATTACAATAATGCCTCTTCTCTTTATTGCTGACTTGTTTCATTTTTAATCCACGCTCAAAGGCTACATTGTGGTCCCTCGAATGGTGATTAAAACAAGATATATATTTTCAAGAGGCACTTTTTCTTCAGTGCTAGCTCGAAGAACAACTTGTATTAGGTAATCTAAGTAATTAGTTATGAAACTTTACACCTTTATTTGAGATGATGATCATGAATGGTAAACTAAAACATCTACAATAACCTACAACGGAAATCACATCGTATTAACTGTTGACATTTTAATCTGCTCAGCGATAGACTTGTGGCAAATAGAACCACATGTCCCGAATTCAAACCCTGCTGGTGGTATTTAGTGTCGGAGGGGTAAGGGGATTAAAAAAAAAAAGAAACATTAATATTAAAAAAAATTTCCTAACTCTATAGTCATTTTTGCTACTCTATTCTAGACAAATAGTTGAACATTTCAATTGTTGGCTTACTGTTTTCTTATAACTGGTTCTATGTAATAAATAACATTTTTTTTAATTAAACCTCTAGAGGGGAGAAGCAGCTGTGGGATGCAAGACTATAATTACCATAGTAAAAAACCTTTACACAAAGTCGGGGGTACGTTACGATTTTACCCGAACTAGAGCTGCAGAAGCAATCCTAGGAAAAAGCCTAAAACCAAGCAAATTTAGAAAAAAAATCTCAACTCAAGAGTAAAGGCTAGTCAAAAGAAAAGGTCATTTTCAAGAGAAGAGGATCTTAAATAAGGCTTTAACAAGAGATAAGGCCTTACTCAAGAGAGACGCCTTACTCAACAAAGAACAGCTTTGAATCACAGAAAACTTCCAAGCAAACAAAACCAAAACTTTGTCTCTTACAGACACTGGACATCCAAACAAACAAGCCAAACCAACAATCATTTCCTTGCTTCCAAGAATCCACACAAACATCATCACCACAGCAAATCAGTAGCGCCAAAACAGCAGCAACCAGCGTCCCTGCAAGCAGCGTTGCACACCAAATCACAGCAAGCAGAGCCCACTCGCCTCGCCTCAAATCATAGCAAATCAGCAGTGCCAAAACAGCAGCAGCTAATGTCCCTGCAAGCAGTGTCGCACAACAGCAGAGCCCACTCACCTCGCCTAGCTGCAGCCAGAAAAACATAGTCAAAAACTCTGTTTTGAGGCAGCACGAGTTCAGCAAGCATCATCCTCTTTACGCAGTGATCTCCTGCACTTATCACCTCAAATTCGTCAATCCAATAGCCAGCCACAATAAGAGCAGCCGCCGCATCGACAAAGGCACAATTACCCATAATGAATATGCGCAGTATGACATCTATCCAACTCGACCAAGCCCCCAATTCTACCCGGGAGATTCTGATCTCCATAGACTCTTGTCAATCCTTCCTTTTGAGCCCTTCCCGCTAATGCGTCCCTACCGCGTTCGCTTCCCTATAAATATGCTTGCAATGGACTTCCATTTGTTTCACCAAACTTTTAATATCCCTTAAAATATTCTCCAAGTACCAAGGAACCTTATAGACCTCTTGAAACCAATCACGCACTATGTCCGAATTCGACTGAACATTAACTTTTGAATATCCCATACAAAGGCATAATCGTAGTCCTTCTAATAAAGCAAGCGCCTTAGCTCTATTATTTGTGCCTTCGCCAAATACCACCTGTTTAGCCGCCCGGCATCGTCCGTTTGCATCTCTAATAATCACCCCACATGTCACCCTATTATTCTTTGAAGACCCATCCACATTTTGAGTAACAAAATTGGGAAGAGGAAAAAGCCAGTAACGATCCAAATCTTCTTTCTCGCCACCAGGATAACTGGAAGCCCCAGTCTCTCCAAAGGAACTTTGTTAGCACTACTATATTTCAGATTAGCAAAGGAATTAGCCATTCCCAAAAGCCGCCTTATATTCAAAATCCCAACAATATGATTCAGATGCCCATCTTCATAAACACACTTGCATCTTTGTTTCCAAATTTTCCAAATAATAAACAACAGGGTAAGAAAGAAAATCATACCTACTTGAGTAAAAGAATTAGATCTACAAAACCAAATTGACAGCACCGTGGTGATCTCAACAGGTCTTCTAATATGAATGTCAAAAATATCTTCAAAATGTTCCCAAATATTTGTGGCGAGCTTGCCTTCTAAAAAGATATGCTTCAAGGATTCAGTTTCGAGATCACGCAACACCTGCATTTCGAAGCCAAACTAAAACCACACCTATATAGTTCCCTGTCTACAGGAACACCCCTCTTCAGAAGTTTCCACATAAATACTGAAACTCTGGATGGTAACCCAGGATGCCATATTTCCTTATGAAGTGCACTCCCTATAGCTTTGTCTCTGAGCAACTCATAGGCCGAACGGGTACTAAATAATCCATCTGACTCCGGGATCCAAACACAAGTATCGTCGTAAAGAATCCTACCCCGAATTGTATCTTCAAACAACCTGCTCGCCAAGCCTCTAAATTATTGATTAACAACTTCAAATCCCCCATTCACCACATCCCTAATTGTAGGCCATTTTTCTTGAGAAACTAGTTCTCATGTCCTTCTAAACACTGCCACTGAGTTCCGATTTTCTAAAAAGAAACTTGAATTTCCTTTCCCAATCCGCCAAACAATATTACTAGAAGTAAAAGACTTGCACCGCATTACCTCCTTCATGAATGGAGACACTCCCCTTTTTTCAATTTGGCTGCTCAAAGGAATCCTTGATTTCCAATATTTACTCCTCATAAAATTTTCCCATAACGAGTTAAAATTAAGTAAGCTCTACAATGCCTTAGCCCGAAAGGCCTGAATAACAACCTCCAAACTCCTCACTCCCAAACCTCCAAACTCCTTGGGGAAACATATGTTTTTCCAAGAAATTCATTTTTTCTTGAGCCTTCCTTTGCAGTCACCCCAAAAAAAACCAGCTAACAAGCTCTGAATCCTTGACAAGACTTTCTTAAGCACACTCATAGCTCTTAAAGTATAAACCGATATGGAACTCAACACATGCTTGATCAGTATTAGTTTCCCTCCCGGAGAAAGGAGTTTCGCCTTCCAACCTGAAATTCGTCTCTGAATTTTATTAACCAGCTCTTCAAAGAATATTATTTTGCTCATACCTTAAAAAAAGGGAAACGCCTAAATATTTCATAAAAAAACCCTTGTATTGAAAACCTGTATAAGTCTTTAGAGCAACCACTCTTTCTACTGTATCATTTTCTTCTACCAAGAAAGAACTCTTCTCTGCATTGATTTTCTGTCCTGAAGCCTTACTATATCTCTCCAAAAATTTAATGCATCCTGAAACTGATGATTTTCTACCATTGAGAAATATAAGCGTATCATCTGCATACAAAAGATGTGTGACAAGCAAGCATGATCTTGGCGTATAGTAAAATCAAATTTCTCCCTTGTTAAATGCAATCTTGAGACCCTTGTTTAGAACCTCAGAAGCAATAACGAAAAGTAACGGAGAAAGAGAATCCCCTTGTCTTAAACCTCTGGATGACTTGGAGTAACCATTATAGACCCCTTGCAAAAGCATCGAAAATCCACAATTAGATATGCAATTCGAAATAATGTGGCAAACTCTATTGTTAAATCCAAAACTTTTGAGGACCCGTAGCAAAAAAGACCATTCAAGGCGGTCATAAGTTTTCTCCATATCAATTTTCAAAACCACGTTACCACCGAAAGCTTTTTTGTGGATATCTCTAACCATCTCCTGAGCGAGACCAATATTTTCCACAATTGATCTTCTCCTAACAAATGGCCCCTGTTCTTGGGCCACCATTCCTAGTAATAAATTGGCTAATCTATTGCAAAGAATTTTACTGAATATTTTATAAATCACATTGCAAAGACTAATAGGGTGAAAGTCAGAGAAGGAACCTGGGTCATCTACTTTGGGGATCAAAGCAATATAATTAGCTGAAAAGGCTACTGGGAGTGCCTCACCATCAAATAATTGAACCGTCGCCTCCCATATATCAAAACCAACCAACTGTGAAACCATCTGGACCCAGAGCACTATTCTTCGGGATATCAAAAACCGCTTGCCTAACTTCCTCCAAGAACGACCTCTTAGTCAAATCATCACAACTAGAACTAGAGATAATTGTAGGGATGCAACCAATCAATTTTTTATCCACCACTGTATTATGGAACGTTAGCATCATATGGAAAAAACATTGGCTTCAAGAATGATTTCCTTCGGATCCGAAATTTCTCTTCCACAAGACAGTTTAATATGAGATATAGCCTTTTTTTTTTGTTTAGATTTAGCATAAGCAAAAAAATATTTAGTGCAAGCATCACCTTCCTGAAATTCTTTTTCTTTTGATTTTTGTATTCAATATAATTCCTCCTGCTTAAGTGCTAATCTGTATTCCGCATGACACCTATTGAGGTTCTGACAGACATTCACATCCTAGTTTGCATCAACATTGAAGCAATTATTTTCCATCTCCTCCCAACCCGCCAGTAGAGTAGTTTCCCATTGTTGCATCTCATCTTCCAGCGCTCTAATTCTGCTAAAGATCTTGTTCTGCATCAACTGGATCACTTAGCGGATCCAGAATAGAATTTTTGGGGAGCGGTGGTGCAGCCTGGTGGCGACGACCTCTCCCTGCCCCCGCCCCATCGATCGCCTTCTCCCTTACCCCTTAGCTGCGAGATTGGGGGCGAGGGATGAGAGGAGGATAAAAAGAACATGGATGAGAAAAAAATAAATGACAGAGGATGAGAAAACGAAGGCGGGGGCAATGCAGCTTGCACAGGGCGGTGACACTATTGCTATTGTTGCTTTGTTGAGAAGAAATGAGAAGAAAATAGTGAAAGAAGGGGGAGAAAATTTAGAATTTTTGAGTTTATATTGGTGGTGCCAAAGAGCAGGTGGTGGTGTCAAAAAGGGGATTTGGTGGTGTCAAAAAGTCACCACCATTAGTTTTCAAGAGTGTAGAAGTCTACCTTTCATTAGACACACACTTCTTCTCCAGTAATGGCTTAAAAATGAGGTTGTTAATGGCAAACCCCATTTGAATTAAGGCAAACCGCAACTTTTTACTTATTTGGTCATGTTTGCCCATGACCTCGGTTGTTTTAAGGTCACCTCCCGTAATTGTTGGTCAATTACAATTACCTCCTCATAATTGGCCTAACCATCAAAACCAATTTTTTTTCAGTTTGAACCGGCCGTATAAACTGGTAACAAGTGCCTCAAAAAAAAATTCTTGCATTTACATGGTCAGTTCTTTTTTTTTAATTGGATCGCTGACCCTTTTTTATTTTATTTATTAATCCAAGCCCTAATGCTACATGATTGACCCTGTAGGGTTAACCAAACCCGGCTTGAAGGCCACGATATTAATGTCGCCACTTAATATCCTCGTCGCCTCCATCTCGCATGGAGACTTGCTTTCACTCTGATCCATCGCCTTCACCTTGCATGAAGACTTGTTTTCGTGGTCCAATCCATCTAAGCAGCAGCTACATTTGATTCCCGAAGACTTATCAACGGTGGAGCACATGTGCTCATAATAATTGAGCGAAAACTCACAAAATCCTAGCTGGTGAGTCTCGAACCCGTGACCTCTCACAAGGAGAGTGGATGTCCGACCAACTGAGCTACAATTGGTGGACCTACACGGTCAATTCAAACCGTTGATTTTGCTACTTTCATTGTCTCGAGAACCGAGGTTTAGAAATACTTATGATTAGCTTAACCATGAAGACTAGGGAAGACAATTTTAATTCAAAGTTAATAATAATGAGGTACGACAAAATAAGCCAAAAGTCAAGATCTGCCTTAATCCGAATGGGATCTGCCGTTATGGCTAAAAATTAAAAAATAAAAAATTCTAGGGGTCTACCATGGTCTGGTAAACTTTTTTTTTTTTTTTTTTAATTAGAACCTCCAGTGGGGAGGGGCATCTATGGGATGCCAGACCTTTATTACTTGAAAAAAATCTTGTACACATGTCGGGGGTACATGACGACTTTACCCGAAAGAAAAATAAACAAATGGACATATATCCTAAAAACCAGAAAAATACCTAACTCAAAGCGACCTAAATCCAAATAGATCTTTAGAAAACTTAGCAAGCAACACTAGATACATAATGTTTACCTTGAGCAACATCACCAGAAGTAGCTTGAGAAGCTTGAAGTAGAAACCCTTAGCACTCTGCATCTTACGCTAAAAATTGCAAATTGCAAAGTGCAAAATTTGCAACTAACAAAACAGACAGCAAGTTTTGTAAACAAACAGGCAACAAGGAGTACTCTGTAAAAACTGAGTACTCTTGTCGCAGGCCAGAGACTCCAAAGAGCATTCTTTGCAATCCAATTCCTTCGAAAACAGGACAGCCATTAAATCCGCAGAATCCAGGCACGCTGTCCTCATCAAGAAACCTTGCACATAATTTTCACTTGCACTACTTGGCTCAAATTTCTGCTTACCACTTGATCATGTAAACATCTTTCAACCATAAACCAACATTTTAAATTGCAATCCAATTCCTGCGAAAATAGGACAACACCATTGCAACACCTGCAATATTCTGCGAAAACAGGACAGAACCATTGCAACACCTGCATATTCTGCGAAAACAGGACAACACCTGCATATTCTGCTGACTCGCAAGACAGCAGTAAATAACGCAGCCCGAGCAGCGGCAAATTCAGGCTCGTTGTTCTTCCAGACCGCACCCCTGATTAGTGTAAAGCAGGTCCCAAAAGAACACTCTGTCCAGCGAGACAGAGCACGCTGTCCAGTTTCGAGATCAATCAAACTAACAAGGGATTGCACCCAGATAAGCGACCACAAACGTTCCTTCCCCAGTGACCACTCCGTATGACCCGTATCTCTGCGTTGAGCTGAAGACAAAGAGCTGCACTCTGTCCAGTCTGAAACAAAGTTTGTCCCCTGTTGTTCCAGAAAATAGCTCCACCAATTCCTCACCAAAGCTGCAACATTCTCGCCAAATTGTATCCGGCGACCTTCAGACTGCCATAAACGACTTGTACCAGTCATATAACATCCCCACGAATAAGTTCGAGACATATTCTCCGCTTGAGCCAATCTTGCCAAAGCGTCCACCACTGAATTAGTCCCCCTGAGCACGTGGATGCAATGCCACCCCAAAGCCTTATTCATCTCTCTGGTTAACATTTGACTCGAGAAACTTTGGCATAAACATGTATATCAAATACAACACATTAATTATTATATACATTAAAATATATAGAATATAACTGGTATAATACTCCTATTTTCAAAGATGTCACTTTACATTCTACATACATCTCTTCTCCTTCACTGGCTAGAGGAATAATAGAACTAGAATCTTTATAAGAGTCGGTGTCAAAGCTAATCTTGTTCCTTCTTCTTTTTTCCTCGTTTTTTTTTTGTTGGGTTTTGCTTCGTACAAACACAAACTGCCTATTAATCATCTACTAGTTAAAACCAGCAGACTCAAACCTTATAAATAGAACACCCAAAAGGATCTTCAAGAGTATCCTTTCTCTCATGGAGCTCCTTTCATTTTTCACATTATTCACTTTTCTCCTCTTGTAGACTATAGCACTTTAGAAATATATTCGAAGTGCTATCACGGTCTTAGCTGATCACAAATCATGATGACCCTTGAAGCCTGGTCATGGTGGTGCATAAAAAGCAATGGAACAGAGAGTTACAGTACATACCTCTCCATAGTGTTTTCATTAGCACTAATCGCCATAGCATGTTATGTTTTACTGATCAAAAGATCAACCAAAAAGAAGGTCCCTTTACCACCTGGATCTTGGGGTCTTCCAATACTTGGCAACCTCCCATTTCTTGATCCTCAGCTCCATAGCCAATTAGCCCAATTAGCTCAAACATATGGTCCTGTCATGAAGATTCGATTAGGGTCAAAGGTTTGTGTTGTCTTCACTTCCCCTTCAGGTGCAAAAGAAGTCCTTAAAGACAATGACATCATATTTGCTGAACATGACCAGACAGCTGTGGCGTTGGCTTTCTCATATGGAGGTGTTGGCATAGGTGTATCACGCTACAATGATCATTGGCGAATGCTAAGGAAACTATGCGTAACGGAGCTCATAAGCAATAAAAGGCTTGAAGCCCTCTATGGAGGCAAGGCACATGGATAACAAAATTTATTCCAGGATTGGGTGCCCCGTTAATGTAGGTGAGGAGGTTCTAGTCACCATGTTTAACTTGATAGCAAGCATGATGTGGGGTAGTACACTCGAGGAGGATGAAAGAAGGTGTGTTATTGCAGAGTTCCCAGAAGTAGCCCAAAGAACTGTTGGACTGCTAGGGCAACTCAACTTCTCAGATTTTTTCCCTGTTCTGGCTCCATTTGATTTACGGGGGAAGGTAAGGAAGATGAAGAAGATGTTATCATGGTTTGATAAGATATTCCATCGTGTCATAGATCGAAGACGCGAAATGGAAAGTGAAGAAGGAGAAGTCAAAGAAGAGAAGGATTTTTTGCAAATATTGTTAAAGCTGATAGATCAAGAAGATCAGAAAACACCCTTCACCATAACCCACCTCAATGCCTTATTTTTGGTAATTCCAAGTCTCTACTTTCTGATTCTCCACATCTGTTTTAAGGCATTATTTTTGCTTGTCATGATAAGAGTACTAAATCAGGGCTGTTATCTTTAACAGGATATGATAGTAGGAGGGACCAAAACAACATCAACCATAGCACAGTGGAGAATGGCAGATTTGATCAAACAACCAAAGCTAAAGAGGAAGGTCCATAAAGAACTCGAGCAAGTTCTGGGGATGAACAACGTGGTTGAAGAGTCGCATTTGTCAAAATTACATTATCTAGATGCGGTGGTGAAGGAAGTACACCGTCTACACCCCATAGGTCCTCTATTAAGCCCTAGATGTCCAAGAGAGTCATGCGTCATAGGTGGCTATATGGTCCCGAAGGGAGCAAAGATCTTTGTAAATGTGTGGTCTATACAAAGGGATCCAAAGTATTGGGATGATCCATTGGAATTTCGACCTGCGAGATTCTTTATGGCCTAGGAGTGGGATTTTAGTGGCAATGATTGTCGTTATCTTCCATTTGGATCAGGGAGAAGGATTTGTGTTGGAATCCCCCTGGGTGAGAGATCGGTAGCTTACTTGTTGGCCTCCCTTGTGCATTCATTTGACTGGGAATTGCCAAAGGGAGAAACGCTTGATTTATCAGAGACTTTCGGAATAGAAGTAGCTTATTATCTAGATGCGGTGGTGTTTTATAATATGTGCTCTAAACAAAGAGACCTGTTAAAACATGTGATCATCTGTCCATTCTACTCCCTATCAGTTAGTTTGTGGAGGTCAGGCCTAGTTTATTAATTTACCAAAGATCTCAAAAATGTAAATACAATAATGTAATCAAGTGTATGAATGATAATGATATTTCACTTTAATGATTATATTAATGGTTAGGGGATTTTGAAATCCCAAGCTCACTTGCATCTTCAATGTTGATTGGCAACTCAAAGGCAGAGGTTATAAGTCTACAGGCGTTCTTGCACCACCTAGCACACGCTCATGGGCACAGATACTCTCGAACAAGAAGGGCGCCGGGAAAACGAAGCTTGCATACAGACCTCCAGCAATGTCTAATGGTAAGCCAATAGTGCAGTTGCTATCCGAGGACTTTGCTGAAGAACGAACAGTCTGTGAGGAGTATGTAGTAGGGAACTTTGTTGGCAAGCGCCTCGCATTTGGCTACGTGAAAGACGTTCTATCCCGTACCTGGAACTTGCAACACGGTTTTGATATGAAAACGCACAATGAGAACACATTCATCTTCAAATTTCGGGATGCAAAGGACAAAGAAAAGGTGCTAGACGTAGGATCATTACACATAGCCAGCAGGCTATTCATCATTCGACCTTGGAGACCTTTCCTCGAGGACGATGTGCATGCCCTAAACACAGTTCCCATATGGGTGTGCTTAAAGAACATCCCACTGTTGTTCTGGAATCCTAAAGGCATAGAAGCGATAGCTAGTGCGATTGGTACCCCTCTTATGCTCGACAAGTCCACAGAAGATAAGATACGGATGAACTTTGCGAAAGTGTGCATCGAAGTAAATGTTAACAGTTCGTTTCCTTCTCAAATCCCACTAGTGGTGGATGGAGCAAAGACATATAACATTGGCATAGAGTACACTTGGAAACTTATTAAGTGTAAACACTGCAATGTCTTTGGACACGGCACTGAATGATGCTCGAAGGCGACACAACACCCCCCCACCAGAGTTTATAAGCCAGTGAACAAGCCGGCGACCAATGCATCCACAAAACCAGATGATGATAAGGGCCGGGAACAACCGAATCGGAAACACACATTTCGACCTAGGAAAGCAACTGACAATGCAGACAACCCAATGGAACAAAAGGAGTTGCATGATCCTCCTAGCGCAGTGCCTGCAGTGGCCGCTACCAGGGAGGCACCGGTGGAAGCGGTCAGCGAAACCAGCAGCAAGAGCTCATTAAATGGTGTTGTCAAAAGCTCACATGATGATGAAGTCAGGAGCTCAGCTAATGATGTAGTCAAGAACTTACCTGATGATGTTGTCAAGAGCACATATGATGATGCAGTCAGCAATGCTATGGTGAACTTATCTTCTGAGCCAGGAACTGATGGTCTAAGCGAGGGTCAAGGGCAGGACACTCACACCATAATTTGTCACGATGCACCAACAAGCTCGAAACCTGGGAAACTTGGTCAGGCGAATGTTGGCAGGCATGAAGCAAAACTGAACTTACTGCGGAAAGATAAAACATTGTGCAATAACACAGGGGTCAAGGAGCTCCTCAATACCAAAGTTCCCAAATGATTCGACTAGGCTGCTGGAATATTAGAGGGTTAAATGACCCACTCAAGCAACGCGAGATCAGACACTTTGTCAATAAGTATAAACTCAGTGTGGTTGGAGTAGTGGAAACCAAAATTGCATCCGCCAAAAAGACTGACCTGCAGAGAACCCTTCTAAAGGAATGGACATGGCTTGACAATAACGATATCTCCATAGGAGGTAGGGTGTGGCTCGGATGGGACCCTACACGAGTCAACATTACCTTGATATCTAAGTCCGCTCAAGCGATCTTTATTACAGCAAAGTGGTTGAATGGGTTCGAATGTGTGATTTCGATCATATATGGGAGCAACTATTACCTTACACGGCAGCATCTATGGAGTGAAATTGTAGACTTTGCAAGTGTTAACACTTTACCATGGACCTTACTAGGAGATTTTAATGCAATTATGCATACCCAGGAGCGAGTGGGACGGACAGACAGCCTCTGCAGGCGCTGGTGACTTGCTGAATTGCTTAATCCAGGCTGGGTTGTATGACTGCAAATATAGTGGCAATTATCTAACTTGGAGCAACAACCAAGCAGGGGCCAATAGAGTTTCCTCAAAGATCGACAGAGTTCTTGTCAATGGCAACTGGCTACAACATGCCCCTAACATGAGGCAGAGTTCCTTAATGCAGGTATCTCGGACCATTCTCCTATGACTTTAACTCTTTATAATGATAGTAATCGAGGTCCAATGCCATTTAAGTTCTTTAACTATTGGGTTCATGAGCACGACTTTTTCAAAATTGTTGAAGAAGCATGGCTGGAACGGATCGATGGAAATCCTATGTATCGATTGGTGCAAAAATTAAAAAGAGTTGAACACTGTCTCACTGCTTGGAGAAAGGCTGGATTTAACAAAGCAAGTACACAAGCCGAAATGGCTAGACAACAGATGGTGCAGGCCCAACAAGGCCTGCATACTCGAACTCTACAATCTCTAAGCATCCCTGTCTCTCTGTTACATACGGAACGAGAAGCGGTTAGAGTATATGCACGAGCTTCGCGCAATGAGGAATCCGAACTTCAACAAAAATCCAGAGCACAACTTTTTGTGCAAGGGGATCAAAACAACAAGTACTTTCATGGGTATATTAAGGAGCGACTGGGCCAGAACAGGATCCTCAGTATTAATAACAGACATGGCGACAAGCTGGAGGACCCTGATGCAACTGAGGCTGAATGTACCTACCACTTCACATACATATTTGCGGGGGTATATGACTGTGACTATGACCGGTCGATTATTGATGGACTGGAACTCGATAATGTGCAGACAGATGACATGGGGACAGATTTTATGAAGGAAGTCACGAGAGCTGAAATTGTGGAGACGCTCTCTATGATCGACTCGAACAAAGCTCCTGGACCAGATGGGTTCTCCTCCGTCATTTTCAAAGCTACTTGGCGGATCATAGGAGATGATTTTACTGCAGCAATTCTGAATTTCTTCAGGAAATCAAAACTGTTGGGTCAGGTGAATGCTACTTTAGTCACGCTAATTCCTAAAGTTATTAATGCTTCTTCCTTTAGTGATTACAGGCCAATTGCATGTTGCAATGTCCTATACAAATGCATTACCAAAATAATCACAAACAGAATGAAAGAAGTCGTCCAAACAGTGGTGAGTAACTCGCAGTCAGCGTTCATCAAAGGAAGACACATCCAGGATAATATTATGTTAGCACATGAGCTTGTACGTAATTACCACAGGGACCGTGGCCCTCCCAGATGTGCAGCGAAGATCGACCTCCGCAAAGCATATGACATGGTTAGGTGGGATACAATTCTGCATCTATTAGTGAAGTTCAAGTTCCCAGCAGGCTTCATAGTTTGGATCAGGGAGTGCATCACTACTCCAAAGTTCTCTATTTGCCTCAATGGATCCCCGAAAGGATACATACGGTCCACGAGAGGGATAAGACAAGGATGTCCCATGTCCCCCTACTTATTCGTAATGGTGATGGAAATATTGCATGCACTACTCAAGACAAAGGTGCGAGAAGGGACATACAGCCTACACTATAAATGCAACGACCCAGAAATCACGCATCTTAGCTTTGCAGATGACTTGATCGTCTTCTTCCAAGGTAATGGGACCTCTGCGGCTGCGCTTGCTGATGCCCTCCGTGTTTTTAAAGTGTGCACTGGACTAGAAGTCAATTGCAACAAGAGCACATTATTCATGACCGGGATCAATGAGCAAGACACACTCGCTATCCGCAGTCACTTACCATACACAGTTGGATCTCTCCCTATTAAATATCTAGGGCTCCCATTAATATCTTCTTATCTCTCGCACCAACAATGCACCCCCATTGTGGAGAGAATCAAAAGGAAGATGTGCTCTTGGAAGAACAAATTCTTATCCTATGCAGGCAGAGTCTTGTTGATCAAATCAGTCCTCGCAACCATGCACATCTATTGGACCTCATGCTATGGTCTACCAAAGCGAACGCTGAAATCGATAAATGGGGCACTGAAGACGCTCTCCAAACTGAAGAAGTGGGGCACAGTTTCATCACGGATGGCAGCAAGAACTTCATTGGTGTGTGAACAACTTCAAAGGTAGTGATACCAGCATGTTGATCAGGAGAGTTACCCTCAACGCCACTGTGTACCACATTTGGACAGAGAGGAATCGACGTGTCTACCAACAGGCCCGCATAGAGGGCATCGAGCTAGTTAAACGCATTTATGTAGATGTGCGGCTGAAGTTCACTGCTGCTATCTGCTCCACTGCAGATAGTCCATCAAATAGGCAGCTCTTCGCGAGATGGAACCTCGATATGACCTATACGATTCCTAGCTCAACTACGTGTACATGGGTCAAACCTGAGGTCGATTGGATCAAGCTTAATTCTGATGGTTCATTGCGAGGAACTAGAGGTGGATACGGTGCTATCATTCGGGACCACAATGGCGAGGCCATCTCAGCATGCACTGGCGAAAACAAAGCCCACTCCGTCATCAAACATGAGCTGCAGGGACTGGTAGTGGGTCTCAAACTAGCAATATCACATGGCGTCAGGAAACTAGAAATATGTACTGACTCCAAGAGCGTCTACCACCAGCTGACAAATAACAAAAACGTTTCATGGGACCTCAGACACATTCATCACAGGATCAGAAGAGAGTTACAACAGATAGAGTGCTACAAGATCAGCCATCAGTTCCGAGAGGCCAATAAAGCGGCTGACTACCTATCCAAGATATACCCGGGCCACGTCTTGATAGAAATCATTCCTAGCTCCTTTGCCGAGGACCTTAAGAAAATTGTGTATGAAGATAGTATAGGAACGACATATTCACGACTGTAACTCTTCATTTTTTCTTTAGGTTTGGGGATCCTTAACAAACCCTAGCTCAATTTTCAAAAAAAAAAAAAAGATCTAGCACTTACATGAAAATGTCAGCATAAACAATAAAACAAGCATGCTATATTACCTTGAGAAAAGAAGCTTGCACAATTGCTACTGTCGAAATCTAGAAATCATGGCCGATCAAATAATCACCTTCCTCAATAATTTTCACATGATTTCTCAAATTGAAGTAGTTTTAGATAGAATTGCACAAGTCAAGAAATAGAACATCTCATGGGTGCATAAAGAACTAACCAAAATATATAAAGAAAAATCACATTAGACCGTACATTTACAAAGAGACACCACCTATCTCAACAGAGACTTAGGAACTGAAGATCGAATCTTGGAGAATTCTAATAGCTTTCAATACTTTGGTTTCACTTCTGGAAACCAAATAATCACTTGGAAACTGTTGTAGCACAGAATATTGTAGCTAGTTCGTAAAACTAGGAACTGAAAAGAACTGGCACCGTAGACTAAACGATACTGAAAAGAAAAGAAAGCTCATTTGATATATCTGATGATGGCTTGTCAGGGTGCTAAGGAATGAGAGAGGAAATGGACCAAGCCCGAAGTGGCTCAGACTGTGTGACACAGTGACATGAATATGTGGTAAAATTCTTTAAAGACGGTGCCAATGATCGGTTTATGTATCTTGTAGAGCAAAGTACATTTTGAGTACTGGAATTTGATGTTCTCTGTTAGCCTTTGCCCCCTCTCCTAAAAATCTTTTCTGCCCCCGTCAATTCTAAATTTCTTATATAGCCTATAGTGCTTAAGTAGGTCCCATATTATTTTTTATTATTATTATTGGAACCTCCGGGATGGAGGGACAACTACTGAATGTCAAACCTTTATTACTTATCAAAAAAATTTACAAAACTGCATCGGGAGTACATTACGACATTGACAGACAAATAAATCAAAAGAAATTCAAAGCTTCTAAAGCCTATTTTAATCAAATCCAAAAACCATCTATTTTTAACTCATTCTATTTAACAAGTTATTTCTTGGCCCACTCAATTTTAAAATATCCTTTGAAAGTATACAAATATAAGTAGGGCCCAATTTTTACTTTTCACTTGAATCTTTAAAGCTATAATCCAACCCATGTTTCAATCTAATTTTATAATGTAACTCATCTTGATTTTAATGTCCAAATTTCCAAACTACTTAATGAACAGTTCAATATAGATAATTTGTCATAATTTTTAGTTCTTCTCAACTCCTATTTTTATTATAATTTAGGAGATATATTTTCTCGTAATTCTTTGAAAAAAAAATCGTCATAAGAAAATGTACAAAGAAGGAAAAAAATCATTTTATGTAGATTTTGATATATAATGCCTATATAATCATCAAAAAAGTTTATATCCAAAGTTTATAATTTTTCATAATATGAGATATTTTTTGTTAAGTGTTTATCAAATTTTTTTAATATATATATATATATATATATATACCTGGGAAAAATCCTAGCTTCGCCCATGTTAGGGAGGGAGATAGATCAAGTGGAAGTTGAGTTGGAGCCTTAATAGCCCAGGAAAGACTCAAGAGGATAAACAATTACTGATGGAAGAACACTGAAGAAGTTTTTCAAATAGATCAATCAAAAGTTTCTTTAATCAGTGCCAAGTGTTTGGTTTGATTGATTGTCATTTCCATAAGGGAGATAATTGGTAATGGAATGTGCAATATCAAAAGATCTTACAACACATATTGTTGAAGATACACACAACATCAAGAGATTGCCTTAACAGCCCTGGTAAAAACTTTGATTGTGTTTTCTTCCTACATGACAGTATTAGGTATCAGCCGAATGGAGGTTCCACAATAGGCAAGAGCTCAATTGTATTTTTTTTTTTTTTCTAAGTTTTTTCATCTCATTATCAGACAGTTTAACTTCAGAGGGGAAAAAAATAGTGATCAAATGTTTAGGTTTTCCATGGTCTTTAGAAAAATAATGTCTCACCTCTTATGAAGGAGATCATGAAGCTCAAAGTTGTCTTTGTGAGTAATAGCATCTGGCGGATTGGTAATGGGAACTCAAGTTTTTTTGTGAACAACTGGAATCTTATGACTGTTTTTTTGAGATCAGGAGAGTTGGAGACTCGAGATATCTGGCCCACGATGGCGGAGGTTTGTAATGGGGACTTTGGTTTGGTTTCTCCAGAGGTTAGAGACTTGGCTAGAACACTTTTTGATGACAGATTTAAGGGAAAGGAACAGGACAAGGATTTTTGTATTTGGACCCCGAACCCAGGTGGAATGTTCACCACTCAATCAACTTATGATATTCTTCGTGATAAGAAGTGTAAATCCACTTTGTTTAACAAGATTTGGTGGCCTATTTTACCGTCTAAAATATCAGTTTTTGTTTGGAAACTTCTTTTAAGAGGCGTCCCAGTTGATGGGGAACTCCATAGATGTGGGATAAGTTTAGTTTCTCGATGTCATTGTTGCGTCTCACCAAGTGGGGAAACTTTACGTCATCTTTTTTGTGGATGGTTGCCTGGCTAGAGGTGTCTGGAGACATTTTGAGACCATTTTTTATGTTCATTTAAGAAGACCGACAGAAATTTCGACCGTGTTGACAGTTTGGTTTAGGAGAGCCAATAAGTACTCTCAGGTTTGACTATTATATTTTTTAACGCCAATGTTAATCTTTTGGGAGATCTGGAGACAGAGGTGTCGGAGTGTTTTTGACAATGGTAAGCCAAGTAAGATGATAGTTATTTTGTTAGTTAGGAGGAATCTTCGTTTGGCAAATTCCTTTTTGTCTCCCAAACGTGTTAATGACAATAAGAAGCCCCTTGTATCCATTGGTTTTCCTATAGTCCCGATTATTAAGAAGTGTAATAGAGTTGTCTATTGGAATTTTCTCCAGGCGGACTTTGTGGCACTTAATGTATATGGTTCGTCGAGGAACAAAAAGGCGACAGCAGAAATTATTATCAGAAACAGTTTGGGTAATTGTTTGGTGGCTAAGCAAGTGGTTCTTGGTGAGGGATCAAATAATTTTGCGGAGGTTAAAGCAATAATGGAAGGTCTTCTTTTGTGTCATAGGCTTTAGTTGGTAAAGGTTTCTCTCCAAACGGATTCTAAAATTGTGCGGGACTGGTTTTATGAGGATTTCAAAGTTCCTTGGTTCATGGAAAATGTTTGGCAAGAGATTAAGCAATTGACGCCCCATATGGAGGTGAGATGTAGACATATAGTTTGACAATTTTAACATATTATAAAAACTCTACAACTAATGTAATGTACACTGACATATTTGAAAATAGGAGTATTTGACCATTAATTTAGCTTGGCATGACTTATTTAATTTTTTCATTATACCTAGGTGCGTACAAATTGGAACCCTATCACATCCTAAGTTTTTTCATTGTGCCTAGGCGCGTACAAATAGGAGTATTTGACCATTAACAAGGTTTTCAAGTTGTGTTTATTAGATAACTAAGAGTACTAAAATATTTGTGTTTTGATGAGGTTGAGAATCGGTATCAATTGAGGGTTTAAATTGGTCGAAAGTTACCCTGTTTTACGTTTTTTTCGTTATGAGTTTGAGTTTCTCTATTATGTTAAGTTATGCATAGTTATTGAATTTGGGTTTAAGGGTTTCAACTTTGAGGGGATTTTGAGAGTTTTCGATAGAGATGGAGGAGATTTGCAAGAGATTTGAGTTTGGGGAGAGATTAGCAAATATTTCGAATGGGGGAGGGAGGAACCATTGTTGATTTGAATGGTGAGGGAAAAAATAGATGATTTTTGTTTACATAGGTGGTGTGAGAAAGAAAGTAGGTGGTGTGAGAGAGTAAAATGGTGTGAGAAAGAGGAAATGGTGGTGTGGTGTAGTCGCTGCCATATTAAAAAGGTACACTATCTTACATAATCAGTTTTAGTGGAAAATTTTTACAATGTTAAGTGTAGGGTAATGTGACAACTTTATGAAAATCAATTTATGAAAATCAATATATGAGCAATTACTGTGTAGGGCATTTTTTTTAACCACAAATACAAAAGAAATTAAAGAAAAGCCAAACTTATGGTACTGAGGGATGAAATTGTTAATTAAGTAAAAAATGAGGTTGTTGATGGCAAACCCCATTTGAATTAAGACAAATCCCTAGTTTTACTTATTTAGTCATGTATGCCCATAACATTGGTTGTTTTAGGGTCACCTCCCGTAATTGTTGGTAGGGTTGAACAAAAAATCGACTAAACCCACCGAACCGATCAAAACCAAATTGATCAGTTCGGTTAGGTTCGGTTCGGTTTCGATTTTAGAAAATTCAAACCAATATGGTCGGTTCGATTTTCGATTTTTATGTGATTTTGCTACTTTCACTGTCTCGAGAACCGAGGTTTAGAAATAGTTACAGTTAGCTTAACCGTGACAATTGGGGAAGGAATTGTTAATTAAGAGTTCATAACAAGGAGGTACGACAAAATAAGCTAAAAGTCAATATTCTCCTTAATCCAAATGGGGTGGGCTCTGTAGGGCTGAAAACCGAACCGACGGTTCGGATTTTCACCTAAACCGTGAACTGAACCGACTTAGGTCGGTTGTAAAATTTTCAAATCGAAACCGAACGGACCATTAACAAAATCGAACCGATTCTAATTTATGCAAACCGTAACCGAACCGACTAAAATCGAACCAAAACCGAAATAAAACCGAACCGACCGACTATTTTAAACATATTGTATTATTCATATATAAAATATATATTATTTATTATACATATTTGGTCGGTTCGGTTTGGTCGGTTAAAATCACATAGAAACCAAAAACCGAACCGACCACTTCAGTTTTGAGTTTTTTAAAACCGATCCGAACCGAATTTAAACCGAACCAATTGGTTCGGTTTAGATCGATTCGGTCGGTTTGATCGGTTTTTTGTTCAGCCCTAGGGCTCTGCCATTATGGCCCCGAAAAAAAATCTGGTGTCTACGATGGTCTAGTAAACATTTGACTCAGAAACTTTGGAATAAACCTGTATATCAAATACAACACATTAATTGTTATATACATTACAATATATAGAATATAACTGGTCTAATACTCATATTATAAAGGATGTCACTTTACATTCTACATCTGACTAAATACATCTCTTTTTATTTACTGGCTAGAGGAGTAATAGAACTAGATTCTCCAATTTGATTCTCACGATCGTACACGTGGCAAACATCATCCATCACGAGAACCATGTGTTTTGTTTTAGGTTTGACCCGCAAACCCTGGGAAGGCAGGTCCGGCCCTCAGAACCGATCACCATCAGAGGCTCGAATCCAGACCCAACGAATCTCTCCCTTGAAAAAGAGAAACGTTACGAAAGAGACGAGTCATGGCGGGAATTACTGCTCCAAGGACGTATCTCAATGAAGGACAAGACTATTACAAACAACGTCTCCCCTCAAACCAGTTTCCTTTTTTCAAAACTAATTAATGCTTTTAATCACTTAATTCTATGTTTTCAAAACCATTTTCCTTTTTTCAAAAACCAATCAAGACTTTTCATCACTTAATTTTATGTTTTCAAAACCAATTTCCTTTTTTCAGAACCAATCAAGGCTTTTAATCACTTAATTTTATGTTTTCAAAAACAGTTTCCTATTTTTCAAAACCAATCAAGACTTTTAGCTGTGGGACTACTATGGGAACTCAATTTATCATATTTTTTTCTCTATTCTTGCTCCATTAGATTTACAAGGGAAGGTAAAGAAGATGAAGAAGACGGTTTCATGGTTAGATAAGATATTCCATCATGTCATAGATCGAAGACGAGAAATGATTAGTGAAGGGAGTAGATTTCAAAGAAGAGAAGGATTTTCTGCAAATATTGTTACAACTTATATATCATCCAGAAGATCAGAAGGCACCCTTCACCCTTAACCACCTTAAGGCCTTATTTGTAGTAATTCTCAGTCTTCTTCTTTAGGATTGTTACTTTTATTTTTGAGTTTGATGCATTATGAATATGAATTGCATGCCTCTAATGGAGCTTCTCCACTTTCATTGATTTGTAAAAAGGAAAAGTCCGACATACTTTCCAGAGACTCTAGGCTCAAGTTGACTTTATTAGTTTCAATATTTTAGGCTCTTTTTTTTCTGAAAAAAATTACTTATGTAGTAAGCATGGTAAGAGTACTCAGGGTTGTTAATTTTAACAGGATATAACATTAGCCAGGACCAAAACAACATCAACCATAGTGGAGTGGGCCATGGCAGAGTTGATCAAACAACCAGAGGCGATGAAGAAGGTCAAACTAGAACTCGAGCAAGTGGTGGGGATGGACAACGTGGTTGAAGAGTCGCATTTGTCAAAATTACATTATCTAGATGCGATGGTGAAGGAAGTACACCGTCTACACCCTGCAGGTCCTCTCTTAGTTCCACGACGTGCAAGAGAGTCGTGCATCATAGGGGGGTACATGGTCCCTAAGGGTGCACAGATCTTTGTTAATGCATGGGCGATTCAAAGAGATCAAAAGAATTGGGATAATCCATTGGAATTTCAACCTGAGAGATTCTTTATGAGAAACGAGTGGGACTTTGGTGGCAATGATTTTCGTTATCTTCCATTTGGGTCAGGAAGAAGGATTTGTGCTGGAATTCCCATGGCACAGAGATCGGTAAATTACACATTGGCATCCCTTCTACATTCATTTGACTGGGAATTGCCGAAAGGAGAAATACTTAATTTATCAGAGGCGGCTTTCGGGATAGAACTGGCAAAGAAAACACCCCTCATTATCATTCCCTCGCCTAGGTTGTTAGATCTAGAGTTGTATGCTGAATGATGCAGTCTTTCCTTGTTGTTTTGTGTTCTGAATAACCAACTGAACAAGGAGACTACGATCTCCTAGCCATTGTATTCCCTCTCCTAGCCATTGTATTCCCTATCAGAAAGGTTTTATATATCCAAACTACTTAAGTCACGCTGGGCTTAGTAACAGTGATTTAAGTTTATTCAACGCCCATTTCGAATTTCTTCAAACAATTTCATATTCTGATGAAAAATCAAGGAAATGTATACACTTCAAGTAGAAACGAGCTTGACGTTTGACGAAGCAAACCTAAAATAAATACTTCCAATAACATGCTGTGGATGAAGAATTTTTGTATGTATGTATGGAAGAATGACACTGGGCATAAACCAAGAGAAAACAATCCAACAAGAATGGCCAAACATTACACAATGAAATTCAGAAAAAAAAAGTCTCCAAAGTAAACGAACTTTGCTCGAATTGATCTCTAGAAACACAACTATACTTCATAAACTATCAACTCGTGGGTTTTTCTCCACTTAACAAAAAAAACATTTAAATAAATAAATAGAACAAAAATGAAACATTTGAGTTTACTCAACACCCATTTCGAATTTCTTCAAACAATCTTCATATTCTTATGAAAAATTAAGGAAATCTATACAATTAACTTTAAGAGAACCCCACACTGAGTTTTCATCATAAACCCCAAATCAAAAGCAAATGGTACTTCAAAAACTTGTAAATACGACTTCTATCAGCTTAAAATTCATGAATTTCTAAAGGACATACAGCTATTACAGAGTAGAGTAAGTAAGTGTTAGGAGGTAAGTACCGGTAACTGGAAAAGAGAAGGTGCCAAGCGTTCACCTAAGAATGAATTGGAAGAGAGGGAAAGCGATGTCATTGAACTCTGAAGCGCAGCCATTGTTATTTCTCCTCGGTCACACTGGTTCTATCTACTCTCTCGTTGTAGAAGAGATAAAATGAATTGAGTTCAATAGAGGAGAGAAGAGGAGAAGACTGTTGTTTGGATAAAGGAGATAAATGGGTGCGCTCTTTAGTGTGGATGCTCTCAGAGGGTAACAATTAACAAATGACACCCACAGGCCTCCACACAAATTGTTGGTCAAGTAGCCCAATGGGTTGGGGGGAATAAGCCTGATTGGATTGGGCCTGAATATACATTCCATGCAATGGATACTTTCCCAACCTCACCTCTCGAGGCTATGGATCATACAAAAAAGCTCAGATATAATTTATGAGTTTGGAGGACATCATTAAGGTGATCTACACATACAAAATATGTGGTTTTTGAGCTAGCCACCATTGGAGAGATGAGCGTACTGTCCTACATTGTCATTATAGGAAACTTAGATTTGGACTCCAATTCTACCCAATATTCATGTTTTGAATGTATCACCCAAAACATGGAAATCACCTGATGACAAAAAATTCAATGCAATCTTACCCCCTCTAACTGATTTAAAATTCTCTGTTACATATCAGAATTACCAAGCTTCTCCATTCCAAACCCATGGGAATGAAAGTCATGGAGTTAGTAAAATTATTCAACAGAATAATTACACTAACATTCTGCTCTCAGAATTAGGAGAAAAATTAGTTCAAGATCAGCTTGTTACTGATGAATTAAAAAAGAAACAACTAGCTGATAAACAAAGTAAAGAAACTAATGAAGTAAGACAGACACAGGAAGTCAAAGCAAATAATGTTTTCTTCCAACCTCCTGCACCCATTGCTCAGCATACGTTTACTTCCTCTAGTCAATTACTCAAAGAAATTGATGCTAAACTTGAAGCATTAAAAATGGATTCAAGGCTCAAAATTAATACTTTATCAAATCCTAACTTTTCAGCTATGGATTCTGATATTAGTGAAGATTTTGATCCAATGACAGAATTGGATAGATTAAATTTTATCCCTTATCAAATGAATCCAATTCGATATGCAAAGCAATCCCAAAAACCACCAAAATGGCATAACCCAATGCCTACAACAAGAAATTTTTATCCAAGACCTTCACTGCCATTATAGGAAACTTAGATTTGGACTCCAATTCTACCCAATATTCATGTTTTGAATGTATCACCCAAAACATGGAAATCACCTGATGACAAAAAATTCAATGCAATCTTACCCCCTCTAACTGATTTAAAATTCTCTGTTACATATCAGAATTACCAAGCTTCTCCATTCCAAACCCATGGGAATGAAAGTCATGGAGTTAGTAAAATTATTCAACAGAATAATTACACTAACATTCTGCTCTCAGAATTAGGAGAAAAATTAGTTCAAGATCAGCTTGTTACTGATGAATTAAAAAAGAAACAACTAGCTGATAAACAAAGTAAAGAAACTAATGAAGTAAGACAGGCACAGGAAGTTAAAGCAAATAATGTTTTCTTCCAACCTCCTGCACCCATTGCTCAGCATACGTTTACTTCCTCTAGTCAATTACTCAAAGAAATTGATGCTAAACTTGAAGCATTAAAAATGGATTCAAGGCTCAAAATTAATACTTTATCAAATCCTAACTTTTCAGCTATGGATTCTGATATTAGTGAAGATTTTGATCCAATGACAGAATTGGATAGATTAAATTTTATCCCTTATCAAATGAATCCAATTCGATATGCAAAGCAATCCCAAAAACCACCAAAATGGCATAACCCAATGCCTACAACAAGAAATTTTTATCCAAGACCTTCACTGCCAGACATGCAGTATGAAGAACGCCAACTTCAAACCTTTGGTTCTTTTTCCTCTAAAGACTTATATATTTGGAATATAGATGGTCTTTCAGAAGAAGGAATTTTAGAACTAACCCAAGAAATGGTTGTGATGGCTTCCACCCATCGCGCTGAAAATAATGATGATTTTACCATTGCTACTGTCATCATAGCAAGGTTTTCAGGCCTTATTAAAGGATGGTGGGATAACTATCTATCCCTGGCAGAAAAAAGAGAAATTATGCAAGCCGTAAAAATAGGACCAGATGGTCTAGCAATGAAAACAGAGAATGGTCAGTTTATCCCTGATTGTGTTCCAACCTTAATATGTTCAATTCTCAAACATTTCATTGGGAATCCCAGTGAATTCCAAGGCAAAGCAAAAGACCTCCTCATGATCCATAAATGTCCAACCCTTAGTCATTTTAGATGGTATAAGGATATTTTTATGAAAAAGGTTATGCATCAACCAGATGCATCCAATCCGTTTTGGAAAAGAAAGTTCATATCAGGACTCCCTGAGATTTTCGCAGAAACTATTCGTGGAAAACTCCAGGACCAATCCCAAGGAGATATCCCATATGATCAATTAACCTTTGGAGATTTAATCTCCTTTATCAACAAATGTGCCCTGCACATTTGCAATGATCTTAGGTTAAAAAGACAGCTCAAAAAACAACATGTTAATGGACCTAAGGAATTAGGAGATTTTTGCCAACAATATGGCTTTGAAGATTATCGGGCCCCTGCCTTAGCCCATAAATCTTCCAAACAAAAATACAGGTCTCATCCTGCTAGACAATTCAAATCAAAAAAGCCTTATGGTCCAAAACCGCCCAAAGATTTGGATAAATACTACAGTAAGCCCAAAAGACATGGGACTCACAAGCCCAAACCAGCATACAAAAAACATTTTAAGCCCACATCAAAGCCTGTTTGCTTTAAATGTGGAAAACCAGGCCATTATGCAAAAAACTGTAGCACAACCCAAAAGGTCCAGGCCCTTGAAGCCCCTGAGAACATTAAACAAATGTTTCTCAATGCCCTCTTAGATTCTGAAGTTGAATCTTCTGATGAAGATCTTCAGCTATGGAATCTAAATCAATCATCTGATTCAGACATATCAGATCACTCTGAGACATGTGCACCAGGAGCTTGCCATTGTCATCAATCCAAAACCATCAATATGTTGTCCAACTCTAAACAATCCCAAATATTGTTAGACTTTGTGGATAAAATTGATGATCCGAGTCTTAAAACTGAATACCTTCAGCATATTAAGACTTCCTTAACACAGCCTCAAGCATTACCTGAAGTAATTGCTCCCTTCCACAATCACAAGGATATTATAGATCGGTTTAAACGATCTATTTCTTCATCTTCCCCTGTCAGCCTTTCTGATCTACAATTAGAAGTCAATACAATAAAAAAGGAACTTACGCTCCTTAAACAAAATCAATCTTTAATCAATCTTCAAATTCAAACTCTCCAAAATAATCAAACATTACCATCCTCTGATAAAGAAGAATTCATTGGTGAACCTTCTTCTAAAGAATTGGATGACTCCCAATTTTTAAATAATATCAATCAAAAACAAAACCTACCTCATCAAGTAACTATCCAAAAATGGTACGTTGTTATAGATTTGTTTATTCAAAGTGAAACACTCATATCAGTTATTGCCTTGATAGACTCAGGAGCTGATATGAATTGTATCAAAGAAGGAATCGTTCCTTCTAAATATTTCAAAAAGACAACTCAGAAGTTGTACACAACAGACAACTCACGTCTTGAAATATTTCACAAACTCCCAAATGCCCATATTTGCAAAGACAAAATTTGCATCAAGCAACATTTCCTCCTTGTAAAAAATATGGAACAAACAATGATATTAGGAACACATTTTATCAATTCAATCTCACCCTTCACAGTTTCTAAAGATGGAATTAAAACCTCATATTTAGGAACAAACCTTGAATTTAAATTTCTATTCAAACCAGAAATTTATGAACTTAATCAAGTCACTAAAAAAGTTTATTTAAACTTTATTTCACACAAACAACAACAATTAAATTTCTTAAAACAAGAAATTGAATACAAAAGAGTTGACACTCAACTTCATGATCCCAAATTGCAATCTCAAATTATTCAATATCAACAACATCTCCAAAAGGAACTTTGTTCCAATCTTCCTAATGCCTTCTGCATAGATCACATCATGTTGTCCGTCTTCCATATGAACCTGGGTTCGATGAACGCAAAATTCCAACAAAGGCTCGCCCCATTCAAATGAATAGCGAACTTATGGAATACTGTAAGCAAGAAATCCAACAACTGTTGGACAAAAACCTTATCCGACATTCCAAGTCCCCTTGGAGTTGTGCAGCCTTCTATGTTAGAAAAGTTGCTGAACTTGAACGAGGAAGCCCCAGGTTAGTTATCAATTATAAACCCCTTAACCAGGTTTTACAGTAGATAAGATACCCAATTCCTCATCAAAGAGATCTTCTTAAAAGACTCCACAATGCTTGTGTCTTTTCTAAGTTCGATCTAAAATCTGGATTCTGGCAAATCCAAATCCATCCCAAAGATAGATATAAAACTGCTTTCAATGTACCCTTTGGACATTACGAATGGAATGTAATGCCCTTTGGTCTCAAAAATGCTCCCAGTGAGTTTCAGAATATCATGAATGATATTCTCTCTCCTTTTTCTCAATTTACAATCGTGTATATCGATGATATACTTGTTTTCTCCGAATCAATTCCAGCCCACTGGAAACACCTTTATCAATTTGAACATTGCATTAAGAAAAATGGATTAGTTTTTATCTCCCACTAAAATCAATCTATTCCAAACAAATATCCGATTTTTAGGTCACAAGATTTTCAATGGCACGGTCACTCCAATTTCTAGATCAATTGAATTTGCAGCAAAATTTCCTGATGAAATCCGGGATAAAACCCAATTACAAAGATTCCTTGGATCCTTAAATTATGTTGCAGACTTTTACAAAGGCCTCCGAGTTTTACTTAAGCCCCTTTATAGTCGCCTTAAGAAAAACCCAAGCCCATGGACTGAAGCCCATTCTCAAATAGTCCGTCAAGTCAAAACCCAAGTTACCAATCTTCCTTGTTTAGGAATCTCAGATCCCAAGGCTTTTAAGATTGTCGAAACAGATGCGTCTAACCTAGGGTATGGTGGTATTCTGAAACAGCGTCTTCCAGACTCTTTGACAATCCAATTGGTCTGATACCATTCAGGTATCTGGAACACAGCACAGAGTAATTATTCAACTGTGAAAAAAGAAGTTTTAGCAATTGTTTTATGCATCATAAAATTTCAAGATGATTTAACAAATCAAAAATTTCTTTTACAAGTTGATTGCCAATCAGCAAAAGAGATATTAACCAAAGATGTTTTAAATCTTGTTTCCAAACAGATCTTCACCAGATTGCAAGGACTTATTTCTGCATTCGATTTCGAAATCAAATATATAAAAGGAGCAGATAACTCTCTTGCAGACTTTCTCTCTCGAGAGTTCCTTCAAAAATGAGTTCTTATCAAAACTCATCTCCAAAGCAGGCTCTTCCTGCCAAACCTCAAACCAAAGCCAATTATGCTAAGAAGCCTTCTACTTCTCAGCCTCCAAATCCTCTTTCATATGCTCTTCAATTATCTCAAAAGTTTTCTCCTCTCGGTCAAGTCGCCGAATCTGGTTCATCCATGACCAGTTTTCCAAAGCCTAATCAGGCACCCCTGCCATATATCAATAAGACATATTTCGACTATAACTGTATAGTTGAACCTTGTCTGTATGCTTTGATCTCCGAATCTCAAAGCATTGCTAGAAATCTGTTCTCCCCTGACCAACAGTTTGAGGAAGCAGATACTTCAAAAACTAGAGAATTTTATGAATTCATCTTGGTTGACTCTGATTCAGTACTCATAACCCATCATTATGATGATGATCAGAAGTCTCGAATTACCTTCTCCAAGTGTCAGATCCTCAAAATTCTGACAGAAGCAGATTGGGGCCAAGTACCCCGATATCACAAGAAGTTCTCCCAGAACTTTACCCCTCAAACTTACAATTATCTTGACTACAAAAATGCGTGGTTAAGAGCTTTCTTAGTCAATTCCCAGAACAGTGGCCACTCTTGGTTCTTTCTGTTCTGCAAGAAATTCAATCAAAAATCTCTCCCATTTTGGTTTCAACACATTTGGTGGAGTTTCTTTGGTCCGGTTCCTGACATTCTTCCTCCCACAGTTAAAGAAGGATGGAATGTCTTCAAAGAAAAGTATCAGCCTCCCATTCCTGTAACTGAACAGGTTTTATCAGTCTGGTTCTTTATTAGATTTAACTTAGCATGGATCATGTGTTGGGATTACATCTGTTCTCACCTTGATTCTTCACTAAGTCTTTCAAAGAATAAACCTCAATGGTTTTGCCGCCGCACCAAAGTCAAATGGTGGCAACGGTTCGACCACTCCAAAGTTACCAAAGAAGGTGTTCTTGCCTTCTTCTCCAACAAAGAGGTGTCTCATACACCACTACCACAGATTATTCCTCTTCCAGAAACATCAAGTGCAAAGCTTCTTAAACAGCAAATTAGGCAGCATATTCTTGCCAAACCCACCAGAGCTCAATTAATGGAAACTCTGTCCCAAATCTGTTCAGACGAAGCAGACGAAGAAGACGATCCAGCAGTTGATCTGAATGAAGATGATTGTTTCAACATCTTCGATCCTCGAGATCTTTAATGGGCCCACGTCCATTATCAATGGCAGCATCTGCCAGCTCCATTAGGGATGGCAACGGGGCGGATTGGGGCGGATTTGAGCAAATCCATCCCCGCCCCGCAAGGGATTTCGGGTCCCCGAAACCGCCCCGCATATCCGTTTATCATTTTTTTTTAAAACCATCCCCGACCCGGACAGATAGGCGGATATCCGCCCCGCCCATTTAACCCGAAAAAAAAACAGATCTTAAAAAAAAAACAGATCTCAGAGTCAGATCTTCAAAACAAAAAAAAAAAAAATCTCAGAAATTAACAAGACTGTTTTGCCAATCTTATTCCACTTAACTAATTTTATCCATCTAATTATATATTTCATTCATTAGATCAAAAGAATTATAACAACAAATTACAAAGGATCCATACAAATATTACAAAAAAACATACCAAAAAAAAAAAAAAACGATCTAAAGAATGATCTGAGATCAAAGATCTAATTACAAAAAACAATACAAAAATTTGCAAAAAAAAAACTAAATTTTGATCTAAAAAAATCAATCTCTGGATCTGATGAGATCTGGATCAGGATCAGGATCTAAGATCTGGATCAGGATCTAAGATCTGGATCAGATCAGGATCAGGATCAGGATCAGGATCAGATCTGGATCAGGATCTAAGATCTCAGATCTGAGAAGAAGGGAAGCCTTCGCTGCCTGTGAGAGAGAAGAAGGGAGGTCTCTTGCGGCCTTCGCTGTGAGTCGCTCGAAGGGAGGTTGCTCGGTCGCTCGCGGCCTTCGCTGTGAGTCGCTCGAAGGGAGGTCGCTCGTAGGGAGGTTACCCGAGCGAGGTTGCTCGAAGGGAGGGAGGGAGGGTTGCCTGAGCGAGGTTGCTCGAAGGGAGGGATGGTTGCTCCCTTGCTCGCTGTTTTGAGGGAGAAGAAGGGACGGGCTGCTCTCCTCGACTCCTCTGGCTCTGGTTTGTGATTGTGGGAGCTGAAAAAAAGTAAATGAAATTATGAAAGTGATTGAGAGAGACTCAGAGAGAGAGGTGGTGTTTAGAATTTTTTTTTTCCAGCACATAAATAGTTGAGGGTATTTTTGTAATATCCACACTTAAACGGATATCCGTGGGGCGGATATGGCCAAATCCGTATCCGCCCCGAATATTTAACGGATGTTGTTTGGATAACTGTATCCGCCCCAAAATTCGTTTAAGCATATCCAAAACCGCCCCAAACGGATTGGGTGGGGCGGATATCCGTGAAAATCCGCCCCACTGCCATCCCTAAGCTCCATGTCAAACAAAATTCTTTCGGCCACAGTCTCCCGACATCCCGACAATATATTTCCTTTATCAAAAGCATCCATGTGAAGCTATAGTCAAAGTATCTCCAACAGTACCTGCCGACAGTCCTCCAAACAGTACTTGCCGACACTCAAAAGGTGAACAGTCAAAGCACTAGCAACAGTTCTCCTCCACTCAATCAAAGAGATAAGCATCCAGCTAATCAAGGTAGCCTTATCTCTTCTCCCTTCTTATCTCCTCTCCCTCTATAAATAAGAGCCAAGTCTTTGAGGAAGACTTAGACGCAATTAGAACCCCATCTCCTGTTTGTATCCCCTAAGCATAATATTGTATCCGCCTACCTTCTTCCTTCCCTTGTACATTCTTCTAGTAAGTCTCCTCTGTAATCTTTTATCTTTAGTTTCAATACATAAGCATATTTCTATATCTGTGTTTTGTTTTTACAAAATCTATTCTTAAAAGAAGGTATTGGACTTGGTTGAACTAATCAAACCAATTAGCTATCGGTTCGTCCGGCGAAGTGGTTGAGACTGTTCTCTTGGACAATACAAAGAATAGTTCTTTAAAAATGCATGATTTAATACTTGCTTTGTAATTATCTCTGTATATCTTCTTCTGCTTCTTTCTGTTCCTGTTTATGTTATTTGGTCATTCATTGCCTTAGCAGCACGTTGTCCTGGGTAGAATTGGTATCATTATAAGAGAGGTTGTTCTAATTCTTCTTTGACCAGTGAAAGCTATATGTTAATCCTCTATCCTTCTCTAATGGTCATGGAGTGCCTTTCATTTCCAATAGTACTATTCACTTTTCTCATCCTCTTGATGTTGAGGTTGGTGAAGAAAGGAATGTCATTCAAAATTCAACATCCAAATTCAAAGATGCCGCAAGGACCATGGAAACTACCACTCATACGAACCATTCATCATCACTTCCTAGACTACCACACCAGTCACTTGGAAATCTAGCTAAGAAACATGATCCCCTTATGCACTTACAGCTAGGCGAAGCACCACTATGGTCATCTCTTCGCCAAAAATGGCCAAAGTAGCCTTTGTTAAATGATGCAAAGATAAACAAGCTTCATATCATTGATTCAGGAAACGCTTAAGATAGCCGGAGGATTTTCTGTGGCTGATTTATTTCCCTCTTTAAAATTCCTTTATTCATTAGTGGTCAGAAGTCCAAGGCAGATTGATTACATCAAAAGTTTGATTGAATTACCGGAGACATAATCAAAGAACATGTAGTAAATTGGAAGGGTTCGAATCCCGGACTTTTGATATTATTCGTCACAAGTTTATCAGCTAACCTAGAACGGCTACTCAATTGTTAATATTAACTTCTTTTTTATTAGCATTGACTGATCAGAATCATTTCCATAGTCTATTTTCATTTCTGCTAAGGCATGAGCCTAGTAAGGTCTATAATGCTTTGTTTTACATTTGATTTTTGGAATGAACATCCTTTAATAAAATAAATAAATAAATGACACATGATACAAATATACTATGTCCTAGCTGACTTGGTCTCGCGAATTTAACTTTTCTTTGCTTTGGTATTTGAATACATTGTTAAAAAAAAAGTACACCAAGTACTTAGTTAAAAAAAAAAGTCATTTTAGCAATACACATTATGTTGTGGAATTTTTAATCAAGTAGACTGTGTAAGATTGTGTACCTTGTTTAGTATATGTTGAAAGAACAACTTGTATTAACCAATCTTTGTTTTTAATTATGAAATCTGTATGCCCTTATTCGAGATAGTGATCATGATAATGAAACCTTCGATAATTCACATCGTATTAGTCATTAAGCGTTCAAACAGATTTGGAGGTGGTTCACTGATCTATATATTAGTACAGAAATTGATGATGATAACCATACCAGTAACAACAAATTAATTTTCAAAAGATGATGTATAGTACAATAATACCTCCCCTCTTTCTAGTTGGCTTGGTATTGTGAGTTCAGTTTTTCCTTGCTTTGATATTTGGGTTGTTATATATGAAAATAAAAATAAATAAATAAATAAAGACATAGTACAATAAATATTATATATATGGTTGGTTACTGTTACAAATATGTACCATTTTATCCTCTAAATTTAGATTATTTATTATCAAAAAACTGTCATTTTCAAATACTGTTAATTATATCTAAGCGTCTAACATAATTTATTCAAGGCCTTTAATTATATGTAAACTATACATAGGCCCTTAAAATTATAAATAATTATTTTGTTTAGAATTTAAATACTAATTTTTATAAAAGATTGTAATAAAATAAAAAAATAAAAGGTTGTATTAAAATAAAAAAAATATTGAATTCGCGCACGTAGAGTGCATCGACACCCTAGTATCAATTAATCAAAGTGGTGAAAATCATTTGGCTTAATTTCAAAACTTATTTGTCTAATGACTTAACAAAACATCTTATCAAAATGAATTATCTCCTTCTCTCTGTAGTTTGAAAATAACAAAAAGCTCTTCTAAATTATTTGGGTGCAATTTTATAGGTTTGTTTTGTAAATTAAGGACCCTACATACACATTATTAAATGAAAACTATATCATTTGAGCTCCGCTTGAGTTGAAGTTTTTAGCAAAAATTAATGACTATTAACATAAATAATGTATCAAAGTTTCAACTTGTTTTGATATGCATGCCTTGAGATCCGCGTTAAGTGGGATAAAGGAAATTTATCTATTAATACCACGAAGTGAACGATTGCCCACCTTGAGAGGTACACAAGATGGTCAGTAGGTCACCTAGCACCAGTGTTCTAAAAATCGCTAGGCGCTGGACAGGCGGCGAGCAGGTGCCTAGCGCCCAGGGGCCTAGGCGGTCTTAGGTTTTGTATTATAAGTTTAATAATTTACAAAAGTTAAGCATAATAATTTATCAATTACATCCAATTTAATGCCAATATACATATGCAAAATTTAAAAACATGAAAAATTAACAATCGTGAACTAAATTTATTAAAACTCAAATGACTGAAGTTGGTCATGATGGGTACTTTATATAAATTTGAATTTGTGTACTCTTTTATTTTTCTTCAAATTGCATAAATAACCTCAGTTATGTTTGATAAAATCTACATTAGTAAAATTGGTACCGCAGATCATTTGAGAATTTCATTAAGTAATCATCATTTGCTACATTTAGACATATACTGAATAAAAAACAATTAAGTAGTTTATTTCTAAAAAATAGGAAAGGAAAATAAAATAAGAACACAATCAGCTTTATTAAAAAATAAAAAAATTAAAAAAATTAAAAAATAAAATAAAAATCGCTCAGACCGCCTAGAGTCCGCCTAGATCCCGCCCAGACCCGCCTAGATTCCGCCCAGACCCACCTAGACCCGCCCAGACTGCCCAAAACCGCCCAGACTGCCTGCCCAGCCATTAATCTGAGTGGTTTTCCACCTTCTAGCGCCTAGGCGGCTACCTAGGCCGATTTTTAGAACACTGCCTAGCACTCATTGTCCAAGACTATTCGGGTGCTCCTTAAACACTCACAAATACCGTTTGATGTGTCCAAATCTGTCCATCCAAATATCTTACCTACAAAACAGGGTTAGATTGCCAAAGACCACCTATTTGGTGGGCGATGACACTTTGATGCTTAAGTCAGTTAGTATGTGTGAGAGAATGAATTTGGACAGAGTATAGTTCAATTATATTTGCATACCTTTCGTCGACTGTCCCCTTTACTTTATATAAATATGCATAGTTAACTGCGTACGTGACTTAAGCATGTAGAGCATGAGGAGGGGAGACATTTCTTACAATGATCTCCTCTTTTATTGAGATGCGTCTTTGGGGGAGTGATAAAAGTCACTTTAGCAATACACATTATGTTCTGGAACTTTTAATCAAGTGGACTGTGTAAGATTAAGATTGGGAAAATTCTAGGGGTCGAGGGAGGGAACGAGGGAGGGAGCGAGGGATGGGTGGTAGCCACCCATCCGCCCCGAGATAAGCGCCATTGCGCATCTCTAATCCGATGCGCTTATCTCGAGGCAGATGGGTGGTTACCACCCATCCCTCGCCCCTTTCCCTCGCTCCCTCCCTCGCTCTGTAGCAAAGCTCTTAAGATTGTGTACCTTGTTTAGTATATGTTAAAATACTCAAATTCATCTTTGCAGAAGCATTTCTTCTTCAGTGTTGGTTGAAAGAACAACTTTATTAACCAATCTTTGTTTTTAATTATGAAATCTGTATGCCCTTATTCGAGATGGTGATCATGTATTGTAAATTAAACATGCATGATAATGAAACCTTCGTAATAGTAATCACATCGTATTAGTCATTGACCGTTGAAACAGATTTGGTGGTGGTTCACTGATCCTTATATTAGTACAGAAATTGATGATAATAACCATACCAGTAACAACAAATTATTTTTCAAAAGATGATGTAGAGTACAATTGAAAATGCTAGGAAACCATGTCTTTGCAATCATGGTGACATGGCGTGATATTGAAAGAATGATGAAATTTCCAAAATATTTATGTGTATCTCGAGGTTGTAAAAAAAATCCTCTAAAGATGCCACATCATCCAAATTACAAAAGATGATTGCAAACCGGCCTAATTCCCTAACCTCACTCATAGAGTACAATAATACCTCCCTTCTTTGTAGTTGACTTGGTATTGTGAGTTTAGTTTTTCCTTGCTTTGATATTTGGGTTGTTATATATGAAACTAAAAATAAATAATTAAAGACATAGTACAATAAATATAAATAAATATATATATATATATATATATATATATATATAATTACATAATCATGGTTACTAGTTATTAAAATTGTACTTCTTTATTTATGATATGCCATCAAAGGTGACCACTTTGTATTTGTATTTGACCATAAAAAAAAACTTTCAAAAAGGTCCATTGTGGGGTTACCGATTATACTTGTATACTCATCTGCTATCTTACATATTGATCAAGACATGTAAGTCGAGTAACTTAAAATCTTACCTAAACTTCATATATTTCTCTAGCCAGTCTTGTGAAGAAATTAATTTAGTGAGATGTAGACATATAGTTTGACAATTTTAACATATTATTAAGAAATCTACAACAAGTGTAATGTACACTGACATATATAGTTTGACAATTTTAACATATTATTAAGAAGTCTACAACAAGTGTAATGTACACTGACATATTTTAAAATAGGAGTATTTGACCATTAATTTAGTGAGATGCCAACATATAGTATGACTATTTTAACATATTATTAAGAAGTCTAAAACAAGTGTAATGTACACTGACATATTTGAAAATAGGAGTATTTCACCTATAATTTGGTGAGATGCAGACATATAGTTTGACTATTTTAAAATATTATTAGGAACTCTACAACATGTGGAATGTATAATGACATATTTGAAAATAGGAGTATTTGACCATTATAAGGTTTAAGTTCTGCTCGATCTATTTATGAGTATGAAGCAAAGCCAAAAAAATAAAGGAATAAAATAGCTTTGATGGCAACTCTTACCTAAACTTCATATATTTCTCTAGCCAGTCTTGTGAAGAAATTAATGTAGTGAGATGTAATCATATAGTTTGACAATTTTAACATATTATAAGAACTCTACAACAAGTGTAATGTACACTAACATATTTGAAAATAGGAGTGTTTGACCATTAATTTAGCTTAGCACGACTTATTTAGTTTTTTCATTATAACTAAGTGCATACAAATTGGAGCTCTATAACATCTTTAGTTTTTTCATTATACCTAGGCGCGTACAAATAGGAGTATTTGACCATTAGCAAGTGATTCAAGTTGTGTTTATTAGATAACTAATAGTACTAAAATATTTGTGTTTTGATGAGGTTGAGAATCGGTGTCAATTGAGGGTTTAAATTGGTCGAAAATTACCCTCTTTTACATTTTTTTCGTTTTGAGTTTGAGTTTCTCTATTATGTTAAGTTATGCATATTTATTGAATTTGGGTTTAAGGATTTCGACTTTGAGGGGATTTTCAGAGTTTTCGAGGGAGAGGGAGAAGATTTGCAAGAGATTTGAGTGTGGAGAGAGATTTGCAAAATATTTCGAATGGGGGAGGGATGAACCATTGTCGATTTGAATGGTGAGGGGAAAAATTGATGGTTTTTGTTTACATAAGTGGGTGTGAGAAAGTATGGTGGTGTGAGAAAGAAAATAGGTGGTGTGAGAGAGTAGAATGGTGTGTAAAAGAGGAAATGGTGGTGTAGTGTAGTCGCCGCCATATTAAAAAGGTACACTATCTTACATAATCAGTTTTAGTGGAAATTTTTTACAATGTTAAGTGTAGGGTAAGGTGACAACTTTATAAAAATCAACATATGAGCAATTACTGTGTAGGGCATTTTTTTTAACCACAAGTACAAAAGAAATTAAAGAAAAGCCAAACTCATGGTACTGAGGGATGAAATTGTTAATCAAGTGAAAAAAGAGGTTGTTGATGGAAAACCCCATTTGAATTAAGACAAACGCCTAGTTTTACTTATTTCATCATGTATGCCCATAACCTTGGTTGTTTTAGGGTCACCTCCCGTAATTGTTGGTAGGGTTGAACAAAAAACCGACTAAACCCACCGAACTGATCAAAACCAAATTGATTAGTTCGGTTTAGATTTTGTTCGGTTTTGATTTTAGAAAATTCAAACCAATATGGTCAATTCGATTTTCGATTTTTATGCGATTTTTCTACTTTCACTGTCTCGAGAACCGAGGTTTAGAAATACTTACAGTTAGCTTAACCATGACGACTGGGGAAGGAATTGTTAATTAAGAGTTCATAACAAGGAGGTACGCCAAAATAAGCTAAAAGTCATGATCATCTTTAATCCAAATGGGGTGGGGTCTGCCATTATGGCCCCGAAAAAAAACCTGGTGTCTACAATGGTCTAGTAAACATTTGACTCAGAAACTTTGGAATAAACCTGTATAACAACACATTAATTGTTATATACATTACAATATATAGAATATAACTGGTCTAATACTCATTCTCAAAGATGTCACCTTACGTTCTACATCTCACGAAATACATCTCGTTTCATTCACTGGCTAAAGGAGTAACAGAACTAGATTCTCCAATTCGATTCTCACGACCGTACACGTGGCAAACATCATCCATCACGAGGACCATGTGTTTTGGTTTAGGTTTTACCTGCGAACCCTGGGAAGGCAGGCCCAGCCCTCAGAACCGATCACCATTAGAGGCTCGAATCCAGACCCAACGAATCTCTCCCTTGAAGAAGAGAGACGTTATGAAATAAACGAGTCATGGCGGGAATTACTGCTCCAAGGACGTATCTCAATGAAGGACGAGACTATTACAAACAACGTCTCCCCTCAAAACCAATTTCCTTTTTTCAAAACCAATTAATACTTTTAATCACTTAATTCTATGTTTTCAAAACCATTTTCCTTTTTTCAAAACCAATCAAGGCTTTTATTCACTTAATTTTATGTTTTCAAAAACAGTTTCCTATTTTTCAAAACCAATCAAGACTTTTAATCACTTAATTTTAAATGAATTTGGTGATACTTTCCTAGAAAGTCCTAAGCATGACCTGAAAGTAAGACAAAAGTAATATTCTTTGTCTCTGTTTTGTTCTTTCATGATATCATTTTCTTTCAATCCACTACGCCATTTGCTAGTCAAACAAATCTTTTTCTTTTCCTTCCAAAACTTGTAAATGTCTTTAGGAGACAATGGAAAATTCTCTGTGGAAAATGTTCCTAGAGAAAATACTCTTCTAAAAGATAGTAATCTTGCATTATCTATTAATATTCTTTAGGAACATTATCTAAAAGCATAGAATAATGTAATAGCTATTCTTTGGTACTCAAACCTTATAAATAGAACACCCAAAAAGATCTTCAAGGGTATCCTTTCTCTCATTGAACTCCTTTCATTTCTCACATTATTCACTTTTCTCCTCTTGTAGACTTTAGCACTTTAGAAATATCATCAAAGTGCTGACACAGTCTTAGCTGATCACAAATCATGATGATCCTTGAAGCCTGGTCATGGTGGTGCAAGAAAAGCAATGGAACAGAGAGTTACAGTACATTCCTCTCCATAGTGTTTTCATTAGCACTATTCTCTGTAGCATGCTATGTTTTACTGATCAAAAGATCAACCAAAAAGAAGGTCCCTTTTCCCCCTGGACCTTGGGGTCTTCCAATACTTGGCAACCTCCCATTTCTTGATCCTCAGCTCCATAGCCAATTAGCCCAATTAGCTCAAACATATGGTCCTGTCATGAAGATTCGATTAGGGTCAAAGGTTTGTGTAGTCTTCAGTTCCCCTTCAGTTGCAAAGGAAGTCCTTAAAGACAATGACATCATATTTGCTGACCATGACCAGACATCTGTGGCGTTGGCTTTCTCATATGGAGGTGTTGACATGGGTGTATCACGCTACAATGATCATTGGAGAATGCTAAGGAAACTATGCGTAACGGAGCTCATGAGCAATAAAAAGCTTGATGCCCTCTATGGTTTAAGAAGAAGGGAGGCAAGGCACATGGTCAACAAAATTTATTCCAGGATTGGGTGCCCCATTGATGTAGGTGAGGAGGTTCTAGTCACAATGTTTAACTTGATAGCAAGCATGATGTGGGGTAGTACACTCGAGGAGGATGAAAGAAGGCGTGTTAATGCAGAGTTCCGAGAAGTAGCCCAAAGAACTGTTGGATTACTAGGGGAACTCAACTTCTCAGATTTTTTCCCTGTTCTTGCTCCATTTGATTTACAGGGGAAGGTAAGGAAGATGAAGAAGATGATTTCATGGTTTGATAAGATATTCCATCATGTTATTGATCGAAGACGCGAAATGGAAAGTGAAGAAGGAGAATTCAAAGAAGAGAAGGATTTTTTGCAAATTTTGTTAAAGCTGATAGATCAAGAACATCAGAAAACACCCTTCACCATAACACACCTCAAGGCCTTATTTTTGGTAATTCTAAGTCTCTACTTTCTGATTCTCCACATTTGTTTTAAGGCATTATTTTTGCTTGTCATGATAAGAGTACTAAATCAAGGCTGTTAACTTTAACAGGATATGATAGTAGGAGGGACCAAAACTACATCAACCATAGCACAGTGGGGAATGGTAGAGTTGATCAAACAACCAAAGCTAATGAGGAAGGTCCAACAAGAACTCGAGCTAGTTGTGGGGATGAACAACGTGGTTGAAGAGTCGCATTTGTCAAAATTACATTATCTAGATGCGGTGGTGAAGGAAGTACACCGTCTACACCCCATAGGTCCTCTATTAAGCCCTAGATGTCCAAGAGAGTCGTGCGTCATAGGTGGCTATATGGTCCCGAAGGGATCAAAGATTTTTGTAAATGTGTGGTCTATACAAAGGGATCCAAAGTATTGGGACGATCCATTGGAATTTCAACCTGAGAGATTCTTTATGACCAAGGAGTGGGATTTTAGTGGCAATGATTGTCATTATCTTCCATTTGGGTCAGGGAGAAGGATTTGTGTTGGAGTCCCCCTGGGTGAGAGATCGGTAGCTTACTTGTTGGCCTCCCTTGTGCATTCATTTGACTGGGAATTGCCAAAAGGAGAAACGCTTGATTTATCTGAGACTTTCGGAATAGAACTGGCAAAGAAAACACCACTTATTGCCATCCCCACGCCTAGATTATCGAATGCAGAGTTATACACTTAAAAATGCTTTTTGTTTAATTGGTGTTTTATAATATGTGCTCTAAATAATCAACTGAACAGTGAGACTTGTTAAGACAGGTGATCATCTGTCCATTCTACTCCCTATCAGTTAGTTTGTGGAGGTCAGGCCTAGTTTATTAATTTGTCAAAGATCTCAAAAATGTAAATACAATAATGTAATCAAGTGTATGAATAATGATAATGATATTTCACTTTAATGATTAACTTAATGGTTAGGGGATTTTGAAATCCCAAGCTCACTTGCATTTTCAATGTTGATTGGCAACTCAAAGGCAGAGGTTATAAGTCTATGTCCGGAAGCACCAGGTTCGAAGACCAGGAAGATACTGTTGACAAGATCTAGCATTTACATGAAAATGTCAGCATAAACAATAAAACAAGCATGCTATATTACCTTAAGAAAAGAAGCTTGCACAATTGCTACTGTCGAAATCTAGAAACCATGGCCAATCAGATAATCACCTTCCTCTTTAATTTTCACATGATTTCTCAAATTGAAAAGGTCGGGAACGGAGTTGCTGCGAAGGAATGTGTTTGCGCAAAAGATAGGGAGTAAGAAAGATTACAATGCGGTGAATCTCGACCCTGTAAAGTGCTGGACAGAGTGCTCTGTCCTGCTCTATGTTTTTCCTGGTTTTTTACTAGTTTGGTTTGGCCACAGTCCTGGAGGGCAGGTGATGCGGGATGCAGATTTCCAGCAGTGACGGGGGTGTCAAGCAGTTGAACAGGTTTTGATGAATATGGACAGTGGCGTTGTGGATTCCGGTCGGCTGGGCAGAGTGCGCTTCCTGGACAGATCGCGGTCTGCGAATTGATGATTTGTTTCAGTGCACAATGAGGTTGCATCCTGTTTTGATGGCAGCTTATTGCAAGTTGCTTTCTTACAATTTGCAATGTGCTAGTTGCATTAGTGTGCAAGGTTGCTGGACATGCAAGCTGGTGATATTGCAGTTTTGGTTTTTATCAATTTTGCAAGACTCATTTGGTGTTTTTGTAAAGGTCTTGGTTTATTTACCTATAGTTCCAGGTATTTAGGCCTAGTCCTAGGAAAGTTTCTTTCATGGACTGTGTTTTTTAAGTTTTTGGTTTATGTCCAAATGTTTTTATTTTTCGGGTAAAGTCGTCATGTACTCCTGACATGTGTAAAAGAATTTTTTCTCAATAATAAAGGTCTGGCAACCCAAAGTTGCCCCTCCCCACTGGAGGTTTAATTAAAAAAAAAAAAAAAAAGAAAGATATAATTGCACAAGTCAAGAAATAGAACATCTCATGGGTGCATAAAGAACTAACCAAAATATATAAAGAAAAATCACATTAGACTGTACATTTACAAAGAGACACCACCTATCTCATAGAGACTTAGGAACTTTTTTTTTTTTTTTTTATTTATTTATTTTTTTTTATTAAAAACCTCCAGTGGGGAGGGGCAGCTATGGGATGCCAGACCTTTATTACTAGGAAAAAATTTTGTTACACATGTCGGGGGTACATGACGACTTTACCCGAGATTGAAACCAATGAAAATACATCATTAAAATCAATAGAAAAAAAAAACTCTCCTAATTCCTACACATTCAATTACATATTGTATAGCTAAAAACATACTAGCACTAAAAGAACATAATGCGTCAACCATTCTCTATCACAAGTATCAGATTAACGCCAATGCCAAATTGCACCATTGCTAATCACCTACGAGCACGCACTGTCAGAACAGCTGCAGCTGTATTACAGCAGAGAGTGCATCCGCCACTGAGTTAGTCTCCCTGAACACATGTATACAGTACCACGTCAATGCCTTACTCATAGCCCTAATCTCCCTCCACCAATTGCTAAGAAACCAGGGAATACTAGCTTCTTGGCAAATCCATCGTTTAACCAACATAGAATCTGTTTGAATCACACAATTTCGAATTCTCAGGTTAATACAAAATTTTAGACCCTCAAACAAGGCCCTCGTCTCGGCAGAGTTATTTGATCCTTCATCAAAACAACACTGACAAGCTGCTACAAATTTGCCCTCGTCATTTCTGATAACAAATCCGCCAGTTGTCGTATTCTCCACACAAGACCCATCCACATTTAGCACATACAATCCTATAGGAGGGAAGGCCCAATATAGTACCCGAGGAGGAGACATGTTTACAATTTTTTCATGTATGCCCAACCTACTGAGCAATGCTCCATTGGTTTCCTTTCGTTTAGGAATAAAAAATTTTGCCACGCACTTAATCCAAAAATGAACTTTAATAATCACATAGCATGGCGAAACCTCCTTTCCTTCAAATTTTTTTTTTGTTTCTCTAGATCCAGATTTCCCATAGGATGAAAAGTGGATGAGGGTGCCTGACAACGAAGATTTCTTCGCTTTCCTAAACCATGCCTTAAGCATTGTGTAAACTTCAACTGGTCTGTGAATGTGCATGTCAAACACCAAATCAAAGTGTCCCCACACCCTTCTTGCTAACTCGCTATCCAGGAAAAGATGTTTCATAGTTTCTTTCTCAGAATGTAAACATCATACACATTTAGACGCGAGTAGGAAACCGATTCTTCTAACTTCACCATCAATAGGTAAAGTCCTTCTAATAATTTTCCATATGAAAATAGAGATTTTAGAAGGCAATAAAGGATGTCATATCCAATTCCAAAAGTCATCTGGTGTCCCTCTAGCACCTAGAATTTTGCAAACTGAACTAATCGAAAAGCCACCATCATTGTTTGGTACCCAAATTCTAGTATCTCGGTCACCAACTTCACCTTGCACTATTGTCTTGTAGAGCTCTTGAGCTTTTCTTTGCATATCCGGGTTTAGCATTCTGAAATTTTCCTTATGCATTTTCCGTAGGGAAGGCCATTTGTCATACGTCACCACCACCTCATTTTTGCTGAAAATTCCATCCTTAGCCCATTTTTCTTCAAAGAAACTCACCGTGCCTTTAGAGATCCGCCATGTGGAGTTTTCAACTATAAAATCTTTGTGCACCATCAATTCTTTAATGAACGGAGATGCCCCAAATTTAAGCTCTTGCTTTCTGATTGGAACCCCATCTTGCAAATATTTACGCCTTAAATAAATTGCCCATAAAGAGTTGGTAGTTATAAGATTCCAAAGCGACTTAATTCGAAAAGCTCTGATGATATCCTCTAAACTCCTAACGTTTAGACCACCCTCCTCCTTTGGAACACTGATTTTATTCCAAGCTATCCATTTCCGCTTATGTCGCCCTTCATGATCTCCCGAAAAGAAGTCTGCAATCATTTTCTGAATAGATTGCAGGACCTTAACAGGGACGACTGTAGCTGCGATGGAATAAATTGGCATTGACAGTAAGACATGTCTTATCAACGTCAATCTACCCTCTGGCGACAAAAGCCTGGCTTTCCAACCCTGAATTCTCTGCTGGATTTTATTGACTAAAGTTTCAAAGAAAGAAACTCTACATCTACCTTGATAAATAGGAACGCCAAGGTATGTGAACGGAGATTGCTTGTAGACAAAGCTTGCCTTCAGTTTGATAGCAATTATTTTTTCTGCACGGACTTTTTCATCAATAATGAAATAGCTTTTTTCAATATTAACTTTCTCTCCTGAAACCTGACAATATCTATCTAGAAACTGCATACATCCTTCAATGGACTTTTTCCTGCCATTCAAAAAGATCAATGTATCATCAGCATACAAATGGTGGGTGATCGGGGTGGCCATCCTGAGTGTGTGATAAAAGCCAATTTCTCCTATACGAAAAGCCCGAGAGAGCCCTCTGCTCAGCACTTCTGCTGCAATAACAAATAGAAGAGGGGATAGCTTGTCCCCTTGGCGAAGGCCTCTCGAAGATTTAAAATATCCGTCATAATACCTGCCTTGCATCAACACCGAGAATCCGCAATGAGTAATATAGTTCGAAATCAGGTGACATATTCTGTTATTGAATCCGAATCTGTGCAAGACTGACAAGAGGTATCCCCATTCAATTCTGTCATACACCTTTTCCATATCCAATTTAAATATTATATTATTTTTATGGACCTTTTTCCCAATCTCTCTCATCATTTCTTGTGCCAACCCAATGTTTTCATAAATGAGTCTCCCCTGAACAAAGGCTCCCTGCTCTAGAGAAATAATATTTGGGAGAAACTTGGCCAATCTCAGACTAAGAATTTTGCTGAAAATTTTGTATACCACATTGCACAGACTAATAGGCCTAAAATCAGAATAAGAGATATGTTCTGCAATTTTAGGAATAAACGCCAAAAAATTGGAAGAAAATGTACCTGGCAGCGCATGACAAGCAAAAAATTCCTTCGCAGCTTCCCAGACGTCGAGGCCAATAATATCCCAACAATCCTGAAAGAATCCAGCTGTGAAGCCATCCAGACCCGGGGCACTATCATGGGGAATACTAAAAACTGCTTGCCTGACTTCCTCTTACTCTGGCCGCAACATGAGTGTATCACAATCCTCCTCTCGTATCAGACTCGGAATGCAATCCATGAGTTCTGGATCATCTTTATGCTCTCCCAATGAAAGCAAGGATCCGAAAAAATTATTAGCTTTCAAAATAATATTTCTCGGATTCGTGATTAAATTCCCCGCCATATCATGAATTTTGGTAATAGCTCTTTTTTTTTGTTTGGCTTTAACTGATGTAAAAAAGAATTTAGTGCATGCATCACCTTCTTTAAATTCCTTTTCACCTGATTTTTGTTTCTAGTAGATTTCCTCTCGCACCAACGCCAATTTAAGTTCAGCCTGACATCTGTTCAAATTAGTCATATCACTTGGATCCCAACCCTGCATTAGGCTGAATTTCAGTCTTTCAATTTCATCCTCCAACCTTCTAAGAGTATTGAAAATATTCCCAAAGTTTTCTTTATTCCATATCTTTAAAGCTCATCTAAGGCGCTTAAGTTTGGAGGCCACACTAGACATAGCCCCATTGCCTTCTACATCAACATTCCAATTTCTTTCAACAAATCCTAAGAAACCATCATGAGTTAGCCACATACTTTGAAATCGGAAAGGAGACATACCTGCTCTCTGTGACAATGGTAAATAAAGTAATAAAGGTGCATGATCCGAACAAGCTCTAAGTAAATGATCAACTCGAGCGTGCTGCATTACAGTTAACCATTCTTAATTCCCCAGAAAACGATCCAATCTAGCCCAGGTTTTGTCCTTCCCTCTTTGATTGTTACACCATGTGTATTTAGGTCCTTCAAACCCACAGTCAGAAAGCCCGCAACTCGAAATACAACTGGAGAATTCTGTCATCGCCAAAAGATTAGGAGGGCGTCCTCCTAATTTTTCGCCGCCGTCAACAATCACATTAAAGTCTCCACCAATGATCCATGATTCATTCATACCCATTGCAATGTGTTCCATGTCTTTCCATAAACTTCGCCCTTCCTGTAATGAACACTTTGCATATACAAAAGAAATGAAGAACACGATATTGGAAAAGAGAATATGAATCTTACAGTGCATTAATTGATTCGTGTTGATCAGTACGTCCACTTGTAGGTTATTATCCCAGAAGAGCCAAATTTTACCACCATACTCATCATTCGTTGCAAAGCAAGTCAAGCTCACCTTACTTGCGATCTCCATGTGTCTTGAAGATTGAATCATAGGTTCCGCAATCGCAAGTAGCCGAACATTGTTATCTTTAACCAGCTTTTTGAGTCTACATCAGGTCACCTGGTTACCAACTCCCCGTGCGTTCCAAAACATGATGTTATCTATCATTACTAACACTTGGGATAGCCATGTTTCTCGTCACTCTCCGAGACCCCACCGCCGATCTGTTCTTAGAACTTTTCTTTTTTTCTTTCATCTTGACCTCACCCGAATGGTACCCTGGATCAATCAAATTGTTCGAAGAAATTTTAGTATTGGATTCATTATCCGACACCGCGTCACGGTCTAACCTTTTACCATCTCCCTGCTCCTGAATTTTGTGGTCAATTGCGTCTTCAGCCTGGTCCTGCAAATTATCAGGGTACCTAGTAGTCTCTTGTTCTGGTCAATTGCGTCTTCAGCCTGGTCGTGCAAATTATTGGGGTACCTAGTAGCCTCTTGTTCACCAATTATCAGCTGATTCTGCTGAATCGGACTCTGTTTCGGCATCTGATCAAGCATACTCTGTTTCAGCATCTGAAATTCACAATTTTTCAGCTTGTACGCCTTTGAGTCTAGCGTATCTTGCAGTATATTAATCTCTGACTCTGATGTGATCAGTTCAGGCCCTTGTCGCTGGATGTTCCCTGGCCTCTTCAGGACCCTAGGACCGTCAAGAGCAGGCCCCTGTATCTCCTGTTGCTCCTCTGTTTCAGCAGGAATTCTCGTCTGCTGCTCCTCCATTTCAGCAGGAACTGAAGATCGAATCTTGGAGAATTCTAATAGCTTTCAGTACTTTGGTTTCACTTCTGGAAACCAAATAATCACTTGGAAACTGTTGTAGCACAAAATATTGTAACTAGTTCGTAAAACTAGGAAACTGAAAAGAATTGGCACCGTAGTCTAAACGATACTGAAAAGAAAAGAAAGCTCATTTGATATATCTGATGATGTCTTGTCAGGGTACTAAGGAATGAGAGAGGAAATGGACCAAGCCCGAAGTGGCTCAGACTGTGTGACACGGTGACATGAATATGTGGTAAAATTCTTTAAAGACGGTGCCAATGATCGGTGTATGTATCTTGTAGAGCAAAGTACATTTTGAGTACTGGAATTTGATGTTCTCTGTTAGTCTTTGCCCCCTCTCCTAAAATTCTTTTCTGCCCAATTTTGATCTTCCTAACAAGATTGCCGGTTTGGTTCACTTAGACAGGATTCATACTCCTTATGTTCGAATCACTCAATGAGGTGCGTGAAGTTATAAGTCCGGGTGCAGGGGCGAAGTGGCTTGTTTACGGCTGTTTGCTAGTCAAATTGAGACGCAGATACCCTGATTTTCTGCGCATGTTTGTTGGCACACTGGACTGTGGTGAGAGATTTGGATTGTTTTGGGGCGGGCTGTGCCCAGCAAGCAAATGCCATGCTGTGTTTTGGCGGGGTTCAGAGTCAGGAGGAGATCCTGTTAGAAAATCAGTGTCTCTGTTTTTAGTGTTCGAACGGTCACTCAGGATGGCAGTTGCAGGCTGCTACTATGGTGTTTGGCGAGGTGTTGCGAGTTCTTCCATGAGGCTACTATGCTGGCCGGTGGTATCATTTCTGGCAGTGACTGAATTGCTCAATGCATGGCAGTTCTGGACAGTGAAGCGCGGACTAGATTGGCTGCTGTGCGGTGTCTGCTTGCTGCAATTGTGCTGCCAAGTCTTGTGGTTGCAAGTTGCAATGTTATAAGTTTCAACTTGCTAGGTGCAAGTTGTTGATCGCAAGTGGCAAATGGCGCATCTGGTTTTTGCAACTTGTGCAAGTTGCAAGTTTTTTTTTTTTTTTTTTTTTTTAAATTAAACCTCCAGAGGGGAGGGGCAACTATGGGATGTCAGACCCTTATTATACCAAAAGATTTTTTACACATTTCGGGGGTACATTACGACTTTACCCGAATAAGAAAAAAACCAATAGGACTAGTCCATGCGAAACAAAAGAACACTGAACAAATCTTGCCTAAAACAAATTTTAATCCTTAAAAGATCTTACCGAAGGTCAGAGCCGCATGAAAATAGCCTTGAAACAGGAATCCGAAAATCTCTACCCAAGAAACCTTGCACAAAATAGCCACTTTCACTACTTGTTCACAAAATTCAGCTTGCCACTTGATCATTGAAACATCCTACAAAACTTGCAATTGCATAATAAACAAGCTTGCAACTTGCAATAAAATTTGCAACTTGCCATCAACAACAAACCAACTTTGCACTTTGCAATCCAATTCCTGCGAAAACAGGACAGCACCATGTCAACATTATTCGAAACCGCACACGCATATTCTGCTGAATCACTAGACAACAACAAATTATCACAACTGAAAGCTGCCCAAGCAGCAGCAAATTCCGCAAAATCAGTCACGCTGTCCATCCAGACCGCACCCCTGTTTAGTGTAAAGCAGGTCACCAAAACAGAGCACTCTGTCCAGTGAGACGGAGCACTCTGTCCAGGTTCAAACCAATCATACTGTCAAGAGACCGCACCCAATTTAGCGACCACGTGCGTTCCTTCCCCTGCGACCACTCCGCATGACCCGTATCTCTGCATTGAACTGAAGACAAAGAGCTGCACTCTGTCTAGTCTGAAACAAAGTTTGTCCCCTGTTGTTCCAGAAAATTGCTCCTCTAATTCGTCACCAAAGCTTCAACACACTCGCCGAATTGTTTCCTGTGACCCTCAAACTGCCATAAACGAATTGTACCAAAGATAACCACACTCATATAACATCCGGAAGTCTAAGATATGCCGTCTTATTCTTGTCAAGAATAATTAAGGACTTTATTCTTTTAGGGAGTGATCCCCACAAATAAGTTCGAGACATTTTCTCCACTTGTGCCAATCTAGCCAAAGCGTCCGTCACTGAATTAGTCTCTCTGAACACATGGATGCAATGCCACCCTGTATCCCTAATCATCTCTCTTATCTCCCTCCACCAATTGCTAAGGAACCAAGGTATCTTTGTTTTTTGGGAAAGCCATTGTTTAACCACCATGGAATCCGTGTGAATGACGCATTTTCGGACACCCTGATCAATACAAAATCTCAAGCCTTCAAGCAAGGCCCTCGTTTCTGCTGAACTAATTGTTCCTTCCCCAAAAAAACATTGTCTAGCCGCCACAAAATCACCCTCTTCATTTCTAATAACAAAACCTCCAGATATATTCTTCTCCCTATAAGATCCACCAACATTTAGCACATACCATCCCATAGGAGGGAAATTCCAATACACCGCCCGGGGAGGAATCATGTCTACTTTTATTTCCTTTATACCCAATCTATTGAGCAACGCCCCATTGGTTTCCTTTGATTTAGGTTTAAAATTTTTTGAAACACATTTAATCCAGTAATACACTTTAATGATCACATAGCTTGACGAACACTCCTTTCCGTCATATAGTTTTCTGTTTATCTGAATCCATATCTCCCATAGAATAAAAAGAGGAGTGAGATGAAGGAGGATACCTGATAATGAGGATTTCTTCGCCTTCCTAAACCACGCATTTAGCATGCTATAGACTTCAACCGGTCTATGTAAGTGTATATAAAAAACCAAGTCGAAATGTCTCCACACCCTGCTTGCTAACTCACCCTCCAAGAAAAGGTGTTTTGTGGTTTCCTCCGCAGATTGCGCACAACATCCACATTTAGAAGCCAACGTGAATCCAATTCTTCTAATTTCTCCATCTATGGGTATAGCCCTTTTAATAATCTTCCATGTGAAAACAAAAATTTTAGAAGGCAGAAGAGGATGCCAGATCCAATTCAAGAAGTCATCAGGTGTCCCCCTACCACCTAGAATTTCACATACAGAGCTAATAGAGAACATACCATCATTATAGAGAACATACCATTCAAGAGAACATACCATTCAAGAAGTCATCAGGTGATAAAATCCAATTTCCCCTCTACAAAAAGCTCGAGTGAGTCCTCTACTTAGTACTTCTGCTACAATAACAAAGAGTAAGGGGAGAGAGGGTCACCTTGTCTAAGACCCCTGGAAGATCTGAAATACCCGTCATACCTGCCTTGCATCAACACCGAGAATCCACAATGAGTTACGCAATTTGAGATCAGATGACATATTCTATTATTAAAACCAAATTTACGAAGAACCGCCAAGAGATATCCCCATTCAATTCTGTCATACGCCTTTTCCATATCCAACTTGAACATGACGTTGTTCCCAATCACTTTTTTGCCAATCTCTCTCATAAGTTCTTGTGTCAATCCAATGTTTTCTGAGATAAGTCTCCCTTGTACAAAAGCCCCATGCTCTAAAGAGATAATATTTGGGAGTATCTTACCCAATCTCAAACCAAGGATTTTACTAAAAATTTTATAGACCACGTTGCACAGACTAATAGGCCTAAAATTAGAATAAGATGCAGGCTCATCAATTTTAAGAATAAGTGCTAAAAAATTGGAAGAGAAACTACCTGGCATCGCTTGGCAATCAAAGAATTCCTTCGCGGCTTTCCAGATATCCAAATCAATAATGTCCCAACAGCTATGAAAGAAGTCAGCTAAAAAACCATCCGAGCCCGGTGCACTATCATGTGGAATGCTAAGAACTGATTTTTTGACTTCCTCTAAATCAGGAGACTTCATGAGTGAATCACACTCCTCCTCCCTTATCAAGCTCGGAATGCACTCCATGAGTTCTAGGTCCTCTTTATATCCTTCTGATGAAAGCAACGATCCAAAAAAAATTATTCGCTTCCAACATAATATCTCTCGGATCAGTGAGTAAATTCCCTGCCCTATCATGGATTTTTGTGATCGCTCTTCTTTTTTGTTTGGATTTGACGGAAGCAAAGAAAAATTTAGTGCATGCATCTCCTTCTTTGATTCCTTTTCTCCTGATTTTTGTTTCCAGTAAATTTCTTCTCTTATTAGCGCCATTTTGAGTTCAGCCTGACATCTATTCAGATTAACCATATCATTTGTATCCCAACCCTGCATTAAACTGAATTCCAAACTTGCAATATCATCCTCCAATCCTCTAATGGTACTGAAAATATTATCGAAAGTTTCTCTATTCCATATTTTCAGAGCTCCTCTGAGGCGCTAGAGTTTAATAGCTACTATATACATAGCCTCTGTACCATCTACCGGAGAGTTCCAGTTTCTGTACACAAATCCCAAAAAATCATCATGAGTTAGCCACATACTTTGAAATCTGAATGGGGACATACCTGCCCTCTGTGACAAAGGCAAAGAAAGTAGCAATGGAGTGTGATCAGAGCATGCTCTAAGAAGATGATCGATCCGAGAATGCTACATAAGAGTAATCCAGTCTGAATTCCCCCAAAAACGATCCAGTCGAGCCCAGGTTCTGTCATCTCCTCTTTGGTTGTTACACCAAGTATATTTAGGTCCTTCAAATCCACAATCTGTAAGCCTGCAACTCAAGATACAACTAGAAAATTCTGACATGGCCTGTGGATTAGGTGGGCGTCCGCCTAATTTTTCTCCACCTTCAACAATGACATTGAAGTCGCCTCCAATGATCCAGGATTCAGTCATACCCATAGCAATGTGTTCCATGTCCTCCCATAAGCTTCGTCTCTCCTATACTGAGCATTTTGCATATACGAAAGAAGTGTAGAAAACGATATAGGAAAAAAGGATAGTAACCTTACAGTGAATCAATTGGTCGGCGCGAATTAAAATATCCACTTGTAGGTTATTATCCCAGAAGAGCCATATTTTTCTGCCCACATCCTCATTCGTTGCAAAGCATGACAGACTCACTTTGCCTGCAATCTCCATGTGTCTTGTAGCTTGAATCATGGGTTTTGCAATGGCAAACAGCTTTTTTAATCTGCTTCGGGTCGCCCGGTTACCAACTCCCCGTGCATTCCAGAACATAATATTATCTATCATTATGAATACCTGGGGTTGTCATGTTTCGTGTCACTCTTCGGCTCCCTCCCGCGGGTCCATTCTTTGAACTCTTCTTTTTGCCTTTCGTCCTAGCTTCGTCAGAATAATGACCTGACTCTACCATGTTATTAGAGGACGTATGTGCATCTGACTCATCATCCGACAATGCATGATTTCCTGACTTGTTGCATCCTATCTGCACCTGCAAATTCTGTGCATTAACTGCTGCTTCCTGTCCTTGTTTGGTGTCGACCTGCAAACTCTTGGACTGGTAGTTTCCAGCTACCTGCGGCTGTTGCAGGATTTGAGGACTCTATTTCGTCGTTGAAAAAATCTCCTGCTGTCCGGTGTTGTCCAATGCATTTGCCCCTGAATCCATCGAAACTAGTTTGTGTATTCCTGAATCACAATGTGCCGATCTGTCCCCTGTTCTGTGCTGCACCTCGGCCCTATTTGTATCCCCTGTTTTGTGTCTCTCGCCGACCATATGTAGATCCCCTGAATTATTCGATTGATGGTCCTCTGTTTCAGGCATTTTAGACTGACCTTGTGCAGTATCTGAGTTACTATCCACCACAAAAGGAACCATCCACAGCGGGGCTGCAGTAGCATATCCTTCTTTAGACTTTGCTTCATCACATGGCTCCTTCAACATTGCAATTTTGATCTCACTGGTTGTGTACCCAGCCCCCTTTAACATATCTTGTGTATTATCAACGTTATCCTTAGTCACCCTTGTGTGTTGTTCCGCCGTCTTGCGTACTTCCTGGGTTTTTAGTTTTTCTTCATAACCCTCCCCAACTCCTTCCGAATTTTCTTCTGCAAGAACCCCGAATTTGTTAGAAGATATCACATTGTCGGATTCCTCTCCCCTTGTTTTCTCCTTGATTTCTTTTTCATGTGCACTACTAACCTCAACTCCTTGCGAATTTTTGGCTCCGCTAGTTCCTATATTTCCATTAGCTTTCATCGCATTTTTGGCCACCGCGACATACATTTGCTTTGGGACTTGAGGATTTTGTTTCTCTTCAACCGGAGTTTGTTTTTGCTTGGCCTTGTCTAGAGATTTAAATTCTTTATAGGGTTCTCCCGCAAATTTAGGTTGTTCGCTCTTTTTTCCAACCAATTTTATACAGTAATCCTTCTCATGCCCAATTAGGGAGCAATGGTCACAGTATTTGAATCCTGGATACTCAAGTTTTTGCCAATATCCTCCATATTTTGGACTCTCAAGCCATATCTTATGTGGGAGAGGTTTTGAGACTTCCATCTCAACACACATACGTGCGACCTTTGGACGAGCAAAGTATCTTGTCCCATCATCAATCCGAAGAAAGTTCCCGAAGGAATCTCCAATCACCTTCATGATTGCCGGGAGAAAAAGGCGAAAGGAAGATTAGGGAGTTCAATCCATAGTGGAGCCAACTCCGGATCCGCCCGTAGACTAAAACCTGGATGCCAACGAAACTTTTTATATCGAACTCCCCGAATCGTAAAGGATTCCTTGGATAAAACTTTCTTGACTTCATCTTCAGATTGTAAATAAACCATCACATGCCTAGGATCAATTAGTCCCATTATGAACTCTCCGGATATCCCCCAAGATCTATGAATGGAATCTCTTATCGAATCTAGCGACGACCTGAAACTGGAGAACTTCATAACGACAATATGATTAGAAACATGAGACTCACCTCTTGCAACATCCGAATCGGATAGCCTCAAAGCCGGACTTTCGTCTTTCCTAAAGGTCGTGGAATCCGTCGGCTTGTCATCAAGATCATCTTTCATCGCCTTCCCAAGAACCTGCGCAAAGGAACGCCTAGAAGATCCATCGTCCTCCTTGCCAGCCGCAGAGGCAGCCCCCTTGGCTGGCTGTTTCGCCTCCATGAAGAAACCTATCCGCCTTCACTAACGGACTAGATCTACACCCTGGATGAAGGGACAACAGGGATTGAAAGAAGCCAACCCAACAAACCCAGCCAACCCTTGATTGCGCAAACCCAGCCAGCCCTTGATTGCGAAGAAACCCAACTCGGCGTCCAGGAACAACCAGGAAACAGATCGACCAGAATCAAACTGTCCAGGAAACAACTCGTCTTGGACAAATCGCCCAGCAACTCGACTAGGAAACAAACCGTCCAGGAAACAAACCGACCAGGAAACAAATCGTCCAGGAAACAAACCGACCAGCCACTCGTTGTCCAGAATGACGTCGGTGATGCAGGAGGCGGCCGGTCGACCTAGGGATGGCGGTGGCGGCTGTAGGTTTAGTTCTATTCCACGATGGAGATGTTCTCCCAAGAACTTGGAACGGTTAAGATTGGAAGGAATAAAACTGAAATTTTTTTCCAGTTTTGCCCCTGAAATCGCCTCAGAGCAGAGCCCCTTCTCAAAAACTCATGAACGAGGTTCAAGTAGAAAGAGTTCAGTTGTGCAAATGGCTTTTGGGAAGAGTATGCAGTTGGTTCTTGGGTTGAAGCTAATTTTCTAGTTTCAAATCCTTTCTGGTTAAGGCCATTGTTTGCTTACTTATTTGTTTGTTTATGTGGCCTTGTCTTTAGGTGATTTTGGCCTATTCCTTTAATAAGGTCTTTACACTACAAGAAAACTGTATTTTAGCGACGGTCGCCAAAGGTATACAGCGACGGTTATGACTGTCGATAAATAAAACAGCGACGGTTACAAAACCGCCGCTAATAAAGGCGTCACTAGGTCATTCAGCGACGGTTTTAAGCAACCGCTGGCATAACCGTCGCTAAATACTATACAGCGATGGTTTAATGTAGCGACGTTTATAACCGTCGCTAAATACAATTTAGCAACGTTTATAAACCGTCGGCAAAATTCAATGAACAATCCAACTTTTTGCCTTTTAGCGACGATTTGCAACCGCCGCTAAATTCCCTTTGATAATTCAAATTTTTTTTACCATATAAAAATCATATTTTTTCAACCTGTAGTGTTTTCTTTTCATTGGGTGCAGATAATTTATCCAACATATGCACTACAACTTTTAGACTCAAATCAAAAATCAAATATAAACAACGACACTAAACTAAACTCATATGATATCATCATCATACATTAAGAGGAACTTTAATTTCATTTCAAAATCAATATTATACATGGTCTAGAAGAAAATTACAAATTAAAATTGTTACAAATTGTCAATGGACATAATCAAATTTTCAAAAAAACAATATTACAATCACAACAAAGCCAGTCCGATCTCACTCTGTTTTTGTTTCACCTTCCCCGTCTTTGAGGTGCTCTTTAAGTGTATGAACTTTGATTTCCCATTATTCACCATCCCATGCTGGATTCATTTCTGGCAAATTGTAGTCCTCGGGTCTCAATGACAACTCGAAATCTGGGAGGTCAGGCAATGAATTGAGAGCTCTGCAGAAAACCATGCAATTGAGAGTCCAGTTACTAAATATCCATGCATTTTCAAGTAGGAGAAAACAAAGTCTGCTTACTTCTCTTGCTCTAACAGGTAACCATACTTCTGAGATTTCTTCGATGCAATGTCTGGAATTTTGTGATACAAGTGCTTCATAACACCTCATAGTGGAGCAGCCCTGCAAAACAAGTAAACAAAGAACATAACAAAAACAATATAACAACCAAAGCTATTCAAGTAGAATGTTAGGGTGAGAAAAGAGAACTGAAATTGATTGCAACCTAGTCACTGGACTTGCAACGCAAAAGGATATTCAAAGCAAAAAGATGTTATACATATGTACCTGTAAATCTAAGATAAGCTAATATTCAAAGCAGAGAAAATGCAAAGCACAGAAAAAGCAAAAAGATGTTATACATATGTACCTGTAAATTGATTGCAAAATTCAAAGTAGAGGAAAGGCAAAAAGATAAGCTAATATTCAAAGCAGAGAAAATGATAATCATAGTTGAACAAAGGAAGGTGTTATACATATGTACCTGTAAATCTAAGACATTAAGTCAACCAAAATAGTCAAAATCAACATACCCGTCTGTGCTTCTCAATGATTGATTCCCACCACTGCAAAATCCCAAACTTGAGTAGAGTAAGTGTCCACGTCTTACTGAATCCTTAATCTTCAAGGAACAAAACATGCACAGCCAACAATGTGCACCAATACTAAGTGCATCACAGTGTACATTATCATTGAGGAATAGAAAAACAGATCACCCAGGGCGTGTTGGTGATGTCAATCTAATATCTCTAGGACTTTGGTCTAAATTCAAAACACAGGCATAATGCATGCATGCCAACAAAATCTAGCCGGTAAAACATCTCCTCCCAAATTCCAGAATCATCCATATGAATGAAAATCATGGAGTTGACAGCTAATAAACGAAAGTCAAAACAAAACAGAAGACCCTTTACATAGAAATGGGTCTATGCGGCTATGCCAATTCGGCACTAAAACTAAACATCCCTACATCATCCCATCATAACTTGAGAAACATTTTTCTCTCTTAACTTCTATTATAATTTGAACAACATACGAACTAAGACCATCTAAGTTCTCTAGAGCTCTATGAGCTATTCTCATGTACCCCGTGTAACAACCCGACCCCGGGTGAGACGGCAGAGAAACTGACGGGACTATCATGGCAGCACTTGCTTTAGAAGATTTGTGTCAGCTAATGATATATTAGTTTTATCAGAATATGGGCAACTGTCTAAAGTTTCCCTAACCACAAAAATCCCAAACTATTAACCTGCTAGCTAGTTATTGTATCGCTAGCTACCTAGTTTACCAATTAATTAAGAAGATCAAACCTACACTTTCTTGGATATTTCACTTGCATCTCCAACCAGCTTTTCTTCCTGCCTGTCCTTCTTACTCTTCCCTGAATCTTCTTCAGCAGCCACCTCCGCAGAAGATGAAGACGTCGAAGAGTTTGGGGTGGCTGGAATGTGATCAGTGCACCCAACTGTTTCTCCTGGACCACCTGGCTTCAGCTGACCAACAAGATTAATAGAAGAGAAGAGTTCAGATGAAGATGAACACGATATGTCGAAAGCTCTTACCACTGAAGTGTAGTCCATTGAACCATGGAGATAGTCAGTGAAGCTCCTCAACTACATTTGTGTGTTCAAGCAGAGAATGTGTATAGCACACTGTTGTAAGGCTCAACAACTGCAGTAGACACCTGCAATGGAGAAGACAAAAAGAAAGGTTGAGGAGAGAATGAATAAATAACAAGCACAGAAAATGAAAAATAATTACCATCACTTGTTTATAATCAATAAATACTTGCCAATTAACACGAAAAAAATTTACAATAATCAAAGTATAATGCGATGAAACCTATATTAGAATGCAAAATTCATTAATAATGCTAGAATTATATGTTTACGAGGCATTATATTGGTCATGATGCACAAGAACAACTTGACATAATAAAATGGATGGAGATGAAGTTTATTCTTACCTATCTTCTGAGATATGAATGGAGATTACATTGTCAGGAGTCGGTTCAATCTTCGAGTTGATTCTCTTGGTCTTTCCTCATCTACTAAGTACCCAACAACTTTGGTTTTTAGTTAAGCCTGTTGCCAAATGTTCAAGGCACCACTGGCCAAACATTTTCGTAGTCCTTACACACTGGAGCACAAAGAAGAATGTGATGTTTCTAGATTCCAGAATACAAACTTTTTTTATGAGTCATGCCAAGTGCCGTTTTCTTATGAAGCTTTCAGTATGCTGCTAAAACTTAAAAAATGCTTTATATCATTCAAAACTGTCCAAAAGAATGACCACTTCAAAAAAATTTCAAACGCTCTATCTTTATGATTCTGAATAGACTGTTAAAAAGAAAAGTGGGATATAGAGTTGATATGAAAACTCTCATCTCGTGAAGGGATCCACTTCATGTAAGAAGCATTGTCATCTATGCCTAAATTCAAGTTTTGAGATTTGCATGCCTCATGTTAAAAAATGCAATAGATAAATAAATGTTCAAAAACACTATTTCCCTTCTAGAAACCTAAACACACAATTATAAAATCGCAAAGAACATTATGAAAAATATGAATTACCTCCAAAGGAAGAGTAGCATGCCTCAGAACTCATAGATTTCTCAGTTGGGAGAAATACAGTTTTAACCTGTTCAATCCAATAAGAAAAGTGTTACTTATGTGGTTTAACATGTGCAATTATGCATCATATTCAATCTGATTAATGTAAAGTGTAAACATGAAAAGAATTCTTGGTGGGAAAGAATAACAGGCTACAAGAAGAATTTGACATCCTCACCGGCAATAGTAGAGCTGTGGATTGGGGATCATCTGATGACAATCCTGGGCACATGCTTCACTTTCCAATAATCTTCTCCTTTTAAAATCTTCTTGCATGTCAACGAAATAAAGAGCTTTGAGATTGTTGAGGTGAGCTTTGAGATTGTCCACGAGCTTGGTCAAAAATTTCTCTCACGTTAGCCTCACTTTCACCAAACCACATGGTAAGCAACTCAGGGCCCTTGATGCTGATGAAGTTTGCTTGACACTCACTGGCAATTGCCTTGGTCAGGAGAGTTTTCCCACAACCAGGAGGGCCATAGAAAGGGACTCCTTTTGAAGGTGACATACCAAACTTCTCGAATTTTTTCGGATGCTTCACTGGGTATTGCACCGTCTATACAAAACAGGAAGTAGTGAATAAAACAACAACAATAAAATGAAACAGAGACGATAAAACTAATCCACACAAACTTTCCCATTTACCCATTTCTAGAATACTTGCCAACATATTATGCATGTTTTGTGCCCTGATGCTCTATTCAAAACCCTTGTGTAACATATTACTAAACCACTGAATTTCTGAACCAGTTACATCAAAAGCCAATATTAAAAAATGGGTACTTTGTTTCTCCTCTCAAACCCAAAACTCCAAAGCCAACTACAATGTTCAATTTTGCACTAACATTCCAGCGAAAAGAAAAATTGTTTTCAAAAGTCATTCAAAACCAAACCTTCGGTTGTAGGAAATAATCTGACCTGATTTGTTGGGAACCTGCATTCGACTGCTGGGTTTCTGATGTGAGTGAGAGCGAATGACTCTCTATGACCTAAAAACCCCAATTCAAACCAAAATCAAACAACACAAAAAGAACAATAAAAAAACCATAAAACGATTGAATCAGTAAATCTGAGCTATTTGTACATTGGGCACAGATCAAGGTTGGATCTTGTTAATGGCATTGCAGAAAACAAGACCATTTCTCAAGCAGGAGACAAATTTGGATTCTGATGGCTGGTTCGGTAGCCCGAGCGTTCCCATAAAGGTTTCGAGCCACACCGCAGCTTGGTATCTCCTCAAAGCAGTTGAACAGTCAAAGAAGAGAGAGAGATGAGTGAATCGCTGAATCAAGAAACAGAGGAAGCAAAGCAAAGCAAAGCAGCAAGCAAAAAGAAAGATAGAGAAGAGAGAAAACCTGCTTCTTCAGCCTTTCTTGAAGCCAAAATGAAGTCGTGAAGAACGATTCTTCAAAAAGTGTAGAAACCCTATAACAAAGAGAGTGTGAGAGAGAAAGGGGAGAATTTTCTCAACATCCAAACTCAAATTGATGAACAATACCAACAACAACAAGAATCGAAATGAAAGAGGAGGTGTCGACATTCACAGAGATGGAGGAGAAACTTATCACATCTAACAAACCCTAATTGCATCTCTCACACCGAACGAATTCGACCAAGAAACACCAAAACCTAAAACTCGAAGAACACAGAATCTCTGTAAAATGAGGAGAAACAAGAATCCCTGCCTTCAAATTGAGCATAAAAGATAAGAAACAATCAATCAATTTGATGGATTGTTGTTCAAAATCACTAAAAAATCGGTCGAGTATCTCTTCTTTTGCGCTGCTTTTCCCTTTTTTGTTGATTTATTTTGTTAATAGAGTAAAGAGAGAGAGAGAGGAAGGAAGGAAGAAGAAAAGATGGAAGCAAACATTGGTGGGAGGCGGTGATAGTGGTGGTGGTGAGTGGTGGACGAGCTAAGGGGGGAAGGGGAGGATGGAGAGTGGAGATGGAGAAAACAAGGATAGGGTTTTAAGGGTCAGTTGGGTGAAAAAATCGATTTTTATTTATAACGACAGTTAAACCCGTCGCCATTAAATCAAACCGTCGTTAAACAATATTATTCTACGACGGTTGTTCCACCGTCGTTGAATAAAGTATTTGGCGACGGTTCTTTCAAAATGTCGCTAAATAACCGCCACTAACTTACCTATTTCTTGTAGTGTTAAGGCCTAAAACTCCTTGGTTTAAGCCTTGTTAGGCCTTAATTTTGGTAAAAAAGGCGTGGTGTTCATTTTTGCTTTTTGTTATGTATTGGTAAAAAAGGCAGGCCTTTGTTCAAGAACCTTTCTCATAGGTTCTCTCTTTTTTTTTTTTTTTTTTTTTTCCCGTCGTAGGTTCTCTTGTTCAAGGTCACATAGTGATTTAGGATATTGTCTTTCAAGGACCTAGCTTTTAATTTTTGTTTACGTCTAATGTAAGTCCAATAGCTTTTAATTCTCGGGTAAAGTCGTCATGTACCATGACAGGTGTATAAGTTTTTTTTATCAAGTAATAAAAGGTCTGGCATCCCATAGCTTCCCCTCTCCACTGGAGGTTTAATTTTTTTTTTTTTAAACAAAAAAAAAAAACACAATACAATTGGTCAAATACTCCTATTTTCAAATTTGTCATTGTACATTACACTCGTTGTAGAGTTTTTAATAATATGTTAAAATAGTTAAACTATGTCTACAACTCACTAAATTAATTTCTTCTCCGGACTGGCTATATATATAAGTTTAGGTATAGTTGCCATCAAAGCTATTTTATTCCTTTTTTTTTTGGCATTGCTTTCATACTCTTAAATAGATCGAGCATAACTTAAACCTTATAAATAGAGCACTCAAAACAATTTGTATGTAACTGCCACCCGTTATAGTCATCATTAATTTATGTATTAAGTTATGTTTATGAGATATATTCAAAAGTCCTGTTGATGTGAAATAAATTTAGCAGGTTATATGTACTGTAAATATAGCAGACACTTGAAATTTCCATAGACATCGGTAAGTATAGGCCTCTTCCCTCTCATAGCATTCAAAAAATTACTGAATCACAAAACTTTTTTTTTTTTATATATAAATAAACCTCCAGTGGGGAGGGGTAGCTATGGGATGCCAGGCCTTTATTACTTGAGCAAAAAATCTTTTACACATGTCGGAGGTACATGGCGACTTTACCCGAGAAATAAAAACAATTGGACATAAAACAAAAGAATTCTAAAAACAGTCCATGCATGAGACTTTTCTAACTATTTAACCTTGACAAAAAGGCCTAGTTCACCAAGGATAAGGCCTAAAACCAAAAGTGATTAAGACCTTATGAGACCTTATTTTGTTCTAGGACTAGGCCTAAAAAACCTATCCCTCATAATAAACAAACAAATAGGTAAGTAGCCAAATGCCTTAACCAAAAAACCATTTGAATCTTACACCTTGATCCCTTCAACTTGCATATAAAGCCAAAAATGCATTCCTAACCACTAATTGAAGACTGCCACTTGAAACAAAAACTGCCACTGGCCTACACAACCTTGCACAAATAATTGCAAGAATTGTAAGACCCGATTGACAATCACCATCCAGGCCGTTGCAGCCTAGAGCTTTGCCATAAAAATCCACGTAAATTCTGCTCCAAAAAAGGCTTCACCTTGCGCACAAATCCAGCCTGGCATTCCTAAGCTTGCAAACTGATGACAAATCACAGCCTCTTGCAGCAAGTTGCATTCTCTCCTGAGCCTTAAGCACCCAAACTGCAACTTGTTGCATATCAAGAAACAAGAAACAAGAAACAAACACTTGCAACAACCTGCAAGTTGCATACAATAACAACATGCAAGTTGCATAACAAGTTATAACAACCTGCAAATATCAAGCCAAGAATGTAACAACCTATTTTCAAGCTCCTTAAAGTTTGGAAATTCTTTGCATTGGCTGCAAATTGCAATTCCACATTCTGTCCAGCCTAGAAAAACAGAGCATACTCTGTTCCTTTAAATCCAGAGCAGCCCCAGGAATTCTCTCCAAACAAGCCGAAAACACTGCCGTTTGTCCAGCTCATTTCCATGTCCAGACTCTCGGCAATCAATCCTGCAAAATTCAGTCTACCAAACTCCACACAACAAAAACCATCAAACGATAGCAGCTCATCGCAGCAAATCCATTCCCAATCCATACGATCTATCTTTAACATGTTCATTTAGCATCCGCGAGCCGTACATACGCCGTCTTACTCATATCAAGAATAATTAAGGACTTTATTCTTTTAGGAAACGAGTCCCAAGAATAGGTTCTAGACCTTAGCTCCACTTGCGCCAATCTAGCCAATGCATCCGCCACTGAATTGGTCTCCCTGAACACGTGTAAACAGTACCACGTCAATGCCTTACTCAACTCTCTGATTGCCCTCCACCAATTACTAAGAAACCAGGGGATACTAGTTTCTTGGAATATCCAATGTTTAACCAACATTGAATCCGTTTGAATCACGCAATTTCGAACTCCCAGATCAATACAAAATCCCAAGCCTTTAAGCAAGGCCCTCGTCTCTGCCAAATTATTTGATCCATCACCAAAAATACACTGTCTAGCTGCTACAAATTTGCCTTCGTCATTTCTAATAACAAAGCCGCCAGTAGTATTATTCTCCATACAAGAACCATCAACATTAAGCACATATCATCCCGTAGGAGGGAACGCCCAATAAAGCACCCAAGGAGGGGACATTTTTACATTCTTTTCCTGTATGCCCAACCTACTGAGCAAAGCCCCATTGGTATCCTTTATCTTAGGAATAAAATTTTTTGCCACACACTTAATCCAATAATAAACTTTAATAATCACATAGCATGACGAAAACTCATTTCCTTCATAAAGTTTTTTTTTCTCTGAATCCATATCTCCCATAGGATGAAAAGTGGAGTGAGATGGAATAGGGTACCTGATAAGGAAGATTTCTTCGCCTTCCTAAACCACGCCTTAAGCATAGTGTAGACTTCAACCAGTCTATGTATGTGCATGTCAAACATCAAATCAAAATGTCTCCACACCCTTCTTGCTAACTCACTTTCCAAGAAAAGATGTTTCATAGTTTTCTCCCCAGATTGAGTACAGCATCCGCATTTAGACGCAAGTTGGAACCCAATTCTTCTAATTTCATCATCAATGGGTAATGCCCTTCTAATAATTTTCCATACAAAAATAGAAATTTTAGAAGGCAATAACAGATGCCAAATCCATTCCCAAAAATCATCTTGTGTCCCTCTGCCACATAGAATTTTACATACTGAACTAATCGAGAACCTGCCATCATTATTTGGTATCCAAATTCTAACATCTCGGTCACCAACTTCACCTTTCACTATTGTCTTGTAGAGATCTTGAGTTTTTCTTTGCATATCCGGGTTTAACCTTCTGAAATTTTCCTTGTGCATTTTCCTTAGGGTAGGCCACGTGTCATTCGTTACTGCCTCCTCATTTCTAGTGAAGATTTCATCCTTAGCCCAGTGTTCTTCAAAGAAACTAATATTACCTTTGGAGATCCGCCACGTGGATTTTGCAACTATAAATTCTTTATGCACCAACAACTCTTTTATGAACGGAGAAGTCCCAACTCTTATTTCTTGCATTCTGATTGGAACCCCTTCCTGCAAATATTTATGCCTTAGAAAATTTGCCTATAAAGAGTTAGAGTTTACAAGATTCCAAAGCGACTTAATGAGAAAAGCTCTAATAATAACATCCAGGCTTCTAACATTTAGGCCTCCTTCCTCCTTAGGGACACTGATTTTATTCCATGCTATCCATTTCCGCTTATGTCGCCCTTCATGATCTCCCCAAAAGAAGTCTGCAATCATTTTCTGAATAGAATGCAGGACCTTAATAGGGATGACTGTAACTGCTATGCAATAAATTGGCATTGATTATAAAACATGTCTTATCAACATCAATCTACCACCTGGCGACAAGAGTCTGGATTTCCAACCCTGAATTCTTTGCTGGATCTTATTTACCAAGGTTTCAAAGTAAGAAATTCTGCATCTACCTTGATAAATGGGGACGCCGAGATATATAAACGGAGACTGCTTGTAGACGAAACCTGTCCACAGTTTGATCGAAATAATTTTTTCTACACGGGCTTTCTCATCAATAATGAACGAACTTTTTTTAATATTAACTTTCCCTCCTGAAGCCCGACAATATCTGTCTAAGAACTGCATACATCCATCAATGGATTTTTTCCTGCCATTCAAAAAGATCAATGAATCATCCGCATACTATAGGTGGGTGATAGGAGTAGCCATCCTGGGAGTATGATAAAAACCGATTTCTCCCCTACGAAAAGCCCGAGAGAGCCCTCTGCTTAGCACTTCTGCTGCAATAACAAAGAGGAGCGGAGAGAGAGGATCCCCTTGTCAAACACCTCTAGATGATTTGTTATATCCATCATACTTGCCTTGCATCAACACCGAGAACCCGCAATGTGTAATGCAGTTTGAAATCAGATGACATATTCTATTATTAAATCCAAATCTGCGCAAGACTGTCAAGAGGTATCCCCATTAAATTCGGTCATACGCCTTTTCCATATCCAACTTGAATATTATATTATTTCCAATAACCTTATTGCCAATCTCTCTCATCAGTTCTTGTGCCAACCCAATATTCTCTGAAATGAGTCTCCCTTGAACAAAAGCTCCCTGCTCTAGAGAGATAATATTTAGGAGAAGCTTGGCCAATCTCACACTAAAAATTTTACTTAAAATTTTGTATACCACATTGCACAGACTAATAGGCCTAAAATCAGCATAAGCGAACGGTTCTTCGATTTTATGAATAAGTGCCAAAAAATTGGAAGAAAATGTACTTGGCATCGCTTGGCAAGCAAAAAATTCCTTCACAGCTTCCCAGATGTCCCACCCAATAATGTCCCAACAACTCTGAAAGAAACCAGCTGTGAATTCGTCCGGGCCCGGGGCACTGTCATGAGGAATACTGAAAACTACTTTTCTGACTTCTTCTAAATCTGGCATCTTCATTAGAGAATCACAATCCTCTTCTAGTATCAGGCTCAGAATGCAATCCATGAGTTCTAGATCCTCTTTGTACTCTCTCGATGCAAGTAGTGATCCGAAAAAATTATTAGCTTCCAAAATAGTATTCCGCGGATCCGTGATTAAATCCCCTGCCATGTTGTGAATTTTGGTAATCGCTCTTCTTTTCTGTTTGGCTTTAACTGAGGCAAAGAAAAACTTAGTGCAAGCATCTCCTTCTTTAAATTCATTTTCACCTGATTTTTGTTTCCAATAAATTTCTTCTCTCACCAAAGCTAGTTTGAGTTCAGCCTGACATCTGTTCAAGTTAGTCATATCATTTGGATCCCAACCCTGCAATAGGATGAATTCCAGTCTATCAATATCATCTTCCAACCTTCTAATAATACTGAATATATTACCAAAGGTTTCTTTATTCCATATTTTCAGAGCTCCTCTAAGGCGCTTAAGTTTGGAAGCAACTCTACACATAGCCCCATAACCTTCTCCATTAGCATTCCAAATTCTGTCGACAAAGCCCAAGAACCCATCATGAGTTAGCCACATACTTTTAAATCTGAAAGGAGACATACCTACCCTTTGTGACAATGGAAAAGAAAGTAGCAAATGTGCATGATCCGAACAAACTCTAAGTAAATGATCAACCCGAGTATGCTGCATTACAGTTAATCAATCTGCATTCCCCAGAAAATGATCCAATCTAGCCCAGGTCCTGTCCTCCCCTATTTGATTGTTACACCATGTGTATTTGGGTCCTTCAAACCCACAATCAGAGAGCCCGCAGCTCAACATACTCCTGGAGAATTCTGACATCGCCAAAAGCTTAGGAGGGCGTCCGCCTAATTTTTCTCCACCTTCAACTATCACATTAAAGTCACCACCAATGATCCAAGGTTCATTCAAACCCATTGCAATGTGTTCCATATCTTCCCATAAACTTTGCCTCTCCTGTACTGAACACTTTGCATATATAAAGGAAATGAAGAACATAGAATTGGAAAAAAAGGATATTAATCTTAAAGTGAATTAATTGATTTGTGCAGAGCAGTACGTCCACTTGTAAGCTATTATCCCAGAAGAGCCAAATTTTACCGCCATAATCATCATTCGTAGCAAATCAAGGCAGACTCACCTTACCTGCAATCTCCATGTGTCAAGATTGAATCATAGGTTCCGCAATTGCAAGAAGACTTACATTATTTTCTTTAACCAGCTTTTTTAGTCTACATCGGGTCGCCGGTTACCAACTCCCCGTGTATTCCAAAACATGATGTTATCTATCATTACTAACATCTGGGGTAATCATATTTCTCGTCACTCTCCGAGTCCACACCGCAGGTCCGTTCTTAGAATTTTTCTTTTTTCCTTTCGTCTTGACCTCGCCGGATTGATAGCCTGGGTCAATCATATTGTTAGAAGATACATTCGCCTCAGATTCATTATCCGACACCGCGTCCCGATCCAACCTGCTGTGTTCACCTAGCGCCTGAATTTTTTGCGCATTTGCATCATCAACACGTTCTTGACCAATTTCAGGGTTGCTTGACGCTTGTTTTTCACCAATCAGCTGCTGTTCCAGAGTAGACGTGCTCTGTTTTAAGCCAGAAAGCGGCACCGTCAGCTCACAATTTACCAACTTATTCACCTATGAATCCAGCGTATCACGTATCATTATGTTCCCAGGCTCTGAATTGATCGAATCGTCTACTGTACGCTGAATTATTCCTGCCCTCGTTGGCCCCCTAGCATCGTCATGAAGTGCCCACTGTCTCGCGTTCTGGTCCTCTATTTCAGCAGGTTTTGTACTAGTGTTTGCGCATTCGGACATACTATCTCCCACAAACTGAACAATCCACAATGGAGCCGCGCTGGCGGAACCTTCTGGTGACTTTATTTCGTCTCCATTTTTATTCAACATGGCCATTTTAACTTCATTGGAGGTGTAACCGGCTTCCTTTAGAATGTTTTCGACATTTTCAACAACTTCCTTGTTCACATTAGTCTTATAATCCGCCCTCTTGAGCTCTTCTTGCTCTTTACTATGTGCCTCAATACCTTCACCTACACCATCCGAGATGTCCTCCGCTAATGCACCAAATTTGTTAGCCAAAGTTATCTCTTCAATAGATTTTTCCGGTGCCTGCACTTTTTTCTCTCCTACTTGTTCACTAATGATCTCGACTCCTTGAGAGTTTTTTGCTCCACTAACTCCTATTTACTCCTCTTTTTCCATCTTCTTTTTGCCCACCGGAACATACATTTGCTTGTATACGTTTTGGCCTTGTTTCTCCCCTACTTGATTTTGTTTTTGCTTGTTCTTGTCTTGAGATTTATTTTCCTTATGATTTACGCCAACATCGTTGAAATGATCATTTTTCTTGCCAACCAGTTTTCGACAATAGTCCTTCTCATGCCAAATAAGCGAACAATGGTCGCAATATTTGAGTCCAGGATATTCAAGTTTCCGCCAGTACCCTCCATATTTTGGACTTTCAAGCCAAATCCTATTTGGAAGAGGTTTGGTGACATCCATCTCCACGCACATACATGCAACCTTTGGGCGGGCAAAGAATCTAGTTCCATCATCTATCCACAGGAAACTACCAAAGGAATCCCCAATCACCTTCATGATGGCGGGAAGAAAGAAAGCGAAATGAAGATTAGGAAGTTCAACCCATAATGGTGCCAACTCCGGATCCATCCGGAGGCTAAAACCAGGATGTGAACGAAATTTTTTATACCTGACTCCCCGGATCGTATAGGAATCCTTTGATAACACTTTATTTACTTCATCTTCTGATTGTAAATACACAACTACATGCCTTGGATCAATAAGACCCATAATGAATTCCACGGATATTCCCCAAGATTTGTGAATGGCATCCCTTATCGAATCAAGCGACGGCCTAAAACTTGAAAATTTCAAAACCACAACGTGATTAGAGACATGAGACTCACCTCTTAAAACATCCGAATCGAAAAGCCGTAATGCCAAACTTCCTTCTTTTCTAAATGACGTAGAATCTGTCGGCTTGTCCTCTAGATCGTCTCGCATCACCTTCCCAAGGACCTAAGCAAAAGTTTGCTTAGGGTATCCATCTTCCTCCTGCTAGCCGCAGGGGAGGCCCCCATGGCTAGCTGTGGCGGCTGCATGAACCCTAGCCTCCTCTTTAACTCAACGCCTCAGATCTTCTCCCAATATCTAGGAGCGACTAGGATTTAAAGATGCAAACCAAAACTGATAATGCCCAAGTTACTCCTGTGTCGCCCAAATCGCCCTGACTTCGGAGCAGTATGTTCTTTTGCAGCCCAAAAATAGACCTGTCCTCTATTCTTCAGGCCAGCACCTAGCAACAATCAACCCAACGGCCAGTATAGAGACGTGATGACCCACGCGATGGCTGCCTAGTGCGGTGGTGGCCTAACGTTGGTGGCCAGAAAACAAGTTTGACGGTGGCTCTGTTTTTCCTATATTTCTTGCTGAAAACTAGCCGCCACTCTAATCAATGAATGAGATCGTCTCCAATGATCTTGGGACGGCTGAGATTAAAAGAATTCTGAATCACAAAACTGCAACTCTTGTTTGGCCATAGAATATACACATCTCAAAATTGTGGTTTCCTTAATTATTATTATAATTTTTTTTTGGAAAGCGAGTTGTCTTTTAAGGACCCCTTAATCACTATATTAATTAAAAATAAAAAAATAAAAATACAATCTCTCTTCGGGGAGAAACACTACTACAAGGCTTTACTAATCTCATGATTTACAAACATTGGTAAGTTAATTACCTTTTCTTTCCTTTGATGTGAAGACAAATAGCATCTTCAAACATATGAATATATGGTCACCTTCTGCACTACTACAAAAATGCTTAATTTTGGCGGATGATATATGACACTAAATGCATACTCCCGGCGGATTAAGGGTATCTGCCAGACAAAGGAAAATCTTGACACCTTTATCCGCCAGGATAGTGTTTCTGACATTTATATTCACCACGAAGATATAAAGATGGAAATCCCCCTGCCCAAATGCATATTAAAAATCAATAAAATTTGTGCCGGCGGTTATAAATCCTAAACTGGGGTTTATATTCGCCATGAAAATACAAAGAGGGAAATTTTTCGTCCAATTGCTCATTAAAAATGAATAAAATTGGTGTTGACGGTTATAAATCCTAAAGTGGGGTTTATATTCGCCATGAAAGTCTAAAGCGGGAAATATTACAGCTCAATTGCTCATTAAATATTGATATTATTTGTGATAGTGGTTGTAGTTCCCACGAATTCTAAGATTTCAGTTACCAATAACATTTCTGGCGTTTTGGTGGTGTGTATATCCACAAGGATATCAAAACCCCAAACTAAGAGTGGTGTATATCCGCCAGGATATGGAAACCCAAACTCTCAAGTCACCTATCCATTTTCCCCTATTTCAGTTTAACCAAAAACCCTAAATTTTATTTCTTCTGCTTCTTCTTCTTGAGAGAGACTCGAACTAAGGGTCTGAGAAGTAGAAGCGGGCTAAACTTTCCCTATTTCGGTGATTCTTGGATCAAAGGTGACAACCCCATTCTCATCTTCCCTTGGACACACAAATCATGAACTGTGTGTGGAAAAGGATCTATCTTTAGTCACAAGGTTCGCCTCCATGTTGGTCTATCTTAGGTTTTGGCGAAGTTTGTATTGAAAGTTTGTAATTCTTCACAAGTTGTTGTATCATCTGAATACTCTCAATTTGGTAGAATAGTTTGGTTGGTATGTTGGTCAAATCCAATAATGTGGGCACACATATGTAATATAATATGTATTGCTATCTTAAAGTGTAGTCCATCAAATATGTGATCTAATAGGGGTATTGGACTATAAGGTATTAATAAATAACATGGTGTAAATAAGAATGTAATTTCTAATTCAATGAGGGGCAGAATTGGAAATTCACAGCCCGTAAGTTGAAGGGTTATGACTTATGGGCATTATAAATAGGATTGGTCCCCAATTGAGCGTTGTGCGTTAAACTGAAATACCCTTTGGCATTGTCTTCTGTATCCTCTCAACAGAGAATCTAAGAAAACGCTTGAATCAATCGGAAGATCCAATCACAATCAAAAGGGGAAAGCGCTATGGATCAAGGTATGTTTCTATTCTTCTTGTTTCCATTTAATCAACTAGAGTCTTAAGTTTTGGTTTAAATACAACAATTGGTATCAGAGCATCTCCTGTTGATTCCATGTGAAACTATAAAGAAGAGAACGTTTTCCTTATTTTCATAGAACATCAATTTCATTATTGATTCATGAACAGTGATATGCGATTTCATGAACAGTGAACAACGATTTCACTATTACAGTGAACACTGATATGCGATTATGCACTATTATGATCACATGATTATGCACTATTATGGGATGATTATATTGCTTATTCACTGTCATGTGATTATGTGATTATGCACTGTTATGCGATGTTTCTTCTGTTATGGCAATGAGGGTTGTTTCTTTTGTAAGAAACCTGGACATGTAAAGAAGGAATGTACCAAGTATCACGCTTGGCGTGCTAAAAAGGGTATGTTTCTTGCTTTGGTCTGTTCTGAGGTTAACTTAGCTTCAGTACCTAGAAACACTTGGTGGTTAGATTCCGGTGCTACTACTCACATAAGTGTTTCTATGCAGGGTTGTCTGAGCTACCGAAAGCCAAATGATGCTGAAAGACGCATCTTCGTGGGCGATGGAAAATCGGTAGACGTGGAAGCAATAGGTTACTCTTAGGAACTGGTTGTTATTTGGAACTGAAAGACACTTTTGTAGTACCGTCATTTAGACGAAATTTGGTTTCTATTTCCTTGTTGGACAAATTTGGATATTGTTGTTCATTTGGAAATAATCAATTTAGTCTTTCATTAAATTCCAATATTATTGGTACTGGTTCATTAAGCACATTTGATAACCTATATCTTCTTGATACTATTGCCTCATATAATGAAACCTTGCATGTGGAATCACGTGGTACTAAGTGTATGCTAAATGAAGGAAATTCATCAAAACTGTGGCACAAACGTTTAGGACATATCTCGAAAACGAGAATGGAGAGACTTGTGTCAGATGGCATAATAGATTCTCTTGATTTTTCAGACTTTGGTGTCTGTATTGAGTGTATCAAGGGAAAACAGACCAAACAAAAGAGATTGGGTGCAAACAGAACTTCAGACGTCTTAGAATTGATCCACACAGATATTTGTGGACCATTCCCTTCGGCTTCTTGGAATGGTCAACAATATTTTATATCATTCATAGACGATTACTCATGCTATGGGTACCTTTATCTCATTCATGAGAAATCTGAGTCACTGGACATGTTCAAAGCTTTCAAAGCTGAGGTTGAGAACCAACTCAACAAACGAATTAAAAGTGAGGTCTGACCATGGTGGTGAGTATTACGGCAGATATGACGGTTCCGGTGAACAACGTCCAGGACCATTTGCTAAATTCCTAGAGGAATGTGGAATCGTCCCACAGTACACCATGCCGAGATCACCTAGCATGAATGGTGTAGCTGAAAGACGAAACCAAACTCTTAAGGACATGGTAAGGAGTATGATCAGTCATTCTACCTTACCTGAATCACTTTGGGGAGAAGCACTAAAGACTGCAGCTTACATCCTTAATAGAGTACCAACTAAAGCAGCTGCCAAAACACCTTATGAACTTTGGACAGGCAGAAGACCTAGTCTAAAGCATTTTCACATTTGGGGATGTCCAGCTGAAGCAAGGCCTTATCGGCCGAATGAAAAGAAATTGGACTCCAAAACAGTGAGCAGCTACTTCATTGGCTACTCTGAGCGATCAAGGGGCTACAAGTTCTATAATCCCACTATTAAGTCCATTTTTGAAATGGGGACATCAACGTTTTTTGAGGATGTCGAGTTTGGGGGGAGAAATAAGGTAAGAGACATTGTCTTTGAGGAGGAATCAATTTCGAATCCTACTATTGTTGTTGACAATGTACATGTTCCAATACCTGTCATTGATCAAGAAACAGATCTGGAACCTCAACAGGACAATGTTGAACTACTCCCTGCTCAAATTGAAGTAAATATTTCAGAAGAACAAACTCAACAACCTCAAGATCAAATGCCATTAAGGAGATCCACGAGAGAAAAGAGAAGAGCTATTCCGGATGATTATATGGTCTTTCTCGAAGAACATGAGGAAAATGATGGATTGGTGGAAAATGATCCAATCAACTTCAATCAAGCCATGCAAGATTCTAACTCTCAAAAGTGGATAGATGTTATGAATGAGGAGTACAAGTCTATGCAAGACAATCAAGTTTGGGATCTTGTCCCATTACCCGAAAACACAAAGCCTATTGGTTGTAAATGGATATTCAAAACCAAGAAGGACTCAAAAGGTAATGTGGAAAGATATAAAGCTCGTCTTGTAGCTAAAGGCTTCACTCAAAAGGAAGGCATCGACTATAAAGAGACTTTCTCTCCGGTGTCAAAGAAAGACTCATTTAGGACAATCATGGCTCTTATTGCACATTTTGACATTGAGTTGCATCAGATGGATGTTAAAACATCGTTTCTCAATGGCGACATTGATGAAACAATTTATATGGTGCAACCAGAAAACTTTGTGTCTGGACACCCAAAGAATATGGTTTGCAGACTAAAGAAATCCATCTATGGGCTCAAGCAAGCTTCCCGTCAGTGGTACTACAAATTTCATCAAGTAATTGTCTCGTTTGGTTTTGAGACAAATGTTGTTGATAATTGTGTGTTTCATAAGTTCAGTGGGAGTAAGTATATCTTCTTGGTTTTGTATGTTGATGACATATTGCTTGCCACTAATAATATAGATATGTTGCACGAAACCAAGAGATTTCTATCAAAGAAATTTGAAATGAAAGATCTTGGTGAAGCTTCTTTTGTCTTAGGGATTCAGATATACCGGGATCGTTTTCGGGGTATTCTTGGATTATCACAAAAGGGCTATATAGAAAAAGTGTTTAAAAGGTTTGGCATGCAAGATTGTAAACCAAGAGATACCCCTATATCTAAAGGAGACAAATTCAGTCTTAAACAGTGTCCTAGGAATAAACTTGAAGTTGTAGAGATGCAAAAGATCCCCTATGCATCCGCTGTTGGGAGTCTTATGTATGCTCAGGTATGTACACGTTCAGACATAGCATTCATTGTTGGAATGCTTAGCAGATATTTGGATAACCCTGGGATGAGTCACTGGAAAGCAGCTAAACGGGTTATGAGATATTTACAGAAAACTAAGGATTACATGCTCACATACAAGCGATCAGATCAGTTGGAGATCATAGGGTATGCTGATTATGATTTTGCTGGATGCCAAGATAGTAGAAAATCTACATCAGGCTACATTTATCTGTTAGCTGAAGGAGCTATTTCTTGGAGAAGTGCTAAACAAACACTCATAGCTTCTTCCACCATGGAAGCAGAATATGTGGCGTGTTTTGAGGCCTCCAACCACGGATTATGGCTGCGTTATTTTGTCACTGGGCTGCGCATTTTGAATGACATAGAAAGACCACTAAAGTTATATTGTGACAATAGGTCAGCAGTTTTATATGCCAACAACAACAGGAGCTCGTCTAGGTCAAATCATATTGACATAAAGTTCCTGGTTGTGAAGGAGAGAGTAGAGAATAAACAGATTTTCATAGAGCATATTGGGACACACTCCATGATTGCGGATCCGGTTACTAAGGGATTACCACCCAAGGTCTTTCATGAGCACACCGCTCATATGGGTGTTATGTCACATGAGGATATCATGGTTTAGTGGGAGTTTTGTTGTTCTATGATGGATTTTTTGGACACATTGGTGTAATTTAGTATTTTCTGCAGAAATAAAGTCTTATAGTCCAATACCCCTATTAGATCACATATTATTTATTAATAGCGCTATGGATCAATGTATGTTTCTATTCTTCTTGTTTCCATTGAATCAACTAGAGTCTTAAGTTTTGATTTAAATACAACATGGTAGTTGTATCTAAGCATATGTCATCCTAGTCGACTGAACCATTCCTCTATAGGCATGAATTGCTATCAATGAGGCCATGGCAGCATTTACCTGGTAAATGTTCATACTAATGAAGTGCCAACTACTTTCAGGTCTCCAGTGACTGGCCACTTGAGGATCCTCTGCCTTCATATGGTCACGGTAGGGAATTGCCTGGTAAAAGGCATCGAAGCCTCATTCATGGGGAAAATGTAACAGATGTCATAATTACAGGTTAGTGATATCAAGTCAGAATTAGTGTATCCGTATTCATCACACCTATTTCAGACATCTTATATATTGATCTGCAGGCGATAATGGAACCATAGACGGGCAAGGGATTGTATGGTGGAACCGGTTCAGAAATGGAAGTCTGAACTTCACTCGGCCCCATTTGGTTGAACTGAAGAACTCAAGTGCAGTGGTCATCACAAACTTGACCTTTGTGAACCCGCCATTTTGGACCATCCACCCTGTATATTGCAGGTTTGCCCCTCTGCAAAATTCAATAACTTTTGATCTTGTTGAGTTGTTGCATTTATAAAAGGAATTCACCTCTGACACTCAATTTTCTAAATGAACAGCCAAGTCCTCGTCCAGAATGTAACTATCCTTGCTCCTCTTGATTCGCCCAATACAGATGGGATTGATCCAGGCGAGCTTGTGAACAGGTCTGGCTTCTGTTCTTTCTTGTTGATTTGAAAGGAAAAAAAAAACAATAAACACTAGTAGTGCAACCAAGTAACCTTACCATTGCCATTAATTGGTTATCGTTGGCAGTGAACTGCATTCAGATTACATGACAATTCCATGACATGGTGAATGCTTGAAGCAGAGGAGGTAAACAAGATGGTTCACTCTGTCAATGGTTTGTCAAGGAAGGAAACATGAAACATGGTTCATGCATGGTTTAGTGGGGGTGGTTACATTTGCACATTTTCTTGGTAAAGGGAATTATACATATTTGTGTAAGCAGACTATTTAAAATATGTTTTTTGATGAAAGGTGACACCAAAAGACATTTGATGAAATGTAATCACTCTATTCCTCTAATTACAGCTAGTTTTCTGCAACCAGGACTTGCAAATCAAATGGTTACTGATCCTTTTGTGGCAAAAAAAAAAAACTGCATTCAAATTCTTCTTTTTAAGATCTAAAACTTCATCCTACAATCTTCATGAAATATCTATGATTTATCTCAACTTCATTTGATGAGAAAATTCACCTTTAGATGAAACATCACGTTTGTCCAATGTGTTGGTTAATTCAGTTGATGATGATGATATGGAGGCTTAAATTAGTTTTAGTTTATTTATGCACTCATGTAATTTTTTTCCCATAATAGATTTACTTATGCTAGATAAAGTCTCATGTTTTACTTAATGTTTTATTATTATAATTGAACTAAAATAACTAATGTAGTTGACAGAGAAGATATGGACATCAACATGAATGAGGATGGCGAGGAGCCCCATTCGGGTAAGATATAGTTTGTGTGTATATAAAAAAAGTTTACTAATTTTTACATAATTTAATATATTTCTCATTCACAAAATTAATCAACATGAATATGCAGATGTTCCTTCAGCTAATACTCGAGGGCCTGGGAGGGTTACTTTGCAGGTGATGAGCATAAAGGAAGAGAATATTGTGAATTTAATAAATTTGGGCAGTGCGATGGTGATAGCAGTGTGAGGTTCTCGAAATTTTTAGGGTCTGAGGTGCGAGATCCTACTAATCTTCCTCTCTATAAAGATTGGAGATTAGTTCCTTTAAGATACAAGGAAGCTTTATGGAAAAGAATAAAGGTATGTAACTATTCGTATTTTAATATAAATTGGATGACATATAAAACATATCTCCGACCTTGGCATATTACATGATTTGTTTTCCTTGTGGATGTAGAGCACAATTGCTTTTAGGGATGAAGATATGAATAGGATGCCACTTATTAGGCGCATGACATTGTCCACTGCTGCTCATCAATATAGAGATTACATGATGGAGTTGTATAAGAAATACTATCTTGATAAAGAACCGCGAGTGCGAAGGATGTCCTCAAAATTTTAATCCTGATCAATGGAGCAAGATGGTGGATTATTGGGATTCACCCGCGTGTTTTTTTGTTCATGGCGGAGATGTATGACACATATTTGGGACGTCGAATATATGACATTTTGTTTTATATTAATATTATTTTGAGATTAGTTGCAAATTTTTTTTTAAATGTTTACAAAATCTATTGGCAGATAATATTAAAGTCTTAGCGGATAATGAGCAAAATTTCATGGCTTTTATAAACTCATTCCTAGCGTACTATATTAAATCTCATGGCGGTTATGAACCCATTCGTTGCGGATAATATTAATGTCTGGCGGATAATATTAAATTACAGACGGATACAAGTGTCGCCCAATATGGATTCCTGATGGTTATAAACTCATTCCTGGCGTATACAATTGTCGTCATTCTGGAGTCCTGGCGTTTATAAATCTGTACCCGGCATATTTATGTGTTGTCCGTTCTGAAGTCCTAGCATTTAACAATTTGTAGCCGGCGTATTTATGTGTCACCCATTCTGAAGTCCTGGTGTTTAACAATTTATAACCGACGTATGTATGTGTTGCCCAATCAATTACTCTGTCAAATATAAGTGCCACAAAAAAAATGTTATGTCATTTATATCCGCCACTATGTTATGCTGGCGGATATTTTTTTTTAATTCAAAATTACTCCCGGCAGATTAAGGGACTTATCCGCCTGGCCAATCCCTTTCCTGGCGCCACTTTTGGCGGCGGATATTATATCCGCCATTGCAATATTTGCCTGGCGGATATAGACATTTTTTCACCGGGAGTATGCCTTTAGTGTCATATATTTATTCTCCAGAATTGCCCATTTCTGTAGTAGTGTGGTTCAAAAAGAATAGAAAAAATTCAAGTTTATTTTCTCGTTATGTTAAAAAGCCAAGGAGTTTTCTTGAATGTTTTGTTAAAAAGTCGAGGCACTTTTGCATCTTCCCGCTTAAAATCGATGATCTTGATGCATGTCTTTTGTTTCTTAAAGGCACTGTCTCATATTATTGCAAGTGATAATCTAATGAACTTTAGGCATTCGATCCCTCCAACTTTGTGCATATGTGTAAGAATAATTGAAGATAAAACTAATTAAACAAACAAATTTCAACCATTTAATTTTTAAATGATGATGTCTAGTACATCAAGGAATGAGATTTTGCTAAATCTAGCGAAATTTCGATGAATATTTTTTTAAATTTCAAAAAGAAAAAGGTGTTTGAGAAAAAAATACATTTTTTTCAAGGGTTTTCTAAAAAAAAATTTAAGTTTTTTTTGAAAATTTTGAGATTTTTTCATAAATTTTCGTAAAAATAAATAAATCAGCTCCCAAAAATTACATTTTTTTGAAACAATTTTGTGGTTTTTTTGGTAAATTTTGGGGTTTTTTTTTCTAATAATTATCATTTTTTCTAATTATTTATTGATTTTTGAAACCACCCCTTATTTTCTAATTATCATTTCTTCTACTTACATATTGATTTTGAAACCATCCCCTGATTTCCTAATTATATGTAGATTTCATGTTTGTTTCATTTTTTGATATTTAGGCTTCATTAAATATGTTCAATAAAGTTATTTACTTGCATCTTATTTTTTTTTTTACATATTTCATATACCCTTGAAATTCATTATACATATTTTATGTATCCTTGAAATTTTCACTTTTTTCTTTACACACCGAATATTTCTCAAAATATTTCTTAAAATCAGGAGACCGAAATTAACTTGAAAAATGAAATCACAATCATTGAGTACAATCATACATCCCATCTTTGAAACAGACTTAGTACTGCGAGTTTAAGATTTCTTTGCATTAATAGTTGGGTTGTTAAAAAAAATGAAATAGCATAAATTTTTTGTTTAAAAAGATGATGCCATTCGAATAAAATAAATATCCACCCAAAACCAGCTGAGAACCTGATCCAACTATTGAAAGACAACCAGGACGATTTCTCCTGGACAATGAAAGACATGGTGGATATTGATCCCTCCGACATTACTCACAAATTACAGGTCAATCCAGACAAGAAGCCAATCTGACAGAAAAGAATGCTAGTGCCCCAGAAAGCAACCAAGCAATAAACGATGAAGTGCTAATGACTGCAGGGATGATCAAGGAATCTCATTACCCGGACTGGCTGACCAATACAGTCTTGGTCAAGAAGAAGAATGACAAGTGAAGAGTATGTGTAGACTACACGGATCTGAATAACGTTTGTCCAAAAGACAATTTTCCACTCCCACGAATAGATCAGATAGTGGACGCCACTGCCAGACATGAACTCCTAAGCTTCATAGACGCACACTTTGGCTATAACCAGATATAGATGCATCCACCGGACCAAGAAAATACATCCTTTATAACATAAAAGGTATATACTGCTACCGAGTGATGTCATTCGGACTAAAGAATGCGGGAGCCACATGCCAATGTTTTGTAAACGGGATGTTCAAATAACAGATAGGCAAGACCATGGAGGTGTACATTGATGATATGCTAGTCAAGAGCTTACACAAAAAAGACCACATCAAAGACCTCGAACAAGCTTTTTCTCAGCTCCGAAGATACAAAATGTAGCTGAATCTAGAAAAATTCACATTCGGAGTAGAATCAGGGAAGTTCCTTGGGTACATGGTCAATCAGAGAGGAATTGAAGCTGATCCGAAACATATACAAGCATTCCTCAACATGCAGTCGCCAACTAACATCAAGGGTGTGCAAAGCCTCAATGGTATAATAACAACTTTGAACAGATTCATTTCCAAATCATCAGATAAATGTTTTCCTTTCTTCAAAATTTTGAAAGAGAACAAAACATTCAAGTGAAATGACGAATGTGGAAAAACTTTCCAAAGCTTGAAGGCATACGTGGGAAGCACTGAATTTCTATCAAAACCAAGCACGGGAAAAACGTTGTACTTATACTTGTCGGTGTCAAAACATACAGTAGCTCAACATTGATACGAGAGGAAAAGGGCGCACACATAAATTAACTACCCAAATTTGGAGAAGCTAACACTTGCCCTGGTCGTATCTTAAACAAAGCTATGACCTAGGAATGTGATTTCTCGAAAAATGTCAAAATTTCACCGAATATTTTTCTTTTTTGAGTTACCAAAATTTCTTTCGTTAGACCAATCTCAATTTTCCTACATTTTAACCCATTTTAACTTTAATTTAGTATTAAAATTTTGTTGTATAAGTGATTTTTATGTAATATATTGTTTGTATGACATTAAGAGTCTTGTAGTACTCATTATGTAGTATTTAAAAGTTTAAAATGCTTATGGTATTTCTGCAGTCAATTTCCAAGGCGAGGTTATTGCTCAGGTGACATGCCCATTGAAGGAAAAGTAACAGACAGTACGATGGCTGAATGCTACACAGCTGAGGCGGCTGTCACGGACTAGCAATCCGTGCGGCACTAGCTATCCAATTCACTAGTAAGCCTATGAGTAGTTACTTTGACGGGCACAAATATTAACTTGAGAATGCACAATATCAATCTGTAGACAATATAACAATACACAATAGTCAGCAAAAGCTTTCATTAACATTCAATAGATTACAATGGGGAGGAACGTTCGAAAAAACGTTGCTCAAGACTAGTTCGATGCTATCGATCGAAGGAAATACAAGTTTGAAGTTGAAAAGCAATGCAAAGAAAACAATAAAAATGCTAGCGGTACAGTCTGGCCCGACTATGCAATGGAGGCAACACGTCCTCACAGTCAAGAGCTCAAACCTTCCCCCTTTAATATAGATGTTAAGCATTTGGGCACTTTTCAAAAGGGAACATTGAGTTTTGAGACCATTAGGAAAGTCTTGAAAGGCCTCTGACGTTGATTTCCCTGACCAACGGTACTAGTCCTGACAGCGGCTCTGCTTCTAATCCAATCACGATAGTGGAGGACAAGTTTCTTGTTGGCCTACTTCTAGTTTGTATGCTGATTTACAGCACCCTCGGGAGGACATGGACTGGGTTTGGTGGCCTTCATCACTAGCATCCAAAGATTACTTACTATTCATCCCCTTTGGTTTTGTAATTTTATTAGTAGAGAACTCATTTTTAAGGCTCACAAACCAGCCACTATGGCAGGACATCAGTATTGTAACCGATATTCCTAATTTTATATGCAATATGTTTTTATTAAAAAAAAGTTTAAAATGCTTACATTATATTGATAAATTCAAAAATACAACCGAAATTCGTACGTTTTTTCTATACACAATGAAATATTTTACGAAATATTTCTTAAAATCAACTTGTCGAAATTACCTCGAAAAACGAAATCACAATCCTTGGCTACGATTATACTTCCAAGCTCATCTCATTGTTGTCATGACTGAACAACCACTTCGGCCAGTGTTGCATAAACCAGAACTATCCGAAATGATGGTAAAATGGGCAATAGAGCTCGGGCAGTTCGACACCAGCTATGCTCCTAAAACTGCAATAAAAAAGAAAAAATAAATAAAAATAAAAAACATTAAACCATATCAAATAAAATTATCTAGATAAATACAATATAACAAAATATGGACATGCATAGAAAATAACTGCAAAAATAAATAAGCATTCAAGTTTCAACCAATTAATTTTTAATAAAAGATTTTATACCTACAATAATACCTCCTTTGTAGCTGACTTGGTATAAGGAGTTTGATTTTATTTTGTTCTGATATGAATTGTCAAAGAAATAATCAATAAAAGACCATACAACAATTGTTCAAATACTATAATGGAAACATTGCAGAATTCTTAATAAAATAAGAGACCTAAAAGAAATAATCAATAAAAGACCTAAAAGATCTCCACTTCATAGATACACTTCACATTACATAATTCTTAATCAAATACCTTATGTAAGATTGTGTACCTTGGTTAATATAAAACACTACAAATACAAATTTTCTAGGTGCAAATATGTTTTCTGAATATTAATTGGATTTAAATTGTGTTGCTGACCATTTTTTTTATTTTTATTTTCGCCATGCTCGAAGGCTACATTGTGGTCCCTAGAAAGATGACCAAAACAAGATATATTTTTTTAGAGGCATTTCATCTTTAGTGCTAGCTAGAAGAACAACTTGTATTAGGTAATCTAAGTAAATGCTTATTAAACTTTAAATCTTTATTTGGGATGACGATCATGTATTGTAAATTACAATGCATACAATAATAAGCAACGATAATCACATCGTATTAATCGTTGATATTTAATCAGCTCAACAATACACTTGTGGCAGATGGAATCAGAAATTCGGGGTTAGAACCCTGCCGACGACATTTGGGATAAGAGGGGTTAAGGGGATATAATAATAATAATAATAATAATAATAATAATAATAATAATAATAATAATAATAATAATAATAATTAGAAAATTCCTAAATCATAGTCATTTTTGGTACCCTATTCAAGACATAGTTAAACATTGCACATGTTGACCCACTGTTTTCTTATAACTGATTCTATGTAATGAAATTACATGACCCACCACTTTTAATATAAATGATATAAAGTACCACATGTTAATTTGACCAAATCAATGAAAATCATTCTCTTATTTTCAAAAATATTTTTTTAAATGATCGTGAAAAGAAAAAAAAATCTAATAATGTATAAATTATCAATCTTAATGCTGGTATAATTTTGCATAATAATGTATCTTTTTAATTTGTGTAATTTTATTAATGTTTGTAACGACATTTTTAATGCATCGGTTAAAAGTATATTTTTCTCTTATACTTTTGCTTTAAATTTAATCAATAAATCATATAAAAGAATAGGTAAACTCAACATTTGTTACTAATATTTTTGAAAAATAAAGTAAACTGCAGACACAAAAGGAAAAGTAAAACAACACGAGTATTTTTTAAAAATCCAAATTAATCAAGGAAATAAAAAAAATTATAATAAATAAGAAAAATAGAAAGGGAAAATATCTCAATATTGTTCGGGAGAAAATATGAACATGAATCATGTTGGCTAATACATTTTTAAAGTATGTAACTTGCAGTAGATGGTATTACATAGCATTTAAATGTTTTGAAATTTTGTTTAAAAAAAAAACCTAGATGCTCATCAAATAAAACAAAACAAAAAAAATAGTATAGCTCATCATAAACAAGGATGTACAATAAAATATCTCTCCTTTTCTAAAAAAATTTAACGGCCGTTATTTTGAGATTTTGTGTGGTGCAATGCGGTGTCACCTTAGTTTCGTTCACTGTTCATTTTATAGTTTTTTTATATGTTTATTTAAATTATTATATTATTCTCTTAAAAAAATTTATTGATTTTGTAATAATATAATAGTGTATTATAATTACTATTGAGTTTGACATAAAAGAAAATTCAACATCGATTGTCGCACTTGATTGACTTAGTTGAATCCATCATTTTTTATTTTAGGGATTTTGGACATACACTCTGAGGATGGCTAGATTTTTCACCAGAGGCATTTTAATTTTCAATTTTATCGTTGGACCGTGATTGCTCAAAAATCTCTATGCAACTCATATGCCTTTTTTTTTTTTTTTTTTTTATATTAACCTCCAGTGGGGAGGGGCAACTATGGAATGCCAGACCTTTATTACTTATCAAAAAATTGACTTACAAAACGCTACGGGGGTACATTACGACGTTACCCGCATTAAAAAAACAAAACAAAAGTAAAACAACCTGTTCTTAGAACATATGCCCAAAGAATGACAAAAATTAAAAACATCCAAAAGAATTTTGACCAAAATAAATGAGCCAAACCAGAGTGCGTGCACTTGCTCCCAAGCAGCCAGCTCACGCGCCCTCTGAAGAATCACACTGAAACAGGACAGCACGCAGTGCTGCGCAACAGCGTCCTTCCAACCTCTCGCGCGTCCACCATCTCGCCACTGCCTCACCATTCCGCAGTCCAGGCCGCAGCAACCAGTTCGCAGTCCGCCCAGGCCTCATAAGTTCCAGTCCGCAACCTCTCCCAGCCCCGAAAACAGGGGACACTCTGTTTTACAGCATAGTGCCCTGCCAGCAGCCTGTTCCAGCACCTACCTCTGCCCATCATTGCTGCGACTACTCTTCCCCGTTTCGTATGTATGCCGTATGCCAGCGGTCAAGCACTGATAAACCTGCCACTCTCCTAGGAAGATCATTCGCATCGAAAGAGACAGTCCTATGGTCTCGTTGTGCTCTATCTGCTAAAGCATCCGCCACCGCGTTTGCTTCTCTATAGATATGGGAGCAATCTAACGTCATTTGTTCCGCCAAACGCTTAATTTCTTTCAAAATATTCTCCAAATGCCACGGAATTTTAAAATTGCCCTTAAACCACCCACAAACAATTTCCGAATCCGTCTGAACAACCACCTGTTTAAAACCCAATGAGAGACAAAGGCGGAGGCCCTCAGCTAGAGCCAAAATTTCCGCTTTATTATTGGAGCCTGCACCAAAAAACATTTGCTTTCCCACAACACATAAACCCCTAGAGTCTCTAATGATCACACCTCCGGCAGCCATGTTCTTACGGGAGGACCCATCCACATTAAGAGCAACAAAATCTGGCGGAGGGGGATGCCAAAAAATAATTCTACTTAGCTTTCTCAAAACTGGAATCTATTTTATCCCCAAAGCCCGTAATGGAGCCTTATGCCAGCTGACTTGCTTAGGAGTTATAAAATTGTTTGCTAAGTGCAAATTGCGCCGAATATTCAAAATCACAAAAGCAGGATTAGCAGCATTTTCATATACACATTTGCACTGTTGTTTCCATATTTCCCATAAAATGAACATGGGAGTGAGAAGGGATAACACACCTGTTTGTGTGCTCATTTTGGCTCGCCTGAACCAAATGACAAGGGTCGTGGAGATTTCTGCCGGTTTTCTGATGTGCACATCAAAGATCAACTCAAAATGGCGCCACACCTGCATCGCCAGTTCTCCATCCAAAAACAAATGATTCAGAGATTCTCGCTGTGGCGTGTTGCAACATCTACATCTAGAGGCCAGACTAAATCCGCATCTGTACAACTCCCCATCCACTAGTACCCCTCTACGGAGTAATTTCCACACCAAAACTGAGATTCTAGAAGGAAGAATGTCATGCCAAATCATTTTATAGAGGCCATTTACCGTTCCTTTTCTCCATAGCATTTCATATGCCGACTGAATGGAGAAAATCCCATTTGGGTTCGGTACCCATACACATTCATCCTCTCCATGTTCCTCGCCATATAATCTATCGGCAAAAATTCTTCGTGCTAGATGTCTGAGTTCTGGGTTAACCAATTCAAAATTGGTTGAAAACACCTCATTTACCGAAGGCCACACACCTTGACCAACCAAAACCGCCGATCTTCTGAAGGATGCTACCGTATTCCAATTTTCCTCAAAAAAACTGATATTTCCCTTACCAATGCGCCACAGCGAATTGCTCAGAATAAGGGATTTGCCAAGCATGATCTCTTTGAAAAACGGAGAAGACCCAATTTTCACAAACTGACCATTCAAAGCCACCCCATGCACCCAGTATTTGCTTCTCATGAAAGTAGCCCAAAGAGAATCCGAAGTAAGTAGTCTCCAAAGTGCCTTGAGGCGAAGAGCCCTCATCACCGCCGTCAAATCTCTCACACCCAGACCTTCTTCATCCTGTGGAAAACAAATATTAGATGACACCCATTTTTTTTTCAGTCTTCCTTCATGACATAACTCATATGCCTTTGCTGCACAGTTTTTTCATGTTCAAAGATCAAGTTGTGAGGCTATTTTTTAACAATAATACAAAATTAAGTTGCGCACTCATTTCATTAATTGTGCTCAAGGGAAAAATGAAAAGGCAAAATGAAAAGTTAAAATTATCTCTGGACAAGAGATCTAGGGATATGTCTAGCTACTCATCTTTCTAAGGTTATGTCAAATTTTGAATCAATTTTGGGGGTATGTCTAAAAATCAATTTATTTCCAGTCTATTACCGAAGTTAACTACCCACCCAAGGATGGGATGCATCATGGTTAAAAGGTAGATAGTTTCATTTAGGTACAATGATTACAAAAAACGTTTTTGTAAGCGATTTTTTTTTTTTTCAAAATTACACTTTCTGACAGTTAACCAATCATGTTTTCTAGGATGTGATGTAATAGTTTTTTGCATAAATTGTAAATAATCATAAAAGAAAATCAGCTTAAAACAATATTTCAGCAATATAAAGGAAATGCGAAAGAAACTGAAAATGAGCATGAATATTTATTATAAAAAAAAAAGTATAAATCCATATCAATCAAATAAAATCAGAAAACGTGAACATAAAAACAACCACCGAAAAGTGGAAGTAAACGTCCTGATATATGGTTCAAGAGAAAATATTACTATAAGCCAATTCGTGCTATGTAATTCAAACTAGTAAAACTTGTTGCAAACATTAACACAAGTCCAGGATTCTAACCCTATCAAAGGCATTTAAATAGTTTCCAAATTAATAAATAAATAAACTTTTTTCTCATAAAAAAAATAACAAATATTATCTTGGCAAATCAAGAAAATATCTACGAAAAAATTGGCATATGTCAAAAAATAATTAAACAAACAAATTTCAACCATTTAATTTTTAAATGATGATGCCAGTACAATAATTAATGCATCCCCTCTTTCCAGATGACTTAATTAGTAGTGCGAGTTTAAGATTTCTTTGCATTGATAATTAGGTTGCTAAAAACAAAATGAAATAGCATAGGATATTGTTCAAAACCTCCTTTCCTAAAAGATGTGACCACTTCGTATCGAGCAATGCTAGAGAGCGAGGAAACGGGCGAGGAAACGAGCGAGGAGAGGGACGTGGCGGGGTGGGAGCCGTCCACCCCGCTCGGGATGCGTGCTGCAATTTTTTGTGCGGCATCCCGAGCGGGGTGGACGGCTCCCACCCCGCCACGTCCCTCTCCTCGCTCGTTTCCTCGCTGGTTTCCTCGACATTTAGAATTCCCCCTTCGTATCATGGAGTTCTTAATCAAACATATTTTGTAAGATAATGTACCTTGGTTAATATATACCACTTAAACAACATTTTTCTAGAGTTATTTCTTCTTTTGTAAGACATGCTATTATAATTTAGACCCTGACAAAGACATTTGAATGGTTCGAAATCCATTGAACAACCTTTGTTGCCTATCATCAATAATAATAATAATAATAATAATAATAATAATAATAATAATAATTCTCTTGGCAAAGGAATAAATATGTAACAAAAAGAATGAAATACACTAATTTCGACAGATTAATATGTTCAAACATTCTAAAAGATATCACTACACACATGCACTTGGAAGTCTTCATAGCTAATTAATAAATAAATAAATAAATAAATAACATTCTTAATCAAATTAATAGCTTATGTAACAGAGTGTACCTTGGTTAATATAAAACACTCAATTACATTTTTTTTAGATCAATAATAGTAGCTAGTGGAACAACTTTTATTATATAACTACGAAACCATATAATAAGGGATCACGAATCCTTAGTTAAACTCATTTACTCATCACACATACTATAGGGGGGCAACACATTGGGTTGTTAGTTCTCACAAATTGTAATTTAGGAAAACTTAGGAAAACATTTCTAATGATAAGCTACAAAACTGTGTGGGCAGTAACTGAAATTTGCTACCATTAACATAGAACTTCCACTATCAAGAAGAGCCATGGGGTCATTAACCAAAATTAAATTTGATGGGTTCACAACAATTTAGGTAAAAATAAAGTGGTCGGACCAATAAGGTGCAATGTTTACATTACATGTTTGTCTAAAATACGAAAGCAAAAATATGAGAATGAGTCAGGATTCGTGAACAACTGATATCATGTGATTACTATTGTTTGCATTATCGTATTTGTTTTACAATAGACGATCACCATCTCAAATAAAGTCTTACAATAACTAACCAATTACCTAATACAAGTTGTTCCAAACATCTAGTACTGAGAAAAAGTGCATATGCTAGAAAAATATATTTTGAATGTTTTAAATTAACCAGGGTACACTATCTTGCCTAAACTATTTGATTGACAATTCCACAATATGATGTGTATGTGGAAAGTGACATCTTTTAGAAAATGAATATTTCAAATATTATTGTACTGGTTTTATTTATTAACCACCCAAATATCAAACAGATTATATATATATAAGTAGCTACGTGGTTTGCTATGACCTAACATTCTGATAGTTCTTTAAGTTAAGTCATTTCCTAGCCTAAGACGGCTCCTTTTATTCTACGATAATCCAAGCTTGGAATCAAACAGATTTTTTTTTATAATTTTATTATTTTAATACAAATGAAACTTTTTATTATATTTTTATACTTTTGTTACGTTAGTATTTTGTAATTAATGTTTTGATAGTCAATAAAAGCCTTTCAATAGATTTCAAAATCATTTAAATGTGTTACAAAGAGGAAATGCTTCTAAAATATATATAGTTTGACTGTTTCATATTAACCAAGGTACATTATCTTACGTAATTAAGCTATTATATTAAGAAGTTCAGTTTTTTATTTGTTTGTTTAGATGAATAATTTCTCAATAAATGAAGTGCATGTGCAAAGTGATATCTTTTAGAAAATGAGTGTTTGAACAACTAATGTACGATATTTATTTTTTATTTTTGTTAATTATTAACTACCCATCCAAATATCAAATCAAAGGAAAGTCAAACTCGTGATACCAAGTGAGCTGCTAAATATTGTAGAATTATTATTGAAGGGAGCCTTATTGAATCATACATCATACTTTGAATATCAAATAATTGGTTCAAAATTTGTGTGTTTGACTTATATTTCTTTCGTACATATGTCAATTTTTATTGTATATTTATTTGATTCTTCTATCAGAATAATATTTTTTATTTTATGTGTTTTCTTTTGACGGATCAGTTTGAACACTCACTTGTTATGATACCATCTGTCGCAAGTCTCACCATCTGAATCATGTAACACATGTAGCCATATTAATCTTGAATCTACTGAGATGTTTCCCTTTTTTAAATTTTTTTTAACTTTTCTGTATTTATTTGATTAATTTGGAAATAGGTTTACTTTTTCAAATATTCGTGCTTTTTTGTGTGTATGTGTTTCTGTTATGCTTCTGAAATGTTATTTTGATTTTTTTAGTTAGTTTTTTTTTTTTACAGATAAATAATAATAATAATAATAATAATAATAATAATAATAATAATAATAATAATAATAATAATAATAATAATAATAAACATTGCATCACATGCGAGAAATAATCAATGTGTTATTAAGAGCATCATTAGTGATTTTCCAAACTATGAGTTTCGAAAGCCAAAGTTTCTATAGTGGTTTTCTAAATAAAGCAATAGAAACACATCTTTAACAAAGTTTGAAATCCAACAAATATTTTGGAAACTAGATAAAGCAATGGGAGAAGCAAGCAACGTTGTATTGCCAAGACATGGTGAATTTGGACATAGAATCTTTGGGCTAGACAAAGTTTCTCAATAGAAAAAGTTTCCAACATCATTGGCAATCCGTTTTGGAAAGTAATTAGTGTGGGATTTGGATTTCAATTCTCATATCTAGAAATAGTCCTTTTGGAAAAATGAAGGAAAACCTATGTGAATGTTCTAATCCTCACAAAAAATATAACTTAAAAATTAAAATAATAAAACAAAATATTGAATGAAAAGCCGCCATAGAAAAATATATCTGGTAATCAATTACAAAAATTGAGTACATTAACTGAAAACTTCTACAATTTAACTAAAATAAATATTAAAAAAAAAAAATTGATGGATTCAACTAGGTAATCCTAGTAGAACGATGAATAGTCATAATATTGTCTTAGAATTAATAACAAAAGTGCAATGTCAAGGTTACTTCACTTATTTGTCTGGAATAAAGTAGCAAAAGTATGAGTAAGCGATTAGTGACCTCGCCGGCCCATATCTTGAAATGGGACGAATATTAATAACACGTAAATTTTCATTATCAATAACCGACTACTACCTAATATTAACAAAGGTACACTATCTTACATGATCAATTCGATTAATAATTCAAATGAAATTCAAACTTGCGATACCAAGTCAGCTACAATATGGAGGGATTAATTATACTACACGTCATAGGCTGCTAGTCCAGGGGCATTCACAACATGATATCTTTTAGGGACTAATCCTGAATAAGCTATTTGAGGATAAATTAAAAAAACTCATTTTTGTTAATATTAATATTTTATCTACAATAATTATTAAGCACTCATTTTCTAAAAGACGTCACTTGCCACATCGGACTTCATGTTATGAAATTCTTATAGCTTATATATAAGCTAGTGTGGGTTATTATAAAACACTAAGATATATTTTTCTAGAGGCATTTTTTCTTTTGTAAGAATTGCATAAAATTATAGCTCAGTTGATCGGACATTACTTTTCTTGTGAGAGGTTGCGGGTTTGAAACTCACTATTAGAATCTTTTGAATTCTTCGATTATTAGGATCACACATGCTTCGCTATTGATTAGGCTTCGAGTATTGAATGTAGCTGCTTAGATGGATCATAACGAAAGCATGTCTTCATCGGAGGTGGAAGCGGCGTAAATGCTAAGTTGCAACTCATTCCAAGTGCCTATTAAAAAAATTAAATTACAAAATATCAACATAGCAATTGGTCAAACATAACGAAGAAACATTTCAATAAATTAATGCTTTTAAATGGTTTCGAAATCAATCTACAAACCTTTGTTGCCATTATGATATCTAGAAGGTTCTTCACTAATTACCTATTTGAAATAGGGCTATCGCTAATTTACTCAAAAAATTATTTCAAAAAATTAATTGTTAAGGGATAATACATTTAGGGAGCGAGGGAGGGAACGAGGTAGGGAGCGAACGAGGGAGCGAAATTATTTAAATGGTTTCAAAAAATCAATCTACAACCCTTCTACGTATCGAGGGAGGGAACGAGGTAGGGAGCGAGGATGCTCCCTCGCACGTCGTCCTGCGTGCTCCGTCGCACGTGACTGCGTGAATTCGAAAAAAAAAAAAAAAAAAAAAAATGGAAGGTCGAGAGGGAATCGAAAATTTTGGGGAGAAAAGGAGGGAACTCTCCCTCTCCCCATTTCCATCTCCATCTCCACAGAGACAGAGAAAGAGAAGCAAAACCAAGGCCCCATCGAATCCTCTCTGAATCTATTTCTCTCAAAACCCCATCTCTCAAAACCCCATCGAATCTATTTCTCTCTGAATCGAAGAAATCGAAGTTGTTTCTCTCCCTGAATCGAAGAAATAGAAGTTGTTTCTCTCCCCATCGAATCTATTTCTCTCTGAATCGAAGAAATCGAAGTTGTTTCTCTCCCCATTGAATCTATTTCTCTCTGAATCTAAGTAAGTTCTTTGCTATGCCTTTCTTCGTAATCAAATTATGAAAAAATCTGATTTCTTACTTCGATTACATAAGATATCTTACTTTGATTTGATTTCTTAGTTTGATTTCTTACTTCTGATTATGAGAAATCTGTAATCTCTATTACGAAGAAATCAGTTTATGAGAAATCGAAGAAATCGAAGTAAGAAATCGATAGTCATAGTTGCAATTTCTTTGGTTAATGTAATCTGTGACTATTTGTAGTGCAATGCCTATTTGTAGTGCCTTTGCAATTTTTAGTAGTGCAATTTGTTGAAAGTTTTTGTCGACTCTTTAACCGATTTTTTACGAGAGCTTAATCTAACAAGAGGTTTGAATTGTGTAAAATATGACAATTTTTACGAGAAATTTAGACCTCTAACTGCAAAACAAATACCCAATTATCTGTGATTGTGTCAAGTATACGTAACATAAAAACAAGATCTGTGTCTTTGGATGACTTTGTTTCTGTTTTCAGGATCACAGTTCTGAATTTGTAATTTTCAAAGTTGGTTTTATGTAAGACTTGTTCATATTCAAGCATCATGTTTATAGGCTGGACTGGATTTCTTAATTTCTTGTTATGGGTATTATCGTTTTGGTTATTGAGACGCTTCTTTTAGTTTATCAACATTTTTTTAATGATCAAGTTTTGATAATATATGTTTCCTTGGAAAGGCTTCAGTTTGTTTGGCTGGACTTAAGACTCATAACCGATTTTTTATCCCTAAAATGCATAACATGTTTGTGAATTAAATATATCAAAATCTTGATCTATAAGTCACATGTAACTGGACAAAGAAAAAGCCTTACCTCGTAGTCAATAATGTGTTTCTCTTTTATATGAGTGCACACAACAATTGATCTAACTATAACTTATTATATTTCAGGTAACGGAGGAGTGCTTGGAGAAGGCCATATCTATATGCAAGGCTGGTGCTAGCTTTAAGACAATTGGAAAGACGATAAGGTGTGATTCTTTTGTGTTATATCTCAGATAAACAGTCATTCTTAATTGATAAAGGGAATGTCAGATTATTAACAAGGATTCCTAGTCATTTAAGCCATCACAGTCCAAAGACTAAAAAACAAGTGATTTTGGAGGATGCTTAATGTTAGGACTTTGCACATCTATGCCATTTAGTACTTATTGTATGATGAAAGTATTTGAATATGGAAGTTTTACTAGTTGTGAATTAATACATGATGACTTCAAAATCACAGATTTATGTATTTTAAGAGAAAACTGGGGTTGGACTGACCCTTGCTAGGTTTGTTCATGCATCATGATGAAAAGTATCCATTCTAGTTGTTACAATACAATCATGGTCTGGAACATGATCAAGTAGGAAGGCAGAAATGGTCTTAGGCTCTGTGGAAGAAATGGTCTTTACGACCCGGTTTGGTTGTTTGTCATGTGGTTGTTGAGATGGTTTTGAGATGTGTTTTGAATGTCAGTCGATAATAATTCAAAACACTGTGTTTGTTTGTTTGGGATGTGTTATGACTTGAAAGATGTATTTTGTATGTTTTGTATGATAATGGTGTTGTGTACAAGGTTTGACAGTCTTTTTGAGATGTGTTTGTATTAATTTACTGCAAATTCTGACTTTGTATTAATTTGAAGCAATTCATATTCAGTTTTTCAGATTCATTTTCTGCAAATTCTGACTTTGTATCAATTTGAAGCAATGCAGGGGCAGTCCGCGCGTTGCAAGGGGCAGTCCGCGCGTTGCAGGGGCAGTCCACGCGTTGCAAGGGGCAGTCCGCGCGTTGCAGGGGCAGTCCACGCGTTGCAAGGGGCAGTCCGCGCGTTGCAGGGGCAGTCCATGCGTTGCAAGGGCAGTCCGTGGTCGAGACATCATGGTCTGGAACAGCAGCGCGTTTCAGTCGCAGTCTGTGGTCTGGAACAGTCCGCGCGTTGCAAGCGCAGTCCACGCGTTGCAGGCGCAGTCTGTGGTCTGGAACAGCAGCGCGTTGCAGGGGCAGTCCGCGAGTTGCACGGGCAGTCTGTGGTCGAGACATCATGGTCTGGAACAGCCGCGCGTTGCAGGGGAAATCAGGGTCGAGAAATCAGGCTGAAACAAGTCCATCCGGACCTGGGCATCCTCAGCAAGGCAATGGGGATTATGAACTGGGCATCCTCAGCAACACAAATTTCAAGGCAATGGGGATTATGAACTGGGCATCCTCAGCAAGGCAATGGGGATTATGAACTGATATATAGATCTTCTTGTTCATTAGAAACACAAATTTCTATCAAGCTGTTGTGGTCTGAAATATAAATAGATTATTTCAAATAAATGAAATTGCATATTTCTGCAGCCTTCAAGTTTCAAGTTGTATCAAACTTTCGTTTCACTGATTTTATTTCAATTGCATACTTCTGCAGTGTTTTGAGTTATGACAGGAAGTTGAGCAAAAACAAAAGATGCAACCGATGTTCTATTTTTAGTCATTGTTTGTTTTCTACTTCAATTTCCTTAAAAGGCACTTTCTTTATGTCACTTGCAACTATATAGTTGCTAGAGTAATTAGGACGAGATTTAAAGGTCTAGGTTGAGATGTGGGTTTGCATTCGACACTTCAATTTCATTTCGACGTTTCAGCGTGAATTCTACCCTTGAACCTTTTGCTTGCATTTGCCATCTCTACTTCATTCTAGCCTCCAAAACTTTGCAAAATGATTAGTGCAGAGTGCATATTAGTGCAGAGTGCATATTAGTGCAAAACTTTGCAAAATGATTAGTGCAGAATTTGTATACCACCATATTATAGACTGAGCTTAAAAACTGACAATATAGACTGAGCTACAAAACTGACAATATAGAATTTGTATACCACCATATTAGTGCTTAAAAACTGAATAAAAAAACTGCAAAACTACAAAACTCACTGACAATAAAAACTGCAAAACTGACGATCAAAACTCACTGATAACATTATAGACTGAGCTTAAAAACTGCAAAACTCAATGACGATGAAAATGGAATTTCAGGAGGGATAAACAACCCTCATTGATAACATTATATTAGCTTTCTTGCAAGGATAGATAGTACAACTAAGATAGTACAAGAACTGTACATACATATTACATTACATCAGAACTGTACATACATATTACATTTTCATTCAGCCAAGCACTTGAAAATAGATAGCACAACTAAGATCGTTGTACATACTATCAAAGTGTTGATTAAGTCCCTCGTAACAGACCAGGGATCGTTATTGCCTTGGGTGTCAGCTTTTCTATCAGTGATCCATTTGTGCTACTCTAGCATCATTACCAAATTCTTCATTTTGATCGGTGATTGTAGTTGGTTTTAGGTGGCAACACGAGCTAATAAGATCACTTGCGACCAAAGAAGATCCTATTTACAATGTCAACAGGCAAAGCATAAGCGGGATCTATTGCTTTAACTCCTGGGTACTCAAGAAGTGATAGTCCTGCAATGAAACCAAATTTAACAAAGTAAGCAATGTGGGATAGCAAGGAATGGATTTAGAAATGAGATAAATATATGTATGGAAAAGAATCAGTAAGCATTCTTAGAAACGTAACCCCAGCCACCTGCCTTTCAGCTTTTATGGAATTCCACAACCCTATTTTAAAGAGTAAATAATAAGGCATTGAGGACAGACCAAAAGGAAACCGCAGAGTTGTTTCACAGACAACCTTATAACAATTTAGAGGGCTCTAAGAGACTGAGCGAAGACCAAGATGTCATAGTAGCAAGGTCGCAAAACCAGCAGATTCAATCTCGATCATAAGCTAAAGTGCTACCCAAGGACATGCAGCTTACCATGAGAAGGAAGCCTAGTTGACTGGAATTGGCAGAGAAAGAAAAATCAACCATGAGACAGAAATCAAGAATTGACTTGATACATTAGGGTGGAAACTGTTATGACAATTGATGATCTCTCAGCTGGACGCAAACCAGGAGTCTGACAATGTCAGTTTTGCTGCACCACTTCTATGGAAGAAGCAAGTCTCTCCAAGAACAAGTTGCCCGTTGTAGAGAAATGATTATGATCAATGGATGCAGTTTCTGCAAGCAAGAACAGGAGACTATAAACCACCTGATTTTTGTGTGTCCTTTCTCGTTGGAAATATGGACATGACTCATGAGTGACTAACTGTGGGGATCAAGACCTGATGGAGATTCTCTCCAACAATGGGTCACACAGCAGAGCACTCAAAACATTCTCACTGAGGGGGAACTGGATATGGGACACAGAACCATCATTGCTTGATTTTATGGGTTCTGTCAGACGATAGAAAATGAAGAATATTTTAAAGGGAAGGAAAAGGATGATGGACAACATTGGAGAGACATCAAAACCATAGTATGGTAGGGGAGACACTTGGGAAGTTCTCAACCAAAACCAGTGTCAGGTTGTATTTGTAATTGAGCTAATGCACTTGTAACCTAATCAGGTATGTATCTGTTAACTTTCACTTTTTCCAACTTCTCACTTGCAAGAGCCCCTTTCATAGTAATACAATGCCTCTTGTTTACCAAAAGCTATCTGGTACGTGGATGATTGAGGTTGTTTTAATTCTGCTCTAAATTTCTTACAATCATCTCAGATGCTCCAAGGTATAAATACAAGTCTAATCACCTCCATCCTTAATATGAGCATTGTACTAATGATTACATGTCTAGTTCTTGTTGCTTATAACTGTATTTTGTAACTCATTGTAAAATGTATCAAAGGGGTGCTTAACCTATATAGCCAACAGCTCCAACACAAAATCTTCTTCTTGCTCATTAGCATCTTAATGGTTACAAAAGGCATGTCTAGTTGGTTTTCACACTAAATGACCTTTGACAGACCTGTGACAGTGTTCATGTAACAAAAATCACAGCACTATGATCCATTAAACTTATATTTAAGAGTTGGAACTGCTAGTGACAGGGACAATTAATTAACAAAAAACATATTGCTCGAATCAAGATGCAGGTGATTAGCGAGTGATTAATTTCATGTACAAATTACGAAGTAGAAAGGCGCTGAAGGAGTCCAAAGCTAATTTCTTTTTTCTCCTTTCCTTTCCCTTTTTTTTCTAGAGATGAAGAATGTAGAGTAGAGGTACAAAATGGTAATTAAGAATTCAAACTGACGTACTTTGTCCGGCATGAGACTCCCCACCAGGTGTACAACCGAATCCACCATCCAGATTTTTGCAGCTCACGATATAGTCAACAGCCTTCTCCACATTTATTTTATCCAAACGATGCAATATTGCGAGACAACATATTGCAAGATAAGAAAATCTATGATTGCAGAAAGAGTTAGATGCCTTACTTCTACAAACAAGCACAAGAATTACAAGAGGAAAGAAGAAGAATGTACCGAGTATCAACTTCACCCCATATGTCCCCTGAAAATGATCCGTCTTCATTCTGTAAACTGGATATATCTGACCAAATATCAAGTAGAACAAGATATTGATGAAGCAAAATCATTTTTAACCAAACACTTAGATTAGTCTAACTCTAACCAAGCCAGTGTGGAGATGATAAACCTATCTGGCTAATTACTCCTAATGATAACTCAGTTAGGCCTACATCATGCAACTGAAGTCTGGAATTCCTCAAATTTACAGCAAAGATTAAAGGATTTTTTCCTTTAAGCTGTAAGTAAATTTAAAATTTTGTTTAGGCGCAGAAGGGGAATAATAGGTTACATTACCATTTTAAACATACTTGAAAGCATCATGTTTTTAAATATCAAAACCAATCAAAACACAAGCTGAAGGATACAATTCACCAGGTTATCAATGTCAAGTACATCTAGCTTGTCAAGAAGAGCTAAGACTTGCACGGCACTAAGGGTATATAAGAGGTGGGGATCATGTCCAATATTACCTCCAAAGCCACCTACAAAAACAGAAGGCCATAACATATATTATTATGTATAAGCTCCATAGATTACCATAGTATTGATATATGTCTTATTATGCAAGCATCGGCAACATTTTCATTTCAGATTTTTTGCAGCCTGGTTGGATTATTAGTATCATTAAGTCAAGAAATTCATGACTCTCTAGCATACTAACATGGCACAGACTTGAAGGAAGCATATATAGCAACTTCACTAACCAGATTCATGTTGGCACTTCATGATCCATGAAACAACTTCATCTTGACTCACGGCTCCAAGCTTCCCTAAAAGATCCAGAGCTGTTAAACCCCAATAAGCACCATTCATCCTTATATGCTCCATCAACACTGATTCAACATCATCCTTTTTCTGAAGATGAAATAACAAAACAAGTTATTTGTACATGAGACTCACCAACCCCAAAACTCAAATGAACTTGACATTATAAACCTTTTCAATCGACAAAATGTATTGAACATGCTTCTCCATTTCCAGCTCCCCCAATTTCAGATCCATCTAATATCAAAATTTACACAGTGATCCAATTAATAGTCAGAATACTCCATTCAGAAACAGATTTGGAACTATGAAACACAAGTCGACTGAACTGAAACTGATTGGTTCGGACAACAGCTTAAAACAGTTCAAGAAACTTAACTAATGATCACAACCAAAGATGAGAGAAAACCCAAGTTCATCAAAACTTCAATGGATAAAAAAAAAAAATACGAGAAACCCATGTTGGAATCTACGAGTTTAAATTCAAACCAAAATCAAGCATACCCAATGGATGAGACTGATTAGATAAACCCAAACCTCTGCCAGAAAATCGAATCCAACCCTAAATCAACATTTCAATCTTCTTCAAGAGAACTTAAACTGATCTGCAAATATTTGAAAATTTTCAATTAAAGTATTACCTTTTTACAAAACTTTCTCCGGCGTCGAGTGTGTAATACTCTGTAGAACGTAAACTTTCAACAAATTGCACTACTAAAAATTGCAAAGGCACTACAAATAGGCATTGCACTACAAATAGTCACAGATTACATTAACCAAAGAAATTGCAACTATGACTATCGATTTCTTACTTCGATTTCTTCGATTTCTCATAAACTGATTTCTTCGTAATAGAGATTACAGATTTCTCATAATCAGAAGTAAGAAATCAAACTAAGAAATCAAATCAAAGTAAGATATCTTATGTAATCGAAGTAAGAAATCAGATTTTTTCATAATTTGATTACGAAGAAAGGCATAGCAAAGAACTTACTTAGATTCAGAGAGAAATAGATTCAATGGGGAGAGAAACAACTTCGATTTCTTCGATTCAGAGAGAAATAGATTCGATGGGGAGAGAAACAACTTCTATTTCTTCGATTCAGGGAGAGAAACAACTTCGATTTCTTCGATTCAGAGAGAAATAGATTCGATGGGGTTTTGAGAGATGGGGTTTTGAGAGAAATAGATTCAGAGAGGATTCGATGGGGCCTTGGTTTTGCTTCTCTTTCTCTGTCTCTGTGGAGATGGAGATGGAAATGGGGAGAGGGAGAGTTCCCTCCTTTTCTCCCCAAAATTTTCGATTCCCTCTCGACCTTCCAATTTTTTTTTTTTTTTTTTTTTTTTCGAATTCACGCAGTCACGTGCGACGGAGCACGCAGGACGACGTGCGAGGGAGCATCCTCGCTCCCTACCTCGTTCCCTCCCTCGATACGTAGAAGGGTTGTATCTAGAAGGTTCTTCACTAATTACCTATTTGAAATAGGGCTATCGCTAATTTACTCAAAAAATTATTTCAAAAAATTAATTGTTAAGGGATAATACATTTAATACCTCCAATGACTTTTTTAGCTGACGAGAATTTGACTACTTTAATATTTGGGTTGATAAAAAAAACATTTATTATGAAAAGACAGTGAAACAATGGTTCAAATATTCTTTTTTTCTAAAAGACGTCACTTTACACCTACGATCTATACTAGAAATTTCATTGTATTAGTCCTTGACCTTTCTTTGATCTAGACGAGTTCATATGGCCTTTTAATCAAATTTTTTTTTTTCAAATTAAACCTCCGGAGGGGAGGAGCAACTATGGGATGCTAGACATTTATTACTTGTCAAAAAAATTGATTTACAATCTAAACAGGGGTACATTACGACTTTACCCGTGTTAAAAACCAAGCAAAAATACTAGACAAATGTCCTATCCAGATGACAAACGCCACAGACACTGTCCAGCCATCCGAGCTGCACCTTTGCATGCAGCCAGCATTTGCAGGCTGCATCGAAACCCAAACTTCCCCAAGCCTACCCGGCTTACATAAGCCAAACCACCGCCTGTATCCATCCACCATCATTTAGGCACACGAATATACGCGGTATGAACCTCATCCAAACGGACCAGGCTGGCTATCTTGCGAGGGAGGTTCGCGGCATGAAAAACACGAGTAACACCCTCCTGAGCTCTATTCGCCAAAGCGTCAGCTACCTCATTTGTTTCCCTGAAAATGTGAACACAACTAACTTCCATTTGAGAGGCCAAGACTGATACACAACTAAAGCCCAAACTGATACACAACTGAAGGCCCACCAAAATTGCTCGAACCTCCGCCAAGTTATTAGAACCTTCACCAAGCACGACTTGTTTTGCCACCAGCCACTCGCCCAAACTATTCCTAATAATAATGCCAGCTGACGCCTTATTTTTCCTCGATGAACCATCAACATTAAGTGACACCGATCCCTCCGGGGGAGCATTCCAATAGACCACTCTATTTCCTTTAGTACCAACAGGAGAGATAGGCATACCAAAGGCTAAGATGGGTTTTTTGTCCTCACTCACCCGCTTAGGCGTAAACAAAGAATTCGCCAACCTAATGCTCATCCTGACAAGAAGAATAACTGTGACTACATTTGGCTTTCCATTATCAATAACACCCCGACACCGCTGCTTCCAAATTTCCCAAATAATAAACATGGGTGTTAAAAAATATAGCAAACCGACTTGAGATTTCTTATTCGACTTCCCAAACCAAACTCTCAAAATCGTTTTTATTTCCGCCGGCCTCCCAATATGAATATCAAAAATGGCTTCAAAATGACACCAAACCCCTCTAGCCAACCCACCTTCAATAAAAAGATTATTAATAGTTTCCATACTATGAAAATCACAACAATCGCATCGTGACGCAAGATTGATCTCACACCTGCAGAGCTCCCCATCAACAGGAATGCCTCTTAACAGAAGCTTCCAAACAAAAACTGAGATTCTAGAAGGCAAAAAGGGCAACCAGATTTTGTCAAACAACAAATTCCTACATTTTTTGTCACGGAGCAACTCATATGCCGAATGTGAACTAAAAAGGCCATCTGGATCCGGTGACCAAATACAAGAATCCTTGTCCCGCTCGTTCCCCTGAAACCTACCATCAAATAGAGATTTCGCAAACAATCTCACATCGAGACCAACAAGGTCAAAATCCCTACTCCGAACCTCCGCTATCGTGGATCCCTTGAGCCACTAAACCATCCGTTCTCAAGAAAACTGACGAAGTGTTCCAATTAGATGCAAAGAAACTCGAATTTCCGCAGCCAATGCGCCAAAGACTATTGCCAACAAAAACTCATTTATATTTCATAATCTCATTCATAAAAGGCAAATCATTATTCTTCTCTGGCTTATAGAAAACGGGGATCCTGTCTTTCCAGTATTTACACCTCATATATTTTGCCCACAAAGATTCAGAGTTAACCACACTCCAAAGAGCTTTCAAGCGAAAGGCCTTGGTGACAGTACCAAGGTTCCTAACTCCCAAGCCTCCTTCACCCTTAGGAAAACAAATTTTTTTCCCAAGATATCCATTTCTTTTTTGATTTGCCTTCATAATCGCCCCAAAAGAAGTCCGCCAATAATTTGTGAATTCTAGAGATTACTTGAATGGGTACACACATGGAGCTTAGCGTGTAGACTGGAATAGAGCTCAGTACATGCCTAATCAACGTCAATCTCTCACCCGGAGACAAAATTTTTGCCTTCCAACCACTGATCTGCCTTTGAATTTTATTAACCAACTCGTCAAAATAAATAATCTTGCATCTTCCCTGAAAAATAGGCACTCCCAGATACTTCAAAGGAGACCTTTTAAATTGAAAGCCTGTAAGAGTCTTAATTTCCACCACACGTTCCACTGTTGTCTTTTCTTCCAACATGGAAGAACTTTTAGCTGCATTAATTTTTTGGCCTGAAATGCGCGCATATTTATCCAAAAAACTGATACATCCTGTAATGGAAGTCTTTCTCCCATTTAGAAAAATAAGAGTGTCGTCTGCGTACAAAATATGCGTTATAGGCCTGCAGTGTCTCAGCGTATAATAGTAACATATGTCACCTCTAGCAAAGGCCCCCACTAATCCTGGACTAAGTGCCTCCGAGGCCATAACAAATAACAGCGGAGAAAGAGGATCCCCCTGTCTCAACCCTCTGGAAGACCTAAAGTAGCCATTATAGACTCCTTGCAACAGCACCGAGAACCCACAATGAGCAACACAGTTGGAAACAAGATGACAGACTCTAGTAGAAAACCCAATTCTCTTAAGCACGGATAAAAGAAAATGCCACTCCAACCTATCATATGTTTTCTCCATATCAATTTTAAAGACAACATTACCACCTATGACCTTTTTATGGATATCACGCACCATTTCCTGCGCCAAACCAATGTTTTCCACAATGGACATACCCTTGACAAAGGCTCCCTGCTCTTGGCCTATCATACCTGGAAGCAGTAAGGCTAACCTATTGCAAAGAATTTTGCTGAAAATTTTGTAAATAACATTGCAAAGGCTAATAGGGCGAAAGTCAGAGAAAGAACTTGGCGAATCCACCTTAGGCAACAAAGCAATAAAATTGGCCGAGAAAGCCGTAGGCAAGGCTTCACCTTCAAAGAAATCAATAGCCGCTTTCCAAATATCAACACCAACAATCTCCCAGCAAGACTGAAAGAAACCCGCTGTCAACCCATCCGGACCTGGCGCGCTATTTCTAGGAATGTCAAAGGTTGCATTCTTTACTTCCTCCAAAGACGAACTAGCAACAATACGGTCACACTCCAAAGCCGAAACAACCGAAGGAATGCAATCCTAGCTCCTTTGCCGAGGACCTTAAGAAAATTGTGTATGAAGATAGTATAGGAACGACATATTCACGACTGTAACTCTTCATTTTTTCTTTAGGTTTGGGGATCCTTAACAAACCCTAGCTCAATTTTCAAAAAAAAAAAAAAGATCTAGCACTTACATGAAAATGTCAGCATAAACAATAAAACAAGCATGCTATATTACCTTGAGAAAAGAAGCTTGCACAATTGCTACTGTCGAAATCTAGAAATCATGGCCGATCAAATAATCACCTTCCTCAATAATTTTCACATGATTTCTCAAATTGAAGTAGTTTTAGATAGAATTGCACAAGTCAAGAAATAGAACATCTCATGGGTGCATAAAGAACTAACCAAAATATATAAAGAAAAATCACATTAGACCGTACATTTACAAAGAGACACCACCTATCTCAACAGAGACTTAGGAACTGAAGATCGAATCTTGGAGAATTCTAATAGCTTTCAATACTTTGGTTTCACTTCTGGAAACCAAATAATCACTTGGAAACTGTTGTAGCACAGAATATTGTAGCTAGTTCGTAAAACTAGGAACTGAAAAGAACTGGCACCGTAGACTAAACGATACTGAAAAGAAAAGAAAGCTCATTTGATATATCTGATGATGGCTTGTCAGGGTGCTAAGGAATGAGAGAGGAAATGGACCAAGCCCGAAGTGGCTCAGACTGTGTGACACAGTGACATGAATATGTGGTAAAATTCTTTAAAGACGGTGCCAATGATCGGTTTATGTATCTTGTAGAGCAAAGTACATTTTGAGTACTGGAATTTGATGTTCTCTGTTAGCCTTTGCCCCCTCTCCTAAAAATCTTTTCTGCCCCCGTCAATTCTAAATTTCTTATATAGCCTATAGTGCTTAAGTAGGTCCCATATTATTTTTTATTATTATTATTGGAACCTCCGGGATGGAGGGACAACTACTGAATGTCAAACCTTTATTACTTATCAAAAAAATTTACAAAACTGCATCGGGAGTACATTACGACATTGACAGACAAATAAATCAAAAGAAATTCAAAGCTTCTAAAGCCTATTTTAATCAAATCCAAAAACCATCTATTTTTAACTCATTCTATTTAACAAGTTATTTCTTGGCCCACTCAATTTTAAAATATCCTTTGAAAGTATACAAATATAAGTAGGGCCCAATTTTTACTTTTCACTTGAATCTTTAAAGCTATAATCCAACCCATGTTTCAATCTAATTTTATAATGTAACTCATCTTGATTTTAATGTCCAAATTTCCAAACTACTTAATGAACAGTTCAATATAGATAATTTGTCATAATTTTTAGTTCTTCTCAACTCCTATTTTTATTATAATTTAGGAGATATATTTTCTCGTAATTCTTTGAAAAAAAAATCGTCATAAGAAAATGTACAAAGAAGGAAAAAAATCATTTTATGTAGATTTTGATATATAATGCCTATATAATCATCAAAAAAGTTTATATCCAAAGTTTATAATTTTTCATAATATGAGATATTTTTTGTTAAGTGTTTATCAAATTTTTTTAATATATATATATATATATATACCTGGGAAAAATCCTAGCTTCGCCCATGTTAGGGAGGGAGATAGATCAAGTGGAAGTTGAGTTGGAGCCTTAATAGCCCAGGAAAGACTCAAGAGGATAAACAATTACTGATGGAAGAACACTGAAGAAGTTTTTCAAATAGATCAATCAAAAGTTTCTTTAATCAGTGCCAAGTGTTTGGTTTGATTGATTGTCATTTCCATAAGGGAGATAATTGGTAATGGAATGTGCAATATCAAAAGATCTTACAACACATATTGTTGAAGATACACACAACATCAAGAGATTGCCTTAACAGCCCTGGTAAAAACTTTGATTGTGTTTTCTTCCTACATGACAGTATTAGGTATCAGCCGAATGGAGGTTCCACAATAGGCAAGAGCTCAATTGTATTTTTTTTTTTTTTCTAAGTTTTTTCATCTCATTATCAGACAGTTTAACTTCAGAGGGGAAAAAAATAGTGATCAAATGTTTAGGTTTTCCATGGTCTTTAGAAAAATAATGTCTCACCTCTTATGAAGGAGATCATGAAGCTCAAAGTTGTCTTTGTGAGTAATAGCATCTGGCGGATTGGTAATGGGAACTCAAGTTTTTTTGTGAACAACTGGAATCTTATGACTGTTTTTTTGAGATCAGGAGAGTTGGAGACTCGAGATATCTGGCCCACGATGGCGGAGGTTTGTAATGGGGACTTTGGTTTGGTTTCTCCAGAGGTTAGAGACTTGGCTAGAACACTTTTTGATGACAGATTTAAGGGAAAGGAACAGGACAAGGATTTTTGTATTTGGACCCCGAACCCAGGTGGAATGTTCACCACTCAATCAACTTATGATATTCTTCGTGATAAGAAGTGTAAATCCACTTTGTTTAACAAGATTTGGTGGCCTATTTTACCGTCTAAAATATCAGTTTTTGTTTGGAAACTTCTTTTAAGAGGCGTCCCAGTTGATGGGGAACTCCATAGATGTGGGATAAGTTTAGTTTCTCGATGTCATTGTTGCGTCTCACCAAGTGGGGAAACTTTACGTCATCTTTTTTGTGGATGGTTGCCTGGCTAGAGGTGTCTGGAGACATTTTGAGACCATTTTTTATGTTCATTTAAGAAGACCGACAGAAATTTCGACCGTGTTGACAGTTTGGTTTAGGAGAGCCAATAAGTACTCTCAGGTTTGACTATTATATTTTTTAACGCCAATGTTAATCTTTTGGGAGATCTGGAGACAGAGGTGTCGGAGTGTTTTTGACAATGGTAAGCCAAGTAAGATGATAGTTATTTTGTTAGTTAGGAGGAATCTTCGTTTGGCAAATTCCTTTTTGTCTCCCAAACGTGTTAATGACAATAAGAAGCCCCTTGTATCCATTGGTTTTCCTATAGTCCCGATTATTAAGAAGTGTAATAGAGTTGTCTATTGGAATTTTCTCCAGGCGGACTTTGTGGCACTTAATGTATATGGTTCGTCGAGGAACAAAAAGGCGACAGCAGAAATTATTATCAGAAACAGTTTGGGTAATTGTTTGGTGGCTAAGCAAGTGGTTCTTGGTGAGGGATCAAATAATTTTGCGGAGGTTAAAGCAATAATGGAAGGTCTTCTTTTGTGTCATAGGCTTTAGTTGGTAAAGGTTTCTCTCCAAACGGATTCTAAAATTGTGCGGGACTGGTTTTATGAGGATTTCAAAGTTCCTTGGTTCATGGAAAATGTTTGGCAAGAGATTAAGCAATTGACGCCCCATATGGAGGTGAGATGTAGACATATAGTTTGACAATTTTAACATATTATAAAAACTCTACAACTAATGTAATGTACACTGACATATTTGAAAATAGGAGTATTTGACCATTAATTTAGCTTGGCATGACTTATTTAATTTTTTCATTATACCTAGGTGCGTACAAATTGGAACCCTATCACATCCTAAGTTTTTTCATTGTGCCTAGGCGCGTACAAATAGGAGTATTTGACCATTAACAAGGTTTTCAAGTTGTGTTTATTAGATAACTAAGAGTACTAAAATATTTGTGTTTTGATGAGGTTGAGAATCGGTATCAATTGAGGGTTTAAATTGGTCGAAAGTTACCCTGTTTTACGTTTTTTTCGTTATGAGTTTGAGTTTCTCTATTATGTTAAGTTATGCATAGTTATTGAATTTGGGTTTAAGGGTTTCAACTTTGAGGGGATTTTGAGAGTTTTCGATAGAGATGGAGGAGATTTGCAAGAGATTTGAGTTTGGGGAGAGATTAGCAAATATTTCGAATGGGGGAGGGAGGAACCATTGTTGATTTGAATGGTGAGGGAAAAAATAGATGATTTTTGTTTACATAGGTGGTGTGAGAAAGAAAGTAGGTGGTGTGAGAGAGTAAAATGGTGTGAGAAAGAGGAAATGGTGGTGTGGTGTAGTCGCTGCCATATTAAAAAGGTACACTATCTTACATAATCAGTTTTAGTGGAAAATTTTTACAATGTTAAGTGTAGGGTAATGTGACAACTTTATGAAAATCAATTTATGAAAATCAATATATGAGCAATTACTGTGTAGGGCATTTTTTTTAACCACAAATACAAAAGAAATTAAAGAAAAGCCAAACTTATGGTACTGAGGGATGAAATTGTTAATTAAGTAAAAAATGAGGTTGTTGATGGCAAACCCCATTTGAATTAAGACAAATCCCTAGTTTTACTTATTTAGTCATGTATGCCCATAACATTGGTTGTTTTAGGGTCACCTCCCGTAATTGTTGGTAGGGTTGAACAAAAAATCGACTAAACCCACCGAACCGATCAAAACCAAATTGATCAGTTCGGTTAGGTTCGGTTCGGTTTCGATTTTAGAAAATTCAAACCAATATGGTCGGTTCGATTTTCGATTTTTATGTGATTTTGCTACTTTCACTGTCTCGAGAACCGAGGTTTAGAAATAGTTACAGTTAGCTTAACCGTGACAATTGGGGAAGGAATTGTTAATTAAGAGTTCATAACAAGGAGGTACGACAAAATAAGCTAAAAGTCAATATTCTCCTTAATCCAAATGGGGTGGGCTCTGTAGGGCTGAAAACCGAACCGACGGTTCGGATTTTCACCTAAACCGTGAACTGAACCGACTTAGGTCGGTTGTAAAATTTTCAAATCGAAACCGAACGGACCATTAACAAAATCGAACCGATTCTAATTTATGCAAACCGTAACCGAACCGACTAAAATCGAACCAAAACCGAAATAAAACCGAACCGACCGACTATTTTAAACATATTGTATTATTCATATATAAAATATATATTATTTATTATACATATTTGGTCGGTTCGGTTTGGTCGGTTAAAATCACATAGAAACCAAAAACCGAACCGACCACTTCAGTTTTGAGTTTTTTAAAACCGATCCGAACCGAATTTAAACCGAACCAATTGGTTCGGTTTAGATCGATTCGGTCGGTTTGATCGGTTTTTTGTTCAGCCCTAGGGCTCTGCCATTATGGCCCCGAAAAAAAATCTGGTGTCTACGATGGTCTAGTAAACATTTGACTCAGAAACTTTGGAATAAACCTGTATATCAAATACAACACATTAATTGTTATATACATTACAATATATAGAATATAACTGGTCTAATACTCATATTATAAAGGATGTCACTTTACATTCTACATCTGACTAAATACATCTCTTTTTATTTACTGGCTAGAGGAGTAATAGAACTAGATTCTCCAATTTGATTCTCACGATCGTACACGTGGCAAACATCATCCATCACGAGAACCATGTGTTTTGTTTTAGGTTTGACCCGCAAACCCTGGGAAGGCAGGTCCGGCCCTCAGAACCGATCACCATCAGAGGCTCGAATCCAGACCCAACGAATCTCTCCCTTGAAAAAGAGAAACGTTACGAAAGAGACGAGTCATGGCGGGAATTACTGCTCCAAGGACGTATCTCAATGAAGGACGAGACTATTACAAACAACGTCTCCCCTCAAACCAGTTTCCTTTTTTCAAAACTAATTAATGCTTTTAATCACTTAATTCTATGTTTTCAAAACCATTTTCCTTTTTTCAAAAACCAATCAAGACTTTTCATCACTTAATTTTATGTTTTCAAAACCAATTTCCTTTTTTCAGAACCAATCAAGGCTTTTAATCACTTAATTTTATGTTTTCAAAAACAGTTTCCTATTTTTCAAAACCAATCAAGACTTTTAGCTGTGGGACTACTATGGGAACTCAATTTATCATATTTTTTTCTCTATTCTTGCTCCATTAGATTTACAAGGGAAGGTAAAGAAGATGAAGAAGACGGTTTCATGGTTAGATAAGATATTCCATCATGTCATAGATCGAAGACGAGAAATGATTAGTGAAGGGAGTAGATTTCAAAGAAGAGAAGGATTTTCTGCAAATATTGTTACAACTTATATATCATCCAGAAGATCAGAAGGCACCCTTCACCCTTAACCACCTTAAGGCCTTATTTGTAGTAATTCTCAGTCTTCTTCTTTAGGATTGTTACTTTTATTTTTGAGTTTGATGCATTATGAATATGAATTGCATGCCTCTAATGGAGCTTCTCCACTTTCATTGATTTGTAAAAAGGAAAAGTCCGACATACTTTCCAGAGACTCTAGGCTCAAGTTGACTTTATTAGTTTCAATATTTTAGGCTCTTTTTTTTCTGAAAAAAATTACTTATGTAGTAAGCATGGTAAGAGTACTCAGGGTTGTTAATTTTAACAGGATATAACATTAGCCAGGACCAAAACAACATCAACCATAGTGGAGTGGGCCATGGCAGAGTTGATCAAACAACCAGAGGCGATGAAGAAGGTCAAACTAGAACTCGAGCAAGTGGTGGGGATGGACAACGTGGTTGAAGAGTCGCATTTGTCAAAATTACATTATCTAGATGCGATGGTGAAGGAAGTACACCGTCTACACCCTGCAGGTCCTCTCTTAGTTCCACGACGTGCAAGAGAGTCGTGCATCATAGGGGGGTACATGGTCCCTAAGGGTGCACAGATCTTTGTTAATGCATGGGCGATTCAAAGAGATCAAAAGAATTGGGATAATCCATTGGAATTTCAACCTGAGAGATTCTTTATGAGAAACGAGTGGGACTTTGGTGGCAATGATTTTCGTTATCTTCCATTTGGGTCAGGAAGAAGGATTTGTGCTGGAATTCCCATGGCACAGAGATCGGTAAATTACACATTGGCATCCCTTCTACATTCATTTGACTGGGAATTGCCGAAAGGAGAAATACTTAATTTATCAGAGGCGGCTTTCGGGATAGAACTGGCAAAGAAAACACCCCTCATTATCATTCCCTCGCCTAGGTTGTTAGATCTAGAGTTGTATGCTGAATGATGCAGTCTTTCCTTGTTGTTTTGTGTTCTGAATAACCAACTGAACAAGGAGACTACGATCTCCTAGCCATTGTATTCCCTCTCCTAGCCATTGTATTCCCTATCAGAGAGGTTTTATATATCCAAACTACTTAAGTCACGCTGGGCTTAGTAACAGTGATTTAAGTTTATTCAACGCCCATTTCGAATTTCTTCAAACAATTTCATATTCTGATGAAAAATCAAGGAAATGTATACACTTCAAGTAGAAACGAGCTTGACGTTTGACGAAGCAAACCTAAAATAAATACTTCCAATAACATGCTGTGGATGAAGAATTTTTGTATGTATGTATGGAAGAATGACACTGGGCATAAACCAAGAGAAAACAATCCAACAAGAATGGCCAAACATTACACAATGAAATTCAGAAAAAAAAAGTCTCCAAAGTAAACGAACTTTGCTCGAATTGATCTCTAGAAACACAACTATACTTCATAAACTATCAACTCGTGGGTTTTTCTCCACTTAACAAAAAAAACATTTAAATAAATAAATAGAACAAAAATGAAACATTTGAGTTTACTCAACACCCATTTCGAATTTCTTCAAACAATCTTCATATTCTTATGAAAAATTAAGGAGATCTATACAATTAACTTTAAGAGAACCCCACACTGAGTTTTCATCATAAACCCCAAATCAAAAGCAAATGGTACTTCAAAAACTTGTAAATACGACTTCTATCAGCTTAAAATTCATGAATTTCTAAAGGACATACAGCTATTACAGAGTAGAGTAAGTAAGTGTTAGGAGGTAAGTACCGGTAACTGGAAAAGAGAAGGTGCCAAGCGTTCACCTAAGAATGAATTGGAAGAGAGGGAAAGCGATGTCATTGAACTCTGAAGCGCAGCCATTGTTATTTCTCCTCGGTCACACTGGTTCTATCTACTCTCTCGTTGTAGAAGAGATAAAATGAATTGAGTTCAATAGAGGAGAGAAGAGGAGAAGACTGTTGTTTGGATAAAGGAGATAAATGGGTGCGCTCTTTAGTGTGGATGCTCTCAGAGGGTAACAATTAACAAATGACACCCACAGGCCTCCACACAAATTGTTGGTCAAGTAGCCCAATGGGTTGGGGGGAATAAGCCTGATTGGATTGGGCCTGAATATACATTCCATGCAATGGATACTTTCCCAACCTCACCTCTCGAGGCTATGGATCATACAAAAAAGCTCAGATATAATTTATGAGTTTGGAGGACATCATTAAGGTGATCTACACATACAAAATATGTGGTTTTTGAGCTAGCCACCATTGGAGAGATGAGCGTACTGTCCTACATTGTCATTATAGGAAACTTAGATTTGGACTCCAATTCTACCCAATATTCATGTTTTGAATGTATCACCCAAAACATGGAAATCACCTGATGACAAAAAATTCAATGCAATCTTACCCCCTCTAACTGATTTAAAATTCTCTGTTACATATCAGAATTACCAAGCTTCTCCATTCCAAACCCATGGGAATGAAAGTCATGGAGTTAGTAAAATTATTCAACAGAATAATTACACTAACATTCTGCTCTCAGAATTAGGAGAAAAATTAGTTCAAGATCAGCTTGTTACTGATGAATTAAAAAAGAAACAACTAGCTGATAAACAAAGTAAAGAAACTAATGAAGTAAGACAGACACAGGAAGTCAAAGCAAATAATGTTTTCTTCCAACCTCCTGCACCCATTGCTCAGCATACGTTTACTTCCTCTAGTCAATTACTCAAAGAAATTGATGCTAAACTTGAAGCATTAAAAATGGATTCAAGGCTCAAAATTAATACTTTATCAAATCCTAACTTTTCAGCTATGGATTCTGATATTAGTGAAGATTTTGATCCAATGACAGAATTGGATAGATTAAATTTTATCCCTTATCAAATGAATCCAATTCGATATGCAAAGCAATCCCAAAAACCACCAAAATGGCATAACCCAATGCCTACAACAAGAAATTTTTATCCAAGACCTTCACTGCCATTATAGGAAACTTAGATTTGGACTCCAATTCTACCCAATATTCATGTTTTGAATGTATCACCCAAAACATGGAAATCACCTGATGACAAAAAATTCAATGCAATCTTACCCCCTCTAACTGATTTAAAATTCTCTGTTACATATCAGAATTACCAAGCTTCTCCATTCCAAACCCATGGGAATGAAAGTCATGGAGTTAGTAAAATTATTCAACAGAATAATTACACTAACATTCTGCTCTCAGAATTAGGAGAAAAATTAGTTCAAGATCAGCTTGTTACTGATGAATTAAAAAAGAAACAACTAGCTGATAAACAAAGTAAAGAAACTAATGAAGTAAGACAGGCACAGGAAGTTAAAGCAAATAATGTTTTCTTCCAACCTCCTGCACCCATTGCTCAGCATACGTTTACTTCCTCTAGTCAATTACTCAAAGAAATTGATGCTAAACTTGAAGCATTAAAAATGGATTCAAGGCTCAAAATTAATACTTTATCAAATCCTAACTTTTCAGCTATGGATTCTGATATTAGTGAAGATTTTGATCCAATGACAGAATTGGATAGATTAAATTTTATCCCTTATCAAATGAATCCAATTCGATATGCAAAGCAATCCCAAAAACCACCAAAATGGCATAACCCAATGCCTACAACAAGAAATTTTTATCCAAGACCTTCACTGCCAGACATGCAGTATGAAGAACGCCAACTTCAAACCTTTGGTTCTTTTTCCTCTAAAGACTTATATATTTGGAATATAGATGGTCTTTCAGAAGAAGGAATTTTAGAACTAACCCAAGAAATGGTTGTGATGGCTTCCACCCATCGCGCTGAAAATAATGATGATTTTACCATTGCTACTGTCATCATAGCAAGGTTTTCAGGCCTTATTAAAGGATGGTGGGATAACTATCTATCCCTGGCAGAAAAAAGAGAAATTATGCAAGCCGTAAAAATAGGACCAGATGGTCTAGCAATGAAAACAGAGAATGGTCAGTTTATCCCTGATTGTGTTCCAACCTTAATATGTTCAATTCTCAAACATTTCATTGGGAATCCCAGTGAATTCCAAGGCAAAGCAAAAGACCTCCTCATGATCCATAAATGTCCAACCCTTAGTCATTTTAGATGGTATAAGGATATTTTTATGAAAAAGGTTATGCATCAACCAGATGCATCCAATCCGTTTTGGAAAAGAAAGTTCATATCAGGACTCCCTGAGATTTTCGCAGAAACTATTCGTGGAAAACTCCAGGACCAATCCCAAGGAGATATCCCATATGATCAATTAACCTTTGGAGATTTAATCTCCTTTATCAACAAATGTGCCCTGCACATTTGCAATGATCTTAGGTTAAAAAGACAGCTCAAAAAACAACATGTTAATGGACCTAAGGAATTAGGAGATTTTTGCCAACAATATGGCTTTGAAGATTATCGGGCCCCTGCCTTAGCCCATAAATCTTCCAAACAAAAATACAGGTCTCATCCTGCTAGACAATTCAAATCAAAAAAGCCTTATGGTCCAAAACCGCCCAAAGATTTGGATAAATACTACAGTAAGCCCAAAAGACATGGGACTCACAAGCCCAAACCAGCATACAAAAAACATTTTAAGCCCACATCAAAGCCTGTTTGCTTTAAATGTGGAAAACCAGGCCATTATGCAAAAAACTGTAGCACAACCCAAAAGGTCCAGGCCCTTGAAGCCCCTGAGAACATTAAACAAATGTTTCTCAATGCCCTCTTAGATTCTGAAGTTGAATCTTCTGATGAAGATCTTCAGCTATGGAATCTAAATCAATCATCTGATTCAGACATATCAGATCACTCTGAGACATGTGCACCAGGAGCTTGCCATTGTCATCAATCCAAAACCATCAATATGTTGTCCAACTCTAAACAATCCCAAATATTGTTAGACTTTGTGGATAAAATTGATGATCCGAGTCTTAAAACTGAATACCTTCAGCATATTAAGACTTCCTTAACACAGCCTCAAGCATTACCTGAAGTAATTGCTCCCTTCCACAATCACAAGGATATTATAGATCGGTTTAAACGATCTATTTCTTCATCTTCCCCTGTCAGCCTTTCTGATCTACAATTAGAAGTCAATACAATAAAAAAGGAACTTACGCTCCTTAAACAAAATCAATCTTTAATCAATCTTCAAATTCAAACTCTCCAAAATAATCAAACATTACCATCCTCTGATAAAGAAGAATTCATTGGTGAACCTTCTTCTAAAGAATTGGATGACTCCCAATTTTTAAATAATATCAATCAAAAACAAAACCTACCTCATCAAGTAACTATCCAAAAATGGTACGTTGTTATAGATTTGTTTATTCAAAGTGAAACACTCATATCAGTTATTGCCTTGATAGACTCAGGAGCTGATATGAATTGTATCAAAGAAGGAATCGTTCCTTCTAAATATTTCAAAAAGACAACTCAGAAGTTGTACACAACAGACAACTCACGTCTTGAAATATTTCACAAACTCCCAAATGCCCATATTTGCAAAGACAAAATTTGCATCAAGCAACATTTCCTCCTTGTAAAAAATATGGAACAAACAATGATATTAGGAACACATTTTATCAATTCAATCTCACCCTTCACAGTTTCTAAAGATGGAATTAAAACCTCATATTTAGGAACAAACCTTGAATTTAAATTTCTATTCAAACCAGAAATTTATGAACTTAATCAAGTCACTAAAAAAGTTTATTTAAACTTTATTTCACACAAACAACAACAATTAAATTTCTTAAAACAAGAAATTGAATACAAAAGAGTTGACACTCAACTTCATGATCCCAAATTGCAATCTCAAATTATTCAATATCAACAACATCTCCAAAAGGAACTTTGTTCCAATCTTCCTAATGCCTTCTGCATAGATCACATCATGTTGTCCGTCTTCCATATGAACCTGGGTTCGATGAACGCAAAATTCCAACAAAGGCTCGCCCCATTCAAATGAATAGCGAACTTATGGAATACTGTAAGCAAGAAATCCAACAACTGTTGGACAAAAACCTTATCCGACATTCCAAGTCCCCTTGGAGTTGTGCAGCCTTCTATGTTAGAAAAGTTGCTGAACTTGAACGAGGAAGCCCCAGGTTAGTTATCAATTATAAACCCCTTAACCAGGTTTTACAGTAGATAAGATACCCAATTCCTCATCAAAGAGATCTTCTTAAAAGACTCCACAATGCTTGTGTCTTTTCTAAGTTCGATCTAAAATCTGGATTCTGGCAAATCCAAATCCATCCCAAAGATAGATATAAAACTGCTTTCAATGTACCCTTTGGACATTACGAATGGAATGTAATGCCCTTTGGTCTCAAAAATGCTCCCAGTGAGTTTCAGAATATCATGAATGATATTCTCTCTCCTTTTTCTCAATTTACAATCGTGTATATCGATGATATACTTGTTTTCTCCGAATCAATTCCAGCCCACTGGAAACACCTTTATCAATTTGAACATTGCATTAAGAAAAATGGATTAGTTTTTATCTCCCACTAAAATCAATCTATTCCAAACAAATATCCGATTTTTAGGTCACAAGATTTTCAATGGCACGGTCACTCCAATTTCTAGATCAATTGAATTTGCAGCAAAATTTCCTGATGAAATCCGGGATAAAACCCAATTACAAAGATTCCTTGGATCCTTAAATTATGTTGCAGACTTTTACAAAGGCCTCCGAGTTTTACTTAAGCCCCTTTATAGTCGCCTTAAGAAAAACCCAAGCCCATGGACTGAAGCCCATTCTCAAATAGTCCGTCAAGTCAAAACCCAAGTTACCAATCTTCCTTGTTTAGGAATCTCAGATCCCAAGGCTTTTAAGATTGTCGAAACAGATGCGTCTAACCTAGGGTATGGTGGTATTCTGAAACAGCGTCTTCCAGACTCTTTGACAATCCAATTGGTCTGATACCATTCAGGTATCTGGAACACAGCACAGAGTAATTATTCAACTGTGAAAAAAGAAGTTTTAGCAATTGTTTTATGCATCATAAAATTTCAAGATGATTTAACAAATCAAAAATTTCTTTTACAAGTTGATTGCCAATCAGCAAAAGAGATATTAACCAAAGATGTTTTAAATCTTGTTTCCAAACAGATCTTCACCAGATTGCAAGGACTTATTTCTGCATTCGATTTCGAAATCAAATATATAAAAGGAGCAGATAACTCTCTTGCAGACTTTCTCTCTCGAGAGTTCCTTCAAAAATGAGTTCTTATCAAAACTCATCTCCAAAGCAGGCTCTTCCTGCCAAACCTCAAACCAAAGCCAATTATGCTAAGAAGCCTTCTACTTCTCAGCCTCCAAATCCTCTTTCATATGCTCTTCAATTATCTCAAAAGTTTTCTCCTCTCGGTCAAGTCGCCGAATCTGGTTCATCCATGACCAGTTTTCCAAAGCCTAATCAGGCACCCCTGCCATATATCAATAAGACATATTTCGACTATAACTGTATAGTTGAACCTTGTCTGTATGCTTTGATCTCCGAATCTCAAAGCATTGCTAGAAATCTGTTCTCCCCTGACCAACAGTTTGAGGAAGCAGATACTTCAAAAACTAGAGAATTTTATGAATTCATCTTGGTTGACTCTGATTCAGTACTCATAACCCATCATTATGATGATGATCAGAAGTCTCGAATTACCTTCTCCAAGTGTCAGATCCTCAAAATTCTGACAGAAGCAGATTGGGGCCAAGTACCCCGATATCACAAGAAGTTCTCCCAGAACTTTACCCCTCAAACTTACAATTATCTTGACTACAAAAATGCGTGGTTAAGAGCTTTCTTAGTCAATTCCCAGAACAGTGGCCACTCTTGGTTCTTTCTGTTCTGCAAGAAATTCAATCAAAAATCTCTCCCATTTTGGTTTCAACACATTTGGTGGAGTTTCTTTGGTCCGGTTCCTGACATTCTTCCTCCCACAGTTAAAGAAGGATGGAATGTCTTCAAAGAAAAGTATCAGCCTCCCATTCCTGTAACTGAACAGGTTTTATCAGTCTGGTTCTTTATTAGATTTAACTTAGCATGGATCATGTGTTGGGATTACATCTGTTCTCACCTTGATTCTTCACTAAGTCTTTCAAAGAATAAACCTCAATGGTTTTGCCGCCGCACCAAAGTCAAATGGTGGCAACGGTTCGACCACTCCAAAGTTACCAAAGAAGGTGTTCTTGCCTTCTTCTCCAACAAAGAGGTGTCTCATACACCACTACCACAGATTATTCCTCTTCCAGAAACATCAAGTGCAAAGCTTCTTAAACAGCAAATTAGGCAGCATATTCTTGCCAAACCCACCAGAGCTCAATTAATGGAAACTCTGTCCCAAATCTGTTCAGACGAAGCAGACGAAGAAGACGATCCAGCAGTTGATCTGAATGAAGATGATTGTTTCAACATCTTCGATCCTCGAGATCTTTAATGGGCCCACGTCCATTATCAATGGCAGCATCTGCCAGCTCCATTAGGGATGGCAACGGGGCGGATTGGGGCGGATTTGAGCAAATCCATCCCCGCCCCGCAAGGGATTTCGGGTCCCCGAAACCGCCCCGCATATCCGTTTATCATTTTTTTTTAAAACCATCCCCGACCCGGACAGATAGGCGGATATCCGCCCCGCCCATTTAACCCGAAAAAAAAACAGATCTTAAAAAAAAAACAGATCTCAGAGTCAGATCTTCAAAACAAAAAAAAAAAAAATCTCAGAAATTAACAAGACTGTTTTGCCAATCTTATTCCACTTAACTAATTTTATCCATCTAATTATATATTTCATTCATTAGATCAAAAGAATTATAACAACAAATTACAAAGGATCCATACAAATATTACAAAAAAACATACCAAAAAAAAAAAAAAACGATCTAAAGAATGATCTGAGATCAAAGATCTAATTACAAAAAACAATACAAAAATTTGCAAAAAAAAAACTAAATTTCGATCTAAAAAAATCAATCTCTGGATCTGATGAGATCTGGATCAGGATCAGGATCTAAGATCTGGATCAGGATCTAAGATCTGGATCAGATCAGGATCAGGATCAGGATCAGGATCAGATCTGGATCAGGATCTAAGATCTCAGATCTGAGAAGAAGGGAAGCCTTCGCTGCCTGTGAGAGAGAAGAAGGGAGGTCTCTTGCGGCCTTCGCTGTGAGTCGCTCGAAGGGAGGTTGCTCGGTCGCTCGCGGCCTTCGCTGTGAGTCGCTCGAAGGGAGGTCGCTCGTAGGGAGGTTACCCGAGCGAGGTTGCTCGAAGGGAGGGAGGGAGGGTTGCCTGAGCGAGGTTGCTCGAAGGGAGGGATGGTTGCTCCCTTGCTCGCTGTTTTGAGGGAGAAGAAGGGACGGGCTGCTCTCCTCGACTCCTCTGGCTCTGGTTTGTGATTGTGGGAGCTGAAAAAAAGTAAATGAAATTATGAAAGTGATTGAGAGAGACTCAGAGAGAGAGGTGGTGTTTAGAATTTTTTTTTTCCAGCACATAAATAGTTGAGGGTATTTTTGTAATATCCACACTTAAACGGATATCCGTGGGGCGGATATGGCCAAATCCGTATCCGCCCCGAATATTTAACGGATGTTGTTTGGATAACTGTATCCGCCCCAAAATTCGTTTAAGCATATCCAAAACCGCCCCAAACGGATTGGGTGGGGCGGATATCCGTGAAAATCCGCCCCACTGCCATCCCTAAGCTCCATGTCAAACAAAATTCTTTCGGCCACAGTCTCCCGACATCCCGACAATATATTTCCTTTATCAAAAGCATCCATGTGAAGCTATAGTCAAAGTATCTCCAACAGTACCTGCCGACAGTCCTCCAAACAGTACTTGCCGACACTCAAAAGGTGAACAGTCAAAGCACTAGCAACAGTTCTCCTCCACTCAATCAAAGAGATAAGCATCCAGCTAATCAAGGTAGCCTTATCTCTTCTCCCTTCTTATCTCCTCTCCCTCTATAAATAAGAGCCAAGTCTTTGAGGAAGACTCAGACGCAATTAGAACCCCATCTCCTGTTTGTATCCCCTAAGCATAATATTGTATCCGCCTACCTTCTTCCTTCCCTTGTACATTCTTCTAGTAAGTCTCCTCTGTAATCTTTTATCTTTAGTTTCAATACATAAGCATATTTCTATATCTGTGTTTTGTTTTTACAAAATCTATTCTTAAAAGAAGGTATTGGACTTGGTTGAACTAATCAAACCAATTAGCTATCGGTTCGTCCGGCGAAGTGGTTGAGACTGTTCTCTTGGACAATACAAAGAATAGTTCTTTAAAAATGCATGATTTAATACTTGCTTTGTAATTATCTCTGTATATCTTCTTCTGCTTCTTTCTGTTCCTGTTTATGTTATTTGGTCATTCATTGCCTTAGCAGCACGTTGTCCTGGGTAGAATTGGTATCATTATAAGAGAGGTTGTTCTAATTCTTCTTTGACCAGTGAAAGCTATATGTTAATCCTCTATCCTTCTCTAATGGTCATGGAGTGCCTTTCATTTCCAATAGTACTATTCACTTTTCTCATCCTCTTGATGTTGAGGTTGGTGAAGAAAGGAATGTCATTCAAAATTCAACATCCAAATTCAAAGATGCCGCAAGGACCATGGAAACTACCACTCATACGAACCATTCATCATCACTTCCTAGACTACCACACCAGTCACTTGGAAATCTAGCTAAGAAACATGATCCCCTTATGCACTTACAGCTAGGCGAAGCACCACTATGGTCATCTCTTCGCCAAAAATGGCCAAAGTAGCCTTTGTTAAATGATGCAAAGATAAACAAGCTTCATATCATTGATTCAGGAAACGCTTAAGATAGCCGGAGGATTTTCTGTGGCTGATTTATTTCCCTCTTTAAAATTCCTTTATTCATTAGTGGTCAGAAGTCCAAGGCAGATTGATTACATCAAAAGTTTGATTGAATTACCGGAGACATAATCAAAGAACATGTAGTAAATTGGAAGGGTTCGAATCCCGGACTTTTGATATTATTCGTCACAAGTTTATCAGCTAACCTAGAACGGCTACTCAATTGTTAATATTAACTTCTTTTTTATTAGCATTGACTGATCAGAATCATTTCCATAGTCTATTTTCATTTCTGCTAAGGCATGAGCCTAGTAAGGTCTATAATGCTTTGTTTTACATTTGATTTTTGGAATGAACATCCTTTAATAAAATAAATAAATAAATGACACATGATACAAATATACTATGTCCTAGCTGACTTGGTCTCGCGAATTTAACTTTTCTTTGCTTTGGTATTTGAATACATTGTTAAAAAAAAAGTACACCAAGTACTTAGTTAAAAAAAAAAGTCATTTTAGCAATACACATTATGTTGTGGAATTTTTAATCAAGTAGACTGTGTAAGATTGTGTACCTTGTTTAGTATATGTTGAAAGAACAACTTGTATTAACCAATCTTTGTTTTTAATTATGAAATCTGTATGCCCTTATTCGAGATAGTGATCATGATAATGAAACCTTCGATAATTCACATCGTATTAGTCATTAAGCGTTCAAACAGATTTGGAGGTGGTTCACTGATCTATATATTAGTACAGAAATTGATGATGATAACCATACCAGTAACAACAAATTAATTTTCAAAAGATGATGTATAGTACAATAATACCTCCCCTCTTTCTAGTTGGCTTGGTATTGTGAGTTCAGTTTTTCCTTGCTTTGATATTTGGGTTGTTATATATGAAAATAAAAATAAATAAATAAATAAAGACATAGTACAATAAATATTATATATATGGTTGGTTACTGTTACAAATATGTACCATTTTATCCTCTAAATTTAGATTATTTATTATCAAAAAACTGTCATTTTCAAATACTGTTAATTATATCTAAGCGTCTAACATAATTTATTCAAGGCCTTTAATTATATGTAAACTATACATAGGCCCTTAAAATTATAAATAATTATTTTGTTTAGAATTTAAATACTAATTTTTATAAAAGATTGTAATAAAATAAAAAAATAAAAGGTTGTATTAAAATAAAAAAAATATTGAATTCGCGCACGTAGAGTGCATCGACACCCTAGTATCAATTAATCAAAGTGGTGAAAATCATTTGGCTTAATTTCAAAACTTATTTGTCTAATGACTTAACAAAACATCTTATCAAAATGAATTATCTCCTTCTCTCTGTAGTTTGAAAATAACAAAAAGCTCTTCTAAATTATTTGGGTGCAATTTTATAGGTTTGTTTTGTAAATTAAGGACCCTACATACACATTATTAAATGAAAACTATATCATTTGAGCTCCGCTTGAGTTGAAGTTTTTAGCAAAAATTAATGACTATTAACATAAATAATGTATCAAAGTTTCAACTTGTTTTGATATGCATGCCTTGAGATCCGCGTTAAGTGGGATAAAGGAAATTTATCTATTAATACCACGAAGTGAACGATTGCCCACCTTGAGAGGTACACAAGATGGTCAGTAGGTCACCTAGCACCAGTGTTCTAAAAATCGCTAGGCGCTGGACAGGCGGCGAGCAGGTGCCTAGCGCCCAGGGGCCTAGGCGGTCTTAGGTTTTGTATTATAAGTTTAATAATTTACAAAAGTTAAGCATAATAATTTATCAATTACATCCAATTTAATGCCAATATACATATGCAAAATTTAAAAACATGAAAAATTAACAATCGTGAACTAAATTTATTAAAACTCAAATGACTGAAGTTGGTCATGATGGGTACTTTATATAAATTTGAATTTGTGTACTCTTTTATTTTTCTTCAAATTGCATAAATAACCTCAGTTATGTTTGATAAAATCTACATTAGTAAAATTGGTACCGCAGATCATTTGAGAATTTCATTAAGTAATCATCATTTGCTACATTTAGACATATACTGAATAAAAAACAATTAAGTAGTTTATTTCTAAAAAATAGGAAAGGAAAATAAAATAAGAACACAATCAGCTTTATTAAAAAATAAAAAAATTAAAAAAATTAAAAAATAAAATAAAAATCGCTCAGACCGCCTAGAGTCCGCCTAGATCCCGTCCAGACCCGCCTAGATTCCGCCCAGACCCACCTAGACCCGCCCAGACTGCCCAAAACCGCCCAGACTGCCTGCCCAGCCATTAATCTGAGTGGTTTTCCACCTTCTAGCGCCTAGGCGGCTACCTAGGCCGATTTTTAGAACACTGCCTAGCACTCATTGTCCAAGACTATTCGGGTGCTCCTTAAACACTCACAAATACCGTTTGATGTGTCCAAATCTGTCCATCCAAATATCTTACCTACAAAACAGGGTTAGATTGCCAAAGACCACCTATTTGGTGGGCGATGACACTTTGATGCTTAAGTCAGTTAGTATGTGTGAGAGAATGAATTTGGACAGAGTATAGTTCAATTATATTTGCATACCTTTCGTCGACTGTCCCCTTTACTTTATATAAATATGCATAGTTAACTGCGTACGTGACTTAAGCATGTAGAGCATGAGGAGGGGAGACATTTCTTACAATGATCTCCTCTTTTATTGAGATGCGTCTTTGGGGGAGTGATAAAAGTCACTTTAGCAATACACATTATGTTCTGGAACTTTTAATCAAGTGGACTGTGTAAGATTAAGATTGGGAAAATTCTAGGGGTCGAGGGAGGGAACGAGGGAGGGAGCGAGGGATGGGTGGTAGCCACCCATCCGCCCCGAGATAAGCGCCATTGCGCATCTCTAATCCGATGCGCTTATCTCGAGGCAGATGGGTGGTTACCACCCATCCCTCGCCCCTTTCCCTCGCTCCCTCCCTCGCTCTGTAGCAAAGCTCTTAAGATTGTGTACCTTGTTTAGTATATGTTAAAATACTCAAATTCATCTTTGCAGAAGCATTTCTTCTTCAGTGTTGGTTGAAAGAACAACTTTATTAACCAATCTTTGTTTTTAATTATGAAATCTGTATGCCCTTATTCGAGATGGTGATCATGTATTGTAAATTAAACATGCATGATAATGAAACCTTCGTAATAGTAATCACATCGTATTAGTCATTGACCGTTGAAACAGATTTGGTGGTGGTTCACTGATCCTTATATTAGTACAGAAATTGATGATAATAACCATACCAGTAACAACAAATTATTTTTCAAAAGATGATGTAGAGTACAATTGAAAATGCTAGGAAACCATGTCTTTGCAATCATGGTGACATGGCGTGATATTGAAAGAATGATGAAATTTCCAAAATATTTATGTGTATCTCGAGGTTGTAAAAAAAATCCTCTAAAGATGCCACATCATCCAAATTACAAAAGATGATTGCAAACCGGCCTAATTCCCTAACCTCACTCATAGAGTACAATAATACCTCCCTTCTTTGTAGTTGACTTGGTATTGTGAGTTTAGTTTTTCCTTGCTTTGATATTTGGGTTGTTATATATGAAACTAAAAATAAATAATTAAAGACATAGTACAATAAATATAAATAAATATATATATATATATATATATATATATAATTACATAATCATGGTTACTAGTTATTAAAATTGTACTTCTTTATTTATGATATGCCATCAAAGGTGACCACTTTGTATTTGTATTTGACCATAAAAAAAAACTTTCAAAAAGGTCCATTGTGGGGTTACCGATTATACTTGTATACTCATCTGCTATCTTACATATTGATCAAGACATGTAAGTCGAGTAACTTAAAATCTTACCTAAACTTCATATATTTCTCTAGCCAGTCTTGTGAAGAAATTAATTTAGTGAGATGTAGACATATAGTTTGACAATTTTAACATATTATTAAGAAATCTACAACAAGTGTAATGTACACTGACATATATAGTTTGACAATTTTAACATATTATTAAGAAGTCTACAACAAGTGTAATGTACACTGACATATTTTAAAATAGGAGTATTTGACCATTAATTTAGTGAGATGCCAACATATAGTATGACTATTTTAACATATTATTAAGAAGTCTAAAACAAGTGTAATGTACACTGACATATTTGAAAATAGGAGTATTTCACCTATAATTTGGTGAGATGCAGACATATAGTTTGACTATTTTAAAATATTATTAGGAACTCTACAACATGTGGAATGTATAATGACATATTTGAAAATAGGAGTATTTGACCATTATAAGGTTTAAGTTCTGCTCGATCTATTTATGAGTATGAAGCAAAGCCAAAAAAATAAAGGAATAAAATAGCTTTGATGGCAACTCTTACCTAAACTTCATATATTTCTCTAGCCAGTCTTGTGAAGAAATTAATGTAGTGAGATGTAATCATATAGTTTGACAATTTTAACATATTATAAGAACTCTACAACAAGTGTAATGTACACTAACATATTTGAAAATAGGAGTGTTTGACCATTAATTTAGCTTAGCACGACTTATTTAGTTTTTTCATTATAACTAAGTGCATACAAATTGGAGCTCTATAACATCTTTAGTTTTTTCATTATACCTAGGCGCGTACAAATAGGAGTATTTGACCATTAGCAAGTGATTCAAGTTGTGTTTATTAGATAACTAATAGTACTAAAATATTTGTGTTTTGATGAGGTTGAGAATCGGTGTCAATTGAGGGTTTAAATTGGTCGAAAATTACCCTCTTTTACATTTTTTTCGTTTTGAGTTTGAGTTTCTCTATTATGTTAAGTTATGCATATTTATTGAATTTGGGTTTAAGGATTTCGACTTTGAGGGGATTTTCAGAGTTTTCGAGGGAGAGGGAGAAGATTTGCAAGAGATTTGAGTGTGGAGAGAGATTTGCAAAATATTTCGAATGGGGGAGGGATGAACCATTGTCGATTTGAATGGTGAGGGGAAAAATTGATGGTTTTTGTTTACATAAGTGGGTGTGAGAAAGTATGGTGGTGTGAGAAAGAAAATAGGTGGTGTGAGAGAGTAGAATGGTGTGTAAAAGAGGAAATGGTGGTGTAGTGTAGTCGCCGCCATATTAAAAAGGTACACTATCTTACATAATCAGTTTTAGTGGAAATTTTTTACAATGTTAAGTGTAGGGTAAGGTGACAACTTTATAAAAATCAACATATGAGCAATTACTGTGTAGGGCATTTTTTTTAACCACAAGTACAAAAGAAATTAAAGAAAAGCCAAACTCATGGTACTGAGGGATGAAATTGTTAATCAAGTGAAAAAAGAGGTTGTTGATGGAAAACCCCATTTGAATTAAGACAAACGCCTAGTTTTACTTATTTCATCATGTATGCCCATAACCTTGGTTGTTTTAGGGTCACCTCCCGTAATTGTTGGTAGGGTTGAACAAAAAACCGACTAAACCCACCGAACTGATCAAAACCAAATTGATTAGTTCGGTTTAGATTTTGTTCGGTTTTGATTTTAGAAAATTCAAACCAATATGGTCAATTCGATTTTCGATTTTTATGCGATTTTTCTACTTTCACTGTCTCGAGAACCGAGGTTTAGAAATACTTACAGTTAGCTTAACCATGACGACTGGGGAAGGAATTGTTAATTAAGAGTTCATAACAAGGAGGTACGCCAAAATAAGCTAAAAGTCATGATCATCTTTAATCCAAATGGGGTGGGGTCTGCCATTATGGCCCCGAAAAAAAACCTGGTGTCTACAATGGTCTAGTAAACATTTGACTCAGAAACTTTGGAATAAACCTGTATAACAACACATTAATTGTTATATACATTACAATATATAGAATATAACTGGTCTAATACTCATTCTCAAAGATGTCACCTTACGTTCTACATCTCACGAAATACATCTCGTTTCATTCACTGGCTAAAGGAGTAACAGAACTAGATTCTCCAATTCGATTCTCACGACCGTACACGTGGCAAACATCATCCATCACGAGGACCATGTGTTTTGGTTTAGGTTTTACCTGCGAACCCTGGGAAGGCAGGCCCAGCCCTCAGAACCGATCACCATTAGAGGCTCGAATCCAGACCCAACGAATCTCTCCCTTGAAGAAGAGAGACGTTATGAAATAAACGAGTCATGGCGGGAATTACTGCTCCAAGGACGTATCTCAATGAAGGACGAGACTATTACAAACAACGTCTCCCCTCAAAACCAATTTCCTTTTTTCAAAACCAATTAATACTTTTAATCACTTAATTCTATGTTTTCAAAACCATTTTCCTTTTTTCAAAACCAATCAAGGCTTTTATTCACTTAATTTTATGTTTTCAAAAACAGTTTCCTATTTTTCAAAACCAATCAAGACTTTTAATCACTTAATTTTAAATGAATTTGGTGATACTTTCCTAGAAAGTCCTAAGCATGACCTGAAAGTAAGACAAAAGTAATATTCTTTGTCTCTGTTTTGTTCTTTCATGATATCATTTTCTTTCAATCCACTACGCCATTTGCTAGTCAAACAAATCTTTTTCTTTTCCTTCCAAAACTTGTAAATGTCTTTAGGAGACAATGGAAAATTCTCTGTGGAAAATGTTCCTAGAGAAAATACTCTTCTAAAAGATAGTAATCTTGCATTATCTATTAATATTCTTTAGGAACATTATCTAAAAGCATAGAATAATGTAATAGCTATTCTTTGGTACTCAAACCTTATAAATAGAACACCCAAAAAGATCTTCAAGGGTATCCTTTCTCTCATTGAACTCCTTTCATTTCTCACATTATTCACTTTTCTCCTCTTGTAGACTTTAGCACTTTAGAAATATCATCAAAGTGCTGACACAGTCTTAGCTGATCACAAATCATGATGATCCTTGAAGCCTGGTCATGGTGGTGCAAGAAAAGCAATGGAACAGAGAGTTACAGTACATTCCTCTCCATAGTGTTTTCATTAGCACTATTCTCTGTAGCATGCTATGTTTTACTGATCAAAAGATCAACCAAAAAGAAGGTCCCTTTTCCCCCTGGACCTTGGGGTCTTCCAATACTTGGCAACCTCCCATTTCTTGATCCTCAGCTCCATAGCCAATTAGCCCAATTAGCTCAAACATATGGTCCTGTCATGAAGATTCGATTAGGGTCAAAGGTTTGTGTAGTCTTCAGTTCCCCTTCAGTTGCAAAGGAAGTCCTTAAAGACAATGACATCATATTTGCTGACCATGACCAGACATCTGTGGCGTTGGCTTTCTCATATGGAGGTGTTGACATGGGTGTATCACGCTACAATGATCATTGGAGAATGCTAAGGAAACTATGCGTAACGGAGCTCATGAGCAATAAAAAGCTTGATGCCCTCTATGGTTTAAGAAGAAGGGAGGCAAGGCACATGGTCAACAAAATTTATTCCAGGATTGGGTGCCCCATTGATGTAGGTGAGGAGGTTCTAGTCACAATGTTTAACTTGATAGCAAGCATGATGTGGGGTAGTACACTCGAGGAGGATGAAAGAAGGCGTGTTAATGCAGAGTTCCGAGAAGTAGCCCAAAGAACTGTTGGATTACTAGGGGAACTCAACTTCTCAGATTTTTTCCCTGTTCTTGCTCCATTTGATTTACAGGGGAAGGTAAGGAAGATGAAGAAGATGATTTCATGGTTTGATAAGATATTCCATCATGTTATTGATCGAAGACGCGAAATGGAAAGTGAAGAAGGAGAATTCAAAGAAGAGAAGGATTTTTTGCAAATTTTGTTAAAGCTGATAGATCAAGAACATCAGAAAACACCCTTCACCATAACACACCTCAAGGCCTTATTTTTGGTAATTCTAAGTCTCTACTTTCTGATTCTCCACATTTGTTTTAAGGCATTATTTTTGCTTGTCATGATAAGAGTACTAAATCAAGGCTGTTAACTTTAACAGGATATGATAGTAGGAGGGACCAAAACTACATCAACCATAGCACAGTGGGGAATGGTAGAGTTGATCAAACAACCAAAGCTAATGAGGAAGGTCCAACAAGAACTCGAGCTAGTTGTGGGGATGAACAACGTGGTTGAAGAGTCGCATTTGTCAAAATTACATTATCTAGATGCGGTGGTGAAGGAAGTACACCGTCTACACCCCATAGGTCCTCTATTAAGCCCTAGATGTCCAAGAGAGTCGTGCGTCATAGGTGGCTATATGGTCCCGAAGGGATCAAAGATTTTTGTAAATGTGTGGTCTATACAAAGGGATCCAAAGTATTGGGACGATCCATTGGAATTTCAACCTGAGAGATTCTTTATGACCAAGGAGTGGGATTTTAGTGGCAATGATTGTCATTATCTTCCATTTGGGTCAGGGAGAAGGATTTGTGTTGGAGTCCCCCTGGGTGAGAGATCGGTAGCTTACTTGTTGGCCTCCCTTGTGCATTCATTTGACTGGGAATTGCCAAAAGGAGAAACGCTTGATTTATCTGAGACTTTCGGAATAGAACTGGCAAAGAAAACACCACTTATTGCCATCCCCACGCCTAGATTATCGAATGCAGAGTTATACACTTAAAAATGCTTTTTGTTTAATTGGTGTTTTATAATATGTGCTCTAAATAATCAACTGAACAGTGAGACTTGTTAAGACAGGTGATCATCTGTCCATTCTACTCCCTATCAGTTAGTTTGTGGAGGTCAGGCCTAGTTTATTAATTTGTCAAAGATCTCAAAAATGTAAATACAATAATGTAATCAAGTGTATGAATAATGATAATGATATTTCACTTTAATGATTAACTTAATGGTTAGGGGATTTTGAAATCCCAAGCTCACTTGCATTTTCAATGTTGATTGGCAACTCAAAGGCAGAGGTTATAAGTCTATGTCCGGAAGCACCAGGTTCGAAGACCAGGAAGATACTGTTGACAAGATCTAGCATTTACATGAAAATGTCAGCATAAACAATAAAACAAGCATGCTATATTACCTTAAGAAAAGAAGCTTGCACAATTGCTACTGTCGAAATCTAGAAACCATGGCCAATCAGATAATCACCTTCCTCTTTAATTTTCACATGATTTCTCAAATTGAAAAGGTCGGGAACGGAGTTGCTGCGAAGGAATGTGTTTGCGCAAAAGATAGGGAGTAAGAAAGATTACAATGCGGTGAATCTCGACCCTGTAAAGTGCTGGACAGAGTGCTCTGTCCTGCTCTATGTTTTTCCTGGTTTTTTACTAGTTTGGTTTGGCCACAGTCCTGGAGGGCAGGTGATGCGGGATGCAGATTTCCAGCAGTGACGGGGGTGTCAAGCAGTTGAACAGGTTTTGATGAATATGGACAGTGGCGTTGTGGATTCCGGTCGGCTGGGCAGAGTGCGCTTCCTGGACAGATCGCGGTCTGCGAATTGATGATTTGTTTCAGTGCACAATGAGGTTGCATCCTGTTTTGATGGCAGCTTATTGCAAGTTGCTTTCTTACAATTTGCAATGTGCTAGTTGCATTAGTGTGCAAGGTTGCTGGACATGCAAGCTGGTGATATTGCAGTTTTGGTTTTTATCAATTTTGCAAGACTCATTTGGTGTTTTTGTAAAGGTCTTGGTTTATTTACCTATAGTTCCAGGTATTTAGGCCTAGTCCTAGGAAAGTTTCTTTCATGGACTGTGTTTTTTAAGTTTTTGGTTTATGTCCAAATGTTTTTATTTTTCGGGTAAAGTCGTCATGTACTCCTGACATGTGTAAAAGAATTTTTTCTCAATAATAAAGGTCTGGCAACCCAAAGTTGCCCCTCCCCACTGGAGGTTTAATTAAAAAAAAAAAAAAAAAGAAAGATATAATTGCACAAGTCAAGAAATAGAACATCTCATGGGTGCATAAAGAACTAACCAAAATATATAAAGAAAAATCACATTAGACTGTACATTTACAAAGAGACACCACCTATCTCATAGAGACTTAGGAACTTTTTTTTTTTTTTTTTTATTTATTTATTTTTTTTTATTAAAAACCTCCAGTGGGGAGGGGCAGCTATGGGATGCCAGACCTTTATTACTAGGAAAAAATTTTGTTACACATGTCGGGGGTACATGACGACTTTACCCGAGATTGAAACCAATGAAAATACATCATTAAAATCAATAGAAAAAAAAAACTCTCCTAATTCCTACACATTCAATTACATATTGTATAGCTAAAAACATACTAGCACTAAAAGAACATAATGCGTCAACCATTCTCTATCACAAGTATCAGATTAACGCCAATGCCAAATTGCACCATTGCTAATCACCTACGAGCACGCACTGTCAGAACAGCTGCAGCTGTATTACAGCAGAGAGTGCATCCGCCACTGAGTTAGTCTCCCTGAACACATGTATACAGTACCACGTCAATGCCTTACTCATAGCCCTAATCTCCCTCCACCAATTGCTAAGAAACCAGGGAATACTAGCTTCTTGGCAAATCCATCGTTTAACCAACATAGAATCTGTTTGAATCACACAATTTCGAATTCTCAGGTTAATACAAAATTTTAGACCCTCAAACAAGGCCCTCGTCTCGGCAGAGTTATTTGATCCTTCATCAAAACAACACTGACAAGCTGCTACAAATTTGCCCTCGTCATTTCTGATAACAAATCCGCCAGTTGTCGTATTCTCCACACAAGACCCATCCACATTTAGCACATACAATCCTATAGGAGGGAAGGCCCAATATAGTACCCGAGGAGGAGACATGTTTACAATTTTTTCATGTATGCCCAACCTGTTAAATATCAATATTAGCCCATAGCCCAAGTGATTTTGAAGCTTAGCCCAAGTGATTTTGAAGCCCAAAATCCAAACCAAAATAAGCCCACACCAAATTGAGATGATGTTATTGCTTACATCATTTTAGTTAGGTGAGAGTTAGGTAAGCATTATTTAATTTCAATGGTTTAGATTAATTTGTGTTTATTTTAATGAGTGGTTTAGATTGGTTCTTGTAACCTATAAAACCCCCCCATTGTATTTGAGTTTCATTCATCCAAAAATGTAAGCTTAAGAAGAAAGCATTAGAAAGTCTTCTTAAGAGTTTCTCTTCTTTGCAATTTTGTGAGATTGTTCTAAAGAGTGTTTTTCTTCTTCTTGATAAATTAGAGTTTCATACTCAACATTTGGTATCAAAGCCATTGGTTGTAAGGTCTCTTGAAATTCCGAGTATGCTCTGTGGCTGCAGTTTTAACTGATCTTCCACATCAGAAAAGATTTCTTGAGATTATTGTCGGGGTTCTTACAAATCCTGTGGAGCGTCTTTGTGTGTAAAGTAGTTTAGTACTTTGCACGTTTGTCACTCAAGCTTGTTCGGTATAGTTAAAGTCTTGCCGCTACGATGGGTGATCTTCAAATCGTTGGAGGAATCAAGAAGCTCAACAACCAAAACTACAACACGTGGGCAACATGTATGGAGTCTTACCTACAAGGTCAAGACTTGTGGGAGGTTGTCGGTGGTGATGAAGTTACACAACCGGCGGTAGAAGATGCCAATGGCGTCTTGCGAAAGTGGAAAATTAAAGCAGGCAAAGCGATGTTTGCTTTAAAGACCACTATTGAAGAAGAAATGTTAGAGCATATCCGGGATGCCAAAACACCGAAGGGAGCATGGGACACCTTTGTTACACTCTTTTCAAAGAAGAACGATACAAAATTGCAACTTCTCGAGAATGAGCTGCTATCGATGGCGCAACGTGACAGGACGGTTGCCCAGTATTTTCACAAGGTGAAATCGATAAGCCGCGAAATTTCAGAACTAGATCCGACAGCTGCTATTGGGGAAGCTAGGATAAAGAGAATAATTATCCATGGCTTGAGACCCGAATACCGAGGCTTTGTTGCTGCAGTACAAGGATGGCCGACACAACCATCTCTTGTTGAGTTTGAAAATTTGCTGGCTGGTCAAGAAGCTATGGCTAAGCAAATGGGAGGAGTCTCGCTAAAAGGTGAAGAGGAAGCGCTCTACACCAACCAAAGCAGAGGCGGTTCAACTCAGTACAACAAAGGTGGATCTAGAAAGACTGGTGACAAGACAAAAGGTCATCAGGGAGGGAACAGCTTTCGTCCAGGGGGAGCTTCCAAGAATCATGACAACAATAGAAGGTTCGATGGTGAATGTTACAATTGCGGGAAGAAGGGCCACATGAAGAAAGATTGTTGGTTCAAGAAGAAGTCTTCTGAGAGCAATATTGCTACTTCTTCTTCTCAAGATAATAGCGAAGATAGTTGGGATGCCGAAGCATTCCTCGCTATGGAGGAAGAAGAATTAGCTCTCACGGTAACAACACCAGAAAAGATTGACTACGTGAATGATTGGATCGTAGACTCAGGCTGCTCAAATCATATGACAGGTGATAGACAAAAGTTGCAAGACTTGTCTGAGTATAAGGGAAATCGTGTGGTGGTAACAGCTGACAACTCAAGGTTACCGATAGCTCACATTGGTAAAACTATTGTTACACCTCGATATAATCCAAATCAGGTTCCACTCCAAGATGTCTACCATGTTCCGGGAATGAAGAAAAATTTGTTATCTGTGGCTCAATTGACATCATCAGGCCACTATGTCTTATTTGGTCCGCAAGATGTGAAGGTGTTTCAAAACCTCAAGATCTCTGAAAAGCCGACGATGGAGGGACGACGACTGGAGTCAGTTTACGTGATGTCAGCTGAGTCTGCATACGTAGACAAGATAAGAAGAAATGAGACTGCAGATTTGTGGCACATGCGGCTAGGTCATGTTAGCTATTCCAAGCTAAGTATGATGGTGAAGAAGTCCATGCTTAAGGGACTTCCTCAACTTGATGTGAGAACGGATACAGTATGTGCGGGATGTCAATATGGTAAAGCACATCAATTGCCATATGAGGAGTCGAAGTTTAAAGCAATGAAACCATTAGAGTTAGTTCACTCTGATGTGTTTGGACCTGTTAAGCAACCATCAATTGGCGGTATGCGGTATATGGTGACATTCATTGATGATTTCTCTAGATATGTATGGGTTTTCTTCATGAAAGAAAAATCAGAAGCATTCTCAAAGTTTAAAGAATTCAAAGAGATAGTCGAAGGAGAAGTGGAGCAAAAGATTTGTTGCTTGCGCACGGACAACGGGGGAGAGTATAGCTCAGGGGAGTTTTCTCAATACCTACGGGAGTGTCAAATACGTCATCAGTATACTTGTGCCAATACGCCACAACAAAATGGTGTAGCAGAAAGGAAGAATCGACATCTTGCAGAAATTTGCCGGAGTATGCTACATGCGAAGAACGTACCTGGAAGATTTTGGGCCGAAGCTATGAGGACTGCAGCTCATGTCATCAACAAACTTCCTCAACCAAGGTTGGAGTTTGTTTCACCCTTTGAGAAATTGTGGGAAAAGAAACCTACAGTTAGCTACCTTCGAGTATTCGGCTGTGTATGCTATGTATTTGTTCCTAACCATCTACGTAGCAAGATTGATAAGAAAGCAATCAGATGTATATTCGTGGGATACGACGATCAGCGAAAAGGGTGGAAGTGTTGTGATCCAATAAGTGGAAGGTGTTACACATCACGAGATGTGGTGTTCGATGAAGCATCCTCATGGTGGACCTCAGAAAAGGAAGTGCTGCCAGACTCAGAAGAATTCCAAAACAAGCTGCAACAAAAGATGGGGGAGCATACTATTCAAATTCAACCAAGTCCAGACAAAGTTGAAGATCCATGTGAGAATGATGGCGAACAAAGAGTAACCCAGAATCCTTGGCAAACTGGGGTGTATCAACAACCAAACGAAGAAGGCATACCTAGTGAAACAGAAGAACCAACTCCACTACGAAGGTCAACAAGAACTAGAAGGCCAACTCCTAAATACGCCAATGCAGCCATAGTTGAAGAAGAAGCTATAATAGAACCTGAGACGTTTGAAGAAGCATCACAGAGTTCAGAATGGATGACAGCTATGAAAGAAGAGATCGCTGCACTTGAGCAAAATCAGACTTGGGAGCTCATGCCAAAGCCAACTGATGTGAAACCCATATCCTGCAAATGGGTTTACAAAATAAAGCACCGTCCAGATGGGTCAATCGAGAGGTACAAGGCACGATTGGTAGCTCGTGGTTTCTCTCAACAGTACGGACTAGACTATGATGAAACATTTAGTCCAGTCGCAAAACTTACAACCGTACGAGTCTTACTTGCACTTGCGGCCAACAAAAATTGGATCTTGTGGCAGATGGACGTGAAGAATGCATTTCTCCATGGAGAGCTGGATCGGGAGATCTACATGATCCAACCAATGGGTTTTCAGAGCCAAGATCATCCTGAATATGTGTGTAAGCTGCGGAAAGCACTCTACGGATTGAAACAAGCACCCAGGGCGTGGTATGGTAAGATTGCTGAATTTCTAACACAAAGTGGCTATTCAGTAACACCTGCAGATTCCAGCTTGTTTGTCAAAGCCAATGAAGGAAAACTAGCTATCGTGCTAGTGTATGTGGATGACTTAATCATAACCGGTGATGCTGAGGCAGAAATTCTTCGGACAAAGGAGAATTTATCAGTCCGTTTCCAGATGAAGGAACTTGGTCAGCTCAAGCACTTCCTTGGTCTAGAGGTTGATCGCACACAAGAAGGAATATTTCTCTGTCAACAGAAATATGTCAAAGATTTGTTGAAGAGGTTCGGAATGCTCGAGTGCAAGCTGAGTTCGACGCCGATGGAGCCAAATGCCAAAATGTGTGCACATGAAGGAAAAGATTTGGAAGATGCGACGATGTATCGACAATTGGTAGGTAGTCTGATCTACTTAACCTTGACTCGACCTGACATCTCTTATGTAGTTGGTGTGATGAGTCGGTACATGCAAAATCCAAAGAAGCCTCATTTGGAAGCAGTTCGGCGAATACTGAGATATGTGAAGAGTACAATAGCTTATGGTCTTCTATACAAGAAAGGTGAAAGTTGCAAGCTAGTTGGTTATTGTGATGCTGATTTTGCAGGAGATCATGATACTCGCAGATCAACTACTGGGTATATGTTTACCCTTGGATCCGGAACGATTTCTTGGTGTAGCAAGAGACAACCGACTGTGTCCTTGTCAACTACAGAAGCAGAGTACCGAGCAGCAGCAATGGCAGCTCAAGAAAGCACGTGGCTAATACAACTGATGAATGATCTACATCAACCAGTAGATTATGCGGTTCCATTGTACTGTGACAACCAATCGGCAATTCGTTTGGCGGAGAATCCAGTTTTTCATGCTAGAACTAAACATGTGGAAGTACATTATCACTTTGTTAGAGAGAAAGTTCTGCAAGAAGAAATTGAGATGAGGCAAGTCAAGACAGATGAGCAAATTGCGGATTTGTTTACTAAAAGCTTGAGTGTTGGAAAGTTTGAACAATTCCGCCGTCAACTTGGCATGATTCAAAGAATGTGGGCTAACATTGAGGGGGAGTGTTAAATATCAATATTAGCCCATAGCCCAAGTGATTTTGAAGCTTAGCCCAAGTGATTTTGAAGCCCAAAATCCAAACCAAAATAAGCCCACACCAAATTGAGATGATGTTATTGCTTACATCATTTTAGTTAGGTGAGAGTTAGGTAAGCATTATTTAATTTCAATGGTTTAGATTAATTTGTGTTTATTTTAATGAGTGGTTTAGATTGGTTCTTGTAACCTATAAAACCCCCCCATTGTATTTGAGTTTCATTCATCCAAAAATGTAAGCTTAAGAAGAAAGCATTAGAAAGTCTTCTTAAGAGTTTCTCTTCTTTGCAATTTTGTGAGATTGTTCTAAAGAGTGTTTTTCTTCTTCTTGATAAATTAGAGTTTCATACTCAACACAACCTACTGAGCAATGCTCCATTGGTTTCCTTTCGTTTAGGAATAAAAATTTTTGCCACGCACTTAATCCAAAAATGAACTTTAATAATCACATAGCATGGCGAAACCTCCTTTCCTTCAAATTTTTTTTTTGTTTCTCTAGATCCAGATTTCCCATAGGATGAAAAGTGGATGAGGGTGCCTGACAACGAAGATTTCTTCGCTTTCCTAAACCATGCCTTAAGCATTGTGTAAACTTCAACTGGTCTGTGAATGTGCATGTCAAACACCAAATCAAAGTGTCCCCACACCCTTCTTGCTAACTCGCTATCCAGGAAAAGATGTTTCATAGTTTCTTTCTCAGAATGTAAACATCATACACATTTAGACGCGAGTAGGAAACCGATTCTTCTAACTTCACCATCAATAGGTAAAGTCCTTCTAATAATTTTCCATATGAAAATAGAGATTTTAGAAGGCAATAAAGGATGTCATATCCAATTCCAAAAGTCATCTGGTGTCCCTCTAGCACCTAGAATTTTGCAAACTGAACTAATCGAAAAGCCACCATCATTGTTTGGTACCCAAATTCTAGTATCTCGGTCACCAACTTCACCTTGCACTATTGTCTTGTAGAGCTCTTGAGCTTTTCTTTGCATATCCGGGTTTAGCATTCTGAAATTTTCCTTATGCATTTTCCGTAGGGAAGGCCATTTGTCATACGTCACCACCACCTCATTTTTGCTGAAAATTCCATCCTTAGCCCATTTTTCTTCAAAGAAACTCACCGTGCCTTTAGAGATCCGCCATGTGGAGTTTTCAACTATAAAATCTTTGTGCACCATCAATTCTTTAATGAACGGAGATGCCCCAAATTTAAGCTCTTGCTTTCTGATTGGAACCCCATCTTGCAAATATTTACGCCTTAAATAAATTGCCCATAAAGAGTTGGTAGTTATAAGATTCCAAAGCGACTTAATTCGAAAAGCTCTGATGATATCCTCTAAACTCCTAACGTTTAGACCACCCTCCTCCTTTGGAACACTGATTTTATTCCAAGCTATCCATTTCCGCTTATGTCGCCCTTCATGATCTCCCGAAAAGAAGTCTGCAATCATTTTCTGAATAGATTGCAGGACCTTAACAGGGACGACTGTAGCTGCGATGGAATAAATTGGCATTGACAGTAAGACATGTCTTATCAACGTCAATCTACCCTCTGGCGACAAAAGCCTGGCTTTCCAACCCTGAATTCTCTGCTGGATTTTATTGACTAAAGTTTCAAAGAAAGAAACTCTACATCTACCTTGATAAATAGGAACGCCAAGGTATGTGAACGGAGATTGCTTGTAGACAAAGCTTGTCTTCAGTTTGATAGCAATTATTTTTTCTGCACGGACTTTTTCATCAATAATGAAATAGCTTTTTTCAATATTAACTTTCTCTCCTGAAACCTGACAATATCTATCTAGAAACTGCATACATCCTTCAATGGACTTTTTCCTGCCATTCAAAAAGATCAATGTATCATCAGCATACAAATGGTGGGTGATCGGGGTGGCCATCCTGAGTGTGTGATAAAAGCCAATTTCTCCTATACGAAAAGCCCGAGAGAGCCCTCTGCTCAGCACTTCTGCTGCAATAACAAATAGAAGAGGGGATAGCTTGTCCCCTTGGCGAAGGCCTCTCGAAGATTTAAAATATCCGTCATAATACCTGCCTTGCATCAACACCGAGAATCCGCAATGAGTAATATAGTTCGAAATCAGGTGACATATTCTGTTATTGAATCCGAATCTGTGCAAGACTGACAAGAGGTATCCCCATTCAATTCTGTCATACACCTTTTCCATATCCAATTTAAATATTATATTATTTTTATGGACCTTTTTCCCAATCTCTCTCATCATTTCTTGTGCCAACCCAATGTTTTCATAAATGAGTCTCCCCTGAACAAAGGCTCCCTGCTCTAGAGAAATAATATTTGGGAGAAACTTGGCCAATCTCAGACTAAGAATTTTGCTGAAAATTTTGTATACCACATTGCACAGACTAATAGGCCTAAAATCAGAATAAGAGATATGTTCTGCAATTTTAGGAATAAACGCCAAAAAATTGGAAGAAAATGTACCTGGCAGCGCATGACAAGCAAAAAATTCCTTCGCAGCTTCCCAGACGTCGAGGCCAATAATATCCCAACAATCCTGAAAGAATCCAGCTGTGAAGCCATCCAGACCCGGGGCACTATCATGGGGAATACTAAAAACTGCTTGCCTGACTTCCTCTTACTCTGGCCGCAACATGAGTGTATGACAATCCTCCTCTCGTATCAGACTCGGAATGCAATCCATGAGTTCTGGATCATCTTTATGCTCTCCCAATGAAAGCAAGGATCCGAAAAAATTATTAGCTTTCAAAATAATATTTCTCGGATTCGTGATTAAATTCCCCGCCATATCATGAATTTTGGTAATAGCTCTTTTTTTTTGTTTGGCTTTAACTGATGTAAAAAAGAATTTAGTGCATGCATCACCTTCTTTAAATTCCTTTTCACCTGATTTTTGTTTCTAGTAGATTTCCTCTCGCACCAACGCCAATTTAAGTTCAGCCTGACATCTGTTCAAATTAGTCATATCACTTGGATCCCAACCCTGCATTAGGCTGAATTTCAGTCTTTCAATTTCATCCTCCAACCTTCTAAGAGTATTGAAAATATTCCCAAAGTTTTCTTTATTCCATATCTTTAAAGCTCATCTAAGGCGCTTAAGTTTGGAGGCCACACTAGACATAGCCCCATTGCCTTCTACATCAACATTCCAATTTCTTTCAACAAATCCTAAGAAACCATCATGAGTTAGCCACATACTTTGAAATCGGAAAGGAGACATACCTGCTCTCTGTGACAATGGTAAATAAAGTAATAAAGGTGCATGATCCGAACAAGCTCTAAGTAAATGATCAACTCGAGCGTGCTGCATTACAGTTAACCATTCTTAATTCCCCAGAAAACGATCCAATCTAGCCCAGGTTTTGTCCTTCCCTCTTTGATTGTTACACCATGTGTATTTAGGTCCTTCAAACCCACAGTCAGAAAGCCCGCAACTCGAAATACAACTGGAGAATTCTGTCATCGCCAAAAGATTAGGAGGGCGTCCTCCTAATTTTTCGCCGCCGTCAACAATCACATTAAAGTCTCCACCAATGATCCATGATTCATTCATACCCATTGCAATGTGTTCCATGTCTTTCCATAAACTTCGCCCTTCCTGTAATGAACACTTTGCATATACAAAAGAAATGAAGAACACGATATTGGAAAAGAGAATATGAATCTTACAGTGCATTAATTGATTCGTGTTGATCAGTACGTCCACTTGTAGGTTATTATCCCAGAAGAGCCAAATTTTACCACCATACTCATCATTCGTTGCAAAGCAAGTCAAGCTCACCTTACTTGCGATCTCCATGTGTCTTGAAGATTGAATCATAGGTTCCGCAATCGCAAGTAGCCGAACATTGTTATCTTTAACCAGCTTTTTGAGTCTACATCAGGTCACCTGGTTACCAACTCCCCGTGCGTTCCAAAACATGATGTTATCTATCATTACTAACACTTGGGATAGCCATGTTTCTCGTCACTCTCCGAGACCCCACCGCCGATCTGTTCTTAGAACTTTTCTTTTTTTCTTTCATCTTGACCTCACCCGAATGGTACCCTGGATCAATCAAATTGTTCGAAGAAATTTTAGTATTGGATTCATTATCCGACACCGCGTCACGGTCTAACCTTTTACCATCTCCCTGCTCCTGAATTTTGTGGTCAATTGCGTCTTCAGCCTGGTCCTGCAAATTATCAGGGTACCTAGTAGTCTCTTGTTCTGGTCAATTGCGTCTTCAGCCTGGTCGTGCAAATTATTGGGGTACCTAGTAGCCTCTTGTTCACCAATTATCAGCTGATTCTGCTGAATCGGACTCTGTTTCGGCATCTGATCAAGCATACTCTGTTTCAGCATCTGAAATTCACAATTTTTCAGCTTGTACGCCTTTGAGTCTAGCGTATCTTGCAGTATATTAATCTCTGACTCTGATGTGATCAGTTCAGGCCCTTGTCGCTGGATGTTCCCTGGCCTCTTCAGGACCCTAGGACCGTCAAGAGCAGGCCCCTGTATCTCCTGTTGCTCCTCTGTTTCAGCAGGAATTCTCGTCTGCTGCTCCTCCATTTCAGCAGGAACTGAAGATCGAATCTTGGAGAATTCTAATAGCTTTCAGTACTTTGGTTTCACTTCTGGAAACCAAATAATCACTTGGAAACTGTTGTAGCACAAAATATTGTAACTAGTTCGTAAAACTAGGAAACTGAAAAGAATTGGCACCGTAGTCTAAACGATACTGAAAAGAAAAGAAAGCTCATTTGATATATCTGATGATGTCTTGTCAGGGTACTAAGGAATGAGAGAGGAAATGGACCAAGCCCGAAGTGGCTCAGACTGTGTGACACGGTGACATGAATATGTGGTAAAATTCTTTAAAGACGGTGCCAATGATCGGTGTATGTATCTTGTAGAGCAAAGTACATTTTGAGTACTGGAATTTGATGTTCTCTGTTAGTCTTTGCCCCCTCTCCTAAAATTCTTTTCTGCCCAATTTTGATCTTCCTAACAAGATTGCCGGTTTGGTTCACTTAGACAGGATTCATACTCCTTATGTTCGAATCACTCAATGAGGTGCGTGAAGTTATAAGTCCGGGTGCAGGGGCGAAGTGGCTTGTTTACGGCTGTTTGCTAGTCAAATTGAGACGCAGATACCCTGATTTTCTGCGCATGTTTGTTGGCACACTGGACTGTGGTGAGAGATTTGGATTGTTTTGGGGCGGGCTGTGCCCAGCAAGCAAATGCCATGCTGTGTTTTGGCGGGGTTCAGAGTCAGGAGGAGATCCTGTTAGAAAATCAGTGTCTCTGTTTTTAGTGTTCGAACGGTCACTCAGGATGGCAGTTGCAGGCTGCTACTATGGTGTTTGGCGAGGTGTTGCGAGTTCTTCCATGAGGCTACTATGCTGGCCGGTGGTATCATTTCTGGCAGTGACTGAATTGCTCAATGCATGGCAGTTCTGGACAGTGAAGCGCGGACTAGATTGGCTGCTGTGCGGTGTCTGCTTGCTGCAATTGTGCTGCCAAGTCTTGTGGTTGCAAGTTGCAATGTTATAAGTTTCAACTTGCTAGGTGCAAGTTGTTGATCGCAAGTGGCAAATGGCGCATCTGGTTTTTGCAACTTGTGCAAGTTGCAAGTTTTTTTTTTTTTTTTTTTTTTAAATTAAACCTCCAGAGGGGAGGGGCAACTATGGGATGTCAGACCCTTATTATACCAAAAGATTTTTTACACATTTCGGGGGTACATTACGACTTTACCCGAATAAGAAAAAAACCAATAGGACTAGTCCATGCGAAACAAAAGAACACTGAACAAATCTTGCCTAAAACAAATTTTAATCCTTAAAAGATCTTACCGAAGGTCAGAGCCGCATGAAAATAGCCTTGAAACAGGAATCCGAAAATCTCTACCCAAGAAACCTTGCACAAAATAGCCACTTTCACTACTTGTTCACAAAATTCAGCTTGCCACTTGATCATTGAAACATCCTACAAAACTTGCAATTGCATAATAAACAAGCTTGCAACTTGCAATAAAATTTGCAACTTGCCATCAACAACAAACCAACTTTGCACTTTGCAATCCAATTCCTGCGAAAACAGGACAGCACCATGTCAACATTATTCGAAACCGCACACGCATATTCTGCTGAATCACTAGACAACAACAAATTATCACAACTGAAAGCTGCCCAAGCAGCAGCAAATTCCGCAAAATCAGTCACGCTGTCCATCCAGACCGCACCCCTGTTTAGTGTAAAGCAGGTCACCAAAACAGAGCACTCTGTCCAGTGAGACGGAGCACTCTGTCCAGGTTCAAACCAATCATACTGTCAAGAGACCGCACCCAATTTAGCGACCACGTGCGTTCCTTCCCCTGCGACCACTCCGCATGACCCGTATCTCTGCATTGAACTGAAGACAAAGAGCTGCACTCTGTCTAGTCTGAAACAAAGTTTGTCCCCTGTTGTTCCAGAAAATTGCTCCTCTAATTCGTCACCAAAGCTTCAACACACTCGCCGAATTGTTTCCTGTGACCCTCAAACTGCCATAAACGAATTGTACCAAAGATAACCACACTCATATAACATCCGGAAGTCTAAGATATGCCGTCTTATTCTTGTCAAGAATAATTAAGGACTTTATTCTTTTAGGGAGTGATCCCCACAAATAAGTTCGAGACATTTTCTCCACTTGTGCCAATCTAGCCAAAGCGTCCGTCACTGAATTAGTCTCTCTGAACACATGGATGCAATGCCACCCTGTATCCCTAATCATCTCTCTTATCTCCCTCCACCAATTGCTAAGGAACCAAGGTATCTTTGTTTTTTGGGAAAGCCATTGTTTAACCACCATGGAATCCGTGTGAATGACGCATTTTCGGACACCCTGATCAATACAAAATCTCAAGCCTTCAAGCAAGGCCCTCGTTTCTGCTGAACTAATTGTTCCTTCCCCAAAAAAACATTGTCTAGCCGCCACAAAATCACCCTCTTCATTTCTAATAACAAAACCTCCAGATATATTCTTCTCCCTATAAGATCCACCAACATTTAGCACATACCATCCCATAGGAGGGAAATTCCAATACACCGCCCGGGGAGGAATCATGTCTACTTTTATTTCCTTTATACCCAATCTATTGAGCAACGCCCCATTGGTTTCCTTTGATTTAGGTTTAAAATTTTTTGAAACACATTTAATCCAGTAATACACTTTAATGATCACATAGCTTGACGAACACTCCTTTCCGTCATATAGTTTTCTATTTATTTGAATCCATATCTCCCATAGAATAAAAAGAGGAGTGAGATGAAGGAGGATACCTGATAATGAGGATTTCTTCGCCTTCCTAAACCACGCATTTAGCATGCTATAGACTTCAACCGGTCTATGTAAGTGTATATAAAAAACCAAGTCGAAATGTCTCCACACCCTGCTTGCTAACTCACCCTCCAAGAAAAGGTGTTTTGTGGTTTCCTCCGCAGATTGCGCACAACATCCACATTTAGAAGCCAACGTGAATCCAATTCTTCTAATTTCTCCATCTATGGGTATAGCCCTTTTAATAATCTTCCATGTGAAAACAAAAATTTTAGAAGGCAGAAGAGGATGCCAGATCCAATTCAAGAAGTCATCAGGTGTCCCCCTACCACCTAGAATTTCACATACAGAGCTAATAGAGAACATACCATCATTATAGAGAACATACCATTCAAGAGAACATACCATTCAAGAAGTCATCAGGTGATAAAATCCAATTTCCCCTCTACAAAAAGCTCGAGTGAGTCCTCTACTTAGTACTTCTGCTACAATAACAAAGAGTAAGGGGAGAGAGGGTCACCTTGTCTAAGACCCCTGGAAGATCTGAAATACCCGTCATACCTGCCTTGCATCAACACCGAGAATCCACAATGAGTTACGCAATTTGAGATCAGATGACATATTCTATTATTAAAACCAAATTTACGAAGAACCGCCAAGAGATATCCCCATTCAATTCTGTCATACGCCTTTTCCATATCCAACTTGAACATGACGTTGTTCCCAATCACTTTTTTGCCAATCTCTCTCATAAGTTCTTGTGTCAATCCAATGTTTTCTGAGATAAGTCTCCCTTGTACAAAAGCCCCATGCTCTAAAGAGATAATATTTGGGAGTATCTTACCCAATCTCAAACCAAGGATTTTACTAAAAATTTTATAGACCACGTTGCACAGACTAATAGGCCTAAAATTAGAATAAGATGCAGGCTCATCAATTTTAAGAATAAGTGCTAAAAAATTGGAAGAGAAACTACCTGGCATCGCTTGGCAATCAAAGAATTCCTTCGCGGCTTTCCAGATATCCAAATCAATAATGTCCCAACAGCTATGAAAGAAGTCAGCTAAAAAACCATCCGAGCCCGGTGCACTATCATGTGGAATGCTAAGAACTGATTTTTTGACTTCCTCTAAATCAGGAGACTTCATGAGTGAATCACACTCCTCCTCCCTTATCAAGCTCGGAATGCACTCCATGAGTTCTAGGTCCTCTTTATATCCTTCTGATGAAAGCAACGATCCAAAAAAAATTATTCGCTTCCAACATAATATCTCTCGGATCAGTGAGTAAATTCCCTGCCCTATCATGGATTTTTGTGATCGCTCTTCTTTTTTGTTTGGATTTGACGGAAGCAAAGAAAAATTTAGTGCATGCATCTCCTTCTTTGATTCCTTTTCTCCTGATTTTTGTTTCCAGTAAATTTCTTCTCTTATTAGCGCCATTTTGAGTTCAGCCTGACATCTATTCAGATTAACCATATCATTTGTATCCCAACCCTGCATTAAACTGAATTCCAAACTTGCAATATCATCCTCCAATCCTCTAATGGTACTGAAAATATTATCGAAAGTTTCTCTATTCCATATTTTCAGAGCTCCTCTGAGGCGCTAGAGTTTAATAGCTACTATATACATAGCCTCTGTACCATCTACCGGAGAGTTCCAGTTTCTGTACACAAATCCCAAAAAATCATCATGAGTTAGCCACATACTTTGAAATCTGAATGGGGACATACCTGCCCTCTGTGACAAAGGCAAAGAAAGTAGCAATGGAGTGTGATCAGAGCATGCTCTAAGAAGATGATCGATCCGAGAATGCTGCATAAGAGTAATCCAGTCTGAATTCCCCCAAAAACGATCCAGTCGAGCCCAGGTTCTGTCATCTCCTCTTTGGTTGTTACACCAAGTATATTTAGGTCCTTCAAATCCACAATCTGTAAGCCTGCAACTCAAGATACAACTAGAAAATTCTGACATGGCCTGTGGATTAGGTGGGCGTCCGCCTAATTTTTCTCCACCTTCAACAATGACATTGAAGTCGCCTCCAATGATCCAGGATTCAGTCATACCCATAGCAATGTGTTCCATGTCCTCCCATAAGCTTCGTCTCTCCTATACTGAGCATTTTGCATATACGAAAGAAGTGTAGAAAACGATATAGGAAAAAAGGATAGTAACCTTACAGTGAATCAATTGGTCGGCGCGAATTAAAATATCCACTTGTAGGTTATTATCCCAGAAGAGCCATATTTTTCTGCCCACATCCTCATTCGTTGCAAAGCATGACAGACTCACTTTGCCTGCAATCTCCATGTGTCTTGTAGCTTGAATCATGGGTTTTGCAATGGCAAACAGCTTTTTTAATCTGCTTCGGGTCGCCCGGTTACCAACTCCCCGTGCATTCCAGAACATAATATTATCTATCATTATGAATACCTGGGGTTGTCATGTTTCGTGTCACTCTTCGGCTCCCTCCCGCGGGTCCATTCTTTGAACTCTTCTTTTTGCCTTTCGTCCTAGCTTCGTCAGAATAATGACCTGACTCTACCATGTTATTAGAGGACGTATGTGCATCTGACTCATCATCCGACAATGCATGATTTCCTGACTTGTTGCATCCTATCTGCACCTGCAAATTCTGTGCATTAACTGCTGCTTCCTGTCCTTGTTTGGTGTCGACCTGCAAACTCTTGGACTGGTAGTTTCCAGCTACCTGCGGCTGTTGCAGGATTTGAGGACTCTATTTCGTCGTTGAAAAAATCTCCTGCTGTCCGGTGTTGTCCAATGCATTTGCCCCTGAATCCATCGAAACTAGTTTGTGTATTCCTGAATCACAATGTGCCGATCTGTCCCCTGTTCTGTGCTGCACCTCGGCCCTATTTGTATCCCCTGTTTTGTGTCTCTCGCCGACCATATGTAGATCCCCTGAATTATTCGATTGATGGTCCTCTGTTTCAGGCATTTTAGACTGACCTTGTGCAGTATCTGAGTTACTATCCACCACAAAAGGAACCATCCACAGCGGGGCTGCAGTAGCATATCCTTCTTTAGACTTTGCTTCATCACATGGCTCCTTCAACATTGCAATTTTGATCTCACTGGTTGTGTACCCAGCCCCCTTTAACATATCTTGTGTATTATCAACGTTATCCTTAGTCACCCTTGTGTGTTGTTCCGCCGTCTTGCGTACTTCCTGGGTTTTTAGTTTTTCTTCATAACCCTCCCCAACTCCTTCCGAATTTTCTTCTGCAAGAACCCCGAATTTGTTAGAAGATATCACATTGTCGGATTCCTCTCCCCTTGTTTTCTCCTTGATTTCTTTTTCATGTGCACTACTAACCTCAACTCCTTGCGAATTTTTGGCTCCGCTAGTTCCTATATTTCCATTAGCTTTCATCGCATTTTTGGCCACCGCGACATACATTTGCTTTGGGACTTGAGGATTTTGTTTCTCTTCAACCGGAGTTTGTTTTTGCTTGGCCTTGTCTAGAGATTTAAATTCTTTATAGGGTTCTCCCGCAAATTTAGGTTGTTCGCTCTTTTTTCCAACCAATTTTATACAGTAATCCTTCTCATGCCCAATTAGGGAGCAATGGTCACAGTATTTGAATCCTGGATACTCAAGTTTTTGCCAATATCCTCCATATTTTGGACTCTCAAGCCATATCTTATGTGGGAGAGGTTTTGAGACTTCCATCTCAACACACATACGTGCGACCTTTGGACGAGCAAAGTATCTTGTCCCATCATCAATCCGAAGAAAGTTCCCGAAGGAATCTCCAATCACCTTCATGATTGCCGGGAGAAAAAGGCGAAAGGAAGATTAGGGAGTTCAATCCATAGTGGAGCCAACTCCGGATCCGCCCGTAGACTAAAACCTGGATGCCAACGAAACTTTTTATATCGAACTCCCCGAATCGTAAAGGATTCCTTGGATAAAACTTTCTTGACTTCATCTTCAGATTGTAAATAAACCATCACATGCCTAGGATCAATTAGTCCCATTATGAACTCTCCGGATATCCCCCAAGATCTATGAATGGAATCTCTTATCGAATCTAGCGACGACCTGAAACTGGAGAACTTCATAACGACAATATGATTAGAAACATGAGACTCACCTCTTGCAACATCCGAATCGGATAGCCTCAAAGCCGGACTTTCGTCTTTCCTAAAGGTCGTGGAATCCGTCGGCTTGTCATCAAGATCATCTTTCATCGCCTTCCCAAGAACCTGCGCAAAGGAACGCCTAGAAGATCCATCGTCCTCCTTGCCAGCCGCAGAGGCAGCCCCCTTGGCTGGCTGTTTCGCCTCCATGAAGAAACCTATCCGCCTTCACTAACGGACTAGATCTACACCCTGGATGAAGGGACAACAGGGATTGAAAGAAGCCAACCCAACAAACCCAGCCAACCCTTGATTGCGCAAACCCAGCCAGCCCTTGATTGCGAAGAAACCCAACTCGGCGTCCAGGAACAACCAGGAAACAGATCGACCAGAATCAAACTGTCCAGGAAACAACTCGTCTTGGACAAATCGCCCAGCAACTCGACTAGGAAACAAACCGTCCAGGAAACAAACCGACCAGGAAACAAATCGTCCAGGAAACAAACCGACCAGCCACTCGTTGTCCAGAATGACGTCGGTGATGCAGGAGGCGGCCGGTCGACCTAGGGATGGCGGTGGCGGCTGTAGGTTTAGTTCTATTCCACGATGGAGATGTTCTCCCAAGAACTTGGAACGGTTAAGATTGGAAGGAATAAAACTGAAATTTTTTTCCAGTTTTGCCCCTGAAATCGCCTCAGAGCAGAGCCCCTTCTCAAAAACTCATGAACGAGGTTCAAGTAGAAAGAGTTCAGTTGTGCAAATGGCTTTTGGGAAGAGTATGCAGTTGGTTCTTGGGTTGAAGCTAATTTTCTAGTTTCAAATCCTTTCTGGTTAAGGCCATTGTTTGCTTACTTATTTGTTTGTTTATGTGGCCTTGTCTTTAGGTGATTTTGGCCTATTCCTTTAATAAGGTCTTTACACTACAAGAAAACTGTATTTTAGCGACGGTCGCCAAAGGTATACAGCGACGGTTATGACTGTCGATAAATAAAACAGCGACGGTTACAAAACCGCCGCTAATAAAGGCGTCACTAGGTCATTCAGCGACGGTTTTAAGCAACCGCTGGCATAACCGTCGCTAAATACTATACAGCGATGGTTTAATGTAGCGACGTTTATAACCGTCGCTAAATACAATTTAGCAACGTTTATAAACCGTCGGCAAAATTCAATGAACAATCCAACTTTTTGCCTTTTAGCGACGATTTGCAACCGCCGCTAAATTCCCTTTGATAATTCAAATTTTTTTTACCATATAAAAATCATATTTTTTCAACCTGTAGTGTTTTCTTTTCATTGGGTGCAGATAATTTATCCAACATATGCACTACAACTTTTAGACTCAAATCAAAAATCAAATATAAACAACGACACTAAACTAAACTCATATGATATCATCATCATACATTAAGAGGAACTTTAATTTCATTTCAAAATCAATATTATACATGGTCTAGAAGAAAATTACAAATTAAAATTGTTACAAATTGTCAATGGACATAATCAAATTTTCAAAAAAACAATATTACAATCACAACAAAGCCAGTCCGATCTCACTCTGTTTTTGTTTCACCTTCCCCGTCTTTGAGGTGCTCTTTAAGTGTATGAACTTTGATTTCCCATTATTCACCATCCCATGCTGGATTCATTTCTGGCAAATTGTAGTCCTCGGGTCTCAATGACAACTCGAAATCTGGGAGGTCAGGCAATGAATTGAGAGCTCTGCAGAAAACCATGCAATTGAGAGTCCAGTTACTAAATATCCATGCATTTTCAAGTAGGAGAAAACAAAGTCTGCTTACTTCTCTTGCTCTAACAGGTAACCATACTTCTGAGATTTCTTCGATGCAATGTCTGGAATTTTGTGATACAAGTGCTTCATAACACCTCATAGTGGAGCAGCCCTGCAAAACAAGTAAACAAAGAACATAACAAAAACAATATAACAACCAAAGCTATTCAAGTAGAATGTTAGGGTGAGAAAAGAGAACTGAAATTGATTGCAACCTAGTCACTGGACTTGCAACGCAAAAGGATATTCAAAGCAAAAAGATGTTATACATATGTACCTGTAAATCTAAGATAAGCTAATATTCAAAGCAGAGAAAATGCAAAGCACAGAAAAAGCAAAAAGATGTTATACATATGTACCTGTAAATTGATTGCAAAATTCAAAGTAGAGGAAAGGCAAAAAGATAAGCTAATATTCAAAGCAGAGAAAATGATAATCATAGTTGAACAAAGGAAGGTGTTATACATATGTACCTGTAAATCTAAGACATTAAGTCAACCAAAATAGTCAAAATCAACATACCCGTCTGTGCTTCTCAATGATTGATTCCCACCACTGCAAAATCCCAAACTTGAGTAGAGTAAGTGTCCACGTCTTACTGAATCCTTAATCTTCAAGGAACAAAACATGCACAGCCAACAATGTGCACCAATACTAAGTGCATCACAGTGTACATTATCATTGAGGAATAGAAAAACAGATCACCCAGGGCGTGTTGGTGATGTCAATCTAATATCTCTAGGACTTTGGTCTAAATTCAAAACACAGGCATAATGCATGCATGCCAACAAAATCTAGCCGGTAAAACATCTCCTCCCAAATTCCAGAATCATCCATATGAATGAAAATCATGGAGTTGACAGCTAATAAACGAAAGTCAAAACAAAACAGAAGACCCTTTACATAGAAATGGGTCTATGCGGCTATGCCAATTCGGCACTAAAACTAAACATCCCTACATCATCCCATCATAACTTGAGAAACATTTTTCTCTCTTAACTTCTATTATAATTTGAACAACATACGAACTAAGACCATCTAAGTTCTCTAGAGCTCTATGAGCTATTCTCATGTACCCCGTGTAACAACCCGACCCCGGGTGAGACGGCAGAGAAACTGACGGGACTATCATGGCAGCACTTGCTTTAGAAGATTTGTGTCAGCTAATGATATATTAGTTTTATCAGAATATGGGCAACTGTCTAAAGTTTCCCTAACCACAAAAATCCCAAACTATTAACCTGCTAGCTAGTTATTGTATCGCTAGCTACCTAGTTTACCAATTAATTAAGAAGATCAAACCTACACTTTCTTGGATATTTCACTTGCATCTCCAACCAGCTTTTCTTCCTGCCTGTCCTTCTTACTCTTCCCTGAATCTTCTTCAGCAGCCACCTCCGCAGAAGATGAAGACGTCGAAGAGTTTGGGGTGGCTGGAATGTGATCAGTGCACCCAACTGTTTCTCCTGGACCACCTGGCTTCAGCTGACCAACAAGATTAATAGAAGAGAAGAGTTCAGATGAAGATGAACACGATATGTCGAAAGCTCTTACCACTGAAGTGTAGTCCATTGAACCATGGAGATAGTCAGTGAAGCTCCTCAACTACATTTGTGTGTTCAAGCAGAGAATGTGTATAGCACACTGTTGTAAGGCTCAACAACTGCAGTAGACACCTGCAATGGAGAAGACAAAAAGAAAGGTTGAGGAGAGAATGAATAAATAACAAGCACAGAAAATGAAAAATAATTACCATCACTTGTTTATAATCAATAAATACTTGCCAATTAACACGAAAAAAATTTACAATAATCAAAGTATAATGCGATGAAACCTATATTAGAATGCAAAATTCATTAATAATGCTAGAATTATATGTTTACGAGGCATTATATTGGTCATGATGCACAAGAACAACTTGACATAATAAAATGGATGGAGATGAAGTTTATTCTTACCTATCTTCTGAGATATGAATGGAGATTACATTGTCAGGAGTCGGTTCAATCTTCGAGTTGATTCTCTTGGTCTTTCCTCATCTACTAAGTACCCAACAACTTTGGTTTTTAGTTAAGCCTGTTGCCAAATGTTCAAGGCACCACTGGCCAAACATTTTCGTAGTCCTTACACACTGGAGCACAAAGAAGAATGTGATGTTTCTAGATTCCAGAATACAAACTTTTTTTATGAGTCATGCCAAGTGCCGTTTTCTTATGAAGCTTTCAGTATGCTGCTAAAACTTAAAAAATGCTTTATATCATTCAAAACTGTCCAAAAGAATGACCACTTCAAAAAAATTTCAAACGCTCTATCTTTATGATTCTGAATAGACTGTTAAAAAGAAAAGTGGGATATAGAGTTGATATGAAAACTCTCATCTCGTGAAGGGATCCACTTCATGTAAGAAGCATTGTCATCTATGCCTAAATTCAAGTTTTGAGATTTGCATGCCTCATGTTAAAAAATGCAATAGATAAATAAATGTTCAAAAACACTATTTCCCTTCTAGAAACCTAAACACACAATTATAAAATCGCAAAGAACATTATGAAAAATATGAATTACCTCCAAAGGAAGAGTAGCATGCCTCAGAACTCATAGATTTCTCAGTTGGGAGAAATACAGTTTTAACCTGTTCAATCCAATAAGAAAAGTGTTACTTATGTGGTTTAACATGTGCAATTATGCATCATATTCAATCTGATTAATGTAAAGTGTAAACATGAAAAGAATTCTTGGTGGGAAAGAATAACAGGCTACAAGAAGAATTTGACATCCTCACCGGCAATAGTAGAGCTGTGGATTGGGGATCATCTGATGACAATCCTGGGCACATGCTTCACTTTCCAATAATCTTCTCCTTTTAAAATCTTCTTGCATGTCAACGAAATAAAGAGCTTTGAGATTGTTGAGGTGAGCTTTGAGATTGTCCACGAGCTTGGTCAAAAATTTCTCTCACGTTAGCCTCACTTTCACCAAACCACATGGTAAGCAACTCAGGGCCCTTGATGCTGATGAAGTTTGCTTGACACTCACTGGCAATTGCCTTGGTCAGGAGAGTTTTCCCACAACCAGGAGGGCCATAGAAAGGGACTCCTTTTGAAGGTGACATACCAAACTTCTCGAATTTTTTCGGATGCTTCACTGGGTATTGCACCGTCTATACAAAACAGGAAGTAGTGAATAAAACAACAACAATAAAATGAAACAGAGACGATAAAACTAATCCACACAAACTTTCCCATTTACCCATTTCTAGAATACTTGCCAACATATTATGCATGTTTTGTGCCCTGATGCTCTATTCAAAACCCTTGTGTAACATATTACTAAACCACTGAATTTCTGAACCAGTTACATCAAAAGCCAATATTAAAAAATGGGTACTTTGTTTCTCCTCTCAAACCCAAAACTCCAAAGCCAACTACAATGTTCAATTTTGCACTAACATTCCAGCGAAAAGAAAAATTGTTTTCAAAAGTCATTCAAAACCAAACCTTCGGTTGTAGGAAATAATCTGACCTGATTTGTTGGGAACCTGCATTCGACTGCTGGGTTTCTGATGTGAGTGAGAGCGAATGACTCTCTATGACCTAAAAACCCCAATTCAAACCAAAATCAAACAACACAAAAAGAACAATAAAAAAACCATAAAACGATTGAATCAGTAAATCTGAGCTATTTGTACATTGGGCACAGATCAAGGTTGGATCTTGTTAATGGCATTGCAGAAAACAAGACCATTTCTCAAGCAGGAGACAAATTTGGATTCTGATGGCTGGTTCGGTAGCCCGAGCGTTCCCATAAAGGTTTCGAGCCACACCGCAGCTTGGTATCTCCTCAAAGCAGTTGAACAGTCAAAGAAGAGAGAGAGATGAGTGAATCGCTGAATCAAGAAACAGAGGAAGCAAAGCAAAGCAAAGCAGCAAGCAAAAAGAAAGATAGAGAAGAGAGAAAACCTGCTTCTTCAGCCTTTCTTGAAGCCAAAATGAAGTCGTGAAGAACGATTCTTCAAAAAGTGTAGAAACCCTATAACAAAGAGAGTGTGAGAGAGAAAGGGGAGAATTTTCTCAACATCCAAACTCAAATTGATGAACAATACCAACAACAACAAGAATCGAAATGAAAGAGGAGGTGTCGACATTCACAGAGATGGAGGAGAAACTTATCACATCTAACAAACCCTAATTGCATCTCTCACACCGAACGAATTCGACCAAGAAACACCAAAACCTAAAACTCGAAGAACACAGAATCTCTGTAAAATGAGGAGAAACAAGAATCCCTGCCTTCAAATTGAGCATAAAAGATAAGAAACAATCAATCAATTTGATGGATTGTTGTTCAAAATCACTAAAAAATCGGTCGAGTATCTCTTCTTTTGCGCTGCTTTTCCCTTTTTTGTTGATTTATTTTGTTAATAGAGTAAAGAGAGAGAGAGAGGAAGGAAGGAAGAAGAAAAGATGGAAGCAAACATTGGTGGGAGGCGGTGATAGTGGTGGTGGTGAGTGGTGGACGAGCTAAGGGGGGAAGGGGAGGATGGAGAGTGGAGATGGAGAAAACAAGGATAGGGTTTTAAGGGTCAGTTGGGTGAAAAAATCGATTTTTATTTATAACGACAGTTAAACCCGTCGCCATTAAATCAAACCGTCGTTAAACAATATTATTCTACGACGGTTGTTCCACCGTCGTTGAATAAAGTATTTGGCGACGGTTCTTTCAAAATGTCGCTAAATAACCGCCACTAACTTACCTATTTCTTGTAGTGTTAAGGCCTAAAACTCCTTGGTTTAAGCCTTGTTAGGCCTTAATTTTGGTAAAAAAGGCGTGGTGTTCATTTTTGCTTTTTGTTATGTATTGGTAAAAAAGGCAGGCCTTTGTTCAAGAACCTTTCTCATAGGTTCTCTCTTTTTTTTTTTTTTTTTTTTTTCCCGTCGTAGGTTCTCTTGTTCAAGGTCACATAGTGATTTAGGATATTGTCTTTCAAGGACCTAGCTTTTAATTTTTGTTTACGTCTAATGTAAGTCCAATAGCTTTTAATTCTCGGGTAAAGTCGTCATGTACCATGACAGGTGTATAAGTTTTTTTTATCAAGTAATAAAAGGTCTGGCATCCCATAGCTTCCCCTCTCCACTGGAGGTTTAATTTTTTTTTTTTTAAACAAAAAAAAAAAACACAATACAATTGGTCAAATACTCCTATTTTCAAATTTGTCATTGTACATTACACTCGTTGTAGAGTTTTTAATAATATGTTAAAATAGTTAAACTATGTCTACAACTCACTAAATTAATTTCTTCTCCGGACTGGCTATATATATAAGTTTAGGTATAGTTGCCATCAAAGCTATTTTATTCCTTTTTTTTTTGGCATTGCTTTCATACTCTTAAATAGATCGAGCATAACTTAAACCTTATAAATAGAGCACTCAAAACAATTTGTATGTAACTGCCACCCGTTATAGTCATCATTAATTTATGTATTAAGTTATGTTTATGAGATATATTCAAAAGTCCTGTTGATGTGAAATAAATTTAGCAGGTTATATGTACTGTAAATATAGCAGACACTTGAAATTTCCATAGACATCGGTAAGTATAGGCCTCTTCCCTCTCATAGCATTCAAAAAATTACTGAATCACAAAACTTTTTTTTTTTTTATATATAAATAAACCTCCAGTGGGGAGGGGTAGCTATGGGATGCCAGGCCTTTATTACTTGAGCAAAAAATCTTTTACACATGTCGGAGGTACATGGCGACTTTACCCGAGAAATAAAAACAATTGGACATAAAACAAAAGAATTCTAAAAACAGTCCATGCATGAGACTTTTCTAACTATTTAACCTTGACAAAAAGGCCTAGTTCACCAAGGATAAGGCCTAAAACCAAAAGTGATTAAGACCTTATGAGACCTTATTTTGTTCTAGGACTAGGCCTAAAAAACCTATCCCTCATAATAAACAAACAAATAGGTAAGTAGCCAAATGCCTTAACCAAAAAACCATTTGAATCTTACACCTTGATCCCTTCAACTTGCATATAAAGCCAAAAATGCATTCCTAACCACTAATTGAAGACTGCCACTTGAAACAAAAACTGCCACTGGCCTACACAACCTTGCACAAATAATTGCAAGAATTGTAAGACCCGATTGACAATCACCATCCAGGCCGTTGCAGCCTAGAGCTTTGCCATAAAAATCCACGTAAATTCTGCTCCAAAAAAGGCTTCACCTTGCGCACAAATCCAGCCTGGCATTCCTAAGCTTGCAAACTGATGACAAATCACAGCCTCTTGCAGCAAGTTGCATTCTCTCCTGAGCCTTAAGCACCCAAACTGCAACTTGTTGCATATCAAGAAACAAGAAACAAGAAACAAACACTTGCAACAACCTGCAAGTTGCATACAATAACAACATGCAAGTTGCATAACAAGTTATAACAACCTGCAAATATCAAGCCAAGAATGTAACAACCTATTTTCAAGCTCCTTAAAGTTTGGAAATTCTTTGCATTGGCTGCAAATTGCAATTCCACATTCTGTCCAGCCTAGAAAAACAGAGCATACTCTGTTCCTTTAAATCCAGAGCAGCCCCAGGAATTCTCTCCAAACAAGCCGAAAACACTGCCGTTTGTCCAGCTCATTTCCATGTCCAGACTCTCGGCAATCAATCCTGCAAAATTCAGTCTACCAAACTCCACACAACAAAAACCATCAAACGATAGCAGCTCATCGCAGCAAATCCATTCCCAATCCATACGATCTATCTTTAACATGTTCATTTAGCATCCGCGAGCCGTACATACGCCGTCTTACTCATATCAAGAATAATTAAGGACTTTATTCTTTTAGGAAACGAGTCCCAAGAATAGGTTCTAGACCTTAGCTCCACTTGCGCCAATCTAGCCAATGCATCCGCCACTGAATTGGTCTCCCTGAACACGTGTAAACAGTACCACGTCAATGCCTTACTCAACTCTCTGATTGCCCTCCACCAATTACTAAGAAACCAGGGGATACTAGTTTCTTGGAATATCCAATGTTTAACCAACATTGAATCCGTTTGAATCACGCAATTTCGAACTCCCAGATCAATACAAAATCCCAAGCCTTTAAGCAAGGCCCTCGTCTCTGCCAAATTATTTGATCCATCACCAAAAATACACTGTCTAGCTGCTACAAATTTGCCTTCGTCATTTCTAATAACAAAGCCGCCAGTAGTATTATTCTCCATACAAGAACCATCAACATTAAGCACATATCATCCCGTAGGAGGGAACGCCCAATAAAGCACCCAAGGAGGGGACATTTTTACATTCTTTTCCTGTATGCCCAACCTACTGAGCAAAGCCCCATTGGTATCCTTTATCTTAGGAATAAAATTTTTTGCCACACACTTAATCCAATAATAAACTTTAATAATCACATAGCATGACGAAAACTCATTTCCTTCATAAAGTTTTTTTTTCTCTGAATCCATATCTCCCATAGGATGAAAAGTGGAGTGAGATGGAATAGGGTACCTGATAAGGAAGATTTCTTCGCCTTCCTAAACCACGCCTTAAGCATAGTGTAGACTTCAACCAGTCTATGTATGTGCATGTCAAACATCAAATCAAAATGTCTCCACACCCTTCTTGCTAACTCACTTTCCAAGAAAAGATGTTTCATAGTTTTCTCCCCAGATTGAGTACAGCATCCGCATTTAGACGCAAGTTGGAACCCAATTCTTCTAATTTCATCATCAATGGGTAATGCCCTTCTAATAATTTTCCATACAAAAATAGAAATTTTAGAAGGCAATAACAGATGCCAAATCCATTCCCAAAAATCATCTTGTGTCCCTCTGCCACATAGAATTTTACATACTGAACTAATCGAGAACCTGCCATCATTATTTGTTATCCAAATTCTAACATCTCGGTCACCAACTTCACCTTTCACTATTGTCTTGTAGAGATCTTGAGTTTTTCTTTGCATATCCGGGTTTAACCTTCTGAAATTTTCCTTGTGCATTTTCCTTAGGGTAGGCCACGTGTCATTCGTTACTGCCTCCTCATTTCTAGTGAAGATTTCATCCTTAGCCCAGTGTTCTTCAAAGAAACTAATATTACCTTTGGAGATCCGCCACGTGGATTTTGCAACTATAAATTCTTTATGCACCAACAACTCTTTTATGAACGGAGAAGTCCCAACTCTTATTTCTTGCATTCTGATTGGAACCCCTTCCTGCAAATATTTATGCCTTAGAAAATTTGCCTATAAAGAGTTAGAGTTTACAAGATTCCAAAGCGACTTAATGAGAAAAGCTCTAATAATAACATCCAGGCTTCTAACATTTAGGCCTCCTTCCTCCTTAGGGACACTGATTTTATTCCATGCTATCCATTTCCGCTTATGTCGCCCTTCATGATCTCCCCAAAAGAAGTCTGCAATCATTTTCTGAATAGAATGCAGGACCTTAATAGGGATGACTGTAACTGCTATGCAATAAATTGGCATTGATTATAAAACATGTCTTATCAACATCAATCTACCACCTGGCGACAAGAGTCTGGATTTCCAACCCTGAATTCTTTGCTGGATCTTATTTACCAAGGTTTCAAAGTAAGAAATTCTGCATCTACCTTGATAAATGGGGACGCCGAGATATATAAACGGAGACTGCTTGTAGACGAAACCTGTCCACAGTTTGATCGAAATAATTTTTTCTACACGGGCTTTCTCATCAATAATGAACGAACTTTTTTTAATATTAACTTTCCCTCCTGAAGCCCGACAATATCTGTCTAAGAACTGCATACATCCATCAATGGATTTTTTCCTGCCATTCAAAAAGATCAATGAATCATCCGCATACTATAGGTGGGTGATAGGAGTAGCCATCCTGGGAGTATGATAAAAACCGATTTCTCCCCTACGAAAAGCCCGAGAAAGCCCTCTGCTTAGCACTTCTGCTGCAATAACAAAGAGGAGCGGAGAGAGAGGATCCCCTTGTCAAACACCTCTAGATGATTTGTTATATCCATCATACTTGCCTTGCATCAACACCGAGAACCCGCAATGTGTAATGCAGTTTGAAATCAGATGACATATTCTATTATTAAATCCAAATCTGCGCAAGACTGTCAAGAGGTATCCCCATTAAATTCGGTCATACGCCTTTTCCATATCCAACTTGAATATTATATTATTTCCAATAACCTTATTGCCAATCTCTCTCATCAGTTCTTGTGCCAACCCAATATTCTCTGAAATGAGTCTCCCTTGAACAAAAGCTCCCTGCTCTAGAGAGATAATATTTAGGAGAAGCTTGGCCAATCTCACACTAAAAATTTTACTTAAAATTTTGTATACCACATTGCACAGACTAATAGGCCTAAAATCAGCATAAGCGAACGGTTCTTCGATTTTATGAATAAGTGCCAAAAAATTGGAAGAAAATGTACTTGGCATCGCTTGGCAAGCAAAAAATTCCTTCACAGCTTCCCAGATGTCCCACCCAATAATGTCCCAACAACTCTGAAAGAAACCAGCTGTGAATTCGTCCGGGCCCGGGGCACTGTCATGAGGAATACTGAAAACTACTTTTCTGACTTCTTCTAAATCTGGCATCTTCATTAGAGAATCACAATCCTCTTCTAGTATCAGGCTCAGAATGCAATCCATGAGTTCTAGATCCTCTTTGTACTCTCTCGATGCAAGTAGTGATCCGAAAAAATTATTAGCTTCCAAAATAGTATTCCACGGATCCGTGATTAAATCCCCTGCCATGTTGTGAATTTTGGTAATCGCTCTTCTTTTCTGTTTGGCTTTAACTGAGGCAAAGAAAAACTTAGTGCAAGCATCTCCTTCTTTAAATTCATTTTCACCTGATTTTTGTTTCCAATAAATTTCTTCTCTCACCAAAGCTAGTTTGAGTTCAGCCTGACATCTGTTCAAGTTAGTCATATCATTTGGATCCCAACCCTGCAATAGGATGAATTCCAGTCTATCAATATCATCTTCCAACCTTCTAATAATACTGAATATATTACCAAAGGTTTCTTTATTCCATATTTTCAGAGCTCCTCTAAGGCGCTTAAGTTTGGAAGCAACTCTACACATAGCCCCATAACCTTCTCCATTAGCATTCCAAATTCTGTCGACAAAGCCCAAGAACCCATCATGAGTTAGCCACATACTTTTAAATCTGAAAGGAGACATACCTACCCTTTGTGACAATGGAAAAGAAAGTAGCAAATGTGCATGATCCGAACAAACTCTAAGTAAATGATCAACCCGAGTATGCTGCATTACAGTTAATCAATCTGCATTCCCCAGAAAATGATCCAATCTAGCCCAGGTCCTGTCCTCCCCTATTTGATTGTTACACCATGTGTATTTGGGTCCTTCAAACCCACAATCAGAGAGCCCGCAGCTCAACATACTCCTGGAGAATTCTGACATCGCCAAAAGCTTAGGAGGGCGTCCGCCTAATTTTTCTCCACCTTCAACTATCACATTAAAGTCACCACCAATGATCCAAGGTTCATTCAAACCCATTGCAATGTGTTCCATATCTTCCCATAAACTTTGCCTCTCCTGTACTGAACACTTTGCATATATAAAGGAAATGAAGAACATAGAATTGGAAAAAAGGATATTAATCTTAAAGTGAATTAATTGATTTGTGCAGAGCAGTACGTCCACTTGTAAGCTATTATCCCAGAAGAGCCAAATTTTACCGCCATAATCATCATTCGTAGCAAATCAAGGCAGACTCACCTTACCTGCAATCTCCATGTGTCAAGATTGAATCATAGGTTCCGCAATTGCAAGAAGACTTACATTATTTTCTTTAACCAGCTTTTTTAGTCTACATCGGGTCGCCGGTTACCAACTCCCCGTGTATTCCAAAACATGATGTTATCTATCATTACTAACATCTGGGGTAATCATATTTCTCGTCACTCTCCGAGTCCACACCGCAGGTCCGTTCTTAGAATTTTTCTTTTTTCCTTTCGTCTTGACCTCGCCGGATTGATAGCCTGGGTCAATCATATTGTTAGAAGATACATTCGCCTCAGATTCATTATCCGACACCGCGTCCCGATCCAACCTGCTGTGTTCACCTAGCGCCTGAATTTTTTGCGCATTTGCATCATCAACACGTTCTTGACCAATTTCAGGGTTGCTTGACGCTTGTTTTTCACCAATCAGCTGCTGTTCCAGAGTAGACGTGCTCTGTTTTAAGCCAGAAAGCGGCACCGTCAGCTCACAATTTACCAACTTATTCACCTATGAATCCAGCGTATCACGTATCATTATGTTCCCAGGCTCTGAATTGATCGAATCGTCTACTGTACGCTGAATTATTCCTGCCCTCGTTGGCCCCCTAGCATCGTCATGAAGTGCCCACTGTCTCGCGTTCTGGTCCTCTATTTCAGCAGGTTTTGTACTAGTGTTTGCGCATTCGGACATACTATCTCCCACAAACTGAACAATCCACAATGGAGCCGCGCTGGCGGAACCTTCTGGTGACTTTATTTCGTCTCCATTTTTATTCAACATGGCCATTTTAACTTCATTGGAGGTGTAACCGGCTTCCTTTAGAATGTTTTCGACATTTTCAACAACTTCCTTGTTCACATTAGTCTTATAATCCGCCCTCTTGAGCTCTTCTTGCTCTTTACTATGTGCCTCAATACCTTCACCTACACCATCCGAGATGTCCTCCGCTAATGCACCAAATTTGTTAGCCAAAGTTATCTCTTCAATAGATTTTTCCGGTGCCTGCACTTTTTTCTCTCCTACTTGTTCACTAATGATCTCGACTCCTTGAGAGTTTTTTGCTCCACTAACTCCTATTTACTCCTCTTTTTCCATCTTCTTTTTGCCCACCGGAACATACATTTGCTTGTATACGTTTTGGCCTTGTTTCTCCCCTACTTGATTTTGTTTTTGCTTGTTCTTGTCTTGAGATTTATTTTCCTTATGATTTACGCCAACATCGTTGAAATGATCATTTTTCTTGCCAACCAGTTTTCGACAATAGTCCTTCTCATGCCAAATAAGCGAACAATGGTCGCAATATTTGAGTCCAGGATATTCAAGTTTCCGCCAGTACCCTCCATATTTTGGACTTTCAAGCCAAATCCTATTTGGAAGAGGTTTGGTGACATCCATCTCCACGCACATACATGCAACCTTTGGGCGGGCAAAGAATCTAGTTCCATCATCTATCCACAGGAAACTACCAAAGGAATCCCCAATCACCTTCATGATGGCGGGAAGAAAGAAAGCGAAATGAAGATTAGGAAGTTCAACCCATAATGGTGCCAACTCCGGATCCATCCGGAGGCTAAAACCAGGATGTGAACGAAATTTTTTATACCTGACTCCCCGGATCGTATAGGAATCCTTTGATAACACTTTATTTACTTCATCTTCTGATTGTAAATACACAACTACATGCCTTGGATCAATAAGACCCATAATGAATTCCACGGATATTCCCCAAGATTTGTGAATGGCATCCCTTATCGAATCAAGCGACGGCCTAAAACTTGAAAATTTCAAAACCACAACGTGATTAGAGACATGAGACTCACCTCTTAAAACATCCGAATCGAAAAGCCGTAATGCCAAACTTCCTTCTTTTCTAAATGACGTAGAATCTGTCGGCTTGTCCTCTAGATCGTCTCGCATCACCTTCCCAAGGACCTAAGCAAAAGTTTGCTTAGGGTATCCATCTTCCTCCTGCTAGCCGCAGGGGAGGCCCCCATGGCTAGCTGTGGCGGCTGCATGAACCCTAGCCTCCTCTTTAACTCAACGCCTCAGATCTTCTCCCAATATCTAGGAGCGACTAGGATTTAAAGATGCAAACCAAAACTGATAATGCCCAAGTTACTCCTGTGTCGCCCAAATCGCCCTGACTTCGGAGCAGTATGTTCTTTTGCAGCCCAAAAATAGACCTGTCCTCTATTCTTCAGGCCAGCACCTAGCAACAATCAACCCAACGGCCAGTATAGAGACGTGATGACCCACGCGATGGCTGCCTAGTGCGGTGGTGGCCTAACGTTGGTGGCCAGAAAACAAGTTTGACGGTGGCTCTGTTTTTCCTATATTTCTTGCTGAAAACTAGCCGCCACTCTAATCAATGAATGAGATCGTCTCCAATGATCTTGGGACGGCTGAGATTAAAAGAATTCTGAATCACAAAACTGCAACTCTTGTTTGGCCATAGAATATACACATCTCAAAATTGTGGTTTCCTTAATTATTATTATAATTTTTTTTTGGAAAGCGAGTTGTCTTTTAAGGACCCCTTAATCACTATATTAATTAAAAATAAAAAAATAAAAATACAATCTCTCTTCGGGGAGAAACACTACTACAAGGCTTTACTAATCTCATGATTTACAAACATTGGTAAGTTAATTACCTTTTCTTTCCTTTGATGTGAAGACAAATAGCATCTTCAAACATATGAATATATGGTCACCTTCTGCACTACTACAAAAATGCTTAATTTTGGCGGATGATATATGACACTAAATGCATACTCCCGGCGGATTAAGGGTATCTGCCAGACAAAGGAAAATCTTGACACCTTTATCCGCCAGGATAGTGTTTCTGACATTTATATTCACCACGAAGATATAAAGATGGAAATCCCCCTGCCCAAATGCATATTAAAAATCAATAAAATTTGTGCCGGCGGTTATAAATCCTAAACTGGGGTTTATATTCGCCATGAAAATACAAAGAGGGAAATTTTTCGTCCAATTGCTCATTAAAAATGAATAAAATTGGTGTTGACGGTTATAAATCCTAAAGTGGGGTTTATATTCGCCATGAAAGTCTAAAGCGGGAAATATTACAGCTCAATTGCTCATTAAATATTGATATTATTTGTGATAGTGGTTGTAGTTCCCACGAATTCTAAGATTTCAGTTACCAATAACATTTCTGGCGTTTTGGTGGTGTGTATATCCACAAGGATATCAAAACCCCAAACTAAGAGTGGTGTATATCCGCCAGGATATGGAAACCCAAACTCTCAAGTCACCTATCCATTTTCCCCTATTTCAGTTTAACCAAAAACCCTAAATTTTATTTCTTCTGCTTCTTCTTCTTGAGAGAGACTCGAACTAAGGGTCTGAGAAGTAGAAGCGGGCTAAACTTTCCCTATTTCGGTGATTCTTGGATCAAAGGTGACAACCCCATTCTCATCTTCCCTTGGACACACAAATCATGAACTGTGTGTGGAAAAGGATCTATCTTTAGTCACAAGGTTCGCCTCCATGTTGGTCTATCTTAGGTTTTGGCGAAGTTTGTATTGAAAGTTTGTAATTCTTCACAAGTTGTTGTATCATCTGAATACTCTCAATTTGGTAGAATAGTTTGGTTGGTATGTTGGTCAAATCCAATAATGTGGGCACACATATGTAATATAATATGTATTGCTATCTTAAAGTGTAGTCCATCAAATATGTGATCTAATAGGGGTATTGGACTATAAGGTATTAATAAATAACATGGTGTAAATAAGAATGTAATTTCTAATTCAATGAGGGGCAGAATTGGAAATTCACAGCCCGTAAGTTGAAGGGTTATGACTTATGGGCATTATAAATAGGATTGGTCCCCAATTGAGCGTTGTGCGTTAAACTGAAATACCCTTTGGCATTGTCTTCTGTATCCTCTCAACAGAGAATCTAAGAAAACGCTTGAATCAATCGGAAGATCCAATCACAATCAAAAGGGGAAAGCGCTATGGATCAAGGTATGTTTCTATTCTTCTTGTTTCCATTTAATCAACTAGAGTCTTAAGTTTTGGTTTAAATACAACAATTGGTATCAGAGCATCTCCTGTTGATTCCATGTGAAACTATAAAGAAGAGAACGTTTTCCTTATTTTCATAGAACATCAATTTCATTATTGATTCATGAACAGTGATATGCGATTTCATGAACAGTGAACAACGATTTCACTATTACAGTGAACACTGATATGCGATTATGCACTATTATGATCACATGATTATGCACTATTATGGGATGATTATATTGCTTATTCACTGTCATGTGATTATGTGATTATGCACTGTTATGCGATGTTTCTTCTGTTATGGCAATGAGGGTTGTTTCTTTTGTAAGAAACCTGGACATGTAAAGAAGGAATGTACCAAGTATCACGCTTGGCGTGCTAAAAAGGGTATGTTTCTTGCTTTGGTCTGTTCTGAGGTTAACTTAGCTTCAGTACCTAGAAACACTTGGTGGTTAGATTCCGGTGCTACTACTCACATAAGTGTTTCTATGCAGGGTTGTCTGAGCTACCGAAAGCCAAATGATGCTGAAAGACGCATCTTCGTGGGCGATGGAAAATCGGTAGACGTGGAAGCAATAGGTTACTCTTAGGAACTGGTTGTTATTTGGAACTGAAAGACACTTTTGTAGTACCGTCATTTAGACGAAATTTGGTTTCTATTTCCTTGTTGGACAAATTTGGATATTGTTGTTCATTTGGAAATAATCAATTTAGTCTTTCATTAAATTCCAATATTATTGGTACTGGTTCATTAAGCACATTTGATAACCTATATCTTCTTGATACTATTGCCTCATATAATGAAACCTTGCATGTGGAATCACGTGGTACTAAGTGTATGCTAAATGAAGGAAATTCATCAAAACTGTGGCACAAACGTTTAGGACATATCTCGAAAACGAGAATGGAGAGACTTGTGTCAGATGGCATAATAGATTCTCTTGATTTTTCAGACTTTGGTGTCTGTATTGAGTGTATCAAGGGAAAACAGACCAAACAAAAGAGATTGGGTGCAAACAGAACTTCAGACGTCTTAGAATTGATCCACACAGATATTTGTGGACCATTCCCTTCGGCTTCTTGGAATGGTCAACAATATTTTATATCATTCATAGACGATTACTCATGCTATGGGTACCTTTATCTCATTCATGAGAAATCTGAGTCACTGGACATGTTCAAAGCTTTCAAAGCTGAGGTTGAGAACCAACTCAACAAACGAATTAAAAGTGAGGTCTGACCATGGTGGTGAGTATTACGGCAGATATGACGGTTCCGGTGAACAACGTCCAGGACCATTTGCTAAATTCCTAGAGGAATGTGGAATCGTCCCACAGTACACCATGCCGAGATCACCTAGCATGAATGGTGTAGCTGAAAGACGAAACCAAACTCTTAAGGACATGGTAAGGAGTATGATCAGTCATTCTACCTTACCTGAATCACTTTGGGGAGAAGCACTAAAGACTGCAGCTTACATCCTTAATAGAGTACCAACTAAAGCAGCTGCCAAAACACCTTATGAACTTTGGACAGGCAGAAGACCTAGTCTAAAGCATTTTCACATTTGGGGATGTCCAGCTGAAGCAAGGCCTTATCGGCCGAATGAAAAGAAATTGGACTCCAAAACAGTGAGCAGCTACTTCATTGGCTACTCTGAGCGATCAAGGGGCTACAAGTTCTATAATCCCACTATTAAGTCCATTTTTGAAATGGGGACATCAACGTTTTTTGAGGATGTCGAGTTTGGGGGGAGAAATAAGGTAAGAGACATTGTCTTTGAGGAGGAATCAATTTCGAATCCTACTATTGTTGTTGACAATGTACATGTTCCAATACCTGTCATTGATCAAGAAACAGATCTGGAACCTCAACAGGACAATGTTGAACTACTCCCTGCTCAAATTGAAGTAAATATTTCAGAAGAACAAACTCAACAACCTCAAGATCAAATGCCATTAAGGAGATCCACGAGAGAAAAGAGAAGAGCTATTCCGGATGATTATATGGTCTTTCTCGAAGAACATGAGGAAAATGATGGATTGGTGGAAAATGATCCAATCAACTTCAATCAAGCCATGCAAGATTCTAACTCTCAAAAGTGGATAGATGTTATGAATGAGGAGTACAAGTCTATGCAAGACAATCAAGTTTGGGATCTTGTCCCATTACCCGAAAACACAAAGCCTATTGGTTGTAAATGGATATTCAAAACCAAGAAGGACTCAAAAGGTAATGTGGAAAGATATAAAGCTCGTCTTGTAGCTAAAGGCTTCACTCAAAAGGAAGGCATCGACTATAAAGAGACTTTCTCTCCGGTGTCAAAGAAAGACTCATTTAGGACAATCATGGCTCTTATTGCACATTTTGACATTGAGTTGCATCAGATGGATGTTAAAACATCGTTTCTCAATGGCGACATTGATGAAACAATTTATATGGTGCAACCAGAAAACTTTGTGTCTGGACACCCAAAGAATATGGTTTGCAGACTAAAGAAATCCATCTATGGGCTCAAGCAAGCTTCCCGTCAGTGGTACTACAAATTTCATCAAGTAATTGTCTCGTTTGGTTTTGAGACAAATGTTGTTGATAATTGTGTGTTTCATAAGTTCAGTGGGAGTAAGTATATCTTCTTGGTTTTGTATGTTGATGACATATTGCTTGCCACTAATAATATAGATATGTTGCACGAAACCAAGAGATTTCTATCAAAGAAATTTGAAATGAAAGATCTTGGTGAAGCTTCTTTTGTCTTAGGGATTCAGATATACCGGGATCGTTTTCGAGGTATTCTTGGATTATCACAAAAGGGCTATATAGAAAAAGTGTTTAAAAGGTTTGGCATGCAAGATTGTAAACCAAGAGATACCCCTATATCTAAAGGAGACAAATTCAGTCTTAAACAATGTCCTAGGAATAAACTTGAAGTTGTAGAGATGCAAAAGATCCCCTATGCATCCGCTGTTGGGAGTCTTATGTATGCTCAGGTATGTACACGTTCAGACATAGCATTCATTGTTGGAATGCTTAGCAGATATTTGGATAACCCTGGGATGAGTCACTGGAAAGCAGCTAAACGGGTTATGAGATATTTACAGAAAACTAAGGATTACATGCTCACATACAAGCGATCAGATCAGTTGGAGATCATAGGGTATGCTGATTCTGATTTTGCTGGATGCCAAGATAGTAGAAAATCTACATCAGGCTACATTTATCTGTTAGCTGAAGGAGCTATTTCTTGGAGAAGTGCTAAACAAACACTCATAGCTTCTTCCACCATGGAAGCAGAATATGTGGCGTGTTTTGAGGCCTCCAACCACGGATTATGGCTGCGTTATTTTGTCACTGGGCTGCGCATTTTGAATGACATAGAAAGACCACTAAAGTTATATTGTGACAATAGGTCAGCAGTTTTATATGCCAACAACAACAGGAGCTCGTCTAGGTCAAATCATATTGACATAAAGTTCCTGGTTGTGAAGGAGAGAGTAGAGAATAAACAGATTTTCATAGAGCATATTGGGACACACTCCATGATTGCGGATCCGGTTACTAAGGGATTACCACCCAAGGTCTTTCATGAGCACACCGCTCATATGGGTGTTATGTCACATGAGGATATCATGGTTTAGTGGGAGTTTTGTTGTTCTATGATGGATTTTTTGGACACATTGGTGTAATTTAGTATTTTCTGCAGAAATAAAGTCTTATAGTCCAATACCCCTATTAGATCACATATTATTTATTAATAGCGCTATGGATCAATGTATGTTTCTATTCTTCTTGTTTCCATTGAATCAACTAGAGTCTTAAGTTTTGATTTAAATACAACATGGTAGTTGTATCTAAGCATATGTCATCCTAGTCGACTGAACCATTCCTCTATAGGCATGAATTGCTATCAATGAGGCCATGGCAGCATTTACCTGGTAAATGTTCATACTAATGAAGTGCCAACTACTTTCAGGTCTCCAGTGACTGGCCACTTGAGGATCCTCTGCCTTCATATGGTCACGGTAGGGAATTGCCTGGTAAAAGGCATCGAAGCCTCATTCATGGGGAAAATGTAACAGATGTCATAATTACAGGTTAGTGATATCAAGTCAGAATTAGTGTATCCGTATTCATCACACCTATTTCAGACATCTTATATATTGATCTGCAGGCGATAATGGAACCATAGACGGGCAAGGGATTGTATGGTGGAACCGGTTCAGAAATGGAAGTCTGAACTTCACTCGGCCCCATTTGGTTGAACTGAAGAACTCAAGTGCAGTGGTCATCACAAACTTGACCTTTGTGAACCCGCCATTTTGGACCATCCACCCTGTATATTGCAGGTTTGCCCCTCTGCAAAATTCAATAACTTTTGATCTTGTTGAGTTGTTGCATTTATAAAAGGAATTCACCTCTGACACTCAATTTTCTAAATGAACAGCCAAGTCCTCGTCCAGAATGTAACTATCCTTGCTCCTCTTGATTCGCCCAATACAGATGGGATTGATCCAGGCGAGCTTGTGAACAGGTCTGGCTTCTGTTCTTTCTTGTTGATTTGAAAGGAAAAAAAAAACAATAAACACTAGTAGTGCAACCAAGTAACCTTACCATTGCCATTAATTGGTTATCGTTGGCAGTGAACTGCATTCAGATTACATGACAATTCCATGACATGGTGAATGCTTGAAGCAGAGGAGGTAAACAAGATGGTTCACTCTGTCAATGGTTTGTCAAGGAAGGAAACATGAAACATGGTTCATGCATGGTTTAGTGGGGGTGGTTACATTTGCACATTTTCTTGGTAAAGGGAATTATACATATTTGTGTAAGCAGACTATTTAAAATATGTTTTTTGATGAAAGGTGACACCAAAAGACATTTGATGAAATGTAATCACTCTATTCCTCTAATTACAGCTAGTTTTCTGCAACCAGGACTTGCAAATCAAATGGTTACTGATCCTTTTGTGGCAAAAAAAAAAAACTGCATTCAAATTCTTCTTTTTAAGATCTAAAACTTCATCCTACAATCTTCATGAAATATCTATGATTTATCTCAACTTCATTTGATGAGAAAATTCACCTTTAGATGAAACATCACGTTTGTCCAATGTGTTGGTTAATTCAGTTGATGATGATGATATGGAGGCTTAAATTAGTTTTAGTTTATTTATGCACTCATGTAATTTTTTTCCCATAATAGATTTACTTATGCTAGATAAAGTCTCATGTTTTACTTAATGTTTTATTATTATAATTGAACTAAAATAACTAATGTAGTTGACAGAGAAGATATGGACATCAACATGAATGAGGATGGCGAGGAGCCCCATTCGGGTAAGATATAGTTTGTGTGTATATAAAAAAAGTTTACTAATTTTTACATAATTTAATATATTTCTCATTCACAAAATTAATCAACATGAATATGCAGATGTTCCTTCAGCTAATACTCGAGGGCCTGGGAGGGTTACTTTGCAGGTGATGAGCATAAAGGAAGAGAATATTGTGAATTTAATAAATTTGGGCAGTGCGATGGTGATAGCAGTGTGAGGTTCTCGAAATTTTTAGGGTCTGAGGTGCGAGATCCTACTAATCTTCCTCTCTATAAAGATTGGAGATTAGTTCCTTTAAGATACAAGGAAGCTTTATGGAAAAGAATAAAGGTATGTAACTATTCGTATTTTAATATAAATTGGATGACATATAAAACATATCTCCGACCTTGGCATATTACATGATTTGTTTTCCTTGTGGATGTAGAGCACAATTGCTTTTAGGGATGAAGATATGAATAGGATGCCACTTATTAGGCGCATGACATTGTCCACTGCTGCTCATCAATATAGAGATTACATGATGGAGTTGTATAAGAAATACTATCTTGATAAAGAACCGCGAGTGCGAAGGATGTCCTCAAAATTTTAATCCTGATCAATGGAGCAAGATGGTGGATTATTGGGATTCACCCGCGTGTTTTTTTGTTCATGGCGGAGATGTATGACACATATTTGGGACGTCGAATATATGACATTTTGTTTTATATTAATATTATTTTGAGATTAGTTGCAAATTTTTTTTTAAATGTTTACAAAATCTATTGGCAGATAATATTAAAGTCTTAGCGGATAATGAGCAAAATTTCATGGCTTTTATAAACTCATTCCTAGCGTACTATATTAAATCTCATGGCGGTTATGAACCCATTCGTTGCGGATAATATTAATGTCTGGCGGATAATATTAAATTACAGACGGATACAAGTGTCGCCCAATATGGATTCCTGATGGTTATAAACTCATTCCTGGCGTATACAATTGTCGTCATTCTGGAGTCCTGGCGTTTATAAATCTGTACCCGGCATATTTATGTGTTGTCCGTTCTGAAGTCCTAGCATTTAACAATTTGTAGCCGGCGTATTTATGTGTCACCCATTCTGAAGTCCTGGTGTTTAACAATTTATAACCGACGTATGTATGTGTTGCCCAATCAATTACTCTGTCAAATATAAGTGCCACAAAAAAAATGTTATGTCATTTATATCCGCCACTATGTTATGCTGGCGGATATTTTTTTTTAATTCAAAATTACTCCCGGCGGATTAAGGGACTTATCCGCCTGGCCAATCCCTTTCCTGGCGCCACTTTTGGCGGCGGATATTATATCCGCCATTGCAATATTTGCCTGGCGGATATAGACATTTTTTCACCGGGAGTATGCCTTTAGTGTCATATATTTATTCTCCAGAATTGCCCATTTCTGTAGTAGTGTGGTTCAAAAAGAATAGAAAAAATTCAAGTTTATTTTCTCGTTATGTTAAAAAGCCAAGGAGTTTTCTTGAATGTTTTGTTAAAAAGTCGAGGCACTTTTGCATCTTCCCGCTTAAAATCGATGATCTTGATGCATGTCTTTTGTTTCTTAAAGGCACTGTCTCATATTATTGCAAGTGATAATCTAATGAACTTTAGGCATTCGATCCCTCCAACTTTGTGCATATGTGTAAGAATAATTGAAGATAAAACTAATTAAACAAACAAATTTCAACCATTTAATTTTTAAATGATGATGTCTAGTACATCAAGGAATGAGATTTTGCTAAATCTAGCGAAATTTCGATGAATATTTTTTTAAATTTCAAAAAGAAAAAGGTGTTTGAGAAAAAAATACATTTTTTTCAAGGGTTTTCTAAAAAAAAATTTAAGTTTTTTTTGAAAATTTTGAGATTTTTTCATAAATTTTCGTAAAAATAAATAAATCAGCTCCCAAAAATTACATTTTTTTGAAACAATTTTGTGGTTTTTTTGGTAAATTTTGGGGTTTTTTTTTCTAATAATTATCATTTTTTCTAATTATTTATTGATTTTTGATACCACCCCTTATTTTCTAATTATCATTTCTTCTACTTACATATTGATTTTGAAACCATCCCCTGATTTCCTAATTATATGTAGATTTCATGTTTGTTTCATTTTTTGATATTTAGGCTTCATTAAATATGTTCAATAAAGTTATTTACTTGCATCTTATTTTTTTTTTTACATATTTCATATACCCTTGAAATTCATTATACATATTTTATGTATCCTTGAAATTTTCACTTTTTTCTTTACACACCGAATATTTCTCAAAATATTTCTTAAAATCAGGAGACCGAAATTAACTCGAAAAATGAAATCACAATCATTGAGTACAATCATACATCCCATCTTTGAAACAGACTTAGTACTGCGAGTTTAAGATTTCTTTGCATTAATAGTTGGGTTGTTAAAAAAAATGAAATAGCATAAATTTTTTGTTTAAAAAGATGATGCCATTCGAATAAAATAAATATCCACCCAAAACCAGCTGAGAACCTGATCCAACTATTGAAAGACAACCAGGACGATTTCTCCTGGACAATGAAAGACATGGTGGATATTGATCCCTCCGACATTACTCACAAATTACAGGTCAATCCAGACAAGAAGCCAATCTGACAGAAAAGAATGCTAGTGCCCCAGAAAGCAACCAAGCAATAAACGATGAAGTGCTAATGACTGCAGGGATGATCAAGGAATCTCATTACCCGGACTGGCTGACCAATACAGTCTTGGTCAAGAAGAAGAATGACAAGTGAAGAGTATGTGTAGACTACACGGATCTGAATAACGTTTGTCCAAAAGACAATTTTCCACTCCCACGAATAGATCAGATAGTGGACGCCACTGCCAGACATGAACTCCTAAGCTTCATAGACGCACACTTTGGCTATAACCAGATATAGATGCATCCACCGGACCAAGAAAATACATCCTTTATAACATAAAAGGTATATACTGCTACCGAGTGATGTCATTCGGACTAAAGAATGCGGGAGCCACATGCCAATGTTTTGTAAACGGGATGTTCAAATAACAGATAGGCAAGACCATGGAGGTGTACATTGATGATATGCTAGTCAAGAGCTTACACAAAAAAGACCACATCAAAGACCTCGAACAAGCTTTTTCTCAGCTCCGAAGATACAAAATGTAGCTGAATCTAGAAAAATTCACATTCGGAGTAGAATCAGGGAAGTTCCTTGGGTACATGGTCAATCAGAGAGGAATTGAAGCTGATCCGAAACATATACAAGCATTCCTCAACATGCAGTCGCCAACTAACATCAAGGGTGTGCAAAGCCTCAATGGTATAATAACAACTTTGAACAGATTCATTTCCAAATCATCAGATAAATGTTTTCCTTTCTTCAAAATTTTGAAAGAGAACAAAACATTCAAGTGAAATGATGAATGTGGAAAAACTTTCCAAAGCTTGAAGGCATACGTGGGAAGCACTGAATTTCTATCAAAACCAAGCACGGGAAAAACGTTGTACTTATACTTGTCGGTGTCAAAACATACAGTAGCTCAACATTGATACGAGAGGAAAAGGGCGCACACATAAATTAACTACCCAAATTTGGAGAAGCTAACACTTGCCCTGGTCGTATCTTAAACAAAGCTATGACCTAGGAATGTGATTTCTCGAAAAATGTCAAAATTTCACCGAATATTTTTCTTTTTTGAGTTACCAAAATTTCTTTCGTTAGACCAATCTCAATTTTCCTACATTTTAACCCATTTTAACTTTAATTTAGTATTAAAATTTTGTTGTATAAGTGATTTTTATGTAATATATTGTTTGTATGACATTAAGAGTCTTGTAGTACTCATTATGTAGTATTTAAAAGTTTAAAATGCTTATGGTATTTCTGCAGTCAATTTCCAAGGCGAGGTTATTGCTCAGGTGACATGCCCATTGAAGGAAAAGTAACAGACAGTACGATGGCTGAATGCTACACAGCTGAGGCGGCTGTCACGGACTAGCAATCCGTGCGGCACTAGCTATCCAATTCACTAGTAAGCCTATGAGTAGTTACTTTGACGGGCACAAATATTAACTTGAGAATGCACAATATCAATCTGTAGACAACATAACAATACACAATAGTCAGCAAAAGCTTTCATTAACATTCAATAGATTACAATGGGGAGGAACGTTCGAAAAAACGTTGCTCAAGACTAGTTCGATGCTATCGATCGAAGGAAATACAAGTTTGAAGTTGAAAAGCAATGCAAAGAAAACAATAAAAATGCTAGCGGTACAGTCTGGCCCGACTATGCAATGGAGGCAACACGTCCTCACAGTCAAGAGCTCAAACCTTCCCCCTATAATATAGATGTTAAGCATTTGGGCACTTTTCAAAAGGGAACATTGAGTTTTGAGACCATTAGGAAAGTCTTGAAAGGCCTCTGACGTTGATTTCCCTGACCAACGGTACTAGTCCTGACAGCGGCTCTGCTTCTAATCCAATCACGATAGTGGAGGACAAGTTTCTTGTTGGCCTACTTCTAGTTTGTATGCTGATTTACAGCACCCTCGGGAGGACATGGACTGGGTTTGGTGGCCTTCATCACTAGCATCCAAAGATTACTTACTATTCATCCCCTTTGGTTTTGTAATTTTATTAGTAGAGAACTCATTTTTAAGGCTCACAAACCAGCCACTATGGCAGGACATCAGTATTGTAACCGATATTCCTAATTTTATATGCAATATGTTTTTATAAAAAAAAAGTTTAAAATGCTTACATTATATTGATAAATTCAAAAATACAACCGAAATTCGTACGTTTTTTCTATACACAATGAAATATTTTACGAAATATTTCTTAAAATCAACTTGTCGAAATTACCTCGAAAAACGAAATCACAATCCTTGGCTACGATTATACTTCCAAGCTCATCTCATTGTTGTCATGACTGAACAACCACTTCGGCCAGTGTTGCATAAACCAGAACTATCCGAAATGATGGTAAAATGGGCAATAGAGCTCGGGCAGTTCGACACCAGCTATGCTCCTAAAACTGCAATAAAAAAGAAAAAATAAATAAAAATAAAAAACATTAAACCATATCAAATAAAATTATCTAGATAAATACAATATAACAAAATATGGACATGCATAGAAAATAACTGCAAAAATAAATAAGCATTCAAGTTTCAACCAATTAATTTTTAATAAAAGATTTTATACCTACAATAATACCTCCTTTGTAGCTGACTTGGTATAAGGAGTTTGATTTTATTTTGTTCTGATATGAATTGTCAAAGAAATAATCAATAAAAGACCATACAACAATTGTTCAAATACTATAATGGAAACATTGCAGAATTCTTAATAAAATAAGAGACCTAAAAGAAATAATCAATAAAAGACCTAAAAGATCTCCACTTCATAGATACACTTCACATTACATAATTCTTAATCAAATACCTTATGTAAGATTGTGTACCTTGGTTAATATAAAACACTACAAATACAAATTTTCTAGGTGCAAATATGTTTTCTGAATATTAATTGGATTTAAATTGTGTTGCTGACCATTTTTTTTATTTTTATTTTCGCAATGCTCGAAGGCTACATTGTGGTCCCTAGAAAGATGACCAAAACAAGATATATTTTTTTAGAGGCATTTCATCTTTAGTGCTAGCTAGAAGAACAACTTGTATTAGGTAATCTAAGTAAATGCTTATTAAACTTTAAATCTTTATTTGGGATGACGATCATGTATTGTAAATTACAATGCATACAATAATAAGCAACGATAATCACATCGTATTAATCGTTGATATTTAATCAGCTCAACAATACACTTGTGGCAGATGGAATCAGAAATTCGGGGTTAGAACCCTGCCGACGACATTTGGGATAAGAGGGGTTAAGGGGATATAATAATAATAATAATAATAATAATAATAATAATAATAATAATAATAATAATAATTAGAAAATTCCTAAATCATAGTCATTTTTGGTACCCTATTCAAGACATAGTTAAACATTGCACATGTTGACCCACTGTTTTCTTATAACTGATTCTATGTAATGAAATTACATGACCCACCACTTTTAATATAAATGATATAAAGTACCACATGTTAATTTGACCAAATCAATGAAAATCATTCTCTTATTTTCAAAAATATTTTTTTAAATGATCGTGAAAAGAAAAAAAAATCTAATAATGTATAAATTATCAATCTTAATGCTGGTATAATTTTGCATAATAATGTATCTTTTTAATTTGTGTAATTTTATTAATGTTTGTAACGACATTTTTAATGCATCGGTTAAAAGTATATTTTTCTCTTATACTTTTGCTTTAAATTTAATCAATAAATCATATAAAAGAATAGGTAAACTCAACATTTGTTACTAATATTTTTGAAAAATAAAGTAAACTGCAGACACAAAAGGAAAAGTAAAACAACACGAGTATTTTTTAAAAATCCAAATTAATCAAGGAAATAAAAAAAATTATAATAAATAAGAAAAATAGAAAGGGAAAATATCTCAATATTGTTCGGGAGAAAATATGAACATGAATCATGTTGGCTAATACATTTTTAAAGTATGTAACTTGCAGTAGATGGTATTACATAGCATTTAAATGTTTTGAAATTTTGTTTAAAAAAAAAACCTAGATGCTCATCAAATAAAACAAAACAAAAAAAATAGTATAGCTCATCATAAACAAGGATGTACAATAAAATATCTCTCCTTTTCTAAAAAAATTTAACGGCCGTTATTTTGAGATTTTGTGTGGTGCAATGCGGTGTCACCTTAGTTTCGTTCACTGTTCATTTTATAGTTTTTTTATATGTTTATTTAAATTATTATATTATTCTCTTAAAAAAATTTATTGATTTTGTAATAATATAATAGTGTATTATAATTACTATTGAGTTTGACATAAAAGAAAATTCAACATCGATTGTCGCACTTGATTGACTTAGTTGAATCCATCATTTTTTATTTTAGGGATTTTGGACATACACTCTGAGGATGGCTAGATTTTTCACCAGAGGCATTTTAATTTTCAATTTTATCGTTGGACCGTGATTGCTCAAAAATCTCTATGCAACTCATATGCCTTTTTTTTTTTTTTTTTTTTATATTAACCTCCAGTGGGGAGGGGCAACTATGGAATGCCAGACCTTTATTACTTATCAAAAAATTGACTTACAAAACGCTACGGGGGTACATTACGACGTTACCCGCATTAAAAAAACAAAACAAAAGTAAAACAACCTGTTCTTAGAACATATGCCCAAAGAATGACAAAAATTAAAAACATCCAAAAGAATTTTGACCAAAATAAATGAGCCAAACCAGAGTGCGTGCACTTGCTCCCAAGCAGCCAGCTCACGCGCCCTCTGAAGAATCACACTGAAACAGGACAGCACGCAGTGCTGCGCAACAGCGTCCTTCCAACCTCTCGCGCGTCCACCATCTCGCCACTGCCTCACCATTCCGCAGTCCAGGCCGCAGCAACCAGTTCGCAGTCCGCCCAGGCCTCATAAGTTCCAGTCCGCAACCTCTCCCAGCCCCGAAAACAGGGGACACTCTGTTTTACAGCATAGTGCCCTGCCAGCAGCCTGTTCCAGCACCTACCTCTGCCCATCATTGCTGCGACTACTCTTCCCCGTTTCGTATGTATGCCGTATGCCAGCGGTCAAGCACTGATAAACCTGCCACTCTCCTAGGAAGATCATTCGCATCGAAAGAGACAGTCCTATGGTCTCGTTGTGCTCTATCTGCTAAAGCATCCGCCACCGCGTTTGCTTCTCTATAGATATGGGAGCAATCTAACGTCATTTGTTCCGCCAAACGCTTAATTTCTTTCAAAATATTCTCCAAATGCCACGGAATTTTAAAATTGCCCTTAAACCACCCACAAACAATTTCCGAATCCGTCTGAACAACCACCTGTTTAAAACCCAATGAGAGACAAAGGCGGAGGCCCTCAGCTAGAGCCAAAATTTCCGCTTTATTATTGGAGCCTGCACCAAAAAACATTTGCTTTCCCACAACACATAAACCCCTAGAGTCTCTAATGATCACACCTCCGGCAGCCATGTTCTTACGGGAGGACCCATCCACATTAAGAGCAACAAAATCTGGCGGAGGGGGATGCCAAAAAACAATTCTACTTAGCTTTCTCAAAACTGGAATCTATTTTATCCCCAAAGCCCGTAATGGAGCCTTATGCCAGCTGACTTGCTTAGGAGTTATAAAATTGTTTGCTAAGTGCAAATTGCGCCGAATATTCAAAATCACAAAAGCAGGATTAGCAGCATTTTCATATACACATTTGCACTGTTGTTTCCATATTTCCCATAAAATGAACATGGGAGTGAGAAGGGATAACACACCTGTTTGTGTGCTCATTTTGGCTCGCCTGAACCAAATGACAAGGGTCGTGGAGATTTCTGCCGGTTTTCTGATGTGCACATCAAAGATCAACTCAAAATGGCGCCACACCTGCATCGCCAGTTCTCCATCCAAAAACAAATGATTCAGAGATTCTCGCTGTGGCGTGTTGCAACATCTACATCTAGAGGCCAGACTAAATCCGCATCTGTACAACTCCCCATCCACTAGTACCCCTCTACGGAGTAATTTCCACACCAAAACTGAGATTCTAGAAGGAAGAATGTCATGCCAAATCATTTTATAGAGGCCATTTACCGTTCCTTTTCTCCATAGCATTTCATATGCCGACTGAATGGAGAAAATCCCATTTGGGTTCGGTACCCATACACATTCATCCTCTCCATGTTCCTCGCCATATAATCTATCGGCAAAAATTCTTCGTGCTAGATGTCTGAGTTCTGGGTTAACCAATTCAAAATTGGTTGAAAACACCTCATTTACCGAAGGCCACACACCTTGACCAACCAAAACCGCCGATCTTCTGAAGGATGCTACCGTATTCCAATTTTCCTCAAAAAAACTGATATTTCCCTTACCAATGCGCCACAGCGAATTGCTCAGAATAAGGGATTTGCCAAGCATGATCTCTTTGAAAAACGGAGAAGACCCAATTTTCACAAACTGACCATTCAAAGCCACCCCATGCACCCAGTATTTGCTTCTCATGAAAGTAGCCCAAAGAGAATCCGAAGTAAGTAGTCTCCAAAGTGCCTTGAGGCGAAGAGCCCTCATCACCGCCGTCAAATCTCTCACACCCAGACCTTCTTCATCCTGTGGAAAACAAATATTAGACCATGACACCCATTTTTTTTTCAGTCTTCCTTCATGACATAACTCATATGCCTTTGCTGCACAGTTTTTTCATGTTCAAAGATCAAGTTGTGAGGCTATTTTTTAACAATAATACAAAATTAAGTTGCGCACTCATTTCATTAATTGTGCTCAAGGGAAAAATGAAAAGGCAAAATGAAAAGTTAAAATTATCTCTGGACAAGAGATCTAGGGATATGTCTAGCTACTCATCTTTCTAAGGTTATGTCAAATTTTGAATCAATTTTGGGGGTATGTCTAAAAATCAATTTATTTCCAGTCTATTACCGAAGTTAACTACCCACCCAAGGATGGGATGCATCATGGTTAAAAGGTAGATAGTTTCATTTAGGTACAATGATTTCAAAAAACGTTTTTGTAAGCGATTTTTTTTTTTTTCAAAATTACACTTTCTGACAGTTAACCAATCATGTTTTCTAGGATGTGATGTAATAGTTTTTTGCATAAATTGTAAATAATCATAAAAGAAAATCAGCTTAAAACAATATTTCAGCAATATAAAGGAAATGCGAAAGAAACTGAAAATGAGCATGAATATTTATTATAAAAAAAAAAGTATAAATCCATATCAATCAAATAAAATCAGAAAACGTGAACATAAAAACAACCACCGAAAAGTGGAAGTAAACGTCCTGATATATGGTTCAAGAGAAAATATTACTATAAGCCAATTCGTGCTATGTAATTCAAACTAGTAAAACTTGTTGCAAACATTAACACAAGTCCAGGATTCTAACCCTATCAAAGGCATTTAAATAGTTTCCAAATTAATAAATAAATAAACTTTTTTCTCATAAAAAAAATAACAAATATTATCTTGGCAAATCAAGAAAATATCTACGAAAAAATTGGCATATGTCAAAAAATAATTAAACAAACAAATTTCAACCATTTAATTTTTAAATGATGATGCCAGTACAATAATTAATGCATCCCCTCTTTCCAGATGACTTAATTAGTAGTGCGAGTTTAAGATTTCTTTGCATTGATAATTAGGTTGCTAAAAACAAAATGAAATAGCATAGGATATTGTTCAAAACCTCCTTTCCTAAAAGATGTGACCACTTCGTATCGAGCAATGCTAGAGAGCGAGGAAACGGGCGAGGAAACGAGCGAGGAGAGGGACGTGGCGGGGTGGGAGCCGTCCACCCCGCTCGGGATGCGTGCTGCAATTTTTTGTGCGGCATCCCGAGCGGGGTGGACGGCTCCCACCCCGCCACGTCCCTCTCCTCGCTCGTTTCCTCGCTGGTTTCCTCGACATTTAGAATTCCCCCTTCGTATCATGGAGTTCTTAATCAAACATATTTTGTAAGATAATGTACCTTGGTTAATATATACCACTTAAACAACATTTTTCTAGAGTTATTTCTTCTTTTGTAAGACATGCTATTATAATTTAGACCCTGACAAAGACATTTGAATGGTTCGAAATCCATTGAACAACCTTTGTTGCCTATCATCAATAATAATAATAATAATAATAATAATAATAATAATAATAATAATAATAATTCTCTTGGCAAAGGAATAAATATGTAACAAAAAGAATGAAATACACTAATTTCGACAGATTAATATGTTCAAACATTCTAAAAGATATCACTACACACATGCACTTGGAAGTCTTCATAGCTAATTAATAAATAAATAAATAAATAAATAACATTCTTAATCAAATTAATAGCTTATGTAACAGAGTGTACCTTGGTTAATATAAAACACTCAATTACATTTTTTTTAGATCAATAATAGTAGCTAGTGGAACAACTTTTATTATATAACTACGAAACCATATAATAAGGGATCACGAATCCTTAGTTAAACTCATTTACTCATCACACATACTATAGGGGGGCAACACATTGGGTTGTTAGTTCTCACAAATTGTAATTTAGGAAAACTTAGGAAAACATTTCTAATGATAAGCTACAAAACTGTGTGGGCAGTAACTGAAATTTGCTACCATTAACATAGAACTTCCACTATCAAGAAGAGCCATGGGGTCATTAACCAAAATTAAATTTGATGGGTTCACAACAATTTAGGTAAAAATAAAGTGGTCGGACCAATAAGGTGCAATGTTTACATTACATGTTTGTCTAAAATACGAAAGCAAAAATATGAGAATGAGTCAGGATTCGTGAACAACTGATATCATGTGATTACTATTGTTTGCATTATCGTATTTGTTTTACAATAGACGATCACCATCTCAAATAAAGTCTTACAATAACTAACCAATTACCTAATACAAGTTGTTCCAAACATCTAGTACTGAGAAAAAGTGCATATGCTAGAAAAATATATTTTGAATGTTTTAAATTAACCAGGGTACACTATCTTGCCTAAACTATTTGATTGACAATTCCACAATATGATGTGTATGTGGAAAGTGACATCTTTTAGAAAATGAATATTTCAAATATTATTGTACTGGTTTTATTTATTAACCACCCAAATATCAAACAGATTATATATATATAAGTAGCTACGTGGTTTGCTATGACCTAACATTCTGATAGTTCTTTAAGTTAAGTCATTTCCTAGCCTAAGACGGCTCCTTTTATTCTACGATAATCCAAGCTTGGAATCAAACAGATTTTTTTTTATAATTTTATTATTTTAATACAAATGAAACTTTTTATTATATTTTTATACTTTTGTTACGTTAGTATTTTGTAATTAATGTTTTGATAGTCAATAAAAGCCTTTCAATAGATTTCAAAATCATTTAAATGTGTTACAAAGAGGAAATGCTTCTAAAATATATATAGTTTGACTGTTTCATATTAACCAAGGTACATTATCTTACGTAATTAAGCTATTATATTAAGAAGTTCAGTTTTTTATTTGTTTGTTTAGATGAATAATTTCTCAATAAATGAAGTGCATGTGCAAAGTGATATCTTTTAGAAAATGAGTGTTTGAACAACTAATGTACGATATTTATTTTTTATTTTTGTTAATTATTAACTACCCATCCAAATATCAAATCAAAGGAAAGTCAAACTCGTGATACCAAGTGAGCTGCTAAATATTGTAGAATTATTATTGAAGGGAGCCTTATTGAATCATACATCATACTTTGAATATCAAATAATTGGTTCAAAATTTGTGTGTTTGACTTATATTTCTTTCGTACATATGTCAATTTTTATTGTATATTTATTTGATTCTTCTATCAGAATAATATTTTTTATTTTATGTGTTTTCTTTTGACGGATCAGTTTGAACACTCACTTGTTATGATACCATCTGTCGCAAGTCTCACCATCTGAATCATGTAACACATGTAGCCATATTAATCTTGAATCTACTGAGATGTTTCCCTTTTTTAAATTTTTTTTAACTTTTCTGTATTTATTTGATTAATTTGGAAATAGGTTTACTTTTTCAAATATTCGTGCTTTTTTGTGTGTATGTGTTTCTGTTATGCTTCTGAAATGTTATTTTGATTTTTTTAGTTAGTTTTTTTTTTTTACAGATAAATAATAATAATAATAATAATAATAATAATAATAATAATAATAATAATAATAATAATAATAATAATAATAATAATAATAAACATTGCATCACATGCGAGAAATAATCAATGTGTTATTAAGAGCATCATTAGTGATTTTCCAAACTATGAGTTTCGAAAGCCAAAGTTTCTATAGTGGTTTTCTAAATAAAGCAATAGAAACACATCTTTAACAAAGTTTGAAATCCAACAAATATTTTGGAAACTAGATAAAGCAATGGGAGAAGCAAGCAACGTTGTATTGCCAAGACATGGTGAATTTGGACATAGAATCTTTGGGCTAGACAAAGTTTCTCAATAGAAAAAGTTTCCAACATCATTGGCAATCCGTTTTGGAAAGTAATTAGTGTGGGATTTGGATTTCAATTCTCATATCTAGAAATAGTCCTTTTGGAAAAATGAAGGAAAACCTATGTGAATGTTCTAATCCTCACAAAAAATATAACTTAAAAATTAAAATAATAAAACAAAATATTGAATGAAAAGCCGCCATAGAAAAATATATCTGGTAATCAATTACAAAAATTGAGTACATTAACTGAAAACTTCTACAATTTAACTAAAATAAATATTAAAAAAAAAAAATTGATGGATTCAACTAGGTAATCCTAGTAGAACGATGAATAGTCATAATATTGTCTTAGAATTAATAACAAAAGTGCAATGTCAAGGTTACTTCACTTATTTGTCTGGAATAAAGTAGCAAAAGTATGAGTAAGCGATTAGTGACCTCGCCGGCCCATATCTTGAAATGGGACGAATATTAATAACACGTAAATTTTCATTATCAATAACCGACTACTACCTAATATTAACAAAGGTACACTATCTTACATGATCAATTCGATTAATAATTCAAATGAAATTCAAACTTGCGATACCAAGTCAGCTACAATATGGAGGGATTAATTATACTACACGTCATAGGCTGCTAGTCCAGGGGCATTCACAACATGATATCTTTTAGGGACTAATCCTGAATAAGCTATTTGAGGATAAATTAAAAAAACTCATTTTTGTTAATATTAATATTTTATCTACAATAATTATTAAGCACTCATTTTCTAAAAGACGTCACTTGCCACATCGGACTTCATGTTATGAAATTCTTATAGCTTATATATAAGCTAGTGTGGGTTATTATAAAACACTAAGATATATTTTTCTAGAGGCATTTTTTCTTTTGTAAGAATTGCATAAAATTATAGCTCAGTTGATCGGACATTACTTTTCTTGTGAGAGGTTGCGGGTTTGAAACTCACTATTAGAATCTTTTGAATTCTTCGATTATTAGGATCACACATGCTTCGCTATTGATTAGGCTTCGAGTATTGAATGTAGCTGCTTAGATGGATCATAACGAAAGCATGTCTTCATCGGAGGTGGAAGCGGCGTAAATGCTAAGTTGCAACTCATTCCAAGTGCCTATTAAAAAAATTAAATTACAAAATATCAACATAGCAATTGGTCAAACATAACGAAGAAACATTTCAATAAATTAATGCTTTTAAATGGTTTCGAAATCAATCTACAAACCTTTGTTGCCATTATGATATCTAGAAGGTTCTTCACTAATTACCTATTTGAAATAGGGCTATCGCTAATTTACTCAAAAAATTATTTCAAAAAATTAATTGTTAAGGGATAATACATTTAATACCTCCAATGACTTTTTTAGCTGACGAGAATTTGACTACTTTAATATTTGGGTTGATAAAAAAAACATTTATTATGAAAAGACAGTGAAACAATGGTTCAAATATTCTTTTTTTCTAAAAGACGTCACTTTACACCTACGATCTATACTAGAAATTTCATTGTATTAGTCCTTGACCTTTCTTTGATCTAGACGAGTTCATATGGCCTTTTAATCAAATTTTTTTTTTTCAAATTAAACCTCCGGAGGGGAGGAGCAACTATGGGATGCTAGACATTTATTACTTGTCAAAAAAATTGATTTACAATCTAAACAGGGGTACATTACGACTTTACCCGTGTTAAAAACCAAGCAAAAATACTAGACAAATGTCCTATCCAGATGACAAACGCCACAGACACTGTCCAGCCATCCGAGCTGCACCTTTGCATGCAGCCAGCATTTGCAGGCTGCATCGAAACCCAAACTTCCCCAAGCCTACCCGGCTTACATAAGCCAAACCACCGCCTGTATCCATCCACCATCATTTAGGCACACGAATATACGCGGTATGAACCTCATCCAAACGGACCAGGCTGGCTATCTTGCGAGGGAGGTTCGCGGCATGAAAAACACGAGTAACACCCTCCTGAGCTCTATTCGCCAAAGCGTCAGCTACCTCATTTGTTTCCCTGAAAATGTGAACACAACTAACTTCCATTTGAGAGGCCAAGACTGATACACAACTAAAGCCCAAACTGATACACAACTGAAGGCCCACCAAAATTGCTCGAACCTCCGCCAAGTTATTAGAACCTTCACCAAGCACGACTTGTTTTGCCACCAGCCACTCGCCCAAACTATTCCTAATAATAATGCCAGCTGACGCCTTATTTTTCCTCGATGAACCATCAACATTAAGTGACACCGATCCCTCCGGGGGAGCATTCCAATAGACCACTCTATTTCCTTTAGTACCAACAGGAGAGATAGGCATACCAAAGGCTAAGATGGGTTTTTTGTCCTCACTCACCCGCTTAGGCGTAAACAAAGAATTCGCCAACCTAATGCTCATCCTGACAAGAAGAATAACTGTGACTACATTTGGCTTTCCATTATCAATAACACCCCGACACCGCTGCTTCCAAATTTCCCAAATAATAAACATGGGTGTTAAAAAATATAGCAAACCGACTTGAGATTTCTTATTCGACTTCCCAAACCAAACTCTCAAAATCGTTTTTATTTCCGCCGGCCTCCCAATATGAATATCAAAAATGGCTTCAAAATGACACCAAACCCCTCTAGCCAACCCACCTTCAATAAAAAGATTATTAATAGTTTCCATACTATGAAAATCACAACAATCGCATCGTGACGCAAGATTGATCTCACACCTGCAGAGCTCCCCATCAACAGGAATGCCTCTTAACAGAAGCTTCCAAACAAAAACTGAGATTCTAGAAGGCAAAAAGGGCAACCAGATTTTGTCAAACAACAAATTCCTACATTTTTTGTCACGGAGCAACTCATATGCCGAATGTGAACTAAAAAGGCCATCTGGATCCGGTGACCAAATACAAGAATCCTTGTCCCGCTCGTTCCCCTGAAACCTACCATCAAATAGAGATTTCGCAAACAATCTCACATCGAGACCAACAAGGTCAAAATCCCTACTCCGAACCTCCGCTATCGTGGATCCCTTGAGCCACTAAACCATCCGTTCTCAAGAAAACTGACGAAGTGTTCCAATTAGATGCAAAGAAACTCGAATTTCCGCAGCCAATGCGCCAAAGACTATTGCCAACAAAAACTCATTTATATTTCATAATCTCATTCATAAAAGGCAAATCATTATTCTTCTCTGGCTTATAGAAAACGGGGATCCTGTCTTTCCAGTATTTACACCTCATATATTTTGCCCACAAAGATTCAGAGTTAACCACACTCCAAAGAGCTTTCAAGCGAAAGGCCTTGGTGACAGTACCAAGGTTCCTAACTCCCAAGCCTCCTTCACCCTTAGGAAAACAAATTTTTTTCCCAAGATATCCATTTCTTTTTTGATTTGCCTTCATAATCGCCCCAAAAGAAGTCCGCCAATAATTTGTGAATTCTAGAGATTACTTGAATGGGTACACACATGGAGCTTAGCGTGTAGACTGGAATAGAGCTCAGTACATGCCTAATCAACGTCAATCTCTCACCCGGAGACAAAATTTTTGCCTTCCAACCACTGATCTGCCTTTGAATTTTATTAACCAACTCGTCAAAATAAATAATCTTGCATCTTCCCTGAAAAATAGGCACTCCCAGATACTTCAAAGGAGACCTTTTAAATTGAAAGCCTGTAAGAGTCTTAATTTCCACCACACGTTCCACTGTTGTCTTTTCTTCCAACATGGAAGAACTTTTAGCTGCATTAATTTTTTGGCCTGAAATGCGCGCATATTTATCCAAAAAACTGATACATCCTGTAATGGAAGTCTTTCTCCCATTTAGAAAAATAAGGGTGTCGTCTGCGTACAAAATATGCGTTATAGGCCTGCAGTGTCTCAGCGTATAATAGTAACATATGTCACCTCTAGCAAAGGCCCCCACTAATCCTGGACTAAGTGCCTCCGAGGCCATAACAAATAACAGCGGAGAAAGAGGATCCCCCTGTCTCAACCCTCTGGAAGACCTAAAGTAGCCATTATAGACTCCTTGCAACAGCACCGAGAACCCACAATGAGCAACACAGTTGGAAACAAGATGACAGACTCTAGTAGAAAACCCAATTCTCTTAAGCACGGATAAAAGAAAATGCCACTCCAACCTATCATATGTTTTCTCCATATCAATTTTAAAGACAACATTACCACCTATGACCTTTTTATGGATATCACGCACCATTTCCTGCGCCAAACCAATGTTTTCCACAATGGACATACCCTTGACAAAGGCTCCCTGCTCTTGGCCTATCATACCTGGAAGCAGTAAGGCTAACCTATTGCAAAGAATTTTGCTGAAAATTTTGTAAATAACATTGCAAAGGCTAATAGGGCGAAAGTCAGAGAAAGAACTTGGCGAATCCACCTTAGGCAACAAAGCAATAAAATTGGCCGAGAAAGCCGTAGGCAAGGCTTCACCTTCAAAGAAATCAATAGCCGCTTTCCAAATATCAACACCAACAATCTCCCAGCAAGACTGAAAGAAACCCGCTGTCAACCCATCCGGACCTGGCGCGCTATTTCTAGGAATGTCAAAGGTTGCATTCTTTACTTCCTCCAAAGACGAACTAGCAACAATACGGTCACACTCCAAAGCCGAAACAACCGAAGGAATGCAATCCAGCAAGCCAACATCTACTCCATGAACTGGCTGCGAAGAAAAAAACTGATGGAAAAATCTATTGGCTTCACTAAGAATATCCCCCGAATCAAATAACGTCCTGCCACATTACAAAGTGATAGAGGAGATCGCCCTTTTTTCTGCTTAGATTTGACCGAGGCGAAAAAATACTTAGTACAGGCATCCCCATCCTGAAACTCTTTCTCCCCCGCTTTTTGCATCCAAAACAATTTCTCCTGCTTAAGAGCCAATTTGTATTCTGCCTGACATCTGCTCAAGTTACAGCAAGCGTTGATGTCCCAATTAGCATCCACATTAGATCCATAACGGCCATTCGTTTCCAAACCTGAGATAAGAAAATTTTCCCATTGACTCATTTCATCCTCTAGAGCCCTCAGTCTGCTAGATACATCAAATATGACTGATATCCCAGTCGTATATGTGGTAGAGATCATCCATCACGATGATCAAGTATCCCAGAACCAGGACAATTCATAAAGCCCAAAAAGAGCGAATCCAGTCATGAAAGCCCAAACAGGGCCCGTCGGAACAAATCATGATCAAAGGCACAAATCCAAACCCGATAAAGTTATCCTTTAAGACGGAGGGAGTTACGCCTCCGAGGACGTATCTTAATAAAGAAGAAGACTATTACAGAAAACATCTCCCCTCATTGCGCGTCACGTCCTTAAGTCACGCAGGGAATTAACAACGACCATTATGTTATTTGTTATAGCCTCGGAGGTTCTTAATAGAGGATTGTTGGCCGCCCTTGATAGAGGTGATATCTGCTATTACTACACGCCTAGATCTTGTCGGCCCATTACACATCTTTTGTATGCAAATGACACCCTTGTTTTTCTCAATGGGAGAAGAGCATCAATCACTAGTTGCGTGAAGTTTTTGGAAAAATATGAGAAATCCTCGGGAAAAAAAATTAATGCAGATAAAAGTTCTTTTATGATTGATGAAAAAGCTGAAGTGGAACAAGTGGTGGCGGTTAAAACTTATACAGGATTCCAGTTCAGAAGTTTGTCGTTGAAATACTTGGGAGTCCCAGTTTTTCAGGGAAGATGCAAGAGTATTTATTTTGATGCGCTTATTAATAAAATCCAAAAGCGAATTAGTGGCTGGAAAGCGAAGCTTTTATCTCCAGTTCAGAAGTTATATCCCAGTCTATACACTTAGCGCCATGTGTGTCCCTAAGCAAGTTATCTCCAAAATTCGTAAATTATTGGCTGATTTCTTTTGGGGAGATTGTGAAGGCATATTAAAAAAAATGGATTTCTTGGAATAATATTTGTTTTCCAAAGGCAGAAGGTGGGCTTGGGGTTAGAAACCTTGCTACGGTATCTAGGGCTTTTCGCTTGAAAGCTCTTTGGAATATGATTAATGCTGAGTCGTTATGGGCGAAGTTCATGAGAGGTAAATATTTGAAGGAGGGTGTCCCTTTGATTTACCAATAAGAGAAGAATAATGTTTCGCATTCGGTGTATGAGCTTCTCCGTGATAAGCAGGGTAAATCCATGTTGTTCGATAAGATTTGGTGGCCTATTCTGCCCTCCAAAATCTCCGTATTCGTTTGGAAGTTGTTATTCAAAGGTGTCCCAGTTGATGGGGAACTCTATAGGTGTGGGATTAGCTTGGCATCGAGGTGTTATTATTGTGAATCACCGAGTGTGGAAACCTTAAATCATCCTTTTCTTGACGGTAGCCCAGCTAAAGGAGTATGGAGGCATTTTGAGGCGTTGTTTGATATCCATGTTAGAAGGCCGGCGGAAATTACTACAGTTTTGACTGTTTGGTTTAGGACAGCTTATAAGAATTCACAAGTGGTACTTCTCTATTTTTTTAATGCCAATGTTCATCATCTGGGAGATTTGGAAGCAGAGCTGTCGGGGGGCTTATGATAATTGCAAGCCGAGTATGATGACAGTCATTTTGCTAGTTAGAAAAAGTCTTCGACTGGCGAATTCTTTTTGCGTTCCTAAGCGGGTGAGTGCAAACAAGAAACCATTGATCCCCCTTGGTTTACTGGAATTTTCCTCAGGAGGATTTTGTGGCACTTAATGTAGACGGTTCTTCAAGGAATAACAAGGCGACAGCTGGTATCATTATAAGAAACAGTTTGTGTAATTGCCTAGTGGCTAAGCAAGTTGATTTGGGCGAAGGTTCAAATAATTTTGCGGAGGTTCGAGCAGTTATTGAAGGACTTCTCTTATGTAACAGTTCAGTTTGCAAAATTTTCTCTACAAACGGATTCCAAAATTGTGCGGGGTTGGTTCTATGAGGATTTCAAAGTTCCTTTGTTCATGAAAAATGCTTGCCGGGAGATGAAGAGATTAACATTTCACATGGAAATTAGTTGTGTTCATATTTTCAAGGAGGCTAATGCAGTGGCAGGTGCACTTGCGGATAGCGCTCAGAAGGAGGGAGTTAGTAGAGAATACGGAGCAACTGATCTTCCTATCAAGATTGGCGGGTTGGTTCATTTAGACAAGGTCCACACGCCTTATGTTTGACATGCTAGATGAGTTGGTTTGAAGGAGTTTTGTCTGTATATTTATATGCGAAGATGTTGCATGGAGTGGGAAGCAAAACAAAGTTTGGTATACAATTTGATGGTTTTAATGACTGACAGAGTTGATGCAAGGGGCTGGACTGGCAGATGCAGCTAGGCGGTCTTGCTGCAGGCGGTGGGTGCTGGTTTATCTCGCAGTAGCGGGGAGGATGGGCTAGAGTAGCAGTCTGTGTGCTCCTGCAGGTGGACAGAGTTCACGGTTGTAGAGAGGTTGTTTTAACTGCTGAACTGAGGAGATCGTTGAGGACAGAGTGGGCGGTGTTTTGGCCAGTGAGTTTGCGCGGCCTAGAATGGGGCTATGCGATGTTGGCAAACTGCAATTTGTTGGTAAGTTTAGTGTTTGCAAGTTGCAAATTGTGGCTTATAAGTTGCAAGTTGTTACGTGCAAGTTGTTGGTTTTGCTTGCAAGTTGCAATTGATGCAATTGGAATTTGCAAGTTGTGTAAATGGTTATTGGAAAGAGATTGCTTATGGTTATTGTGTTGATGTTAGGTTCCTATTTCCTAGTTTCAAGCCCTTTTTGGTTTAGGCCTTTGTTTACTTACTTATTTGTTTGTTTATGAGGCCTAGTCTCTTGGTGAATTTGGCCTAGTCTTTGAATAAGCCTAAACTTTCTCCTTGGGTTAGGCCTTATCCTTGGTGAAATAGGCCTGGTGTTCAATTTTCCTTTTTGTTATGTAATGGTTTACTTGATGGTAGGCCTTATTTTGTAAGGCCTACTCTTTGGTGAATTGGCCTTTGTTCAAGGACCTTTCTATAAAGGTTTTTCTTGTTCAAGGTCACATAGTGATTTAGAATAGTTTCTTTCATGGACCTAGATTTTAATTTTGTTTACCTATGATGTATGTCCAATAGTTTATTTCTCGGGTAAATTCGTCATATACCCTTGATAGGTGTATAAGATTTTTATCAATTAATAAATGTATAACATCCCATAGCTGCCCCTCCCAACTAGAGGTTTAATTTAAAAAAAAAAAAAAAAAAAAAACAACAACAACGACCATTATAAAAGGTAAAGGGAACATTCGACAAAGGTGTACAACTTTAACTGAGTATTGTCCAGAACTTTCTACATCTACAACTGATTTACTGACTTAAGAATCGAAGTGTCTTCGACCATCAAAAAGGTGGTCATTGGCAATCTAACATTTATTTTTTAGGTCAAACTTACAGGAGAACGGATTTTAGATGCATCAATATTCATTTTTCGAATTTGTTAATCAACTAACTTAAGCACAACACCTTATTGGGCCGACCATTGTTTTATAATTGAATCTATGCAATGAACCGTGACCCACCACTTTCATATCAACAATAAATTGAAAAAGTCCTTACTTTCAAATTGTGAAAATTTTTATGTTATTTTCAACTTTTTTTATAGAGATTGGGCTAAAATGATCTAATTTCTAGTTCAACCATAAGTTTAGGACCCATTTAAGTTTCATTTAACTAAAAATGTCATACTTAACAAACACAAAACAACAACAAATGTTTATTAAATAAACCTCCAGGAGTGAGGGGCAACTATGACGCCAGACCTACATGACTTTATTAAAAAGATTTACAATCTACTTGGGGGTGCATTACGACTTTACCCAAAAATAAAAACACGAACGTAAAACATTTAAAATCTAAAAAGACCAAGCAAAAACAAGACATCATATGCTAGCAAAATTGCTCTCTAAAAGACCAGTATGTACCTACTCTGTTGACTTTTGTCACTCTATAGGGTCCTTCCTAGTTTGGATTTAGCTTGCCCGCAAAGCCTTGATCTTTAAAGGGGGTATGTCTTCCTCCCGAGGGGTATGTCTTCCTCCCGAGTTTAAGATGATGGAAAATTTTATGTTTTGGAATGCTCGTGCGGTTGGTAATAAGGCCACGAGAAGGAGGTTAAAAAAATGGTTGTGGAACATAAAGTCATAATTCTTATGATTGCGGAGCCTATGATTGATGCTAGCAGATACATGGAGATTGGTAAAAAACTCAAACTTGGAGGATTTGTTTCTAATGACATAGTTGGAGGCAAGATTTGGATTTTATGGGATACCTCTCTTGTCCTTTCGGTGGTGGTTATGTTGGATCAGATCATTCATTGCCAGGTAACAGACTCTGCTTCAAGAATTTTTTTAATTTCTTTTGTTTATGCTAAATGCTCTGTGGATGAAATAAGGGATCTCTGGTTCAATATCAATTTTGCTTCTAATCATGATATTCCATGGATGGTCGGTGGAGATTTTAATACATATTTACATTCGGGCGAAAAAGTGGGGGTGTTGCGCCGTCTCTAGCAAGCATGTCACACTTCTCTGATTGTATTAAAAATAGTGGCTTAATTGATTGTGGGTTCTCGGGTCCTCGACTCACCTGGTGTAATAACAGGCGAGGAAGTGAGCGTATTTGGGCCAGACTTGAAAGGATCTTTGTTAATTCAGCTTGGTTGACAGTTTTGGCTAGTCCTAAAGTGGAACATCTCAGCAGAACATTTTCAGATCATTCTCCGCTGTTGGCATCCATGCCAACTCAATCAAGAATCGGTTTTGCACCTTTTCATTTCCTAAACATGTGGATGACTCATCCTGAGTTTCTTGATCTGGTTAAGGACACGTGGTTGACCGACATGGGTACCATGAGACCTATTGATAGAGTGGATGTCAAACTTAAAATGACCCGACGAGCTCTTATACGGTGGAATAGGACGGTCTTTGGAAATGTGTTTAGCAGACTCCGAACTTTAGAGGATGAAATGCAACAGTGGGAAACTACTCTTTTGGCGGGTTTTGAAAATATTAGCAATAATGGGCTAAATGTTGATGCTAACTGGGATGTTAATGCTTGTTGTAATTTACATTGTTGTCAGGCAGAGTACAGATTAGCTTTCAAACAGGAGGAGCTTTACTGGATTCAAAAATTAAGTGAAAAAGAATTGAAGGAGGGGGATGCTTATACCAAATACTTTTTTGCTTCCAACAAGTCCAAACAAAAGAGACGAGCCATCAATCAGATTACTTTACAAAGCCAATGAGTTTTTTGCTAATCTGTTGTCTTCTCAAGGAGCCTGTACGGTGGATACGGATTTGTTAAATTGCATTCCGAAGATGCTGAGTCACGGTCAATGTGACAATTTGGTCAAAAGACCTTCTTTGGAGGAAGTGAGAAATGTTGTTTTCGACATCCCCAAAAATAGTGCGCCAGGTCCGGATGGCTTTATTGTTGACTTCTTTCAGTCTTGCTGGGAGGTTTTGAGTATGGATATTTGGGCGGCACCTATACAATTTTTTGAAGGGGAGGCGATGCCGGCTTTTTTTTCGGCTAATTTCATGGCTTTGATTCCTAAAATTGAGACTCCAGGTTCTTTTTCTGAATTTTGCCCAATAAGTCTGTGTAATGTGATTTATAAGATTTTTAGTAAAATCCTTTGCAATAGACGGGTAGATCTCTTGCCAGTGCTGATTTCTCAGGAGCAGAGGGTTTTTGTTAAAGGAAGGTTCATTGATGAAAACATTGGCCTTGCGCAGGAATTGGTTAGGGACATTGACAGGAAGGTATTTGGAGGCAATGTGGTGCTGAAAATTGATATGGAGAAAGCGTATGATAGAATGGAATGGCATTTTTTGTTCGCGGTGCTTAAAAAAATTGGTTTTACTAGTAGATTCTGCCATCTCATCTCCAACTGTATAGCTTCCTGTGGCTTTTCAGTTTTGCTTCAGGGTGCCTACAAAGGTTTTTTCAGATCCACTAGGGGTTTAAGGCAAGCCGATCATCTTTCTCCGTTTCTATTTATTATTGCCTCTGAAGTGTTGAGTAGGGGATTGAAAGAGGCCTTTTTAAAGAAAAAATTGGATATTATTATACACCCAGGGCCTGCAGACCTATTTCACACCTTCTGTATGCCGATGACACCCTCATTTTTATAAATGGAAGAAAGTCTTCAATTCTGGGATGCATGGAGTTCTTGAAACGTTACTGTAAGACTTCGGGGCAGAAAATAAATGAGGGCAAAAGTTCTTTTATTTTGGACGACAAGGCCGTTGCGGAGAGAGTGGTGGTGATAAAAAGTTGCACGGGTTTCCAGTTTAAAGATGCTCCTTTGAAATATTTGGGAGGGCCAGTGTTCCAAGGGCGAGTTAAAATTTCATATTTTGAAGATTTGATTGCTAAAATTCAATCTCGGATTCAGGGATGGAAGGCAAAATTGTTATCTCCGGGAGGAAGATTAATCTTGATTAAACATGTCCTTAGCTCGATTCCAATTTATATTCTTAATACCATGTGTGTACCTCGAAAAGTTTTATCACGGATTGATAGTTTGTTGGCGGATTTCTTTTGGGGGGATTGTGAAGGACGACTGAAGAAAAAATGGGTGTCATGGGACAATATCTGTTTCCCTCGGGAGAAACAAGGTTTGGGAGTTAGAGACTTGACGGTTGTGATGAAGGCTTTTCGATTAAAGGCTCTTTGGAGACTAATTAATTCGGATTCTTTATGGGCTACTTTTATGAGGAGCAAATACTGGTTACATGGAGTTGCGTTGAATAGTCAACTTGTGAAAGGTGGGTCTTCACCTTTTTTCAAAGAGATCATGCTTGAAAAATCTCTTATTTTGAGTAATTCGCTTTGGCGTATTGGCATGGGAAATATCAGTTTTTTTGAGGAAAATTGGAACACGGTAGCTTCTTTTAGGAGGCTGGAGGAAGTGGTTAGTCAAGGTCTTTAGCCTTCAGTTAGCAAGGTGCTTTTAACAAATTTTGAATTGGTCAATCCAGATCTCAGAAGCTTGGTGCGTAGTCTTTTTGCAGGTAGATTACGTGGTGAGGACCATGGCGATGACAAATGTGTATGGGTACCAAACCCGGATGGGCTTTTTTCCCTACAATCGGCATATGAAATGTTACTGAGACATGGGAAGGTTAATGCACTAAGTAAGATGATTTGGCAAGACATTCCTCCTTCCAGAATATCAGTATTTGTTTGGAAGTTACTCCGTAGAGGTGTGCCAGTGGATGGAGAATTATACAGATGTGGTTTGAGTCTAGCATCTCGATGTAGATGTTGCAACTCGCCAAAGAGCGAATCTTAGACTCACCTTTTTCTGGACGGAGACTTGGCGATGCAGGTGTGGAGCCACTTTGAACGGATTTTTTATGTGCACATAAGGAAGCCAGCAGAAATCTCCAAGGTTCTCGTAATTTGGTTCAAGAGAGTCAAACAGAATTCGCAAACAGGTGTGTTATTCCTTCTTACTCCTATGTTCATTTTATGGGAAAATTGGAAACAAAGGTCTGCTTTTGTAATTTTGAACATTAGGCGTAATCTGCGCTTGGCAAACAATTTTATAATTCCTAAACATGTTAGCCGTAACAAGGCACCATTACGGGCGTTGGGGTTGCAGGTTTTTTCCAGTTAGAAGGAAGTTAGTTAGAATTGTTTTTTGGCACCCCCCCTACACCAGATTTTGTGGCTCTTAATGTGGATGGATCCTCCCGTAATAACAAGGCATCCGGAGGTGTCGTGGGAAAGCAATTACTTTTCGGTGCAGGTTCCAATAATAAAGCATAAATTTTGGCTCTAGCTGAGGGCCTCCGCCTTTGTCTCTCATTTGGTTTCAAAAAGGTGGTAGTTCAAACGGACTCGGAGCTTGTTTGTGGCTGGTTTAAGGAAAATTTGAAAATCCCTTGGCAATTGGAGAACATTTTGAAGGAAATTAAGTTGTTGGCGGCATCCATGACGTTAGATTGCCAACATATCTATAGAGAGGCCAACGCAGTGGCGGATGCGTTAGCGGATAGAGCGCAACGAGACTGTAGGATGGTTTCTTTCGGTGCGAATGATTTTCCTAGGAGAGTGGCAGGTTTGATTGTGCTTGACAGATGGAATACGGCGTACATCCGGCACGGGGAAGAATAGAGGCAGATTTAACTGTTTTATTTAGCGAGAAATGCTCTGGTTGTATTGGCTGGGCAGAGCCAGCAACTGGAACTACTGCGAGGAAGCATGCAGGGCAGTCTGTGGTGTCGCGACAGAGTTTTTGCTGAGGGGAGGTTGGCTTTCTAGATGCTGGACTATTTTGTCAAACTAGTTCAAGATCGGGAAGGAAAGCTGCAGCAAGACGCAGTCATACTGCCTGGGTGCTATGGTGCACTCTGTTTTTGGAGCTGCAAGAGCAAGGTTCATTCTGCAAAAGCTGTTTTTGGGTGCTATGGTGCACTCTATTTTTGGTGCTATGGTGCACTCTGTTTTTGGTGTAGTGATGTTTTTCTGATTGGAACAAAGCATGGCATTGTATTTTATGTAAGTGCAATTGCAAGTTGGTTTGTTGCAATTTGCAATTGGCGCAGGCAGGTGGTGCAAGGTGCTGCTGCTGGGTGTAGCTCTGCAGGTGGTGGGTGTGCAAGGGGATGCTGGTGCGAGGGACTGGATTGTGCAGTGATGTGGCAATCGATCCTGTGCAGAGCGCAATTGCGCACTCTGTTTTTTGCTCAATAGTTTGTCAATTGGTTTCTTTGAATTTTTAAAGAATCTTCTAGTGGGTCTTTGGTTGTTTTAAGTAATTTGATAGGACTATGGTTGAATTCTGGAGCCTGTCATTTGGTGTCTAGTTTTTTTGCTTGGTTTTTAATACGAGTAAAGTCGTAATGTACCCCCGTTTAGTTTGTAAATCAATTTTTATTTATAAGTAATAAAGGTCTGGCATCCCATAGTTGTCCCTATAAGGAGGTTTAATTTTAAAAAAAAAAAAGCCTTGACCTTCAAAAGGAACAACCGTGAGCCAAAAACCACCGTTGTGGTGGTCTATGGCACTCAGATGCTAAAGTCAGACAAGGCGTAAAGAAGGATATATTGCTTTCAGATTAGGGTTCAGTAGCATATCTTAGTTCCTCTGCCTCGTGCCATATTTATCATGCGAGAGTCATTGTTCAGCTAATTATTAAGCAAAAGAGATTTCAAATAATTTTAAGTAATGAATCAATTCTTTACTGAAATCTCTAAAAAGTTTATCCTTATAGAAATCTTTTATGCACTCATTGGTTGATGACGGAACCCAACTTTATTTATCTATCTATTTATTTATTTATTTATTTATTTTACAAATGGTTGAGAGCATATCCAATACAATTTAGTAATTTAAATTAAAGAAAGTAAAATCACTTCCTTTTTTTTCCTCATGGTTCATTCTTTTTATATATGTATCGTACAAAACAATGAATTTTATCAGCTGTAGCAAAGAAAGAGATGAAGAAATAGATATGCCTATATTTTTTTGTCTGCACTCCTCTTTTCTAACATATTAAATGAATTTTATTTATTTTTTTAGTTTTTTCATCTTTTCTTTTTCACTATTTCCACTCATCTTCTTCTTCTTTCAGTCTGCAAGCAAATGGAGTCAACTATAACAACAGAAAATCATACACCAATCACAGTCTAACAAGATCAAATCTTGAAATATTTACCAACTCGTTAGTTTAATCAACCACATGGAAAGTGAACAGTTGAATTAAATCAGAATCTCAAAGAACATATTGAAGATAAAGATAATGATAACTCATTAAAAGTCAGAGATAAAGATGATGATTTTGTTTCCAATTTGTTAGGAATTTTACAAAGTTGCAACTAATTTCTTTTTTCTTTCAAATCTGATCCTCTAGATAAAAATTATTGTAGCTATGAAACTTGATTATAATTCCTTATTCTTTTGGGTTTTCTCATCGATTGATGGGTTGAGATAAGATTTTTATCTATAAAATTAGTGACTAAAAAAGTTAAGAAAAAAAACAAAATCATGCATATTTGCTCTTTTGCAGCTAACGCATGGTTTGTGATGTCAACAACTAAATTCGTTTTACAAAATGACCTATATTATAGGCTTCTAAGACTCCCAAGCAAAACAAATACTTGTAAAAGTCTCCCAACTTATACTTACTATCGAATACCACTCAAAACTGTCCTAAAACACTAAAAATAACCTTTAGAAACCTCCTAGAATATGTCAACAACCTAAAAACCGAAATTATGGAAAACGTTTTCTAAAAAAAATTAAAAAAAAAAGTTTTCTAAACCTATAACTCCTTAATATTTTTTTAGCTGAATTAGAACTTTTATTCCTGCATCAGTTTGCAAGGGTTCTTTCAAACCATCTCCGCAAAGGTTTGGTAAGGTCAACTATGGTCGTTCAAACTTGTTGTTCTTGCAAAGTTTTGACATTGTTAAATGATGAACATTAATATTTAATTTTTGGCTATTCCACGTACACTCCGGCTTTAAGTCATTTTGAAAGTTAAACATCATTTGTCACGCCCCGATTTTCGAGAAAATGAAAATCCTTATTTCCACGTAGGATTATTCGTTTTCTCCAAAGTCGAGACGTGATATTCAATAACATAGGAACATTTAGCAACAACAACTGAGCCACAATTTAGAAAATTGAGACAAAAAAAAAAAAAAAGAGTTTGTTGTAAAAAAAAAAAAAGAGTTTGTTGTAAAAAAAAAAAAAAAAAGGAGAGAAGGAACTGAGGAAGAAGAAGAAAAGGAAGAGTAAACAGGTGAGATTTCTTCCTTTTCCTTGATTGAGTTTTCTTCGTCCTTTTAGTGGTAGCTTGATTTAACTTCTTATTTTGGCTTGTATCGAGGGTGTAATTAAGTTCAGGTGAAGTAGGGTTGAATCATATTTCTGTGAACAGGGCTTGTCAGTCCTGATTGGAGTTGTTTCCTTTGAGGAGTGGGAGTCAATGAAAGTGGTGTGGGGTTGATTGGTGAGGAATCTTTTCTACCAACCTGTTTGTTATATAATATATATATATTAAAAAAAAATCACCCAATGAGTAAAGGAGAGATGGGAGTGGGGTGGAGTGTATGTTCCCTGTGAATATATGCAAACAGATGGTTTGTCTTGTTCTGCATTGTTTGTCATACATGCATTCTTTCTTTTTTTCACAGTGGGTTCGGAGAGCTGAGTTTCGGGAAATCGATTATCCTACGTGGATATTGGAATTTTGATCTTTCAAAAATCAGGGTGTGACAATTTTGTATTAGAGATTTTGGTTAGCATAGGCTGGGGTAGAGTCTAGGTAATCCTTGGTGAAAAAAATCCTTGGAATGTGGATATGAGTGTAAAAGTTTTGAGATAAAGTGACAATGGTGAACCTTGAACCTTTGGTATTGTTTCTTTTTCTTCGTGAATCTAATGATGAGATTCCTTGGACATGAGTCTAGGCTAGTAATCATATCTTATTTTTTATGTTAATATTTAGGTGACATTATTCCATCTAGTTTTTCTTTTAGTGGTTTTGCTATCTGTAGTATTCAGTTTGCCCTTTCAACGAATCTTGGTACGAGATTCCTTTTGAGTTGTATATATTGTAGCACCCTGTATTATTTTTCTCATACTTACGGATTTTTTTTATATATTTTTTGTGTGTTTGTCTTCATGAAGTTATGTGCATGTACTAGTTGTTTGTCATTGTTATGCATGATTGTTTCTTAAAAGTTAGTAGAAAATGCATGTATGACAAACAATGCACAACAAGACAAACCACCTATTTGCATGTATTCAAAAGGAACATACACTCTACCCCACTCCCGCCTCTCCTTCACTCATTGGGTGATTCTTTTTATATGTATACATAACAAAATGGTTTGGTAGAAAAGATTCCTCACCAATCAACCCCACACCATTTTCATTGACTCACACTCCTCAAAGGAGACAACTCCAATCAGGACTGACAAAGCCCTATTCACAGACATATGATTCAACCCTACTTCACATAAACTTAATTACACCCCGGTACAAGCCAAAATAAGAAGTTTCATAAGAATAAGAAAACAAACAGTGATAGAATGAGAGACACATATAGAGGGATTGGGAAAAACTTCTATACAAAGATAAACAGAAAGGAGACAAAAGTTAAAGAGGACTTCTACACAGCGAGGAAACGGGCGAGGAAATGGGCGAGGGAAGCGACGTGGCGGGGTGGGGACCGTCCACCCCGCTCAGGATGCGCGCACCAAAAATGACGGCACGCATCCCGAGCGGGGTGGACGGTCCCCACCCCGCCACGTCGCTTCCCTCGCCCGTTTCCTCGACATTTAGAATTCCTCAAAGTTAAATCAAGCTACCACTAAAATGACGAAGAAAACTCAATCAATGAAAATGAATAAATCTCACATGTTTACTCTTTCTTTTCTTTCCCTTTCTCCTTCCTTGGTTCCTTCTCTCCTTTTTTTTTTACACAGACTCTTTTACTGTTGGTTGGAGAAAGAATTAACCCATATTTAACTTAAATCCTATTAGATTAGAGTTTTAAGCAAACTTCTATTTCCTATTCCTTTCTTCCCCTTTCTTTTGTCTCTCTTTTCTTTCACTTCCTCCCTTTGTATAGCAAAAGAACAAAAAACATAATAAAAAATTTCTAACCAATCTCAAACCTAAGGAGTCCATGTTCAAAGTTCAAATCCCATAACTTGGACCCAAAGTAATTATTTGTGCCCATTATTAATTCACTACAAGAAATTTGGGCTTTGGTGATGAACGTTGTTTCTCACTGAAACATGTTAATTCATCACCGTTCAGCAACGGTGACAAATTTCAGTCGTCACAGCGTCCCTCACATAAGGGGCGTTAAGGAAAGTATTAGGTGACGAGTCCTTATTCGTCACGGAAAGTCCGCTTTTATGGTGAGTGATTCCTCACATAAACTTAGTGCTCGAATATACAATTACAACATGGGTGACAAGAATTTCATCACTGTAAAGTGTTATGCGTGACGAAAATCTAGCGTCATGTGTGGTGATTTTCTATGACGATTAAGTCTTCACTTATGTGATTTATATGTGAAGAACAGTTTGTGCCTAAGAATCTTACAAGTATATAACAAGCTGCAGTGTGGTACCATATTTGTTGGAAGCACTCCTCAAATAACCTGAAAAGAAAAAAACAGACCTTAAAATGACAAACAATGATATTCATCTCATCAGTATGGCTGTTAACATATTGAATTCTTGGTAATGGCCTTGTGGCAAGCAAAAACATACACCAAGATGATCAACTACGTGATATTTAAATGCAAGTATAGGTGAGGATAACAACAGTTTCTCATGATAGCACCTACCAAACACAATACCAGAACCAGTAAGTTTACTAAAGAGCCTTTGATAGCAAGCGTACCCAAATAACATGATTTTGATTAGTTAACATGGAGCTTCAACTTTTTTGAAAAATAGAAAGATTACCAGGCTGAGGAGTCACAATTAAAATCTACTTTTTCTATCACCGTTTTATTGAATAGCCTCGTGCCACTGAACAAAGCACAAGAGTAGGTTTGATGATATCATGAACTCGGTTCATAAGGATTAAGGATTTTAGCAAGAGCCAAGTGGAGGTATGCTCAATTAAACATGAAAATATCAAGCTAGAGACGCCATTGTTGCTCCCATTGTTTGGCTTCATAAATTCAAATTCGAGGAACACGACTTAGAATAAAAATGGTTGGACATCAAAGGATTTTTTCGCAAGCTGGCCTGGCAACTACATAGTCCCCTACTGACACTGTTGAATCCCTGATGTATAAAACTCACAGTATTAATACCTATTGTTTGATGAAAAACTTTGCAAACTTAAACTTACCTCAAAATATCAATCAAATGTGCTCTTTGCTTCCCATTGCTTAAGAAAGTGCCCTGTTAGTTAAGAAAACCCCAAATAAATCCTTTAAGCCCAAGCCCCTTAACAACTGATTTGTTTCATCATCATCAAAGCCCATTTCCGATATTTTCGGGGTCGGTTACATGGATTTTGGTTCTCCAAGCAATGCGGTCTTCCCACATATCCTCGCCTAATCCAAGCAAGCTCAATGATATCTTCATTCACCGCTTTCATTTAAGTTTTCAACGGTCGTCCCCTCCTTCTACACCCTCCATTAACTTGCCAATTTAGACATTTTCTAATTGGCGCCATGCTTGGTCCACTACAAGAAATCTATCATTTACCAACAAAATTATTGCTACGAAAATTGATTTCCTTGTTAATATTGTAGCATTGTCAATGAATAAAAAATTTCCTTGAAAAAACCATAAACTTGTTACTGTTTTCCAACAAAATATATTTTGTAGGAAACATTCCTTGTTAAATAGGTATATGGTATAAACTTGTTAATACTCCAGGCCATATGGTATGGCAAGCTACGGGTAGGACCCAACCACTAGAAAGACAAAACTCCGACGGCTAGACGATCGCCAAGGGTAGACATACATTCAAGTCGAAGACTCCACCCAGTTTAGAGGGGAGTCCAGGGCCTATCACAGGAAAAGCAGGGAATGTGACCAGTATAGAGGCTGCCAATGTGGCAGAGCATAACATAAATGATGACCAGAATGATGCCATAACGCAGAGTCCACAACCATTGATTCTTATTAACCCAATGCTTGAGCGTAGTGCTAATGTGAAGGCAAGTGAACACACACCGACTCAGGACAAAGAGAACACCACAACAGATGAGCAGAGTAGTAACGAGGAACATGAGCAAGATCCTTCTAGTGAAGAGGTTGCAAGCGATTTGTTTTCAAAATCTTGCACTAAAGATTTTAGTCTCTGCCCTCGAAGATCCTCTAGGGCTAAAAAAGCAAACAAAAAGTATAAAGGTTGAATCATTTTCTCTTTAACAAAGGAGACAGGGATAAAAAACAAGAGGTTTCTTCTTTGGCCGATGCTAAGTTGAAGATTTCTATAGGCCTAGTAACCATGTTCACTCTCACTAGAATTCTCTTTCTTGTGAGAGTTTGTTTCTTTTTTTACTTTTGTTTTTGCTTTTGTTTCATTTGTATAAAGGTTTTGGGGTCCTTAAAACGCAGCTCGCTTTCCAAAAAAAAAAATAGGTGGTGGGAAAAATTCCCTCCAAACCCAATTTCTCGCCAAATTGATTTAACAACGAAGTTATTTTTATGGCCACAAAATACTTGTTCCTTGGTAATTATGACATCATCTGGAATGAAATATTTTGTTGCTAAATAAGACTAATTTTAACAACAAATCACTTTCCTTGTTAACGAATATTAAATCTTATTCATCTCTCTTTAGTAAGGAAATATGTTTTCCTAAAAAATAATCACATTATTAGTAATGATTTGGTTCGTTGATAATGATTGATAATTTTTTCCATTAGGTTTTTTCTTGTTAAAGCTCGTTTATTAATTTATAGCAACAAAGTAATATTTCGTTGAGAATTGTCACACTCTTGGCAACGTTTTTTATTTTGTTGGAAACAATATCTTTTTAATGAAATCTTTGTAGCTTCATAATAAGATTTTGTTGGTAATTATAACATTGTTCGTAACAAATTGTTTTCTAGGTAAAAGCTGATTATTATTTTCATGAAAATTTGTTTTTCATTAAATCTCACTAACTATTTTATAGCGACAAGTCATTATTTTGTTGGAAATTGGTATACTCTCTATAAAAAAATGTTTTATTTACTAACAAATTTTATTTTCCTTGTTAATATGTTACTATTTCTAACAAAAATAAATTTCATTGAAAAAACCATAGAGTTGTCACTTTTTGTAACAAAATCTATTTTGTTGGCAACTTTTATTTGTAAAGAGGTGGCGAAAAATATTCATTCCAAAACCAATTTGCCACCTACATTATTTATTAACAAAATATTTCCATTTCAACAAAATTTTAGTTTGTTAGTTATAATGACGTCATTTACAATAAATTATTTCATTGCTAATAAATATTAATATTATTGACAAACATTTTCTTAGTAAATGCACTATAACACTTGTTTGTGTCTCTTCAACAATGAAACTAAATTTTCTCTAGTTAATTACCACATTTATTGCAACGATTTATTTGGTTACTTATAATGAAATTTTTTTCATGAAATTTATTTATATTTAAAGCTCCTAGCTTCTTTATAGTGGGAAAATATCAGTTCGTTTATATTTTTTATTAGTAGCATTGATTTTATTTCATTTGAAAAATCAAATAAAATTTATTTAACAATACAACATTAATTTACTGTTAATTATAATATTAATGGTAACGATTTAATTTTATTTCATTGGGGATATAACCAATTTCAATAACATATAGCATTGAAATGCTATTACTATTTTGTTGCTAATTATAATGGTGTTATTGTGAATTTTTTTTCATTGCTAAAAGTGGTAGATATTTAACATAAATCTTATAATCATGAAAATATTTAGTTCTAATCATTAATTTACGTAACAATGATTTTTTTATTGCAAAAAATGAGTAATTTGATTTAATAAGCTATAAAGCTGCTTCACACGACACAATTATTCAAATAGCTCAATTGGTAGATATTGCAACAGATTTTACTATAGGTTAGGAGTTCGATTCCCGTTGAGCCTAAAGATAAATATATTATATATGGAGTTCCATTCGTCTAAGAGCCGACAATGATCGTTTTAATATATAATTTTTTATTGAAAATAATTTCCTTGGTAATTGTTATAAAGGTAGTTACATTTTCCCACGACAATTTTCCTTGAAGATTCTAAGTTTTTTCGAGAAAAAAATTCATAGGTAAACAAAAGTTTTCTTGCAACAAAACAATTTGTTGGTAAAACTATTTGATTTTTACCAACAAATTTCCTTGGTAGTTGTCAGTATTACCAACACCGTGTTTCCTTGACTTATCAATTGTTTTACCAACAAAACTGTAATTCCTTGGTAAAAACCTTTAGCTATGGGGATGCCTCCACGAACCCAATAACAAATTTTTTCCTTGTTAAAAGTTTTTTCCAACAAAATTTTGATTTTTGTCAAGGAATTTTTTTCTTGAAAAATGCCTTAATTGTTGTAATGGCCTTCGCACATGACCAAAGTAAGTTAAACGTCTTTCTCTAATTTTGTCCTCTATGGGCGCTACACCTAAGTATCTCCTAATTCTTTCATTTCTAATTTTATCCTTACGAGTTTTACTACACATCCACCTTAACATACGCATTTCTGCTACCGCCATCCTATGTGTATGTTGTCCCATAGTAGCCCAACATTCTGAACCGTATAGCATGGTTGGTCGAACAATTGTCTTATAGCATTTCCCTTTTAGCCTTGCAGGCATCCTTCTATCACATAATACTCCTGACGTCATTCTCCATTTCAACCAACCAGTTTTAATCCTATGGTCTACATCTTCTCCAATAACCCCATTCTTTTGAATTATAGATCCTAGATATCGAAAAACCTCACACTCTGGGACCTCTACACCTTCGATCTCAATTGCATTACTTCTCCCTCGTGGTTCACAACCAAAGTTGCACACTAGATACTCCATCTTCAAACGGCTAATTCTAAAACCTTTACTCTCTAAAGTCGCCCGCCACCTATCTAATTTCTGACCTAAACCTGCACTAGTCTCATCAATTAAGACAATATCATCTGCAAATAACATGCACCAAGGTACATCTTCTTGCAGATGTTTCGTCAACTCATCCATGACGAAAGCAAAGAGATATGGACTTAACACCGACCCTTGATGTAGTCCTACTTACACTGGAAATTCACTGGACATCCCACCTACTGCGCGAACACTTGTTACAGCCCCTTCATACATATCATTAATGATATCGACATAACATTGAGACACTTTCTTCCTTTCAAGCACTCACCAAATTAACTCCCTGGGGACCTTATCATATGTTTTCTGCAGATCAATAAAAACCATATGCAAACTCTTACGTGTCTCTCGGTATTTTTCTATAGTTTTCCTAAGCAAGAAGATGGCCTCCGTAGTAGACCTACCCGGCATAAATCAATAACAACTGATTTGTTTGATTAAAAAAAATGCATTTTTTCTCCATCGAGAGAAATCATGATAAAAGGATGAAGTCCAAAGTGGAAAAAGTTTAAATACTTAGAGAGCAAGAAAAGTTTGATTTCTTGTAGTTTCTTATTGAAACAAGAGCTAAGAAGGCGATCATCGACCATCTATGTACGGTTTATATGATTTTTTCCTCTAAACCATGGTTTAGATCATTTTACTGAACTATTAAGCATAATTTCAAAAAACCATAATATCAGATTACCAACACTACATGCAACAAAAACACGAATCAACCCATCTTATTCGTTTTTTCAATCCATTATCCATCTACTTATGGGGGAAAATGCAAATATTTTAAGACAGAGCAAAATCAAATATGTTTCAATAAAAAAAAATTAAGCAAGTAAGCAAACAAAATAGATCGATTAAACAAAAAACAAAGAAACAAACACTAACGGAACTCGCTCAGATGAGAACCTCTGAATTGCTTCGAATGCAAGTACCTCAGTTGATTGAATTCCCTGAATCTGAGAGAATCAGCTCAATCAATCGATTGGGTACACTACACCAAATTGGCATTTTTGTAACAACCCTCAAAACAGTATCACTTTTGAAGTGTAACAATTTACCTAACAAATTTATACATTTTCACAAATAAAATGATACAATAATAGTATCACCATGAAGAGTATGGTTATGAAAGTGATACTATTCATGGTGATCCAACTTATTGTATCATTTTTTTTTTGTTACTGTTTTTTCATTTTTTGACTAAATTTAGTTTTGATTTGAAATTGTTTAGTGGATTGTAACATCTCAAAAGTGATACTGTTTTGAGAGTTGTTACAAAAGTGTCAATTTGGTGTAGTGGTATGTTCTGTTCGGTAACCCTAGACGAGGACGAGGAGAAGTGAAGAGTGTCAGAAGAGGAACCCCAAAGTTCCAACACCACCACAGTCAGTCAATGAAAGCAAATCATCATCATAATCACTAACACACCCAAATAGCTAATCCAACACATCCCACCAAAAAAACCCTAGATTCATCAAAATACCCAAACACCGACATTAAAAAACAATCCAAGAATTATAGAAAAACACAAATCACACAAAGCAATAACGTCATAAACCCATATCTAAAAATCCTAGATTCATCAATAAATCAATCAAATTGAACCAAATTTCAACCCTAAACGACATGAATGAAGAATCCATTAAAGCTCAAATATTTTCAATGAATTGGGAGTCTAGAAGAGAAATGTAATCGAAACCCAAACATCTCCTCCTAAAATCCACCAAAAATAGGAGGAGATAATACTATCGAATCCATAAACCAATAACCCTTTAAAAAAATGAAAGAAAGAAAGAAAGAGATGGGGATGGATTGAAAGAACGAAAAAAAATTGGATCTTGTTACCTTGTGAAACTGATTTCTTATTGGAATCGATCAAAAGATAGGGTTTTTTCACAAGCGATCCTCCTCATATCTTTCTTCTTCTCTTAAGTCAAGCAAAGCGAAGAAGAAGCTAGTGAGTTTAAGAGACATGGGGATTATAGGATAAACTACACCGTCAGATTTAGACGGTGCCTTCACTAGATGAGACCCGCAAGGAGAATTTCGTTAGATTTGACTGACGGTGATGTGATAAGAAAGGTGAGAGAGGTTGTGTGGCCTCTTATATATGGAAGGAGGAGGAGGAGGAGGAGGATTGCAAGATAATTGTACATGGGCTTTAGGTTTGTGGGACTTTTAGGTTTTTTATTTCTTCACTATTGATTGGGTTTTGGATGAAATGTGAGGAGGTATTAATTTTCCTCACCAAATGTATTTCATTTAGGTGCCAATTTTCCCTCTCTCTGTTGTGTGACGGTTAAGAAATGTTTATGTGAGGAACTCGGAACTAAAATTTTACTTGAACAAATATGTGACAACTCGTCAAATTTTCTCACGTAAACTCGACACCAGTGACAACTTTCGAAACGTCACATATAAGTTCGTCGCCTAATGCCAGATTTCTTGTAGTGATTTCATCTACCACTAAAATCATTTTCTTTTAACCCATGCATTATTTATGAACTATAAATATACACTGCGTGAGGTTATTTAAATACAATTAAAAAAATTATTTTTTTCAAAGTCGAAATGTGGAGATAATATAAATTTGAAAATTTCGAAAAATGAATCGTTACATTATACACAACTTAAAATGGAATCTCGTCCCAAGGTTAGGAAGGTAAGGAGAGTTAGGTGAATTTCGAAAAAAAAAATACAACTTGGCAAACGAAATAAGATTTTAAAATATAATCTCATTTAAACTTTAGGCACATAAATTTTTATTGTCATTGAAAAAGTACGGGTGTTATACCATTTCAGCATCACATTATGTCAACCTAATTTATGGAAGTTTCAAATGGATCAGAAATGGAATGGGAAGTGGTATTTGGCTTTAGTAATATTCATCTATTTTGAGAAAGAGAAGAATAGTTTTGTTGTTGAACTGTAACAACTCATTCGACTATATTTTACCATGTTTGCAATTAGCATGATGAACGATTAATCTGTTTAAATTTCATTTGTACACTTGATGCTGAGTACCTGTGTTTGAAAATAAGGAAAAACCTTGGGAGAACCCTTGACATAAACCTTTGATTTGTTAGTGTGTCAGAGAGTTGATTAGCAATGGAACCTGCAGTACCAAATATATCTTACAACACAAGGACGACATATACAATACAATAATAATTGGTCCAATCTTCCCCTCTTTTTTTTTCCTTTTTCAAAAAAGAAATGTCACCTTGCGTGATACACTTCATATGCAGGAAATGTTATTCAAAGATTCTTAATCAAATAGAATTGTCAACAGATTATGCCTACACCAACAAACCTTAAACCTTATAAATATAGCATCAAAAGGAACTTAAGTACCCTACAATTCTCCCATGGAGCTCCTTTCATTTCCCTTTCTAGTTACTTTTCTCCTCTTCATGTTCATGTTGGTAAAGAAGGGGAAAACATCCAAAACTCAAAACACAAAGCTTCCTCCAGGGCCATGGAAACTACCACTCGTAGGATCCCTTCATCATCACTTCTTAGGTCTACCACATCACTCAATTACAAATCTAGCTAAGAAACATGGTCCCCTTATGCACCTACAACTTGGTGAAGTACCCGCTATCGTCATCTCTTCGCCAAAAATGGCCAAAGAGGTATTCAATACTCATGACCTCATGTTTGTTAGCAGGCCTAAGGTGTTTATTTTAGACATTGTAACTTATGGCAGTAAGGATATAGGATTTGCTCCCTATGGAGAATTTTGGAGACAACTGCGGAAGCTTTGCACCTTGGAACTCTTGAGTGCAAAGCGTGTTCAGTCATTCCAAAAACAAAGGGAAGAAGAGGTGTCAAATCTGATTCAAAGTATCTCCTCATCAGATGGCTTGCCAATCAATCTCACTGAGAGACTTTTCTCACTCACAAATGATATAATTGCCAGAGTGGCCTTCGGTAAAAAATGCAAAGACAAACAGGCATTCATATCATTGATTCAGGAAATGCTTGAGGTGGCTGCAGGGTTTAGTCTGGCTGACCTATACCCCTCATTCAAATTCCTCCATGTCATCAGTGGGATGAAGGCCAAGGCAGAGCGTATACATCAAAACCTTGACAGGATCACGGAAAACATCATTAATGAACACAAAGAGAATCGACAAACAAGCATGCCTAAGAAGGATAAGTATGAAGAGGATCTGATTGATGTACTTATACGCCTGCAAGAGAGCAATGAACTGGGGTTCCCAATCACAACTGAAAACATAAAATCCATAATCCTAGTAAGTATAATGTTGAGCCACTAATCAATCATATAATCGTGTCTGTGTCTGTGTTATAGTGTTAAGTAATTTATTTTCATTTTTCAGGACTTGTTTACTGGAGGAAGTGACACTTCATCAACTGTACTAGATTGGGCAATGTCAGAGATTATGAGAAACCCAAAAGTTATGGAGAAGGCCCAAGCAGAAGTGAGACAGGCGCTTAAAGGAAAGAAAAACATCAAAGAGGCAGATATTCAACAACTGAGCTACTTAAAATCAGTAATCAAAGAAACTCTCAGGTTACACCCTCCTCTTCCATTATTACTCCCACGAGAGTGTAGGGAACGCTGTGAGATTGACGGGTATGAAATCCCTGTACATACTAAAATTATTATCAATGCATATGCTATTGGGAGAGATCCAGAACACTGGAGTGATCCTGAGATGTTTGACCCAGAGAGGTTCAATGGAATTTCTGTTGATTATAAGGGGACTAACTATCAACTCATCCCCTTTGGAGCTGGTAGAAGGATGTGCCCAGGAGTATTGTTTGGTATGGCCAGCGTTGAGCTTCCACTCGCTCAACTATTATACCAATTTGATTGGAAACTCGCCAATGGGATAAAACCAGAAGAACTGGACATGACCGAGGAGTTTGGCACTGGAGTTCGAAGAAGGGACAAGTTGTATCTAACTGCCACCCGTTATTCTCCATTGAGTGTTGAGTAATTAAGTAATGGGGTTGTCAACATCCTTCAGTGATCAGTGAAAGCAATGCAAAAGTTATGTGTTAATGTATTAATCAGAGTATTGAGATTCTGACGTTATTTCCCCATATATTTTGAATGTAAAATAAGTAAATAAATGACAATGGTATTATTATTTATCTCTGATCAAGTTATTATTATTTCAACCATTATTGTGGCAATCAATAGTAGCTCCCTTGAGAAGGGCGGGGGGGCTTTCAAAAGCTAATAATTTTATCAGATGAATCAACACTTTTACAAGGTAACCATGGGTAATTGCTGATATGTTTTGAGATAATATATTTCTGGGTATGATTTCAAACAACCACTCTGGAGGAATCATAGTATACATCTATAACCTCATGTTAACCAATTCCTGATGGTTGAAGCCGTCTTCATCTGCCTGTTAATAGTTTAAAAAATGAAAAAAAAAATCATTTTTATGCTTTAGTCAAACATGTTTACTTGTTTTATTGATGACAAGATCAAATTTCGATTGGTTCTTAAAAAAAACAAAGAAAAATTTGTAGTCATAATCACGGATTATTGTAACAGTTAATACATGATGAGGTTGTGAATTTAAATTAATATATAAGAGAAAAAACATTCATCATGTGAGCCAAGCCCATTTTTCAGTCTTGGAATTGGGCCTTCAATTTGTCAAGTACCTCAAACTGATGATGTAGTGAGAGTCATGCATGAGTTTGTCCGTCAGGAACTTAATTATAAGTGGTAAGCAAATGCAGCTATTACATAGTCTCTGGCACAAACAGTTGGTGAAAAAAATTGCTCTGTCAAAGGCGATTTTGGCTCTTCAGGGGCAGTTTGGACAGTTTTTAATCTGGATTATTCTAAGCCTTTAGATCTTGGTTTGATCTAATCCTAACCGTCCAAGTTAAGGTTTCCCATGGCGGCTTCTCCAGCCGCTATGGTGGAAAACCCCACGGTTGGACATGGAGCGCACAACCCGAGGTTGCAACTTCGACAAGGACTTTCCTTCAAGCATTGGGGGTCGTGAAGAAGTTCACCATTGACGAAGAGCCAATGAAGGGGAATCGTTTTCGTAAAGAGGGATGTCCGGCTTTGTCCATGAATATTTCTGAAGCCAAAAGATGTGAAAGGTATGTTGAATCTTCGGTCATTGTTCTTAAGTTCTCTAGTTATCATCCATCGTTAGAAGCTATTAGAGAAATGATTCATCGAACTTGGGGTGTCTTGGGGGACTTTACCATGGGATTGCTACATCCGAGGCATGTTCTTGTTAGATTTCAGGTGGAAGAGGAGGTTAAAAAAGCTTTGTCACGGGATTCATATATGATTAGGAGTGTTCGATTTAAATTTTTTCAATGGCATTAGGGTTTTAGTCTAAGAGATGACCCGATATTAGCCCCTTTGTGGTTCCGTTGTTCATTACAATTCTCTTCTTTGATCATATGTTAGGTATGTTCCAACACACTTGCATCTTATGGTGTTCGAGTTGGTTAAGAACTCCTTGCGTGCTGTCCAAGAGCGATTTATGGATTCTGAAAGAGATGCACCTCCAGTTAGAATCATAGTTGCTGATGGGTTAGAAGATGTCACAATAAAGGTACGTGCTTGATTATTTAATGATGAATTGTAGTTGAAATAAACTTTACATACACGCATCTAAGCTTTGCCATTGTTTATGGCCCATGTGATCAATTACTAGGGTTCTATTTCAGTTTTATCCAATAAAGATGTGCATAGTATTAGTATACACCCAAATGAAAGACATACGTACACATTCATATATACATGCAAAACACATATGGTAGTTTTCTTTCTACTCTCTAAACGAGTTAGTTTAGAAAAAGCTCAACTTTCTTGTACCACAGATCTCTGATGAAGGTGGTGGTATACCAAGAAGTGGTCTTCCCAAGATTTTTACATATCTGTACAGTACAGCAAAAAATCCACTGGGTGAAACAGAACTTGAATCCAATGATGGGGCAATAATGGCAGGATATGGATTTGGGCTTCCAATAAGTCGTCTCTATGCTCGCTATTTTGGAGGTGATCTGCAAATTATCTCCATGGAAGGATATGGTGAGTTCAACATCTTTCTTATGTTGTCATTTGAAGTAAACCCATGAATTTTTAGTCGAACTATCTTTTGATTCTCAACATTTCATTCTATAGTCCACATTTCTTTGTTTTTTAATGTTTTTACGAGTTCAGCTTGCCTTGGGCTAGAAACAGCTACCATTACTGGTAGATGTTATGTTTCATTATCAGTTGATATTTAATTTAGACATGGAAATAGCATATTCTGTGACTTATAGCTTGTTTGTGTTCATAGATGTGCTGGGCGCAAAATTTTTGTAAGCTTGTTTGCTTAGATTTCTAGATTTCTAACTGTTTGCTATTTGTTTATTCAGCACTAACATTTACTGTTATCTGTAGTTTATATTACTAGTAATAGATGATTGCTTATTATAATTAAAAATCATTTCTTGCATATATTTAAGCAACCTTAAAATGCAGTGTGGTTCCAGCATTCAAGTCTGCAGCTGAAGATCTTCTGAGTTCATCTGGCCTTTCAGCACTGGAGCTGCTTGCAAAGGCACTTGCAAAGACAGCTGTAAGTGCTTTAAAATTTATTTTTTTCACAAGTGAAATAAGCAAAATAAGAGTATTAACTTGAGGTGTGGCTTGTGCAGGGTTAAAATTTATCTTACAGCTGATTGGAAGGGTGTTGTGTTTGATGTGCCAGCTGAAGAGCTGAATGCATTTCTTGCAGGTATACTCATGCTGTATTTACATTATGGTTGGTTAGCAGGTCTGTTAGCAAGTCTGCAAGTGGTTAGCAAGTCTGTTAGCAAGCTTGGAAATCTGGGGGGTTATCTGTTAGCAAGTCTGGAAGTCTGGATGGTTACACAAAACTGTTGTGGCATTGTTGCTATATCAATGCAGTGCTGTCTTGTGCTTTATGGAGAATTATAAAGGCATTAGGAACTTTTAGGAACTGATATAAGTAGGGGAGTCTGTAACAGAAAACATTGATTCATTTTTGTAAACACATTGTACAAGTGTAGGAGATTGGCAATCTCGAATTGTGCCAAATACATTCTAGTCTATCAGACCATTGTAACCTTTACATTTCAATCAAATAAATCTTTCCTTCCTGTGAATTCTTTGTCTTCCCTTTCTGTGATTCTCTTGATAATGCTTGATTAATGCTTAAACTGCAATATCATCTTCCAGTATTCTCTGTGATTGCATTATCAGTTTGAAATTGGATTGTTCCAATTCTGCAGCAGCAGCAAAAAAAAATTTTTAATTTTTTTTGTATTATATTATTTTCGCAACAAACCAGATTTTTTTTTTTTTGAATTTTGTTTTAACTGCCAACGGCTTACAACCGTGGTCGCATCTTGCCATGGCTGCAAACCGTGGTCTTTCTCCATCAGTTGCCACGGCTTAAAACCGTGGCCATGACTTGACACGGCTAACAACCGTTGCTATGACGTTTGCCACGGCTTCTTTCTCCATGTTTAGCCATGGCTTAAAACCGTGGCCAGGGTTAGCCACGGCTTAAAACCGTTGCTACTTTGTTAGCCACGGTTTAAAACCGTTGCTATTATCCATACCTTATCACGGCTTAAAACCGTGGCTACTGTGGCCATGGCTAAAAACCGTTGCTATTGTTCTTGCAACGGTTTAAAACCGTGGCTAAATGTTGAAAATCACCACACCTCCTCAAGCATAAAACCGTTGCTAAAATGTTTAGCAATGGTTTATAGCCGTTAAAAGGAATTTCGCGACGCCTCTGTAGCCCACGGCTCTTAGCCGTGACAATGGGTTACCCCCACGGTTTAAAACCGTTGCTAATGGGGATTTTTGGTGTAGTGTGCTAATGCCAATTGACTGTGTTGTTAATGCTAAAGATAGTGAGCTGCATGGAGTTGGTATTGCTGAAGTTAGAGAGTTGCGCCAACCAATTGACTGTGTTGTTAATTCCAGCAAGGAAATGGGGACGGTTCTTGCTGATCTGGCATCGCAACTAGCAATTATATGCCTTGATTCCAAGCAGGGACAGTTGCATGAATAAAAGCGAGGTTATCCCTCAAGAAGCCGAAGACATTTCTGATGTACATAATTTAGGCGATACTTTAAATAAGGCTATCTCCTTGTTTAAAGAAACATGTCGCTTCGGAGAAAGAAATTAAACATCAACACATTTGAGAGCACTAGTGATGATAGTGATGGAACTGGCTCAGAGTCCGAGGATGGTCCACATGCAGCTTTGAGCAGAGATCTGGATTTAGGGGCAACGTCGAAAGGAGAGGTAAGCAAGATAAGGAGTAAGAAAGTTAAGATGGCGTATCCCCTGGGTATGCGTCGAGAGACGAGGCCGCAGGATCTTACCGCCCAACCTAATGATGATTGATAACATTGTGTTCTGGAACGCTCGTGGGGTTGGTAATAGGGCCACGAAAAATAGACTTAAAAATATGGTTAAGGAATTCAAAGTGCGCATTCTTATGTTAATGGAACCTATGATTGAAGCTAGTCGGTATTTGGAGGTTGGTAACCAAATCAAGATGTCAAGATTTAAGTCTAATGAGGCAGAGGGTGGGAAAATCTGGATTTTTTAGGATGTTGATTTAGCGGTCTCGGTTCTGGAAGCGACAGATCAATGTATTCATTGTCAGGTATCATACTCTAATGCTCATTCATTTTTTTATCACTTTCATATATGCTAAATGTACAGTAGATGGGAGAAGGATTTATGGGCGCATTTAGAGAATTTGGTAGCTCGGTCTGCTGGCCCGTGGATGGTTGGTGGCGACTTTAATGCAGTCATCACTGAACAAGATAAACTGGGAGGGAACCCTCCAGCCCTTACTAGTATGTCCAATTATTTTTCAGACTGTATTGAACACTGCGGATTGATTGATTGTAGGTATGTTGGTCTGAGGCATACTTGGTTTAACAATAAGCGTGGTGGTGAACGTATATGGGCAAGGATAGATAGAGTTTTTGTGAATGCTTTATGGATGGCTCAGTTGCCTCATACGAGGGTGAAACATCTTCGGCGCACTTTTTCAGATCATGCGCCTATCTTGGTCTCTATGCCTATGCAATCTAGAGCATGATTATCTCCCTTCAGATTTCTGAATATGTGGACTTCACATCCGTCCTTTCAGTCGGTTGTGAAAAATATTTGGGGGTCGGATTTGATTAATATGATAATGTTGGATGTTGTGGATTATAAACTGAAAGCACTTCGCAGAGCATTGATCAAATGGAATAGGGAGGTGTTTGGCAATGTGTTCAGTAGACTTAGGGCCCTGGAAGATGAAATGAGCCAATGGGAGAACTCTCTGATTGCAGGATGGGAATTGAATGTCAGAAATGGTCTCAATGTTGATGCTAATTGGGATGTTAATGGGTTTTGTAATTTGAGCAGATGTCAGGTTGAATACAGGTTGGCCCTTAAGCAGGAGGAAATGTATTGGATGCAAAAATCAGGGGAAAAAGAGTTTAAGGAAGGGGATGCATATACCAAATATTTCTTTGCTTCGATCAAAGCTAAACAAAAAAGAATATCCATCTCTTCTATTACATTGCAGTGTGGCAGGAAGATATCTGACTCGGGGGATATTATACGGGAAGCAAATGGTTTTTTTCAGCATCTACTTTCTTCTCGGGCAGCTCAAATTCAGGACAGTGAGTTATTGGCTTGTATTCCTACTTTAATCTCAGAGGTGGATTGTGATCAATTAGTTAAATGCCCATCATTGGAAGAAGTTTAAAAGGCGACATTTGACATTCCGGCAAATAGCGCCCCAGGCCCGGATGGGTTTACAGATGGCTTCTTTCAGTCTTGATGAGAGATTGTTGGCAATGATATCTGGAAAGCGGCCATTCAGTTCTTTGAAGGTGAGGCTTTTCCGACGGCTTTTTTGGCGAATTTTATTGCGTTTATTCCTAAGGTGGACGTTCCAGGTTCTTTTACTGACTTTCGTCCTATTAGTCTTTGCAATGTTATTTACAAAATTTTTAGTAAATTACTTTGCAATAGATTGACTTTAGTGCTTCTAGATATTATAGCCCAAGAACAGGGGGCCTTTGTTAGGGGACGATCTATTGTTGAAAATATCGGCTTGGCTCAGGAGATGGTGCGAGACATTAATAAAAATGTCACAGGTGGCAATGTGGTTCTTAAAATTGACATGGAGAAAGCTTATGACATACTAGAGTGGCCTTTTCTTTTTTCTGTGCTCAAAAGATTTGGGTTTTTTACTAGAGTTTGTCACCTTGTTTCTAATTGTATTGCCAATTGCGGATTTTCGGTCCTGTTGCAAGAAGTATATAATGGTTTTTTCAAATCTTCTAGGGGCCTACGGCAGGGGGATCCGCTCTCCCCATTCTCAGTTTTCATAGCTTCGGTCCTAAATAGAGGATTGCGGGATGCATTTGCTAGAGGTGAGATTTGTTTTTATTACACGCCCAGATATTGTCATCCTATTACGCATCTTTTGTACGCAAATGATACTCTGATTTTTCTCAATGAGAGAAAGTCCTCACTTGTTGGTTGCATGAAGTTTTTGGAAAGATATGCTAGGGTCTCGGGACAAAAAATTAATGCAGAAAAAAGTTTATTTTAGTGGAGGAAAAAGCTACTGTGATACTAAAATTATCAATCCCTGTACATACTAAAATTATCAAAAAATTATCAATCCCTGTACATACTAAAATTATTATCAATGCATATGCTATTGGGAGAGATCCAGAACACTGGAGTGATCCTGAGATGTTTGACCCAGAGAGGTTTAATGGAATTTCTGTTGATTATAAGGGGACTAACTATCAACTCATCCCCTTTGGAGCTGGTAGAAGGATGTGCCCAGGAGTATTGTTTGGTATGGCCAGCGTTGAGCTTCCACTCGCTCAACTATTATACCAATTTGATTGGAAACTCGCCAATGCGATAAAACCAGAAGAACTGGACATGACCGAGGAGTTTGGCACTGGAGTTCGAAGAAGGGACAAGTTGTATCTAACTGCCACCCGTTATTCTCCATTGAGTGTTGAGTAATTAAGTAATGGGGTTGTCAACATCCTTCAGTGATCAGTGAAAGCAATGCAAAAGTTATGTGTTAATGTATTAATCAGAGTATTGAGATTCTGACATTATTTCCCCATATATTTTGAATGTAAAATAAGTAAATAAATGACAATGGTATTATTATTTATCTCTAATCAAGTTATTATTATTTCAACCATTATTGTGGCAATCAATAGTAGCTCCCTTGAGAAGGGGGGGGGGGGGGGGGGGCTTTCAAAAGCTAATAATTTTATCAGATGAATCAACACTTTTACAAGGTAACCATGGGTAATTGCTGATATGTTTTGAGATAATATATTTCTGGGTATAATTTCAAACAACCACTCTGGAGGAATCATAGTATACATCTATAACCTCATGTTAACCAATTCCTGATGGTTGAAGCCGTCTTCATCTGCCTGTTAATAGTTTAAAAAATGAAAAAAAAAAATCATTTTTATGCTTTAGTCAAACATTTTTACTTGTTTTATTGATGACAAGATCAAATTTCGATTGGTTCTTAAAAAAAACAAAGAAAAATTTGTAATCATAATCACGGATTATTAGGAACTTAATTATAAGTGGTAATACATAGTGTCTGGCACAAACAGTTGGTGAAAAAAATTGCTCTGTCAAAGGCGATTTTGGCTCTTCAGGGGCAGTTTGGACAGTTTTTAATCTAGATTATTCTAAGCCTTTAGATCTTGGTTTGATCTAATCCTAACCGTCCAAGTTAAGGTTTCCCATGGCGGCTTCTCCAGCCGCTATGGTGGAAAACCCCACGGTTGGACATGGAGGCGCACAACCTGAGGTTGCAACTTCGACAAGGACTTTCCTTCAAGCATTGGGGGTCGTGAAGAAGTTCACCATTGACGAAGAGCCAATGAAGGGGAATCGTTTTCGTAAAGAGGGATGTCCGGCTTTGTCCATGAATATTTCTGAAGCCAAAAGATGTGAAAGGTATGTTGAATCTTCGGTCATTGTTCTTAAGTTCTCTAGTTATCATCCATCGTTAGAAGCTATCAGAGAAATGATTCATCGAACTTGGGGTGTCTTGGGGGACTTTACCATGGGATTGCTACATCCGAGGCATGTTCTTGTTAGATTTCAGGTGGAAGAGGAGGTTAAAAAAGCTTTGTCACGGGATTCATATATGATTAGGAGTGTTCGATTTAAATTTTTTCAATGGCATCAGGGTTTTAGTCTAAGAGAAGACCCGATATTAGCCCCTTTGTGGATAGATCTACCGAACCTACCTATTCAATTTTTTCATCCTTTATATTTGAAAGAGGTAGGGGATTTGATTAGTACTTTTCCGCGGATTGATGATAGCACGCTAGCCTTTACTAGATTGAACGCAGGCAAGTTGTGTGTGGAGATGGAGCTAGGGAGCGAACTCCCTAACCGTATTTGGCTAGAGTTTTCCGGGGGTAAGGGATTTTGGCAAAAAATTGATTATCCGGGATTCAAATATTGTGAAAACTGTTCCATGATTGGGCATACTTACGAAGCTTGTAGGAGACGCACCGGAAGTAAAAAGATAATCGCCAAGAATTAACAAAGTCGGATAACATTAAGCATAGTGAAGGGGGACAGAAAATTCAGTCTTTTGTGAACAAAGAACACGGTAAGCAGCCGAAGGGCGTCGCGGCGAAGCAATTTTATCGCCCAGTTCAGAAACAGGTTGAGAATAAAGATGAGCAAGTTGGTGTTAGCGGTGCAAAGGATGATAGAGAAGCCAAGATTTCCACCCAGATCGTGCCAATGAATACGCATAAGGTGGACCAACCAGTGCCTGAGGTTAGGGACTTGGTCAAAATGAATACTTTTGCAATATTGGCTAATTTAGATCAAGATATGGAATTAACCAATAGGCCGATTGAGGTTGAAATATTGGGGAACAAGGTTTTAAATCAAGAAACAGAGATTGTTGTGACCAGTGTAGAAACAGAAAGTATAAAGCCTCCAAACAAGCAAGTTGTTGAATTTGAAGCAGTTTCTAAATCAATGTCGAATTTGAATTTGGCTAAAACAGAATCAGTGGATTCGCAGGAAGATGCGGGTATGGCTAGATTAGATTCTGAGACAAATACAGAAGCCAATATAGATAACAAATTGGTTCAGCAAGGGAATAAAATTGGTGACAATTTGGAAATCTCGAATAGAGAATTGGTTGTTGCTAAGTCAAATGCACAACATCTACAAGTCAGGGCTCAAGAGTGGATTACTTCTAATTTGGATGCTAAATAGGGTGCTAGATTGGATGCAAAATAGGGTGTTCAATTGGATGCAAAACAGGGTTCTATTATGAGTTTGAAAGAAAGTTTGGTTTCCAAGTTTAAATCGGACTGTGAAGCTGCAGGGTATAAGGTTTGTGAGATTGAAAAAGAAATATAAGCACTAAACCAAATTTGCATTTTTGTAACAATCCCAAAAACAGTAACACTTTTGAGCTATAACAATCCACAAAGCAATTTTACACATTTTCACAAACAAAGTGATTCAATAATTGTATCACCATAAATAGTATGGGCTTACAAGTGATGTTATTCATGGTGATCTAATTTATTGTATCACTTTTTTTGTGTAGCTATTTTTCATTTTGTTGACTAAATTTAGTTTTGACTTGAAATTGTTTGGTGAATTGTAATAGCTCAAAAGTGTTACTGTTTTTTAAGTTGTTACAAATATGCCAATTTGGTGTAGTGAATTAGCGACTGCAGAGGTTTCGATTAAGGCTGGGACTCCAACTCAGGGAGGATTGCTGCCAGAGAATGTGGGCGTGAAGGCGACGGTTATTGAACTGCATGGAGCTGGTAATGTTGAAGATAGCGAGCTGCCACTACACCAAAAGGCCTGATTAGCTGCACAGAGGTTGCCACGGCTCTAAACCGTTGGTGTATTTTCCACGACCAAAAACCGTGGCTATAATGGCCAACGGTTTAAAACCGTGGCTAAAAAAAGGCTTGGCCACGGTTCTAAACCGTTGGTGTGTTTGCCACGGCTAAAAACCGTGGCTATAGTGCCCAACGGCTTAAAACCGTTGCTACATTGCACGTGTGTTGCACGTGGATGTGTGGAGAAGTCGATTCGATTTATCAGCGAAAAAAATTTGGGTTCCCGCTTTGCGTTCCCGCTCCATCTCCCCCCAACTCTCGCGAGCGGGAGGGCGAAAGTCATTCCTCGCATTTTTGGCTCACGATTTCATCTCCTCCCTCAAACGCAACTCTCCCTCACACAAACGCAGCTCTCCCACCTCGCCTCTCCTCTCGCCGTCACCTCGCCTCGCCTTATTTCTATCGCTCTTCTCTCACCATCACCTCTCCTCTCACCTCGCCTGATTTCTATGCACAAGAGCATAGTGTTTGTATTTGATGATTTTGTTAAATCTTTGATGTGTTTTATCTTCTGATCTAGGGTTTTGGAGGTTTGGGGTTTACTGATTCTACTAAGTTGGGTGCTTCAGGAGTTGGGATTGGAAACTTTGAAGAAGTTGGTCCATTGGATACTGATTTGAAGGCCAGAAATTCAACTTGGTTGCAAAAAGCTGATCTCTTGTTTGTGGTAAGTGCATTCAATTTACTGATTCCCTACTTTTTTGTTTCCCCTTCACGGTGGGTGTGTTTGTGTTAATTTGTTATATTTTGTGGTGTTTATTTGTGTTTCAAGTGTACCCATGCTTATATTTGTTGGATTTGAGATGGGTTTTTTGAAAATAGAGATCTGGGTATTGAAAAATAGTTTAGATGAAGTCAATTGTCTATGCAAGCAATCAATGTCTGTGTGTGTATGTGATCTTCACTGTGACATTGGTATGTATTTCTTTTGATCTAATGGACTCAGTTCTGAAGGAAGTTGAAGTCAATGAAGTATGTAGCTGCTTTGAATCATTTTGCTATTTCAATCTTGATTCGGGAATTTTGATGGATGTTGATTCGATATTGAAGTTGGTTTTAGATAAGAATCAAGAATAATATTAGAAAGTCGTTTGATGAAATGGTCGAGGACAAGTCAGTCTGAATGAAATAGGATAACTGAATAGAAATAAGATTAATAGGAACAAATTACAGTAGTTCCCTTAGGAGCTTTCTTACCTGTGCACTCAATATTTGTTTGTGTCTATAATCTTCATTGTGGCATTGGTATATGTTTTTTCTGATCTATAGACTCTGTTTTGATAATCACTGAAGTATGGAACTGCTCTGAATCACTTTGCCAAATCTTGATTTGGGAAACTCGATAGAAATGATTTGATGTTGAAGTTGGTTTTGAATAAGAAGAATTGAGAATGACATTAGGAAGGTGTTTCATGAAATGGGTCTAGGAGTACTATCAGTGTGACAAATGAAAGGAGATCACATAAACTTCGAAGTGTATCCTGAATAAAATAGAATAATAGAAATATGATTAATGTGAACAAATTATGGTAGTTCCCTTAGGAGCTCTAGTTTCAATTGGTAAATCTCTTACAAACTGCATTCCCTTTCTTTTTTCAGTCGTTTCTTATTGATCTTAGGAAAATGCATTTACCATTTAGGAAGATCCATTTGTCTCTTTGAAGTTCACAAACACATGAAAGGTATGGTATTTGAACAATTTGATGGTCACAGCTGACACATTTGTGATAAATTTGAAATTTATTTTCCAGGTACCATAGAATTGACACTTCTGTAAAGTTATCTAACATCGTGATTCACAGATATGGGCTCTGGGGACTGGTTTAAGACAGTAATTAGCCTAAATAAAGTGAAGGGAGGTGAAGCAAAACAAATTAAGGTAAACAGATATTTGAATGGTTTTATGTTACACTACTGATTTACCCTTTTGATGCATAGTTTTTTTGGGAATCAGCTTTAGATCTAAGCTTTCCAGTCTGGTTTTGCACAAAATTGTTGCACTGCATGCTCAAGAATAAAAAGGAATTATTTTTAAGAAGTTGAAACATTTTAACGAGTTAATTTTGTTTTGAGAGAATCAAGCATTTTAATGACGCATTCCAATGCCTTAAAAAAGCTTTAGGATCTCAACATTCCATCATATGCTTAGTTAGTTAAGATGTCTTTTCCATCATATGCAAACTGCCTTGTCATAATAGTTATGCTTGTTCAATACTTGATGATGATGATGATGATGATGATGATGATGATGATGATGTATGCTAATTCTTATATAACTATAATGCTATATTTGGAATTTGGTGCCTGTTATGTTCACATGAAATTTTTTGGGAACCACTTGATTAAGAGTTCAATCTAAATATTTTGTTGTTGTCTTCTAGGTTGTGAAGAACACGAAGGAGTTGAAACGACAGCTAAAGGATATGATCTGTGAGAAGGGTGATTTATTCAAACATGGTGGATTATTGACAGACAAGGTCTGTGCTTTCACTTTTTGAATTTCTCGTGTATGTAATAGTGAAGTACTTCCTGCTTCATATATACAGAGTACTGCTCTAAAAGGATGAAAATAATTCTAATTTGTAAATCTGAGAGGTTGTTTGCACATATTTTATGCAGGTCAGATTGGGTTTACATGGATGGAGGGAAAGGTACTACAAGAAGAAATTCAAAGCAGAAGGCTCGGAGAAAATGGAAATCATTCGCAAAGAAATAGTACGTCTTATTTTAGCAACGAATTTCAGATGCTAAACTCAGACATCTCTAAGTAAGTCATTTTTTCTTCCTTTTATGGTTCTTGTTTTACGCTTTCTTTGAGTCTTGAAAAAAGTGAGTTTTGCGAAACTCAAACCCCAGATTAGATTGTTATCTTGCATTTCAGCTTCTTTCGCGATTCTCAGCTCTCCAATGATCACCAATATGGGAATTTATTGCCACTCTCAACTATAGAATCTTCCCAAACTCTTACCTCTCTACAAAGCCCAGGTTCGATAAAAACCATATTTATTTATGTCATAATGATTGTTATGAAGATTTCAGTTTAGACCACATTTCTCTAATGGCAAGAAACCTTTTTTGTTTCTTCTTTGTTCTTTGTTCCTTGAATATTGATTGTTTGGCAAGCTTCATCACACTTTCTATTAAAGTTTTCTTCTTCAAAACTGATATATGCATTTGTTTGTGGATAATCTAATTATCAGAATCTGATGCATTTATGTGAATCACAGGTTAAATACAGAGTATCCCTTATGCAACATGTTCAAATTGTTCATGTGTGCGGTTTGTCAAGTAGAAATAAAACCGAACAAGGGAACATCGGTGCATGCTGGTTCATCAAATCCAGGAAAAGCGCGTCCTTGGAATGGCCCATTCTTATGCTCTGACTGTCAAGCGAAAAAAGAAGCCATGGAAGGGAAAAGACGTTAGTACAAAAACTATCTTTTGCCTGATTATTCAGAGTCTGAAATTCAGATCCTTCATAAAGTTATCTGATCTCTCCTTATTTATATTTTTCAGATGCAAGAACAGTAGTGATAGTGACTAGCCAAATTACCAGTGCAGCATCACCATGATCGGGCAATGATCTTGCCACTAACAGAGAATGGTCAAGAACCAAATAATGGCACTCATACCAACAGAGACCCTTTCAGCCATTCAATTGCACACTTTCCTGTAAATATGCAACTCTAATTCCAGTAAGTGAACTTACTCTGTTGCTTCTGTAAAAAATTTCACATTCTAATATTAGCTTGATATCATTAACTATTTGCTAAGTTTCATGTAAGTGACATATCGATGCCTGTTATAGCTTAATTACATGGATCGAGTCTTTATAATTTCCTTGATTTGTACATGATATTTTAGTAATTTTCATTGTTCGATTACTGAAACTTACACCTTCAGGCTAGCTTTGCATCCTAAAACACTAATGCCTCATTTCCTGAATTAGCCTTTTCAAACAGTGGATTCACTCTACCTTTTCATTGTTAAACTGAACAAAAAACCGATCAAACCGATCAAACCGACCGAACCGATCAAAACCGAACCGATTGGTTCGGTTTAAATTCGGTTCGGATCGGTTTCGGTTTTAAAAAATGCAAAACCGAAGTGGTCGGTTCGGTTTTCGGTTTCTATGTGATTTTAACCGACCAAACCGAACCGAACCGAATATTTAAATATATTATATTATTTATATATAAAAATAAAATATATTTTATATATAAATAATATAATATGTTTAAATATTCGGTTCGGTTCGGTTTTATTTCGGTTTTGGTTCGATTTTAGTCGGTTCGGTTCGGTTACGGTTTGCATAAATTAGAATCGGTTCGGTTTCGGATCGGTTTTGTTAATGGTCGGTTCGGTTTCGGTTTGAAAATTTTAAAACCGACCTAAGTCGGTTCGGTTCACGGTTTAGGTGAAAAACCGAACCGTCGGTTCGGTTTTCAGCCCTAGACATTGATAGTGTATTCATTAGAAATGGTAATTGAAGTTTAACCTTGTGTTTTCTCTTGAACAGAAGTTTGAGGCTTTGGTCTACAGACAATGATAATTACATTTTCAGTGAATAAAGTTTGATTATGAATAGGAAGAAATATGAAATATAAAAGAGAAAAAACCAAAAGGGAAAAGAAAAACAGAATTGTCGCACAGTGGTGCGTATTGTTTCTCATCAGCTTCAATCCGAATTTTTCCTTGTCAAATATGTGTTCATTCAGAACAGAATGGTTATATGGTATCTCTTTGGATATTCCTAAATCTACTATTTTTAGATTTTAGAAGCTGTGCTGTGCTGTGCCATATGGTACACATATACATGCACAGGAACAGGTTGCCTTCTGGTCTATTTGCAACATGGTGCTCACTCTCTTTATCCTTCTGTATTTGCAGCAAAATAAACAGATTTTGATTGATGCTGTTGTCCATGCTGTAAATGAGGACTATGCTGAGATGGCAAATGATTTCACCAGACTTGGTTTCCTTGCTAGTGGAACGGATGTAGCTCCCATAGTTCCAGCTTTAGAAGCTATCTGGCAGAACTCATCTGGAAAAGGACTAGCAGATTTTAATTTTCGCAGTGTTACTGGTAATGTTAATATCCTTCTTGACAATGGAGGTTCAACTGCAGCAGGTCCTCTTTCAGCAATTGTTTATTTCTTTTATCTTTACTGCATTATTATTGGTGTTAATAAGTTACCGTCATCTTATTTGTCATCAATAAGTTTCGTATAGAAGACTTGCATCATTTTTATGTTTTGATTCATGAATCCGACTTTCATCTTCATTTCACTTGTTTCTGTTATTGGGATGCAATTATGCAAAGTTTATGATTATTTGCACTTATTTGCTTAACCACATATCCAATGATATAGAACATGTTAAATACATCAAGGGAGCTTGTTGGGCATTTTAACGTAGCACAAAGCCAATTTCTATCTAGCTTTACAATGAGAGACAAAAAATTTTGTTATAGTTTTATACAACTTATTTTGTTTTGTTATCAATATGAAAGCTATAAACTCTCAATATGAAAGTTATCAATATGAAAGCTATAAAATTTTGTTTTGTTTTGTTAAAATTTTCTCTCCCAAATGAAGTCTATCTAAGTTGCACATCACTGCTTTGTCCCTACTTCCTACGTGGATGGGGTGGAAACCTTTGAGTCTGCAAGCCAAAACCTCTCTAATTTCTCTTCTTTTCGGGAGATGGACTTGGGAGAGATTCACTCATTCCTCTGTTTGAGTTCTTGGGACATAAAACTCATACCTCTATTTGGGTTCTTGGGACATAAAGAAACGACATGATATTTAGGAATGTTTATAAGTCTGTAGATACCTTCTGGATAGATACCTAAGTCACTCTATGGTTATGAGGTTGTACTTGGGAAAAACTCAAAGAGATTATGTTCTCTGCATGTTTAGCTGGGATACTTGGTGTATACTTTAGTTAGTTGCACTTGGTGTTCTGGGTGCTTTCTTGCTTAGATTAATACAATACTTATTGTTTTGCTGATATAGAGTAAAAATGAAAAAAATCACAAAGCATGAAAGCAACTAATTTTTCTCATGCATCTGTTAAATCCTTGGAAGAAAAATGTCACTATATTAACTTGAGTAATGATTTGAAACTATTTCCATTGCAATCTGGTTGGTTTTATTTGTTTGACCAACTACAATAACATCCAGTGGATTATCTCTTGGTTCACTATAAGTTGCTGTGCTGTGCAGATGGATAACGTTATAAACCAAGCACAAGCAACCCTTGGTTCACTTGTCCTTCAGCGCTCAACATTTGGAGGCATTGGCTCAAAGCTAAGCAACGTTAGTAGTCGTCTTCCAACGGTAAGAAAATCATAACCACTCTAAAATGTAATGTAGAAGTTTGTTTTTCGATAAACTGATCTTCAGTGTTAACGGGTGGATACCCTATTCTGATTTTAATGCAGATAAACCAAGTTCTTTCGTCGATAAAGAGAAAAAAGTCGATGGATACTATCATACTGTCACTTGTTGCATCTGTATGCACATTTCTTATTTTGATTTATTGGTTAACGAAGTAATAGGAAAAGGGTAATACATGTTTCTCCTGTAACAATTTTCATTAAAGTTTTCCCTATACATACTTGTAGTACACATTATTCTACTATTTTGTGAACGATATCTTTGTAAAATTTTGTTTTCTGATTAAAGGTTGTTACACATGTCAGTGCATAAACACATGGTTTAACTACACACATCCACACTTCATAAGGCCACTTGGCAACCCTGAGTCTCTGACAGTGGTTGGGATGACATTGTTATGGAGTTATGACATGGACTTCGAAGTCATTGCTCTATGTTACAAGACTTAGTACAAATGAAGCTCGTAATTCAGTAGGGGCTATTAAATCAGCAGGCCAATAGTGTAACAGTATGGTTTATGAGTATTTTTAAGAGGCCTCGAAGAACATAAATCTGGTGAAATGTTATGATCCTGCCAACTCCGAGAAGTGTTGAAGTCTTCCCATTTTCTCTCCCAAACAACTTATTTTGTTTTGTTTTGTTATCAATATGAAAGCTATAAACAAAAAATGGTTCTTGCAACACATCAAGACCTCCATTTTCAATATCCTTATTGATAGCCATATCTACTGATTGCTGCTTCTCTTTACCTCCTTTTGCAGGTATTATGAGAATGACAAGAACAAGAAGATGGAGAAGCAGAAACTGAAGATACTAGGTATTTAAAGAAGAAAGGTGAAAGGGAAGTTGGTATTCATCTCTTCACAAACATTGGTCTAAAACCCATGGTTTTATAGGTGGCGCAACTAGGTGTGATTTTTTTCTTCTCATAATTATTTATTTTTCGCCAATAGATATTTTGGTTGGTTTACAATACTAATAAAATCCATGTGATGGTGCTGGCACTGAGTAGGATCCATACAAGCCCCATGCAACTCTGACTTTGTTGAAATTGGAAGAGATTCAAATGAAGCAACTGGTACAAATCAAGAACTTTGTTTCTTTCACATAGTATTCAGCCATTTTCTCATCAATGTCATTAGAATATCTGCAATCATTATGGCAGAATCTTTTTTGTTCATTGACTGTGTGACTTCCTCATAATTTGAATTCAAGCACTATATATGATACTTCTCTTGTTCTTATTTGGCTTCAGTTTTAAAACACCTGCACAAATTGCACAAATTGCAGTTTAAAACACCTGGTTTATCAAAACTTTTATTATGATTGAAGCAAATACCGATTTTTATCCTACATCTATCCCTGCACAGCTATGCTTTCATGTCTTGGGAAGCACATTCAAACTGTAAATGGCCTTAGACCAAACTAGATTATTTACTAACTGAGCGCCATATCTTCAATTAGTTTGGCCAATGAGGTTGCTTGTACAAGTTAATTAGTAATTAGAAATCGTAAGAATGTAAAGCTCTATTTCTTGTATTTGACTATATGTCTTCCAGGTGCTATAAAGAAGGAACTTGCTGCTGCTATGAAGAAGGTTAGGTCTTCCAGGTGCTATAAAGAAGGAACTTGCTGCTGCTATGAAGAAGGTTAGTAGCTTATTCCTCGTCTAGGAAAATTTCTATTGCAAAAGTTTGTTACTTCTATAATTATCATTTCTGCAGCATTAGTTCCCATTTCTGATTGCTTGGCGTTTGAGTAATGTCCTGTGTGGCGTTTGAGTAATGTCCTGTGTGGGGTTTGAGTATTGTCCTGTTGAATAAAGTAAGAAATTATTTGCAGAAGTAGTTGCCATTTCTGCAGCATTTTTGTGTGGTGGAGAATTTAGTAACTTTGTCACTCTGTATCTCTGTAGTTATGGTATTGGATTTCTTTACCTTATATGGTGTAGATTTCTGTCATGAACCTTCATAATCTAATTCTGTTTCATTGGTTTTGATTTATAGTTTCTTGCCATAGACCAATTTCATTTTAGATGATATAAACTCTGGGCTATTTGAAGTGAATTTTGCATATACATGGATAGTAGATTGTAGAATACTTTTAGTTCAATGGTAATCTAGAAATGTAAAGTGTTTCTTTAAAAAATGAGTTTGTTAATAAATTGTGTGAAATGATGAATATGCGGCGACTAGAGGATGACTTTAGAGGTCGATTCACTAATAAATTTTGTCGTATTCGTTAGGTCCGAGACTGGTATTTAGACTCTTTCCGCGATCTTTGGGCCTTTCCGGATGTTAAGGATACCAGCGATGAATTGGCATTCACAGAAATGATTAAGATGATTAAAGTTAGACACAACAATGTTGTCCCTATGTTGGCTTTGGGGGTTCAACAACTAAAGAAGGACTTGACTCAGAAGACAAAGCCTCCTTCTCTAGATGAAATCCACCAGTTTCTCGACAGATTTTACATGTCAAGAATCGGGATTCGTATGCTGATTGGTAACTTCCTTTTCCATCTAATTTTATTGGTTTTGTTTGCCCAATGTTAAAAGTTAGCTTTTTTATTTGTTAGAAATATCAGATTCATTTGCTGAACCTTCAAGTTTTTTTCATACTCAGGGCAGCGCGTGGCATTGCATGATCCAAATCCTGAACCGGATTGCGTCGGCTATATACATACTAAAATGTCTCCTGTGGCTGTAGCACGTCATGCTAGTGAGGATGCCCGTTTTGTTTGTTTACGGGAGTATGGGAGCGCACCCAATATCGACATCTATGGTGATCCTAATTTCACTTTTTCGTAACTCATTATATTTTCTTAACACCATCATGAACATATTGTTTTTGTCGTTGCTCTTTATTGATAAAACCATACCGTTACTGGTTGAGAAAGGGCTTTTTATCCCTTTGAAGATTCTAGAGAGAGATTATAACATGTAACATGTAACAAAGGATTTAGTAACTGTAACATGTCTGACCAAATTCCTTAGCAATTAGCAGATAAGTTTCTTCAAGTTGAGGCTAGAGATGAACTCAACCTTGGCTGTTCTTAAACTTTAAGAACTTGCTGCTGGCTTGACCATGGTCCGGGATTTCTTTCTTCACTTTCTTAAGTAAAGGCTGGTTGATGATGCATTCTAATGGAGATGTATGAAGACCGTCATTAACTTTATTGAGGAGAAAAGCTATTGTGGTTCCGTTGTTCATTACAATTCTCTTCTTTGATCATATGTTAGGTATGTTCCAACACACTTGCATCTTATGGTGTTCGAGTTGGTTAAGAACTCCTTGCGTGCTGTCCAAGAGCGATTTATGGATTCTGAAAGAGATGCACCTCCAGTTAGAATCATAGTTGCTGATGGGTTAGAAGATGTCACAATAAAGGTACGTGCTTGATTATTTAATGATGAATTGTAGTTGAAATAAACTTTACATACACGCATCTAAGCTTTGCCATTGTTTATGGCCCATGTGATCAATTACTAGGGTTCTATTTCAGTTTTATCCAATAAAGATGTGCATAATATTAGTATACACCCAAATGAAAGACATACGTACACATTCATATACACATGCAAAACACATATGGTAGTTTTCTTTCTACTCTGTAAACGAGTTAGTTTAGAAAAAGCTCAACTTTCTTGTACCACAGATCTCTGATGAAGGTGGTGGTATACCAAGAAGTGGTCTTCCCAAGATTTTTACATATCTGTACAGTACAGCAAAAAATCCACTGGGTGAAACAGAACTTGAATCCAATGATGGGGCAATAATGGCAGGATATGGATTTGGGCTTCCAATAAGTTGTCTCTATGCTCGCTATTTTGGAGGTGATCTGCAAATTATCTCCATGGAAGGATATGGTGAGTTCAACATCTTTCTTATGTTGTCATTTGAAGTAAACCCATGAATTTTTAGTCGAACTATCTTTTGATTCTCAACATTTCATTCTATAGTCCACATTTCTTTGTTTTTTAATGTTTTTACGAGTTCAGCTTGCCTTGGGCTAGAAACAGCTACCATTACTGGTAGATGTTATGTTTCATTATCAGTTGATATTTAATTTAGACATGGAAATAGCATATTCTGTGACTTATAGCTTGTTTGTGTTCATAGATGTGCTGGGCGCAAAATTTTTGTAAGCTTGTTTGCTTAGATTTCTAGATTTCTAACTGTTTGCTATTTGTTTATTCAGCACTAACATTTACTGTTATCTGTAGTTTATATTACTAGTAATAGATGATTGCTTATTATAATTAAAAATCATTTCTTGCATATATTTAAGCAACCTTAAAATGCAGTGTGGTTCCAGCATTCAAGTCTACAGCTGAAGATCTTCTGAGTTCATCTGGCCTTTCAGCACTGGAGCTGCTTGCAAAGGCACTTGCAAAGACAGCTGTAAGTGCTTTAAAATTTATTTTTTTCACAAGTGAAATAAGCAAAATAAGAGTATTAACTTGAGGTGTGGCTTGTGCAGGGTTAAAATTTATCTTACAGCTGATTGGAAGGGTGCTGTGTGATGTGCCAGCTGAAGAGCTGGATGCATTTCTTGCAGGTATACTCATGCTGTATTTACATTATGGTTGGTTAGCAGGTCTGTTAGCAAGTCTGCAAGTGGTTGGCAAGTCTGTTAGCAAGCTTGGAAATCTGGGGGGTTATCTGTTAGCAAGTTAGCAAGTCTGGAAGTCTGGATGGCTACACAAAACTGTTGTGGCATTGTTGCTATATCAATGCAGTGTTGTCTTGTGCTTTATGGAGAATTATAAAGGCATTAGGAACTTTTAGGAACTGATATAAGTAGGGGAGTCTGTAACAGAAAACATTGATTCATTTTTGTAAACACATTGTACAAGTGTAGGAGATTGGCAATCTCGAATTGTGCCTAATACATTCTAGTCTATCAGACCATTGTAACCTTTACATTTCAATCAAATAAATCTTTCCTTCCTGTGAATTCTTTGTCTTCCCTTTCTGTGATTCTCTTGATAATGCTTGATTAATGTTGAAACTGCAATATCATCTTCCAGTATTCTCTGTGATTGCATTATCAGTTTGAAATTGGATTGTTCCAATTCTGCAGCAGCAGCAAAAAAAAAATTTTAATTTTTTTTGTATTATATTATTTTCGCAACAAACCAGATTTATTTTTTTTTTGAATTTTGTTTTAACTGCCAACGGCTTACAACCGTGGTCGCATCTTGCCACGGCTGCAAACCGTGGTCTTTCTCTATCAGTTGCCACGGCTTAAAACTGTGGCCATGACTTGACACGGCTAACAACCGTTGCTATGACGTTTGCCACGGCTTCTTTCTCCATGTTTAGCCACGGCTTAAAACCGTGGCCAGGGTTAGCCACGGCTTAAAACCGTTGCTACTTTGTTAGCCACGGTTTAAAACCGTTGCTATTATCCATACCTTATCACGGCTTAAAACCGTGGCTACTGTGGCCACTGCTAAAAACCGTTGCTATTGTTCTTGCAATGGTTTAAAACTGTGGCTAAATGTTGAAAATCACCACACCTCCTCAAGCATAAAACCGTTGCTAAAATGTTTAGCAACGGTTTATAGCCGTTAAAAGGAATTTCGCGACGCCTCTGTAGCCCACGGCTCTTAGCCGTGACAATGGGTTACCCCCACGGTTTAAAACCGTTGCTAATGGGGATTTTTGGTGTAGTGTGCTAATGCCAATTGAATGTGTTGTTAATGCTAAAGATAGTGAGCTGCATGGAGTTGATATTGCTGAAGTTAGAGAGTTGCGCCAACCAATTGACTGTGTTGTTAATTCCAGCAAGGAAATGGGGACGGTTCTTGCTGATCTGGCATCGCAACTAGCAATTATATGCCTTGATTCCAAGCAGGGACAGTTGCATGAATAAAAGCGAGGTTATCCCTCAAGAAGCCGAAGACATTTCTGATGTACATAATTTAGGCGATACTTTAAATAAGGCTATCTCCTTGTTTAAAGAAACATGTCGCTTCGGAGAAAGAAATTAAACATCAACACATTTGAGAGCACTAGTGATGATAGTGATGGAACTGGCTCAGAGTCCGAGGATGGTCCACATGCAACTTTGAGCAGAGATCTGGATTTAGGGGCAACGTCGAAAGGAGAGGTAAGCAAGATAAGGAGTAAGAAAGTTAAGATGGCGTATCCCCTGGGTATGCGTCGAGAGACGAGGCCGCAGGATCTTACCGCCCAACCTAATGATGATTGATAACATTGTGTTCTGGAACGCTCGTGGGGTTGGTAATAGGGCCACGAAAAATAGACTTAAAAATATGGTTAAGGAATTCAAAGTGCGCATTCTTATGTTAATTGAACCTATGATTGAAGCTAGTCGGTATTTGGAGGTTGGTAACCAAATCAAGATGTCAAGATTTAAGTCTAATGAGGTAGAGGGTGGGAAAATCTGGATTTTTTAGGATGTTGATTTAGCGGTCTCGGTTCTGGAAGCGACAGATCAATGTATTCATTGTCAGGTATCATATTCTAATGCTCATTCATTTTTTATCACTTTCATATATGTTAAATGTACAGTAGATGGGAGAAGGGATTTATGGGCGCATTTAGAGAATTTGGTAGCTCGGTCTGCTGGCCCGTGGATGGTTGGTGGCGACTTTAATGCAGTCATCACTGAACAAGATAAACTGGGAGGGAACCCTCCAGCCCTTACTAGTATGTCCAATTATTTTTCAGAATGTATTGAACACTGCGGATTGATTGATTGTAGGTATGTTGGTCTGAGGCATACTTGGTGTAACAATAAGCGTGGTGGTGAACGTATATGGGCAAGGATAGATAGAGTTTTTGTGAATGCTTTATGGATGGTTCAGTTGCCTCATACGAGGGTGAAACATCTTCGGCGCACTTTTTCAGATCATGCGCCTATCTTGGTCTCTATGCCTATGCAATCTAGAGCATGATTATCTCCCTTCAGATTTCTGAATATGTGGACTTCACATCCGTCCTTTCAGACGGTTGTGAAAAATATTTGGGGGTCGGATTTGATTAATATGATAATGTTGGATGTTGTGGATAATAAACTGAAAGCACTTCGCAGAGCATTAATCATATGGAATAGGGAGGTGTTTGGCAATGTGTTCAGTAGACTTAGGGCCCTGGAAGATGAAATGAGCCAATGGGAGAACTCTCTGATTGCAGGATGGGAATTGAATGTCAGAAATGGTCTCAATGTTGATGCTAATTGGGATGTTAATGGGTTTTGTAATTTGAACAGATGTCAGGTTGAATACAGGTTGGCCCTTAAGCAGGAGGAAATGTATTGGATGCAAAAATCAGGGGAAAAAGAGTTTAAGGAAGGGGATGCATGTACCAAATATTTCTTTGCTTCGATCAAAGCTAAACAAAAAAGAATATCCATCTCTTCTATTACATTGCAGTGTGGCAGGAAGATATCTGACTCGGGGGATATTATACGGGAAGCAAATGGTTTTTTTCAGCATCTACTTTCTTCTCGGGCAGCTCAAATTCAGGACAGTGAGTTATTGGCTTGTATTCCTACTTTAATCTCAGAGGTGGATTGTGATCAATTAGTTAAATGCCCATCATTGGAAGAAGTGAAAAAGGCGACATTTGACATTCCGGCAAATAGCGCCCCAGGCCCGGATGGGTTTACAGCTGGCTTCTTTCAGTCTTGCTGAGAGATTGTTGGCAATGATATCTGGAAAGCGGTCATTCAGTTCTTTGAAGGTGAGGCTTTTCCGACGGCTTTTTTGGCGAATTTTATTGCGTTTATTCCTAAGGTGGACGTTCCAGGTTCTTTTACTGACTTTCGTCCTATTAGTCTTTGCAATGTTATTTACAAAAATTTTAGTAAATTACTTTGCAATAGATTGACTTTAGTGCTTCTAGATATTATAGCCCAAGAACAGGGGGCCTTTGTTAGGGGACGATCTATTGTTGAAAATATCGGCTTGGCTCAGGAGATGGTGCGAGACATTAATAAAAATGTCACAGGTGGCAATGTGGTTCTTAAAATTGACATGGAGAAAGCTTATGACATACTAGAGTGGCCTTTTCTTTTTTATGTGCTCAAAAGATTTGGGTTTTTTACTAGAGTTTGTCACCTTGTTTCTAATTGTATTGCCAATTGCGGATTTTCGGTCCTGCTGCAAGAAGTATATAATGGTTTTTTCAAATCTTCTAGGGGCCTACGGCAGGGGGATCCGCTCTCCCCATTGTTAGTTTTCATAGCTTCGGTCCTAAATAGAGGATTGCGGGATGCATTTGCTAGAGGTGAGATTTGTTTTTATTACACGCCCAGATATTGTCATCCTATTACGCATCTTTTGTACGCAAATGATACTCTGATTTTTCTCAATGAGAGAAAGTCCTCACTTGTTGGTTGCATGAAGTTTTTGGAAAGATATGCTAGGGTCTCGGGACAAAAAATTAATATAGAAAAAAGTTTATTTTAGTGGAGGAAAAAGCTACTGTGGAACAGGTGGTGGCGGTCAAATCTTATACAGGATTCACTACAAGAAAACAGGTGTTTAGCGACGGTTTTCAAAATTGTTTAGCGACACCGTCGCTACAGAATACAGCGACGGTTGGCCAACCGCCGCTAATAAAGGCGTCACAAGAGCATTCAGCGGCGGTTTTTTGCAACCGCTGGCATAACCGTCGCTGTATGTTATTTAGCGACGGTTAGTAGCAACCGTCGGTAAACCCGTCGCTAAATACCATATAGCGACGGGTGTTAACCGTCGCTAAATACAGGGCAAGAATTGACGTTTTATAATATTCTGCGACGGTTCTTAACCGCCGCTATAGTCCGTGGCGCTTACAACGGTTTATACCCGCCGCCAAATTCAAATTGGTAATTCTGTTAGTGACGGTTAAAACCGCCGCTAATGCCTGTCATTATTATCATGATAATTCTATTATGCGCACTAGAAATATGTAAACAATCTGTAGTCACATTTTAACCTGTAATCACATTTTTCATCCTGTAAACAATCTGTAAACAACCCACAATTTTACACAACTATTTTATATCGAAATCATCAAAGAAAACTTGACTTCAACTATATTATCATCAACTTTAACAAAAAAAAACCTATATTATCATCAAAGTTAACAATATATCAAAGCTAGTACATGTAGAATTTCTTGAAGTTTGATAGTTAAAATCAAATTTACTACAGCTGAAATTGTATCACGTTCTTGAAAGAAATTAGACAATGCTATGGAGAGTGGAGCCGATGAAGATCCTCATTAGTATTTTGACAGGGTGATGAGGGCCTTGCAGTTGCTGGTGAAGCTTGCCCACTTTCTTCGTCTTGTGCCTGAAAATGATGAGTCAACAATATTACTCTAAACTTGAACCAAATTACAATAATTAATTGATTTATATTTAGTAAGTAACCAATATCATTGTTAACTAATATATATTAAAATAATGTAAAGGCAAAGAAACATACGGGTGTAGTGAATAATCTTGCAAACTCAGCAGGCACATTTCCATCCAACTTCTGAAAAATGTATGTAAATGCTCCCTCATATCCCTTCCTCTTTAATTTCTCTGTCTCTAACTGTGACTCCAGCTGGTGAATTTTCTGTTGCACTTGAAGATCAGTGTTTTGCGTTGGTTGTGAGGACATCATCCCACTAAACCTACTATTGGTGTTGCCAAAAACTTGAGATGGACATGGCCCGAATCCCAAAGCTCGAACTCGGCCTGAATGTTCTTTTCCTAACACCTTAGCAAGTGAATCTTGTTGTGATATAGATCGTGATGTGGAATCTTCTTTCTCAATCTCTAAAATTTTCTCCTACATTAATGAGGCAAGCCATCAAACTTTGAATTCAAAATTTATCTAAACATTAATTAATATAGTTCAATAAAAAAAATAGTTTAATTACTTACACTTATCTGTCTCGCTTCGTCAGTTACATAAGACCCATCCTTTTTTGTGTGTGTTGCAATATACACCTCTCCCCTACTCACAGATCTCCCAAGTTCATATTCCTACACCGATATTATGAAGTCATATAACTTTAAATAATATTGTTGAGAATGATAACTTAAAGTATGGTAGGATGTAAAATATTAATTACCATCTCAGCCTTTAACCTGGAATTGCTTTTTGATCCTCCTGTGTGTGGATCGGTGAGTTTCTTCCGAATTTCAATATTTTTTTTTGCATTTTTCCTATCAATGTATAGATAAAAACATATTGTTAGCATATTCCTAGTTATCTAAATGAATAATGTAAATATTGTCTTACCTTTGTCCTTTCATCCAAGCGGTAGTCAATAAAATGCTATGAATAAAATGCATGTGAGTATTCAAGTTCAGGCAGTTGAGAAGTAAAAGAATATCTAGTTTTACCAACGTACATACATATCGGTATATTGGTTCAATTGCTATGACATCTTCTTGTTCATCAATGTTAGGAAATGAAGAATGGTGTGCAAGTGCATGAACCAAGTATGGGAGAATGTATTCTGGATAGTTCATCAATGGATTTGCATCACATTGCATCGGAAGCTGGCGTGCCTTTGCTTGGTCGCACATTTGAATAACTTCTACAAGGTTATGTTTTTCCTGCCAAATGAAATATGGATAGCATAAGAGTTAAGATATTACAAGATTATGTCATTAAAAAAAACCCTTCGCTACAGCAGATCAAGAAGGAAAGAGTAATAAGTCACATATTTGATGCATATTATAAGCAACCAGAATACTAACCTCTTCAAACGCTGGTGTTTGGGATTGAGTGATGTTACACAAGAAGGTGCAAGCATTCTTGACATCAAGAAGTCGATCCTTTACATACTGCATTACTTTTCCCAGGAACTGTTTCTTAGCTTGAGGGTAACTAATCTGTCAATCAACAAAATAGACAGAAACTTTCGGAAAATGAGTTCATAACAACACTTTTTTATGAAGATAACAATCCTAATAATGTACTACACCAACCACAAAAGTCAACTACTATTAAAAAAAATATTTAACAGAGATGATTCAAACCTCTGATGTTCTTAAGGTTAAATGGAAAATCTCAATGGGTATCTTATGATCCCAGTGCTTTGACAAACGCAAAATTGCTTTTGCTGCAGCTAGCTTCATATGAGCTCTATCAACAGGACTGCAAGATGCAAAACAAGACACCTCTATGAATGTCTACAGACTAGCATCATATAATACTCTACCAGGTAAAATAAATAAAGAACTAAATTTGGTTTTGTGGAAAGAACATAAATGACTTTTCCAAATACCTCGAGTTAACATGTGTTGAAATTTCACCAGTCAAAAGAATGTTTTTGAGGATGCCCAAGAAGTTCTCAATCCCACGGCGAAGATGGGCATCTTTAACAGGCAAGTAGCTCTTTACTAATGTTTTCAGGCCATATATCTGCAATGTAAAGATGGATTACATGTCCCTTCACATTCAAGGTATGTACTGTGAGAATCAAATATAAGAGAGAACGGGACTTAAAAATAAATAAATCATGCTAGAACATGTAATATCATTGAAACAGATTACAACTACCCATCCTTGCCTAACCTTTAATAAACAAAGTTCGCTTCTGTCATCCCAACTGGTTTTAGTATTGTCTTCTGCTTTCTGAAGTAACAACAAATACGCATAAGTCAAAACAAACTATAGAGTGATAAAGAGAGGGATGGTAGTATGTACTGTTCTCGCAAGTCTTCAAATACATACATTGCTGCACTCTAGAATGCTGCTTGTTATCAACCCTACAATTTCACTTTCTCTAGTTTCAAATACTGGCATAGCAGTTTGTGCTATACATCCCAGTGACTGTAATATAGCAGGAAAATGTGATTTTTCTGCCAGCATATCCACAAGCCTCTGTCAATCAGTGAAAAAAATTAGCTTGTGCTAATACAAATATTTTATGAAGAATGGCATTGCACATATTGAGCATTAAGCAGATTAAGCTTAACTAGTGTTAACTGAAGTCTTCTCCGAAGAATGGCATTTAGGCACATGGAAAATTAAGTAGATTGAGCAGTGGTAGAGAGAGAGGGGAAGAGATAAACCTTGTATATAATGGAGAGCGACATGAGACCATCATCTTTCGTTATTGCTACTAGGGCGTGTACAGCATACTTGGCATGCTTTCTACTACCCTCCAAACATAGCCTCTCCAATATAAGGTCTACTGAGCTGAAATCAAGCATACAGATTAGAAAAGAACAAAAAGTACAACATCAAAGGGAAAAAGCTAACATACTAGGAGCTTAAAATTTTAAAAACTGTGCACCTAGATGTCACTGCAAGTTGTTCCCGGATGGTTCCACCTGCCCTTCCCAAAATACGCAGTGCCCCTTCCTTAATTATCTCATCGTCCTCCTTTAGAAAGCTCAGAATATCTTCTTCACTCCCACTCAAAAGGGAAGGGGAGAACTGTGCGAGAATCTGAAAATTGATTGAAGAGGCTCAAAGGCAGGACTACAGTGTCATTGAGAAAATTGGTAAAATCAAATCTATGATGAATCACAGACGTATAAGTATTTTATTGTAATACAAAGTGAAACCAAACTTACTTCAAGCTTGTGACGATTAAGAGCAAAATAGCATAAGCACTTAGATAAATGTTAAAATAAATAAATAAGAGAGAATATTCATGTAAGACATGGCTAGGTCTGTATTAATACCCAAACTTCCAAAGCAAAAGAGCTGAAAATTATGCACCTGCTATGACAGAGTTGCAATTACTTTTAAAAGTCCACGAAAAAAAGGGGATAACAAATGAAACAAAACCCTCCTACTCTACAGCAAAACCCCAAAACGAAAAGTTGCTCCCAGTATTTAGAAAAGAAAGATACTAGAAGCAACTCAGTCTGCTTGAGCTGTTGAGCACACTACATATCTAGGATTACAATGTAGGATCGGTGCTCGACTTAATCTTGTTGCCATCCAACTGTAAATGCAATCTGAGTCCGATGGATGGGGCAGATAGTCTCTGTAGGCATCTTGCATAGATAATGAAGACATTTACGCCAGAATTATACAAAAACAGATTATACAAAAATATAGCAGATTTATACAAAAACAGAGCAGATTTATACAAAGAATATACAATGAGAAAAACAGAGCGGGTTTTAGGAATCTACTTACATGAGAGGAATCCAACAAGATTGAAAGAATATGGTTGCTCTACAAAGGGAGGGAAGGGAGGAGGAGGGGAGGTGGAGAGGCATAGGGGAGGTGGAGAGGCATAGGGGAGGTGGAGAGGTGGGGATGATGGAGAGCAAAATAAAAATAAAATTAGGTATAGGGTTAGCTCGATTATAAAATCTAATTTTACATATAGCGACGGCTACAACCGTCGCCATTTAAAGGAACCGCCATTAAATACTATTAATCCGCGACGGTCGACCAACCGTCGTTATATATAGCATTCAGCGGCGGTTTTACTTAAACGTCGCTAAAAAACCGCCGCTAACATCCTATTTTTTTGTAGTGATTCCAGTTCGTAGGCTCACCGATGAAGTATTTAGGTGTCCCTATTTATCAGGGAAGGTGTAAGATTATTTATTTTGATGCTCTGATCTGTAAAATTCAAAAGCGTATTAGTGGTTGGAAAGCGAAACTTTTATCTTCGGGTGGGAAATTGATTTTAGTTCAGCATGTTTTGAAATATATTCCTGTCTATATGCTCAGTGCCATGTGTGTCCCGTATCAAGTGCTCTATAGAATTCATAAATTATTGGCGGATTCTTTTGGGGAGATTGTGAAGGGAGACTGAAAAAGAAATGGATATCTTGGAATAAGATGATTTTACCTAAGGCAGAAGCAGGATTGGGGGTTAAGAACATTGTTACAGTCTCTAGGGCCTTCCGCATGAAAGCCTTATGGAATATGATTAATGCTAACTCGTTGTGGGCAAAGTTCATGAGATGCAAATATTGGAATAATGAGGTCTCATTGATATTTCAGGTAGAGAAAAATAATGTTTTGCCTCTAATGAAGGAGATCATTAAGTGCAAAGCTATCCTTGTAAGTAACAGCATCTGGCAGATTGGTAATGGGAGCTCGAATTTTTTTGCGAATAACTGGAATCTTAGGACTGTTTTTATGGGATCAGGAGATTTGGAGAATCAAGATATCTGGCCTACGATTGCAGAGGTTTGTAATGGGGATTTTGATTTGGTTTCTCTAGATTTTAGAGCATTGGCGAAAACAATTTTTGATGACAGGTTTAAGGGTAGTGAGCAGGACAAGGATTATTGCATTTGGACCCCGAATCCGGGTGGCCAATTTACCATGCAGTCTGCTTATGAGATTCTTCGTGATAAGAAGGGTACTTTCAGGTTGTTTGACAAGATTTGGTTGCCTATTTTGCCATCTAAAATATCAATTTTTGTTTGGAAACTTTTATTAAGAGACGTACCTGTTGATGGGGAACTCCATAGATGTGGGATCAGCTTAGCTTCGCGATGCCATTGCTATGACTCACCAAGTCATGTGGAATCTTTAAATCATCTTTTTCTGGATGGATGTCTTGCTAAAGGGGTCTGGCAACATTTTGAGGCCATTTTTTATGTCCATTCCAATTTTTTATGTCCATTTTTTGTGTTTGGCTATTTATAGAGGCAGAATGTGCCAACTGCTCCTAGATGAGTGGGACACGTGGCAAGGCGGAAGCCATCTATTTTTAGATGGTTGTAACTTCCCATAGGTAGTTGTAACTTCCCGTTGATGGTTGTAACTTTCCATAGATGGTTGTAACTTTCTGTTTGAAGACACCTCTCGGCAAGCTTGTGTGCTCAGCTGAGCACGGTGGTTGGTTTGAACGCTATTCCTCTGCCAAGAAAAGAGTGTTAAGTTGGGCCTAAGGATGGCAACGGGGCAGATTGGGGCGGATTTGGACAAATTCATCCCCGCCCCGTCAGGGATCGCGGATCCCCAAATCCGGCTCGAATATCCGTTTATACATTTTGTTAAAAACCATAGCTGCCCATAACGGATTGGTGGATATCCACCCCGCCCCAATTAACCATTTAATTTTTAAAAAAAAGGGAAGATCTGGCCGAACCATATGGGATTATCAGAGGTGTTCGTTCTTTCTTTATGAACGAACCATATTGGATTATCAGAGCAGATTTGGCTGCAGCAGAGCAGATCAAAACAGAGGGGAAGATCTTTCTTCAGATCTGCTCTGCTGCGGTCTTTAGGGTTTTGTATGGGAGAGGTGAAGAGATTCTTGTTTGCTCTCTTGATTGTTTCACACATTTGTGTGTCATCATCTCCAGTAAGAGCAATTCAGATATTTCCAGCTGCTCAATGGGCACAAGATAAACTAGTACATCATCAGCACAATCTCATCCACAAAAACATCAAAAAAGAAGAAATGATCAATCAAAAGAAAGACTTGTACAAGAAGTTCATCAATGGAACAAGTTTTGATCTCAACAATAACACTCAAAATGGTTTTGAAGACAATAAAAGAAAAGTACCCAAATTGCCTAGATCCACTTCTTAACAAGTAAGAATGTTGTTATTTTCTCTATTTTTTGACATATTTGCCAACAAGAAGAAGAGTGGAAGAAGAAGAAGAAGAAGAAGACGAAAAGAAGAGGGAGGTGAAGAGGGCAGAGGCTGAGATGAGGGATCTTCCTCTTCAAAGTCGATTCAAGATGGGGTATCTTCCTCTTCAGATCGATTTTGGATCTGTGGATCTTCATCTTCAAGCTCGATTTGGATCTGTGGATCTTAATCGCCCACCGATTGCCGTACTTGGCGTGCGCTGCCATGATCGTCCTCGTCATGAGAAAACAGATGACCAATTTCTTGCCCTCGACTTTGATGAAGAGGATGAAGTTGAAGAGAAGGTTTTCGAAGAAGAACTGAAGATCTTCTTCTTTTCTTTGAAGAAAGATCTTACTCGACTTCGACGAAGAGGATGAAGTTGAAAAGAAGGTTTTCGAAGAAGAAGATCTTTAGTGAGAAGAGAAGAAGATCTTCAGTTGAAGAGATGGAGAAGACTTCTTTGAAAAGAGACGAAGAGAAGTGAGGTGGAGTGAGAAGTGAGCCTAGGGTTAGGGATTTTTTCTTTTTAAAGGCCAAGGGTATTTCAGTAATTCATATGATTAAACGGATATCCGCAGGGCGGATTTGTCCAAATCTGTATCCGCCCCGATTATTTGATGGATGTTGTTTGAATATTCGTATCCGCCCCGAAATCCGTTTAAGCATACCCAAAACCGCCCCAAACGGATTAGGTGGGGCGGATATCCATGAAAATCTGCCCCACTACCATCCCTAGTTGGGTCTGGACTTGGGCTGCATTAGGCCCAGACATGAGCTTTCTGTACTTATATCTTTCGTGGGTAAAACGACCCAAATCTTCGTACCTTTTTTATTTAGTGGGACCAAGGATTATATTTTGCACCCACAGATGCTTTAGTCATTTTATAATTGTGAATTCTGATATGTGGAACTATGCTAATATAGTCGATGGTGTGGACCACAGTGCAATCTCTATGTTCCTGCTGCAGTCCTTGGACAAGGGAAAAATGTTGTGGTATGAGCTATTAAATGTTTTAGGTTGATATTTGTGATTAATTAATCAAGAGTCGTGCGTAGACAGGTCACGAACACACAAAGAAGTAATTGCTAATTTATGCTGTGCTTACTGAACACGTCTGCGTGTAATCTCTGTCGGTACTAGGTGACATTGGAGTTAGAAACTCCAAATCCTGAGTTGGTCATCACTTCAGTTGATCAGCCAGATTTTACACGTGGCTCCAAAGTACATCAATTTTGACCTAAAATATTGATTCTGAAGCATGTTTGAGGCATCGTCCAGGTCTTCAGCTGGCAACAAAGCATGAAAGATCTCATGAAGGTCTCCTACTAGAGTAGTTTAACATCTAATATCCATGTATTTTGTAATTATTTTTTGAAGAAGAATAGCAACATAAACAAATGTAAATCTGCATGAATGTCATGAAACAGACTTTAATCTGAGTTGGGGAAAAAAAAGTCCCTGAAGAATATTGACATTAGATTCTAAATAGATAGCATAGAAAAATGGTTCTTTCCTTTCCGGGTTTTGAAAATTCTTGTATACTCACAAGCAAATAGTTTTGTACATTGTTTGATTAGCAGGGATAAGTCCTTTGATACATACAACAAAAACTGCAAGGAAATTAATCTCTTCATCAATTTCCACCAAGTGCATGATATGATATGATATGGTGTAGGCCCCTGGGGGAATTAAATTTGACATATAAACCACAAAAGCTTTTAAATATTTAAATTTATCCATCATCGTCTCCCCTCCATGATTAGCGCTTTAAACAAGTTTACTACCTCCTCTGGCTTCTTGATACAAAGATTTGTGACTAGTGAGAGTGAAGACGTGTTCCTAATGCAAGGCGTGCACATTTTATTCTTTCTTTCTAGTTCCTAGTGAAATTTCTCCGTAGTTGGGGATTGTTTCCTTATAATTGATTGGTTTAACCTAACATGATGGACAGTGCTTGCTGGAAGGCTTTGATGGACATGTTCTAGCAGTTGTCCATTTAAATCATTTCCATTGTAAAACCTTTTGGCGATGTCTTGGCAAATCTTGGCCCTTGAATTGGTTGAAAACTTCGTTGACCGATTTACAATTTATGAACAATGAATTGTGAGACAAATAGTTGCACATCCAGCGAAAGGAGTTGATAGTTCATAGAGGTCTCGAAACCACATGGCAGCAGGGCATTGGATGCTAGATTGGGAAAATTTACAGACCGAGCACCATCACTCTTTTGTAGGACAGGAAAGACCCGACTAGATTAGGATAATAATTAATGCGCTCAAATTCATCCTCATTGACTTTGATCTACAAAACTCGTAGGAGGGTATCTCAACCTGACAGTAGGAGGTTGTGTTTGTACAAAGTTGTGGTGGTGCGCGTTTTGGCATGGGTCTCACCTTAGACCTATGTGAGTTGCTCTTTGCAAGTAAAAACCAAGGAATGTGATTTCTTGAAAGAAAAAAAAAATTTAAGAAATATTTCTTTTTTTCTATTTTTTTTTTAGTTACCAAAATTTCTTTTGAAATGTGATATTTATTTTTTCATTAGTCCAGTCTTTATTTTCGTACATTTGAACTCGTTATAACCTTAGTTTAGTATTAAAATTTTGTTATATAATTGATTCTTATGCAAGATGTAGTTTGTATGACATTATGACTCTTGTGAGACTCTTTATGTAGTTTCTAAGAGCAAGGATCGTGATTTCATTTTTCGAGATAATTTCGGTAAATTGATTTTAAGAAATATTTTGTTATTTATAGAAAAACGTAAAAAATTGATTGTAACTTCAAAGTTATTAATATAATTTAAGCAATTTAAACTCTTATATAATACATAAAGAGTAACACAAGACTCGTAATGTCATACAAACAATATATTGCATAAGAATCACTTATATCACAAAATTTTAATACTAACTAAGGTTAAAACGGGTTAAAATGTAAAGGAAAAAGATTGGCCAAATGAAAAAAATTAATATTTCGGATTTCGAAAAGATTTTGATGAGTACAAAAAAAAAAAATATTTCGTGAAATTTTGACATTTTTGAGAAATCACATTCCTTGTGTAAGAGTTTAAAATACTTGAATTATATTAATAGCTTCAAAATTACAATCAAATTTTTTTTAAAACTTTTTTCCCATACACAATGAAATATTTCTTAAAATCAACTTACCGAAATTACTTCAAAAAATGAAATCACAATCTTTGGTCAAAACCCAATGGGTAATAAAATTGATATCCGTTACCAGTTCATTGTGACTGAATCTATAATAAAATAAAATCAACAATTTTAGGGCAACCAGGGCTTCTAGCTACTTTTGGGCCAGGGTAGGGTTTTTTTACAGTTCTATCTCTTATATAGATTATGTTTGTGGTTGTATTTTAAAGTGGATAAGTAAAAGTGTAAAAAAAATCCTTACCCTGACTCAAAAGTGACTAGGAGCCGGCTGCCTAGAATTATTGAAATAAAATAAAAAGGATTAGTTAAATGGGGCTCTCTAGTTCATGCATTTACAAGCATCTTGTATAACAAAACATTCTCAGTCTAACCTGCCGCCTTGACCCAGGCACCACAAAAGTTATAATAATAATTCATTCAATCCTAATTTGGTGATGAAAAGAAGAGAAATTCGAAAATTCTCCTTGAAATTATTTACTTGGGTAATTATTCATTGAAGAGTTGTCACTGTTACCAACTTGACCTTCGATCAAAACTCGGATATCAAACTTATCATTATATATTATCATCATCGTATATGGATGCACACGGATCATGCTGATGAACAGTTTCTTTGAATATAATATGTTTAATAAGCTAAACTCCTCCTTTTGAAAAATGTAATCATTCGGAAGCGCTAGATACATTTTGGCCTTTTCTTAATTTATACTTAAGCTACGTTGGCCAACTTTGAATTCTTTTCTTTCTTTCTTTCTTCTTCCTCATTGAAAGATTGGTCAAGATGGGCGTCATGCATGACCATGACATGCTGGTGGGTGTCTTTATTGATAAAGTTGGTGGAGAATTTGTGGTTCATGATGCCACGTTAGCAACTACAAGTCTTTCCATAGCCACCCTGAAGGCTCACTCGTCCCAATCTCCTCCTCTTTCCTACATAAACAAACCCGCAAATTTATGTAAATGCCAGCTTCCTTCTAGCTGCCATAAAAAACCTCCATTGATGATTTATCCATCAGTTGAGAATTAGGTTAAATCATCTCATCTCTCACTATGCTGCTATTGTGTAATTTATTAGCTAGTGTCAAATATATACAACTAAATAATAAAGTATTTGAAAATCAAAGTACTCTCAGATCGAATAATTGCTGATACTAGATTTTAGATATTGCAGCCAGACAAGCTCAGCGCTTATGGTAAAACCAACTAAATCAAGAATAATTTAACTTGATTAAAAACATGTGCATGCATATATCAGTTAGCTAGCTAGCTATTAACAAAATTTAAGTGCATCCATCACATATAATCTAAGTGCAAGTGTTCATATATATATGAAACTCAAAAGACAATAAATGTAAAAAATAAAATAAAAATATGGAGGATACCAACTATCTAGCTAAATATACACTACTTCGCAAATTATATATATGATTGTAGTACCTATATATTGATCCACAATGAAGTAAATTAAGTAAGCCTTTCAAATTGAGTTCTTGACACACTAAATTTAATAAACATAGCTTATTTATGATAAAGATATCTTGACCACCAATGCCTTTAGTTATATGTTTTGTATATACGAGTTAGCCAGCTAGCTTCTGGCTTATTCATAATGATTGATGGCCAATACTTTCAAACACTAGGGATTATTTGAGCCCTTTGACATGATTAGTTATTCATGGAAACTCGCAGACATCATGTTTGAATAATTTGTAAGCGGTAACATCTGAGATTTATAAGTTGAAAGTTCTTATTAATTAAAATATTTGATACATATAGGGATGTGAAGAACATTACTCTAAATTAGTAAAGCAAGCTAGAGTGATATTCTTTTTTTTTTTTGGAAAGCGAGCTGGGTTTTTATAGGATCCTATAACCTATCAACAAGGTGCGACCTACAGGTCAACACCATAAGAAAGTAACCATGCCGCCGGCGGGTCTCGAACCTAGGACGTGGAGGATAAACCCACACAGCCCTAACCACTTGACCATAACACATCCAAGGAAAGGTAGACTTCCACAGCTCAGATTTTATATGCTCAAACTATAGATATATTTTTCTTTGAATTGTCTGGCTAGTCTGATATATCATGTCATGTAAGTAATATAAAGAGTACTGTTATTAATTTTCATACCTCAATCCTCATCCTCAACATGATTCGGTTGAATGCACTTGTTTGTTGAGATTCAGTTGTAGTGTCTGCTTCCATGAATATCAGTCTGACATTCTTCACTTGTTTTAGAAATTCTAGCACGCGGATAACCAAATCCACTACATTACATTCTCCTCTAACAGTCACTTGCAAGTTGATCTCTTGCTCTTCAGATGTCGAATTGGATGATTGTGTGACCTTAATACTTATTCTTTCATTTGAAGTAGTACTTGCTGCTGCTTCTTCAACAGCTTCTCTTCTATCTGCAATTCGTGCCTCCAAAAAATTGTTCTTTTCCTTAAGTTCCACAACTTCAGATTTCAAAGAGCTCAAATAGTCCCTAGTGTTTGAGAGTACTGATGCCTTGTCTTTCTATATCATATGATCACATAGAAACCATTCCAGCAACAATTAAGTTCAAGTGATCAGTACTATATATATATATATTTATCTGTTTTAGATTTCATATTATAACTAATTTCATGATATCATCATGTGTTTATGTTCTTCAAAAAATGAAGTACTTATTTGAGTAAATTAACGAGATCGATACAAACTAACATACCTTGGTGCCAGGAGGAAGGAGTGATCTAAGTTGCTGAAATGTTTGGTTGAGTTTCTCCCGTCTTTTACGCTCAGACATCTTATGGTGTAACTGAGAGCTGGTGGTGGGACGACTTGCTGCTTGTGTTTGTTCTTCGATCGTCCTCAGATACATATTTCTCAAGATTGAAATTGCATGTTTCAGCATGTTCTGCCTTGGTCTATTTGCTCTGGACGTTTGGACACTATAAGGACCTAGATGGCATGCATATCTCTTGAAAGCACTTTCATGTGTTCCTCTTGGAGTTTGTTGAATCTGGTTGGAAGAAGAAGATGAGTGAGGTGAATGACCAGAAGAGATAACGGCTAGCATTGCTCTAGTCATCACTGCTTCATCGCTTTCTGGGTTTAAAGATTGATCGAAAGCAAGATAGTCATTGTAGGTTTGTATAGTTTGGTGGTCTTGGGTAATGGTAGTGGATGTGGGTCTAATTGCTTGTTGGATTCTGAGATTATTAGTACTTGTCATCATGTTGGACATTAGAAGTGAAGTAGAATACTCAGGACTACCGCCGGTAGATAGTGATCGAAAAGACGAAGATGATGATGAAGGCCACTGATGATGATTAGTACTACCTGGGAGTGGAACCCCTATATGATCATCAGGAAACAAGTCATCCATCTCCTTTTCAATATTATTAGCTAGTAATTTCTGGTGTTCAAGCTTAACAAACCTAATTAAGAAACAACACCAAAGAATATTCAATTAAGTCAAGATAATAACACTGAAAAAATTCCAGTCTTACTACTAATAAAGTTTGGTGTATAGTTTATTATCATACCAAGCTTGCTATCAACATAATCCTAACTAGCAAGCTAGCTATCTTGATTTCTCCACTACTTTTACACAACACAGCGGCAATCTGTTGGAAGTAAGACATTCAGAAGACTATATATATTGACTGATAGATCTTTACATATAAATTCTTCACAATTATATAAGTTCTATATAGATCTACCTCATCAAAATATTAACTGTAAAAGTACTAGTTAAATAAAATTGCAATAAAAATCATGAAGTTAAATGTTGTATATATATAACCCTAGCTAACAAGAACATGAAATTAATCAAAATCGAACAAATTGCAGTGCCTGCTAGCTAGCTAGCCGGATGCAGATCTATCAATCAATGGAGCTATGGGTTTACTTACTTAAAGCTAAAAGCTTCTCCACTCAATCTGCAGTGTCCCTACTGCACTCATGTTGCATCTCATCTAGTTATTCTTTACTTGGATCAGATGTTATCAGCTCCATCAGCCGCTTTTCAAGAAGATTGATGAGTAGTACTACTAGTCTAGTCGATGATTCATTGATGAATGGAGAAGACAAATGATGATGCCATACCTATACCAGTGCCACAAAAACATATATAAGGAGAAGTCAGCCAGCCAGTCAGTCTATACACCAGAAAGAAAGCCAGAAAAAGAAAGTTGGCGTGCTGAGACTCAATAGAAAGACACAGAATGACGAATAAGTCCATATGGAAAGATAAAAAAAAAGTGGTAGATGTTTTTTCATTGATTTTTATTTCTATTTTAATCACAAGAAGAAAGAAGAAGAAGAATAGAGAAAAGTCACAGTCACAGTCAAAGTGGTCTATTTTCTTGAACTACTAATATTATTATGTATGGACTCAAACGTTACACCCATCCCCCTTGAGATGAGCGACGCTGCGCATCTCGAGAGGGATGGGTCGCTCCCTCTCCCTCGCGCGTTCCAACGCCCCCCTAGAATTTCTGAACAAAAACAAGCCAAAGGATTACTAAAAACGTACCGATATTTATTCATTTCATGTGCCCATGCCTCATAGTTGATACATGCTTCAAGGGTTCCAAAAATATTGTGTGATTGTTGGGTTAAATACTGTACTAAAGGCATTGGTTTTTTCACACCACCATTTGGACTCTTTAGATACTACCATTTATTACTTTTTTTTTTGTATAACACCACCACCTGCTTACTGACACCATTTTTTTTTTTTTCTATTTCATCTCTTCTCCCTCTCTACCTTTGCGATGAACAACATCAGTAACCCGCCTCGCCGCCCTATCTTTTTCTCTTCCTCACTTTTTAATTTTCTCTTCTCAACAACAACAATAACTTCAGTAAGAGGAACAACTAGCTACAGTAGTGACGTTGTTGCATGCCGCCCTGTCCACATCCTCGCCTTGCTGCCCACCCACTGCCCCACCTCCCGCCACCATAATTGCCAATGCCTCGCCCCGCGCCTCCCTTCTCTCCCCCTTTTCGAATTGAAATAAAAATCGAAAACAAAAAATCCCAAATGAAATCAAAATAGAAATCGAAAATGAAATAAGTCAAAATCGAAAACCAAAAACCCCAAACAAAATCAAAATAGAAATCCTAAACAAAAACAAAATAGAAATCGAATTATATATATATACAAATGCAACCACTCATAGACATGCCTGCGAAAATTTTAAGTAGCTCGCAGACCCTATGCAAGAACACTTCAAAATTTCGCAGACCATTGTGCGAGTAAACTTCCAGATTTTGCACACCTTCATGCGAAATTGAAAAAAAAAAAATTGGGTCGCAACTAAGGCTGCAAACCATTTTTTGGGGAAAATCACATAGAAAGAAAAGAAAGGAAGAAAGATGGAGGGGCTGGTGGGCATCAGGGAGGGTAGGCAGTGAGAGGGGCAAGGCGGGAACAACAGATGTGAATGTTCTTTGAGAAAAAAAAACCTAGAAGGAATAAGAGAGAATGAGAAAAAGGGAAGGGGTGGTGGGTTGTGGCGAAGGCGGGCGGCGAGATAGGCAACGAGGTAGTAAGAACATTGCTACTATTGTTCTCTAGAGAAGAAAACGCAGAGGCTGATTTGGACAACAACCCCCTTTTTCAATTTTGCTAATTAAGATTGTGGGAGGTGGCGAAATGGTGGTGAAGTTGCATTGGCGAGAGGGATGGTGAAAGCATGCTGAAGAGGAGGACGAAGGCGATGAAAACGAAGATATCACATAGAGATTAGAGAGGTGTGTTCTCTCCAAAAGAGGAAGATGAGATGAAAATAATTTTTTTTTCCTTATTTAATGATTGTGTCACTTAGTATGGTGTAAAAATGTAATTTTTTTAGGTTAGTGGTGTCAATAAGCGAAAAAGGTAGAGTAAAAAATGTCGCTGCCAATACAAATACAGAGTTGCTTTGTGTCACCACCATTGCCAACATTTCCACTAAGTGACATCAATATTAATAATACACCAAATAAGACCGACATCGCAGCCTTACACGTGGCATAAATTATCCATCACGAGGATCAAGTATCCCAAAACTGGGACAATTCATATAGCCCAAAAATGCAAATCAAGTCATAAAAAGCCCAAATAGGGCTCACCAAAATAAACCATAGTTACAGGCCCAAATCCAAGCCCGATAAAGTTCTCCCTTAAAAGAGGAACGTTACAGAGAAAAAGAGTCGTGGAGGGAGTTACGTCTCTGAGAACGTCTTCATAAAGGAGAAGACTGTTACAGAGAACGTCTCCCCTTTTTGCGCCTCACGTGCTTAAGTCACGCAGGGAGTTAATAACAATCATTATATAAGGTAAAGGGAACACTCGACAAAGGTATGCAACTTTAACTAAATTCTGTCCAGTTTTATCTCCATCTCCAACTGAGTTACTGAATTAAGCATTGGAATGCCTTCGGCCACCAAAACACGGTGGTCTTTGACAATCTAACGTTTGTTTTGCAGGTCTTACTTATTGGAGACTGGATTTTGGATACATCAAATTGACGCTGTCCATGAAGAACGAAAGTTTCCATTCTAGAATAAAGTATGTACTAAAAAACTTCTTCGGTTCTAATCAGTAATTAAAAAGCTCTCAGAACAGATGGAGCATTCTACAGACCCTCAACCTAGCAACGATCAAACCAATCTTCCAATTAATGAAATTACATTGCCAACACTTCACTATTTTAATCCGGTGACAACAATCAAACCAATGAGGCTCGACAACAGGGAACCGCGACATATGACGGCCCATATACCCCAAACATATGGTGGTGCTGCCACGAACCCTCGTGTGGATTACTCGTGACCAAAATGGATTACATGATCGAAATGGTGGACAAACTCACCCAAGGACGTACTCGATCTGCCGATCCTGTCCAAACATCACCCCAAAAAAAACTCCGCTGACCAAGCCAGATAAACCAATGAAATTTCTGCAAAGCCTCAGCAAGTAAATCTCGAAGGTAGCGAACCACCTCGAAGTGGCCCATCAAGGGGTGACAAGTCCTCTATTGGAATCCCATTCAGGATCGGGGTCACAGATCCTAGCGTGTTGTACGAACTAGCAAGACCACTATTCTCCGACGCATTTATGGTAACACCCATACCGAAGAAGTTCACCCACCAAAGTTTGGAGCGTATGATGGCACCACCAATCCGACAAACCATTTACGACACTTTCACCTGATGTCGTTGAAGGAAAACAAAATCCATCCTATGCAGAACATTTCCGAAAAGTCCCACCTCCACAACAATGAACTAGTTCAACAGCCTACCACCATGGTCAATAGACTCATTCTAGGCGCTAGCTATCGCCTTCATTACGAGATTCATCGACAGTCAATGGATGAGAAAGAGGGCCACACTACTTGCTTCACATCAAACAGAAGCTCGAGGAAACAATAAGGGAGTATGTTACTAGCTTCACTAACGAGTTAACAAGGATCGACAGGTGCAGCGACAACACGGCTACCGCTACTTTCACTACCGGACTGAAAATATGACCCTTTTTTAATGCTTTGAACCTGGAACCCCAATGAACATGGTGATTCTGTTAAAGACCGTTAAAAAGCATATCACTCTCGAGGAGTGATAGTTGCCAGGAATTTGGATGAATAAAAAAAGAGATACGCTTCATCTGATCGAGAAGGACGGAAGAATGACAAGCCTAAAGAAGAAAACAGCCAATCGAAAAGACATCGAACCGGTGGTGATTTCGAGTTCGATCAACAAAAGCTTGGAAGGCTACAACTCGGAGGGTCCAAACACGGGCGATCAACGGGCGAATCGTTCACGACTTTGAAAACAAGTCGAGTCGAGGTCCTCAAAACTATAGCGAAGTGGGAAGATGCTAACCAACCACCCAAAATGAGGGGAGCTCTAGACAGGCGAAGTAAAAAGCAGATATTGTTCCTTCCACAACGACTATGGGCACGACACCGAGGACGACCACAACTTAAAATACGAAATACAGCGCCACATCCAAAAGGGGCGACTTGGAAAGTTCACTAAGCTGAGAGAGTCCAACAGGAGGAAAGCCGCGACAGAAGGGCAATCAAGGGAGCTAATATACATCTTGCATGGCGCAATCAGAGAGGAAGAACTATCCAATTGATCTCGAAAGCGAACAATATGGGATTTACGAGCAAATATTAGATACCAGGAGCCTTCTACACGACGTAGAGAACTCTGACCTTCTTTGACAAGGATGTAGAAGAAATCCATTTCCTGCATAATGAAAGCCCCATAAACATGAGAATCTCACTCCTTGGTCCCCAAAAGCATGTGATTCCCATGTTTATGGGATTTATATTCCCACCAATGATCACAAAATACAATGATGGATTGGTGAGTGAACTTTAAATTAGCTTAGATATAGGTGGTCCCCTCATGGATTCTTATGGCATAGGATTTCGTGCAACCAAACACACCCTCAGATTGCAGGAACAACATATATATATTTTTTTTATCATTGTTGTTCTTATTTGTATTATAGAGATGGTCGTGAGCGACCGTTGAACGAGCTCGAGATGCAGCAATTAAGCGAGCCTTATGCTGGACCCTGCTACTTGTTCTCCCCTCTACATGGTGTTTACTTTGTGTTTCTGCACTTGTCTCGAAGCTTTAATTCAGCCTAAAGCTTGAGATGACATGAAGTCATTTAGTTATAGGTTTGTAAATTTAGAAACGGAAGTTAGTAGTTTTTGTAACTATATCAGGTATATAGAATCGAAACCTCATTGTGCAGACTTTATTTAATACAGATTGAGCAACTATTTAGTGAATGAAAGCGCTGCACCTATTACCAATCATTCGCGATACGAAAATTCTAGGGAAGGAGCAAGGAAAAGGGAGCGAGGGATGGGTGTCCCTCATTCCCTTTCCTCGCTCCCTAGAAGGCCTCTTTGCGATATTATGCCTTGAACCTTCACACTATTTAGCATGAGATTTTGAATATGTCTACCATTTTACCATCAAGGCATCTTAAAAGTGCCTTTAAAAAAAAAAGGCATCTTAAAAGCGAATTTCATTTCATAAATATGATATCTATCTAGTGTGATGATGTATGGAAAGACAATTCTCAACATAACTTCAATTTAAGTTGATCATTTTATCTTTTGCCTTTATCATTTATTACAGTTTAGTCTTTTACATTTCAACAATTTCAATTCATTCAAATTATGTTCAAGGTTTTCTTTTAAATTCCTACAATTAATATTAATACAATCTCCTTTCCTGCAACCCTCTTGATTTTAGTACTTAATGAAAAATCCTCTTGATTGAGTGATTGAACTCATTGTTGATGAAAGAAGTCAGATTCTGCTTGAGATTACTTACAAGAATATATCTAGCATGCCTTCCCATGCAATTTTGATATATTTGGATCAATGAATATTTTCACCTAAAGATATTTTTTGGAATGTCCTGGGACAATGGCTGGATTGTTTTCATTAGGTTGCAACAAAAAGAATAAATGATGAAGCTATTTTACACAATGATATAGAATGAGCGATGGTTGATGAACAAGATAACCATAATACATACCTTTTTCGAAACACCGCGAAAAATGAAAGTAATGACACCATGTAAGGAACACAACCAACAACAGTGGTTAACTTAGAAAGCACAAAACGAGCTGGACATGCACCAAATTGTATGGATATAACTGGCACTTGTGTTTGATCACCACTGAGATATGATGAGAGACATGATGACTACGAGGACGTCTTTGAACCATAAATGTGGACCATCCACTACGTCTGTAAACACTCCTCCAAACGCACCAAATAATAATGTTCAGAATATTCAAAATACACAGTATAGACGAAACAACCGACAATAGCATTGTTTCACCATTTTTACTACAAAGGTCAAAATTCTAGGCAAAATGTCTAGAAACACATAACCTACATATAGTAACGTGGTACGTCCATGACAACCTAGTACTTACAAGCTCATGATGAACAAATTGTATATTAGGCAATCAAATGTAGTACTAAGGCTCCGCTTGGTACATGGTAAAAAAATGCATAATGTAAAAGTTTACGGTGGTTACATAAATTGGATGCTTGGTTGGTTTTACGGAAAACGGTTATTGGAATTTGAATTCAAGACCTTTGCATCTTCTAGTTATAAAATTTTGTAAAACTTTGCGGGACAAAATCTCTCGCGTTACTTTGCAAAACTTTCATCATCTCCTCGAGTACTCCCAACTCCTTCATAAACACTCCAACCACCATCACTTTCACAACTACTATCGTCGTCACTACCACGACCACCATAACATAACCATCACATCCACCACCATGCCACTACCACCTCCGCCGCCGCCTTCACCACTATCACGACCATAGCATAATCACCACAACAACACCACCATACTATTACTACCATAACCGCCGCTATCGCAAGCCACCACCACAACCACTATAGCCACCACTACTACTACCACCACCACCATAACAAAACCATCAAAACCACCACCAACTTCACTATGTACCACCATAACCGTTATCGCCATCACAACCACTATTACCACCACAACTACCATAACATAATCATCACAACTATCACCATTACTACTACCACAGCCACACCACCATAGCCATCGCAATCATCACCACCACCACCACTGCCTGCACAACCACCACCATTTTAACAGCCACCGCCATTGCCGCTACTACCACCTCCATTGTCCATATTTGCAGTCACCATCATCACAATCACCGCCACCATGACCATGCCATAATTACAACTACTACCATTATCAACACCACCCACAATCATTTGTATGATTTGCATTAATTTTCTTTAATTACTACCAAGCGTCCGTAAAGTAATGTATTACAAACTAATGCATGTGCATCAATTTGCGAAATGCATTATTTTACAGTGTACCAAGCGGAGCCTAAGTAGAAATGAAACAATAGATATTCTACTAATCATGGTAGCACCTATCCATATTGTCCGAGATACCAAGTTAGTTGGAGAGTTGCCTGGTGATTTCCTTTTGAAATATTTTTTCAAAATGCTCCCATGCTAACAAGAACATTCTAATGAACAAAAAGAAAAGAAAAATAACCCTTTAAAAAAATCCATGCAATTTGTTAAAGAAATAACAGAAATCAAAGCCGAGAGACCATGTTACGAACATTCAGGTAACCGAGCATACCAGCTCAATCAAGGGGTTTGTTTGCATACAGGAAAAGATTGTTACAGTCTCTCCTCCTCGAGTGCTTTATTGGGTTTTCCCTCCTACAGGATGGTATGCTCTAAATGTTGATGGATCATGTATGGAAAATAACACTACTGGAGGTGTGGTCATTAGAAATGACGAGGGCGAATTTGTAGCGGCTAGACAGTGTATTTTTGGTGATGGCTCAAATAACTCCGCTGAGTTGAGGGCCTTACTTGAAGGTTTGAGACTTTGTATTGATTTAGGATTGCGAAGTTGTGTGATCCAAACGGATTCTAGATTGGTCAAACAGTGGATATTAAATGAAGCTAGTATTCCCTGGTCTCTTAGTAATTGGTGGAGGGAAATTAGAGACACTAGTAAGGCATTGACGTGGTATTGTATACACGTGTATAGGGAAACTAATTCAGTGGCGGATGCTTTGGCAAGACGGGCGCAAGTGGAACAAATGCAAGGGATTATTCTTGGGACTCGTTGCCTAAACGAATAAAATCCTTAATTATTCTTGATAAGAAGAAGACGGCATATTTAAGACGCACGGATGATAAATGACCTTGTAAATCTATGCTTGTATCGCTCGGGGTTTGGATTTAATGCGAGGGAATGGGGACTGCAGGTGGCATGCTCTGCAATGGCTGGAACGGCGCTGGAACTGGTCAGTTGCTGGTACTGGGACAGAGTATGCAAACTGCTCGCTGTTCCAGTTTTTTAGGTGCGCTCTCTGCTAGTTTTCTTGCCTCGTGTTGGCGATCTCTGCGAGACGGTGGTAGCAGCGATCAGGCCTGAAACTCTGCTGAATCAGTGAAGTCAGGGCTGCACATTTCGATGCATTGCATGATGTCTCTGGATTGTGGCAGAGTGCTCTGTTTTTACAGAGTACTCTGCATATTTGCTGCCTGTTTTGCACATATTTTGCTGCCTGGTTTTTTATGTTGCAATGCTGGAACAAAGTGCAAATTGTTGTTTAACAGAGTGCTCTCTGTTGCAAAACAGAGTGCTCTCTGTTTCCTGCTGCTGCTGTTCTGACAGTGCGTGTTCGTAGATGATTTGCAATGTTGCAAATTGACAATGGCGTTATTCTGCTGCTAGTGAGAATTAGAGAATGGTTGACGCAATAGTTTCTTTTAGTGCAAGCATGTCTTTAGCTATACAATATGAAGTTGAATATGTATGAGTTACGAGAGTTTTTTCGATTGATTTTAATGATGTTTTTTCATTGGTTCCTTTCTCGGGTAAAGTCGTCATGTACCCCCGACATGTGTAACAAATTTTTTTCCTAGTAATAAAGGTCTGGCATCCCATAGCTGCCCCTCCCCACTGGAGGTTTATTTAAAATAAAATTTAAAAAAAAAAAAAAAAAAAAAAGTTAAACTCTTCTCTATTCGTTTATCAACATTTATGAAAAGAGAGGAGGCCGGGACTGGGGGGTTTTTTAACCTATTTTATTTTTCTAGGTTAGTAACAAAATCAAGTTATGTATCAAAGGCCCAGTCACCCTCAAAATCAAACAAGGTATCAAATTGCTGGCTTGTGAGTCGTCTAAGAATTTTCAAAACATGAAACTGGAATTGGTCATTATGCACTATCTATGTTAAATGAGGACTATTGCGTTTGTTGTGTGAACCAGAAAAATAAGGTTTATATATGAAAATCATCTTCAACCACTACTTAAGAAACGTTCATCCGTCATTTGAGTGTGTAACTGTTATGGTGTATAAGAAAAGTAAAATGGCACTAGCTTTGAAATGAGAGAAATACAGACTCAGTTTCTGAGGGATCTCAATAAAATTCAATCCGCCAACATATATAGAAATTTCTTCTTCTTCTCACATGCATGCAAGTACCATCACCGACCTGTGGACCTGTGGTCATATTGCTAGTCAACTTGGTTCAAGAAGAAAGGTCTCCATGTTCACAAGAAATTGTCATCCCCTAATATGAAAAGCATATATAAGATACGTACAACCAGAGTGACTGAGAGGGACCTTGATAAATTAAATGCACAAGAGACGGAGGACGATGTGAAGCTGAACCCTTCATTCAACCATTTGAGTTTGTTTGGTGTAACAGTTGTGCTCCCGTTATGGATTTTAGGACAAGAATCTAGGCGGCCCTGATTTGAATGAGGTTCCCCAGGCCAATCTGTCTGTTTCCAAAGCAATATTCTTAATTTACAATGGGCATAACACTTCATAAAAAAGAACACTACAGTATGTTACATGTACTCTTAGTAAATTTAGAACCATAATCTCTGACTCACAGAAAACTTGGATTGGCTCATCTTCTATAACACCAGCAATTTTCGCCTAGGGTGTCACTCAATAGATTGGAAACATTTATGAAAAGAGAGGAGGCCGGGAGTGGGGGGGTGTTTAACCTATTTTATTTTTCTAGGTTGGTAACAAAATCAAGTTATGTATCAAAGGCGCAGTCACCCTCAAAATCAAACAAGGTATCAAATTGCTGGCTTGTGAGTCGTCTAAGAATTTTCAAAACATGAAAATGGAATTGGTCATTATGCACTATCTATGTTAAATGAAGACTATTGCGTTTGTTGTGTGAACCAGAAAAATAAGGTTTATATATGAAAATCATCTTCAACCACTACTTAAGAAACGTTCATCCGTCATTTGAGTGTGTAACTGGTATGGTGTATAAGAAAAGTAAAATGGCACTAGCTTTGAAATGAGAGAAATACAGACTCAGTTTCTGAGGGATCTCAATAAAATTCAATCCGCCAACATATATAGAAATTTCTTCTTCTTCTCACATGCATGCAAGTACCATCACCGACCTGTGGACCTGTGGTCATATTGCTAGTCAACTTGGTTCAAGAAGAAAGGTCTCCATGTTCACAAGAAATTGTCATCCCCTAATATGAAAAGCATATATAAGATACGTACAACCAGAGTGACGGAGAGAGACCTTGATAAATTAAATGCACAAGAGACGGAGGACGATGTGAAGCTGAACCCTTCATTCAACCATTTGAGTTTGTTTGGTGTAACAGTTGTGCTCCCGTTATGGATTTTAGGACAAGAATCTAGGCGGCCCTGATTTGAAAGAGGTTCCCCAGGCCATTCTGTCTGTTTCCAAAGCAATATTCTTAATTTACAATGGGCATAACACTTCATAAAAAAGAACACTACAGTATGTTACATGTACTCTTAGTAAATTTAGAACCATAATCTCTGACTCACAGAAAACTTGGATTGGCTCATCTTCTATAACACCAGCAATTTTCGCCTAGGGTGTCACTCAATAGATTGGAAACATTTATGAAAAGAGAGGAGGCCGGGAGTGGGGGGGTGTTTAAACTATTTTATTTTTCTAGGTTAGTAACAAAATCAAGTTATGTATCAAAGGCGCAGTCACCCTCAAAATCAAACAAGGTATCAAATTGCAACGGTTTAAAACCGTGGCTAAATGTTGAAAATCACCACACCTCCTCAAGCATAAAACCGTTGCTAAAATGTTTAGCAACGGTTTATAGCCGTTAAAAGGAATTTCGCGACGCCTCTGTAGCCCACGGCTCTTAGCCGTGACAATGGGTTACCCCCACGGTTTAAAACTGTTGCTAATGGGGATTTTTGGTGTAGTGTGCTAATGCCAATTGACTGTGTTGTTAATGCTAAAGATAGTGAGCTGCATGGAGTTGATATTGCTGAAGTTAGAGAGTTGCGCCAACCAATTGACTGTGTTGTTAATTCCAGCAAGGAAATGGGGACGGTTCTTGCTGATCTGGCATCGCAACTAGCAATTATATGCCTTGATTCCAAGCAGGGACAGTTGCATGAATAAAAGCGAGGTTATCCCTCAAGAAGCCGAAGACATTTCTGATGTACATAATTTAGGCGATACTTTAAATAAGGCTATCTCCTTGTTTAAAGAAACATGTCGCTTCGGAGAAAGAAATTAAACATCAACACATTTGAGAGCACTAGTGATGATGGTGATGGAACTGGCTCAGAGTCCGAGGATGGTCCACAAGCAGCTTTGAGCAGAGATCTGGATTTAGGGGCAACGTCGAAAGGAGAGGTAAGCAAGATAAGGAGTAAGAAAGTTAAGATGGCGTATCCCCTGGGTATGCGTCGAGAGACGAGGCCGCAGGATCTTACCGCCCAACCTAATGATGATTGATAACATTGTGTTCTGGAACGCTCGTGGGGTTGGTAATAGGGCCACGAAAAATAGACTAAAAAATATGGTTAAGGAATTCAAAGTGCGCATTCTTATGTTAATGGAACCTATGATTGAAGCTAGTCGGTATTTGGAGGTTGGTAACCAAATCAAGATGTCAAGATTTAAGTCTAATGAGGCAGAGGGTGGGAAAATCTGGATTTTTTAGGATGTTGATTTAGCGGTCTCGGTTCTGGAAGCAACAGATCAATGTATTCATTGTCTAGGTATCATACTCTAATGCTCATTCATTTTTTATCACTTTCATATATGCTAAATGTACAGTAGATGGGAGAAGGGATTTATGGGCGCATTTAGAGAATTTGGTAGCTCGGTCTGCTGGCCCGTGGATGGTTGGTGGCGACTTTAATGCAGTCATCACTGAACAAGATAAACTGGGAGGGAACCCTCCAGCCCTTACTAGTATGTCCAATTATTTTTCAGACTGTATTGAACACTGCGGATTGATTGATTGTAGGTATGTTGGTCTGAGGCATACTTGGTGTAACAATAAGCGTGGTGGTGAACGTATATGGGCAAGGATAGATAGAGTTTTTGTGAATGCTTTATGGATGGCTCAATTGCCTCATACGAGGGTGAAACATCTTCGGCGCACTTTTTCAGATCATGCGCATATCTTGGTCTCTATGCCTATGCAATCTAGAGCATGATTATCTCCCTTCAGATTTCTGAATATGTGGACTTCACATCCGTCCTTTCAGTCGGTTGTGAAAAATATTTGGGGGTCGGATTTGATTAATATGATAATGTTGGATGTTGTGGATTATAAACTGAAAGCACTTCGCAGAGCATTGATCAAATGGAATAGGGAGGTGTTTGGCAATGTGTTCAGTAGACTTAGGGCCCTGGAAGATGAAATGAGCCAATGGGAGAACTCTCTGATTGCAGGATGGGAATTGAATGTCAGAAATGGTCTCAATGTTGATGCTAATTGGGATGTTAATGGGTTTTGTAATTTGAGCAGATGTCAGGTTGAATACAGGTTGGCCCTTAAGCAGGAGGAAATGTATTGGATGCAAAAATCAGGGGAAAAAGAGTTTAAGGAAGGGGATGCATGTACCAAATATTTCTTTGCTTCGATCAAAGCTAAACAAAAAAGAATATCCATCTCTTCTATTACATTGCAGTCTGGCAGGAAGATATCTGACTCGGGGGATATTATACGGGAAGTAAATGGTTTTTTTCAGCACCAACTTTCTTCTCGGGCAGCTCAAATTCAGGACAGTGAGTTATTGGCTTGTATTCCTACTTTAATCTCAGAGGTGGATTGTGATCAATTAGTTAAATGCCCATCATTGGAAGAAGTGAAAAAGGCGACATTTGACATTCCGGCAAATAGCGCCCCAGGCCCGGATGGGTTTACAGCTGGCTTCTTTCAGTCTTGCTGAGAGATTGTTGGCAATGATATCTGGAAAGCGGCCATTCAGTTCTTTGAAGGTGAGGCTTTTCGACGGCTTTTTTGGCGAATTTTATTGCGATTATTCCAGGTTCTTTTACTGACTTTCGTCCTATTAGTCTTTGCAATGTTATTTACAAAATTTTTAGTAAATTACTTTGCAATAGATTGACTTTAGTGCTTCTAGATATTATAGCCCAAGAACAGGGGGCCTTTGTTAGGGGACGATCTATTGTTGAAAATATCGGCTTGGCTCAGGAGATGGTGCGAGACATTTATAAAAATGTCACAGGTGGCAATGTGGTTCTTAAAATTGACATGGAGAAAGCTTATGACATACTAGAGTGGCCTTTTCTTTTTTCTGTGCTCAAAAGATTTGGGTTTTTTACTAGAGTTTGTCACCTTGTTTCTAATTGTATTGCCAATTGCGGATGTTCGATCCTGCTGCAAGAAGTATATAATGGTTTTTTCAAATCTTCTAGGGGCCTACGGCAGGGGGATCCGCTCTCCCCATTGTTAGTTTTCATAGCTTCGGTCCTAAATAGAGGATTGTGGGATGCATTTGCTAGAGGTGAGATTTGTTTTTATTACACGCCCAGATATTGTCATCCTATTACGCATCTTTTGTACGCAAATGATACTCTGATTTTTCTCAATGAGAGAAAGTCCTCACTTGTTGGTTGCATGAAGTTTTTGGAAAGATATGCTAGGGTTTCGGGACAAAAAAATTAATATAGAAAAAAGTTTATTTTAGTGGAGGAAAAAGCTACTGTGGAACAGGTGGTGGCGGTCAAATCTTATACAGGATTCCAGTTCGCCGATGAAGTATTTAGATGTCCCTATTTATCAGGGAAGGTGTAAGATTATTTATTTTGATGCTCTGATCAGTAAAATTCAAAAGCGTATTAGTGGTTGGAAAGCGAAACTTTTATCTACGGGTGGGAAATTGATTTTAGTTCAGCATGTTTTGAAATATATTCCTGTCTATATGCTCAGTGCCATGTGTGTCCCGTATCAAGTGCTCTATAGAATTCATAAATTATTGGCGGATTTCTTTTGGGGAGATTGTGAAGGCAGACTGAAAAAGAAATGGATATCTTGGAATAAGATGATTTTACCTAAGGCAGAAGCAGGATTGGGGGTTAAGAACATTGTTACAGTCTCTAGGGCCTTCCGCATGAAAGCCTTATGGAATATGATTAATGCTAACTCGTTGTGGGCAAAGTTCATGAGATGCAAATATTGGAATAATGAGGTCTCATTGATATTTCAGGTAGAGAAAAATAATGTTTTGCCTCTTATGAAGGAGATCATTAAGTGCAAAGCTATCCTTGTGAGTAACAGCATCTGGCAGATTGGTAATGGGAGCTCGAATTTTTTTGCGAATAACTGGAATCTTAGGACTATTTTTATGGGATCAGGAGATTTGGAGAATCAAGATATCTGGCCTACGATTGCAGAGGTTTGTAATGGGGATTTTGATTTGGTTTCTCTAGATTTTAGAGCATTGGCGAAAACAATTTTTGATGACAGGTTTATGGGTAGTGAGTAGGACAAGGATTATTGCATTTGGACCCCGAATCCGGGTGGCCAATTTACCACGCAGTCTGCTTATGAGATTCTTCGTGATAAGAAGGGTACTTCCAGGTTGTTTGACAAGATTTGGTTGCCTATTTTGCCATCTAAAATATCAATTTTTGTTTGGAAACTTTTATTAAGAGGCGTACCTGTTGATGGGGAACTCCATAGATGTGGGATCAGCTTAGCTTCGCGATGCCATTGCTATGACTCACCAAGTCATGTGGAATCTTTAAATCATCTTTTTCTGGATGGATGTCTTGCTAAAGGGGTCTGGCGACATTTTGAGGCCATTTTTTATGTCCACTTGAGAAGACCGGCAGAAATCGCGACCGTGTTGACTGTTTGGTTTAGGAGAGCCAATAAGCATTCTCAAGTCGGTTTACTATACTTTTTAACGCCAATGTTAATTTTCTGGGAGATTGGGAAACAATGGTGTCGGTGTGTTTTTGACAATGGTAAGTCTAGCATGATGACAGTTATTTTGCTAGTCAGGAGAAATCTTCGACTCGCTAATTCCTTTTTGTCTCCTAAACGAGTTAGTGAGAATAAGAAGTCTCTTTTATCCCTTGATCTTCCTATTGTCCCGATAACTAAGAGGTGCAATAGAGTTGTCTATTGGAACTTCCCACAGACAGATTTTGTGGCACTTAATGTAGATGGTTCGTCGAGGAATAATATAGCAACAACTGGTAATATTATTGGAAATAGTTTGGGTTATTTTCTGGTGGCTAAGCAATTTGTTCTTGGTGAATGATCAAATAATTTTGCGGAGGTTAGAGCTGTAATGGAAGGTCTTCTTTTGTGTCACAGGCTTCAGTTGGTAAGGGTTTCTCTCCAAACGGATTCAAAATTGTGCGGGGTTGGTTTTATGAGGATTTCAAAGTTCCTTGGTTCATGGAGAATGCCTAGCGAGAAATTAAGAAATTGACTGCCCATTTGGAGGTGAATTGTGTTCATATCTTCAGGGAAGCGAATGCGATGGCGGATGCACTAGCGGATAGAACTCAAAAAGATGGAGTTAGTCGAAAATACAGTAATTTTGATCTTCCATGCAAGATCGTTGATCTGGTTCATTTAGATAGGATCCATACTCCTTATGTTCGCATTGTTAAATGAGTTGTGTGTAGTTATAAGCCAGGATGCAGGGGTATTGGTGCACAATGGACTAGGCTGCGGCTGCGGGTACTGTTTGTTCTATGTGATTGCGGATTTGGCGTGCTTGAGGCTGGATTCAGACTCAGACTGTTGTACTCCTGTGCTGGGTGAATGCAAAATTGAGGTGTTCATGCTGTTTTGGTGGTTGGACGATCGGTCGGGCCTAGGTGACGACTGGTGCGATGCTGCCAAGTGCGTCTTGCTGGTAGTCCAGTTTTTGCAGGTTGCTAGTCCGAGATGCAGATTTCCTGTTGTTGCGTGTTTGGGGCTGCTTTTATGGGGTGTTTCCTGTTCCAGCCGAGCACAAAACAGAGTTACTTACTCTATTTTGGTGCAGTGACGGAGCCAGGATTTTTGTTGAGGGGGCGGAGTGATGTCATAATTAATTAAATATAATATAAAAATTAGTTACTTTAACATGATTTTTTTTTAAATATAGCAAAAGGGAAGTACAACAAAGACAGTCATTGAAGATGATTACTACTATATTCATTGAAGATTATTACTACTTCTACTAACACAACACAAGAGAAGGGTTTGAATCGTTGATTACTACTACATGAAGAAAATGAGGAAGATATTGGGTTGCTTACGATTTTTTTGTGGAGATGACCAACACAATAATTAATGAAGGCACCTGGTATGATTACTACTATATTCATTGAAGATTATTACTACTTTTAGTAACACAACACAAGATAAGGGTTTGAATCGTTGATTACTACTACATGAAGAAAAAGAGGAAGAGATTGGGTTGCTTACGATTTTTTTGTGGAGATGACCAACACAGTAATTAATGAAGGCACCTGGTACCTAGAAGAAGAAGAATAAGGCGGTTTGGATCCTACTGGATCTTGTGAAGATGAACTCAAATAACTCAATAGTTATAGATCTTTTAAGATGATGAAATATGGGGGTTTTCCTCATCTTATCCAATCGATGGAGTGTGAAGAAGAAACTGTGGATTTTGTTTTTTGAGAGATTTGAGGGATTTAACCTCTATCTCTAACTCTAAAAGTAGAGTTTGAATTTGATATGTACATGATTTGAAGGATGAAGTCCTGGTTGAAGTGAAAAGTGATAATAGAGGGGCAAATAAAAAAACTAATTGAGGGACAAATAAATTATTAATATATATATATATATATATATATATATATATATATATCTCAAAAGTCAGTGAGGCAAGTGCCCCCACTTGCCCCACGTGAATCTGTGCCTGTTTTGGTGTTTGGATGGCCGGTCAGGCTAGGTGACGTCTTGTGCGAGGGTGCTAGGTGCGGCTTGTCATGCTGGCTGCGATCCTTTACACTCAGGAATCAGTGGAGTGGATGCTCCTGTGTAGGGGCTGAAATGAGGCAGAATTGCTGTCACAGAGATAGAGGACAGAGTCCGCTGCAGGTGCGCTGCTGCTGGGCTTTGTGTTGGCCAGCGAGTGCAATTAATTTGGCACAGTTCATGGTGATTTGCGTGTGCTGGAATGTGGCTAGGGATTGGCATTGTGAGAAGTTGCTGGGCGGTGGAAGTTGCTGTCTGTTGTTTATGTATATATGTAGTGTTGCTGTTGCTGATGCAGGATAGTGGCTGGTGGTTAGTTTTGTGCTGCTTGCAAGCTATTGTGCTTGCAAGTTGCAAGCAAATTGGAATTGCGTTGGCAATTTGTTATCCTTATAGGTTGAAAGTTACTAACTGCAAGTTTATGCTTTCATGTTGCAATTGGCGCAAATATGGTGAGGAGCTGGGTCTGGCAAGGCTTGATGTGTAGTGTTGATGGTGAGATGTTTGGTATGGTGGTTCCTTTCATTGGCTCTATGACTTGTTAAGGCCTTTGTTTACTTGGTCAAGGTCACATAGGGAATTAGGATAGTTTCTTTCATGGGCCTAGAATTTAATTTTTTTTTAGATTTGATGAATGTCCACTAGTTTTCTATTTCTTGGGTAAAGTCGTAATGTACCATCGAAAGGTGTATAAGATTTTATCAAGTAATAAAGGTCTAACATCCCATAGTTGTCCCTCCCCACTGGAGGTTTAATTAAAAAAAAAAAAAAAAAGTGGTAAGCAAATATACTATTTAAATTGACAGATAGAAGAGTAACAATTCCTTCTTGATGTCAAACAAAAATGACATTGTTTCAATGTTTAGTTCATTTTTGAAATAGTAGATTTAATTTGTATTACCGATATAGCACTCTTCTTGTTACAACATAGAGATGTCATTGGTCATTTCTATTGTGCCCTAGAACTGAAATGAATTGTCAAAACTAGGGGTGGGCATTTGAGACCGAAAACCCGGCCCGGACCGAGCAGTCTGGTCTGGTCCGGTTTTTTATTTTTATTTGGGCCGGTCCCAAAGCCTGGCCCAACCCGAATACATCGGTCCGATTATCGGTTCCTATTCTCAAAGCCCGATGGGTAACCGGTCCAGCTCGAATATTAAAAAAAAACTAAATAACCAATTACCTCAAAGCCCAACCCAAATACCACCTAATCACCAAATCCCCAAAGCCCAATCCAAATACCACCTAATCACCCAAAGCCCAACCCATTCACTCTCTCTCACAGAACATTTCACCCAAATATCCTCCGCGCTGTAACCTTCCGATTCTAACTTACCCAAAATCCTATTAGTCTTATTCAAATACCTTAAGCTATCATTAAACCTCTTTGTACTATAAGAACCTGAACCCATCAAATGCAAAGTCATAGCAACTGGCAAAGACCATTTATCATTCTTATCAAACACACTCAAAGCTCTATTAGCAAATTCAAGGATTTTCTCAGGTTCCTCACCTTCCCTTTCGAAATGCAGCCCCACCTTCAAGCAAGCAATTCCAAGCTTCATATCATCCTCACCAAACGCAGCTACCATATCCTTAAAAGCTTTCATAATATCCTCCGTTGTGTTCGCTGACTCGAAGGCCTCCTCAAGGTCGGATTTTTCTTTGATTTTCCTTTGTCTGGGGTTCAAATGAGGAGTTTTTTTTTTACCAAGGTGTTTTGATTTCGAGATGGGGTGGTCTGAAATTGGTTGTTTCGGTGGAGTAATCCATGGGATTTGTTGCAGGATTTGAGATTGTGGGGTATGAAAGGAGATGGGTTTTCTTTGGTGGGTACAGGGGAGATGTCTGAAACAAAGGTTATTGAGAGAGCTCTACAGCATCTGGTGTGGAGATGTGAGGTGTTTATGTAAGAAAGGAGAGAACTTGAAGCCACAAGGTCCATGAAGGGAGGACGTTGAGGAGGCGATGACAAGAAGTCAGTCACAAATGGGATGAAAGCTGGGATGAAACAATGGGCTTGGGCTGAAAACTGGGATGTAAAAAGACCGAGACCGACTCGGCCCGGCCCGAGCATTCGATTAACCGGCCTCATTCGGTTCGGGCTCGGGCCCAAAATTTTCAACTTTTGAATGATCGGTCCAGTATTCGGTTTTGGCTTTTCAGACCGGTTACCCGGACCTGCCCAACCCTAGTCCAAACCACATAATTTCTTTTGTACTTTTGTCACCAGCAAAATATTGTGCTTTTGTATAAGATAAAATCATGTATATTCTTATTATTATTTCACTAAAAAATAAGATAGTTCCAAATATAAACTCAATAAGCAGAACTGGGTATAATTGGGTATATTTTAAGTTGTAGTAGATGCATATAGAAACACTTGAGCAGATTTCAACTCTGGACCGGTGATACCATCCGTCACAAGCCTATCAGCTGAGCTAGTACCCCTTTGGCTATGTTACCTTAGTTCTTGAAGAGGACTAGGCCACTTATGTGGCAAATTTTTGTCATTCTGAATAGGACTAGGCTCGGGCGATGTGCACCATTATGGTCCCTGCAATTAAATCAGGATATCTTAGAGCGGTGAGTCGTCCCTAGACTGGACTCGCTCGCTTGCGGTGAACTGTCATTGGGTTTAAATCAGGATATCTTTGGGCTTATTTTTCCTTTTCTTGGGTTTATTTTGTTCGGCTGGGTTTTTAAGAGCATCCAATCGTTGACCTTGAATTCTCGAGGTTTAACATTCTTATTGTAGTGGTGGGTCATCTTTTCTACTAGGCCGCTATTCTGACGAAAGCTTCATCTCTTCACTCTTCGAGCAGGTCTAATCCAACTCTCAGAGCTTCATCATTGTCATCCATCCTGAACTCCTCCGTTTTAGATGTATGCATTCCTAGTTCTACTAGAACCATCGCCTCAGACCCATAGGCCAGGGCGAATGATATCTCTCTAGTCGGAGTCATTTTTGTGGTATGGTATGTCCAAAGGATGCATGGATGCTTAGAGACCCAGAGCCCCTTGGCTGCTTCGAGTTTTTCTTGATTGATTCTACGGTAGTTCGATTGGTGACTTTCGTTTCTTCATTGGTCTGAGGATGCCTTGGCACTGAGAAGTGAAGACTGATGTTCAAGTTAGTGCAAAGCTACTTGAGTTTCTTGCCTTTGAACTGAGTATCGTTATCGCTAACCAGGATTTTTGGTATTCCGAACCTACGAACGTTAGATTTGCATAAGAAGTTCTTGATTTTATTTTCTCCTATCTTGGAAAGGAGTTCTACTTCCACCAATTTGGTGAAGTAGTCAACAGTCACGAGGAGGAACTTTTTCTCTCGGAGATAGGGAACGAGCCTACAATGTCCATCCCTCGTTGCGCGAAGGGTCACGGGCTGGTCATTGAGACCAGATTCTATGCAGGCATTTGTGTATCTGGGGTATACCTCTAACACTTGTCTCACTTACGGATCAGGTCTTTTGCTTCTTGCTGCATTTTCGATCAATAGTACCCTAGTGTGAGGGATTTATCAGCTAGCGTCCTTCTATGGGGTGATTCCCGTAGATTCTTTCATGGATTTCTCGAAGGACATAATCAGCCTCTTTGGGGTCAGGCACCTGAACAAAGAGCCAGTTGTTGATATTTTGTATAGCCTGTCATTGAGGAGCGTGTACCGTACCACTATGTTTTTCAACTTGCGAGTCTCCAGTTTTTCTGCTTGGAGGACTCCATATTTTATGTAGCTGATTAGGGGGCTCATCTAGCTAGTTTCCTCGCTTTGGAGAGATTTTTGTGGGCACTTTCTTTCTCCAGTGTTGACTTCTCCTGAAATGAGTGTGTCGGAGTTGTCTGCTACGGACGAGGTCGTTCCGGCCAAAGCGTTAGCTTTCTGGTTGTTGATTCTGAAACCGAGACGGAGTAGAATTTTCTTGAACCCTCTTTTGGCATCAATTGATTTATCGCAATAGACCCTTGTCGGGGGTCCTTTACATCGAATTCAGGGGTTGATTCCCCCCATGTATTTCATTTTCCAAGCAAACACACTCTGGTTCTCCTTTAAGAGTGCGGCTAGTTGATCTACTAGCGCTCTGTCAAAGTTAAAGCTTATCTGGATTGCTTTCGTGTTAGCTGGGTTGTCCAAGTATATGGTAATGACTTCCTCTTTCGACTGTCTAGCATTTGTCCTTCCTTTTGAGCTGGATGGAGGTTTGACGTCTGAAGGCGGAGGTGGGTCCTCTCTATCGGATTCGGAGTTTCCTCATTCGGATCCTTTTGCTCGGGGGAATATGTTTCGTTCTCCATTTGCCTGGTCGCAATATAGTGACATTCTAAAGGAATAGTTTGGTCCCTTCTAATCATCCCTACTTTTCCGTCAGAAGGATATTTGAGGCACCAGTACTGGGTGGAGACTACCACCTCCATGCGGTGTAACCAAGGTTGGCTCAAAATTATATTGTATTCAAAGCGAGCGTCTACGATTGAGAACTCTATTATCAGGATCCTCTGTAGGTCCCGCTACCTTGCGACTACCGATAGTGTAATGTTTCCTACAGGGTAGCAACTTTCTCAGTTGAAGTCGAACATGGCCTGGTTTGCAGGCGTTTATTTTTTCCCGTCGATTGCATTTTGAGGAATGCATCTAGAAACAGGTCGTCAGTCGAATTGCCAGTTTCCACTAGCAATCTCTTTAATTCCCAGTTTGTTATCCCTATTGAGATGACTAGGGCGTTGTTGTGGATGAAGAGGACTCCCCTATGTCCTGCTCCATGAATGTCAGGCTCAGGACTTTTCTTTCCTCCCGTACGTTGTTGATGAAATGATCCTGGTGGTGTGATCTGACTCGCAGTTCCCATACCGACCACTTCAGTGAGCAATTAGAGTGTTTTTTTGCCTCATTTGCTCAATGGAGGACACATACGATATCGAAATCGTACTCCCAATTTCCTGTACTGTTTATTCGTCTTGGGTTGCATGTCCCCGAAGTTCATGACAAACTCCTTCAATCGCCCTTTTTGGACCCAATATTGGATTTCCTCTCTGAGACTCTTGCAGTCGTCGATATCGTGGCCTATCACCTTGTGGTAAGAACAATACTTGTCCTTATCACATTTTGAAGGATCCCTTTGAGCTTCGACGACAACTTGATGTCATCCTATTTGTCCATGGTGGATAAAATATCAGATAAACTGGAGTTGAGTGGAGTGTAATAGGGTAATTGAAGTCGCTGGCCTTGTATGACTTTGCTTGGCCAAACCCTCCCAAGACATCGCTCTGTTTTCGCTTGGAGTTGTCTCCTTTTACGTCCTTGTCCTTTGCTCTGGAGGAGTGTTTTGCTTGACTTTCCCTTTTTCTGGCCGCAAACATTTCCTTCAAGGTGATATATTTCTGGGCTTTTTGTAGCAGACCCGCCATATCCTCTAGGGGTTCCAAGACGAGGAAGTGGAGAGACAATGAGATCATACAAGACTTTAGGATCGGTCGCCCCCATTCAGAGCGGGTTTTTTATTGTGGTCCTATCTGTTTTCGAGGTATGGTCCCCATGATCCTCGCCTTCTCCTAGACTCCCCTCTTTGCAAGCTTTTTTGTTCCTCTACGGAAAAGTTTTCACCTTCCTTGACGCGCTCTCGTGCATCCTCTCAGGTATGGGACCTCCCCGGATTTCGACAGGTCTCAGATTGTTCGTGTCGATCCCAAGTGAGCCTTTCTACCACCCGTGTTAAGTGGTCCATGTGGAGCATGATCTGACTCATGTGGGGGGTCAGCCTCGGCCGCCTCAGTGGTTGGGTCATGTGGTTGTTCGGCTTCCTCGATCGGATCAATTCGGCCCTGCGGTTTAGCTTCCTCGGCTAGAACGTCATATGATCCGACATTGTCGTTGAACATTCGAGATCCGGTGCTAGTGACCATGTTTCGATGCTCTGCTTAGCTAGAAAGAACTTTATATGTTTGTTTCAAGCCTGCAAAACGAACAATGGCTACCACTAGTCTTTTAAAAAAAATTACTTATTATTGAATAGTTGTAATAAAATAAAATAAAAGGAAAAATAATGAATATTCATACACGCAAAACGCGTCAACACCCTAGTATGTCATAAACAATGTATGTGTGAGTGTGACGCTAATATCCATATATACTGTAAATAAGGAGATTTAGTTCATCATAAAACTGAAGAACTACACAACAACACACAGTTACTATGTATTTCCTAAGGTATTTAATTTGTTGGCATACGATTCTACATGTTGCTGGTTAGTTTGAAATGACAAGGACAAATCCTGCAGAATTTAAATTGAAAGCAGAGGGACAGTTATATTAATGGTTAGAATCTGTTCCATATATAAATGACCATGAGTAGCTACTCATGTTACACCATGACCAGTACAAGTAACATGTCCATTTATTTACAAATTTTGTTAAGCTAAAATTGGAAGTGCTGGTGTCAATAAAAAATTAAGTTAATATATCCATACATTTGAACATTTAAATGATAATATGTACTTCAAAATATCACACTTTAGGATACACATGTTACGCATAACATTTAATAAAACAGGCCCGGCCGCATGATGCATCAAGCATCATACTTCTAGTAATATTGAATTCATGGGGACCTTGAAATACACCAACGATGAATTATTTATTGACTAATACTGACTTGCCTTTTCTTTAATACAGATCCATCGAACTTTTGTTATGCAAAATTTCTGCAAAGTTAATGGTAGTTGAAAGCACTTGTCAATGTGAAACAAATCATATCGTGATTCGCATGGATGCTTATTTTACGACTTTTCATATATAATATAATCTCTTCTATATTTATGTTGTTGATCAAACATATAAAAAAGTTCTGATTTGGATACATTTATGTAACTTTAAGTCCTGGAAAACTCTGGTAATTCTTATCCTATCATGATGAAACCCACTTAACACATCAAAGTTATTATATGATTAGTTTGGGCATGCTTAACACGAAAACACAATCACCCACTTAATGTGACAAACCAACAACCTAGTATTAATTTCCAAAACATAATAGTGATGTACTTCCTATATATCACCCATATTTTCAAAAATCACGATATCTATTTATTTTATTTTTTTGCCACAGCATTTTCACTAGAGGATAAGGATATGGCCGCGACTAAACCACACCACCATTTCCTCTCTCTCACACTACCTACTTTCTTTCTTACACCACCATATTTTCTCATACAACCATACTTTAAACAAAAACCATCCATTTTTCCCCCTTACCATTCAAATCAATAATGGTTCCTCCATTACCCATTTGAAATCTTTTGCAAATCTCTTTCCACACTCAAATCTCTTGCAAATCTTCTCTCTCTCCCTCGAAAACTCTCAAAATCCTCTCAAAGTCGAAACCCTTAAACTCAAACTCAATAAATATGCCTAACTTAACATAACAAATAAACTCAAACTCAAAACGAAAAAAAATGCAAAACAGGGTAATTTTCGACCAATTTAAAACCTCAATTGAGACCGATTCTCAAGTTGATCAAAACACAAAAGTTGTTGTACTCTTAGTTTATCTAATAAACACAACTTGAATCACTTGAAAATGTTTTTAATGAGCAAATTATCATAATTTTACTAAAGTCGCGCACTCTATCTGAAAAATAAAATAAATATATATCACCCATATGTACTTACTATTTATAATAGCATTTTCAAAATATGGATGATATATAGTAAGTACAACAAAATAAGGAAATAAACTAAGAAATTACAAAAATTCTAATTGTCGAGGGAAGCAACGAGGAAAACAGCGAGGGACCCCACAAGGGGAGGGGGAGCCGTCCATTTCCTTTCGGGATGCGCGTTTGAATTTTCAATGCACACATCCCGAAGGAAATAGACAACTCCCCCTCCCCTATAGGGTCCCTCGCTGTTTTCCTCGCTGCTTCTCTAGACAATTAGACGGGTTCAAGAAATTATTATAGGAAGCTTTGGAAATTTTCAGTCCTCGTATAAATCCAGTTCACGGCCAGTCTGTCTTTAACAGAACACACGAAATCATCGATAGACTTTCGCTCAACTTTAACTGACACGTGCACTAATGAGATCACATTTCTTTTTGTTTTTCTCCTCCTTGTTATTTTCTTCCTACTTAAACACACAAATAACAAACATAGGGAGGAGGAGGAGTCTCGTAAGAGCACCTAAAAAAAATTCCTCCGCTTTCAACTCTAGCAACACCAATCCTAAATCATGCCAGTGGTCGCGACGTCTGGAGGAGACAGCGTTACAGCACCACTCCTCCAGCATCACGATGATAACATCCCGACTCCCGTGGAGGTGGAGAGGCTTAAGAAGCCAAAGAAGAAGATGGTGATAGACGAGATGCTGCAAAAACACTGCGGGGAATTCGGATCATGGCAGATGAAGCACTTTGTGCTCACGTGCGCCGCGTGGGCACTCGAGGCCTTCCACGCTATGGTCATGATCTTCGCGGACCGTGAACCAGCTTGGAGGTGCACTGGGACCGGTTCGGGTTGCGACGCTTCGACCCGATCCGTCTGCGGACTCGAATCCGGATCGTGGGAATGGGTTGGCGGTTTCGGGTCGTCCACCGTTACCGAGTGGGGTCTCGTTTGCGGCGAGAAGTATAAGGTCGGGTTGGCTCAGTCCGCCTTCTTCGCCGGGTGTTTGTTTGGTAAGTGTGTTGCGTGATCCTATACTTCCTGTAGTTGCTTTAATTAAGTTTAGTATACTTTCTATGATTTTAGTCTGGGCTTGTCTAATTGGCGAGGAAACACGGTGGAACCTGCATCCCCTTTGAAATGCGCATTTCCTCGCCAATTAAAATTCCCCTTTTAGTCTACACTGGGGGCTGATAAGTTTTGTCACTGACAGAGATGTTTCATGTGGGGGATAGAGTTTAATGAGCTGTGTGGTTTTTATCTTAATTTTAAAGTCATTTTATTATTATTATTTTTATTTTTATTTTTATTTTATTTTTAGGTTAAGGTGTTTTTACATTTTTTTTAAATACAATCACAAACATTATCTATAAAAGAGATAGTAGAAGTGTAAAAAATTCAAAACTTAACTAAAAAATGGCTATAAAATCTGACCGCCTAGTATTAGAATTGTTAATTAGCTGAAATGATAAAATAAGACCTACTTGATTTGGCTAAAGTTAGGATCCAAAGAATCATGGGGGGTGGGTATTCCATATAAATGTTGCTTATCATATTGAATGAGGATAAAGTTTGGTTTTGTTTCTTTATTAGTTTTTTAAGAGTCTAGACAACTTGCACCGCGATATTTGAATATCTAAAAATGTCCCAATGTTTTCCTAAAACTATGGATCGATATTAATAACTGCGGTTGGTCAGTATTCACCAATGGGTATGTCCTCAAATTGGATTTGAGGTCTACCCTTGGAGATGCTGGAAGAAGGTGCATGAAAGTGCCTTTCGATGTGAAACAGAAACAATCCGTAACTCTTTGAAGAACAATTCAGCATTCTTTTTTAGATATGGAGGGACCATTGGGCTATCTTGAGTAGTTTTGGCTCTCCTATGCAAATTGTAAAGCTTGCAGAATATCCAAACAAACCCAACTACAGGTCAAAGTGGAGATATGGGCCCAAAAGTGCCCATCCACTATGCATATTATCCACATTGTAAGCAAATCATGATCACATCACTGATTTTGATCTATTTTCAGGTGCTGGAGTATTTGGCCATCTATCAGATTCATCTCTAGGACGGAAAGGCTCCCTGATGGCAGTTTGTATCATCAACGCCATCATCGGTTGCTTAACCGCTTTTGCTCCTACTTATTGGATCTATGCCTTATGCCGATTCTTCACCGGCTTTAGTACAGGTGGTGTGGGCTTATGTGCCTTTGTCCTAGCTACCGAGCCCATAGGCCCATCAAAGCGTGGTATGGTAGGAATGTCAACCTTCTACTTCTTCTCAGGGGGGATTGTGATTCTATCCGGTATTGCATACATTTTCCAAGAATGGCGCAATCTATACATTGTCTCGTCACTTCCCTCGATTATTTTCTTAGTCGCCATTATGCCATTCATAACCGAATCCCCAAGGTGGTACCTAGTTCGCGGGAAAGTTGATCAAGCCATGGAAGTAATGCGGAAAATTGCTAAAGGCAATGGGAATCATCTCCCTGATGATGTTTACTTAGCCCTTGACGATGACAGCAATAATAATGAAAATAGCAACAGACAGGATCAAGAAACAGATAAGAAGGCTGTATCGAGTTCATTAGTAGAAGTTGTTCGATCACCAGTTACTAGACTTCGCCTATTACTATCAGTTGCTATCACCTTCACGGTATCCGTAGTGTACTATGGTCTTAGCTTGAATGTGGTGAACCTCAAAACCAATCTATACCTAAGTGTCCTATGCAATGCTGTGGCAGAGATGCCGGCATTATTATTGACAGCAATCATGTTGAATCGTTTTGGACGAAAACCATTGGCAGTTGGGACACAATGGTTCAGCGGAATCTTTTGCTTGATTGGTAGTTTAGTAGCAAACATCGGTGCAGGGAAGGTAGTCAGAATGGTGTGTGGAATTTTAGGGATTTTTGGGATGGCAGGAACTTACAATTTACTGTTCATTTATACGGCAGAGTTGTTTCCTACTGTTGTTAGAAGTGCAGCACTTGGGTGTGCTGCACAGGCAGGGCAAATGGGTGCTATATTGGCACCATTGGTGGTGGTTTTGGGTGGAGGACTTCCACTTGCGGTGTTTGGAGCGTGTGGGGTTATAGGAGGATTGCTTACCTTTTACTTACCGGAGACTTTGAATCGCCCAATGTATGACACAATGGTTGGAATAGAAGAAGGTGAGACTGAAAGCAAAGATGTTGCGAGGGAATGTTGAGAATGTAAACGTTTGTGATAATGTTAAGTTTTTCTCTTTAATTCTTTTCTGAGAATCGAAAGCATAGGTTGGAACTTTGAGCAAGGTTTGGGTTCTTTTAGTTTTGTTCCATTTATGATTTGAGATTTACCCTCTTGAGAACAATTATTCAAAAAAATTTAGATTGTGTAATAGTAAACTGTTGGAGGAATTATTTTTATGAGCATCGAGTCATTTAACACAGAAGAGTAGAAGATTCTGAATTAGAGGTCATTGATGAGGTGCATTAGATTGTGTCAAAACAAGTTCCTGTTGATTAATACCATTGCCTCTAGCAATAGCAACTTATCTCGTTGCTGTTAGTTCTCACTCCACAACTAAACCACTCATGACACGCCACAATCATTCTTATATGACATGGTAGAGATGATTTCTTTATTTGCTTGGAGATGATTTCTTTATTTGCAAATAATTTGGAATCCTTTTGTTTGATGGTATGCTTGAAAACACCATGGCATGCAATAGTGGAGATCTTGTATCACACCCACTGTCTGAGACCCCACGAAGCATATAGGATCTGATGGCAATGTCATTGACCAATCTGGTTGATGCGTCCAAATCTGTTCTTCTCAAGATCTGAGCTGCAAAACAATGTTAGATTGTCAAAGAACACCTGTTTTGGTAGCCAAAGGCACTCTGATGCTTAAGTTAGTTAAATGCGGAAGAGAATGAACTTGGACAGAATATAGTTGTATTGTGTTTGCATGCCTCATTCGCGAATCTCTCATTTACCTTTTATACTGAGAGTAATTAACTCGGTGCATGACTTAAGCATGTAGGGCGCAATGAAGGGGGACGTTTCTCATAACGGTCTCCTCCTTCATTGTGATGTGTCCTTGGGGAGTGATTCCCACCATGACTTGTCTCCTTCGTAACGTTATCTTCTCTAAAGGAAGAAGTCTGTTGGGCCTGAGATTTGGGTCTTTAACTTTGTTCATGGTCCATTACTAAACGCCTCTTTAAGCTTTGGTGACTGGACTTGTTATCTATATCTAACATGGGATGTTTGTTCGTCATGATGAATGATATTTGTCACATGTACAGTCGTAATCGAAAGATTATTTGATGTATCATCACTAGTAACTGGACTGTATGACAGTACGAGTGTATGAGATTGGCATTGGATTGAACTTTATCAGATCCGCTACTTGTCAGAATTGTCATTGGACCATGGTTTTGCGATTAGGCCATAGATTTTGAACTAAGCCCATCCACATATTTCTTATGGGTAACATGTCCAATCATGTCCAATCCAGAGTTGATTTACAACTTGGCCCAAATTACCCATAAGAAATATGTGGATGGGCCCTCAGCAAAGCCCCAAATCTCGACAAACCCCTCAGCAATTCAATGGTTCAAATACCCCAAATTTCTCCAATAATCTATCATAACTCATAACCCATCACTTCTACGGAAAAGGAGTTTCAAAAGTATTGTGAGATTCACTGTACTCGTTTCACAAGATGAGGAATCTTGTCTATTACTCCCTCATCCCTTAGACATGGAAGAAACCCCATGTTCTTGATAAACCCCCAAATTTCACTTTTTTGACATCAGAGATCAGAGTATCAATGGTGGTCCTTAAATTCATCTTCTGCTTCGTGTCCACCATTCTGACGAGCTTCATGTGGAACCTGGTTCTAGCTTCCAGGAAGATAGGAACTCCACCAAAGCACATCTACACGGCACGGCTGCTCAGTTGCTTTCTTATCAACTTTTTATATTAAGGTACGTTACGAATTTTTTGTTTACAACATTACGCCTTACTCAAATCCCTGTATAACTTTAGCATCGGAGTGTCATTGGCCACCACAATGGTGGTCTGTGGCTCACATGTGTTACTTGTGCAGTTCAGCAGGTCAGAGAGACTAGGTCAAAGCAAGAAACGGAAAACAACTACATCAATTTGGCGCCGTCCGTGGGGACGACAAAGTTCCTAACTTTTTACTAGAACCGTTTCCCTTCAAAACCCAGAGAGATGGTGACCACTAGATCACACAACAACGGAGAACAAGGGAACACGTCAAACTCTTAGGCTGGCGTTGTACCGCCACTTTCAGCAGTTTCGATCATGCACGGACAGCAGACTCATGTCCCCACGTCAACGATAGCAATGACGAACCCCAGAATAGAGATGATGTCATCTCAAATACAGCAGATCGCCAAGGCGGTGGAGGCTCTCATGCGACAAAATTTGTCACCTGCAAACGGAGACCAGGAGCAGCACATGCCTCTGTCTATGGAGGATGGCAGAGAGCAAGCACATGAGATCCAAGCCCCCGCTAGTTCTCATTGGACTAAAAGAGGTTGTGCGGCTAAAGCTGAGCCCGCCGCCACGGCAGAGAGGGTTGGCCCTCAGAACCCCCTCCGCAGAGGGGCACACGATCAGGACGTGTTGTATCGTCTCTCTGTCCCACCATTTTTGAACCGAATCATGAATGAGGCGTTTATGAGGAAGTTCACTCCCTAGAAGCTCGACTTCTACAATGGAACCACCGACCCATTCGACCACCTGCGCCATTACCAGCACGTAATGGCTCTCAAAGAAGGATCTAAGTCGGTAATGTGCATGAATTTTTTCCACTAGCCTGAAGAAGTCAGCACTAACGTGGTTCCACAGCCTTCCGCTGAAGTTGATCAACTCCTTCAAGATGCTGGCAAAAGAGTTCCTAACACACTTCGTTGGGAGCCAACGTTTCCGAAAAGGCCCACACTACATATTCTCTCTAAAGCAAAAGTCCAATGAGATACTCAGAGAGTATGTCACACACTTCAACAACGAGTTGACTCTCATCGACGGATGCAGCGACGACACAGTTGTGACAACCTTCACTATGGGCCTCAATGAGGGAAAGTTCTACGAAGACCTCACCTTGGAGCTCCCTCTGGACATGACGGGTCTCCTCAAGAGTGCCCAGAAACACATTACCTTGGAGGAGTTGAGGACCATGAAGAGGGAAACCGAAAGCGAGAATAAGCCCTCTGCTCCTAAGGACAAGTAGGAGGGGAAGAGACGCGAGGATGAATAAAGGAGTAAGCGAAAGTGAAATGACAACAGGTAAGACCCTAGTCAGTCCAGGCCAGAAAAAGCCTCCAACTACGTTGGATCCAGAGTCGTGACACCCCTCAATTCTAGCATGTCGGACGTACTAAACTTCATGAAAAACTGGGAAAATCTGAATTAGCCCCCAAAGCAGCGCGAAGATCCCTCCAAATGTGACAACAGCAAGTACTGCACGTACCACAAGAAGGGTGGCCACGATACCAATGACTTGCAAGAGTCTGAGGTATGAGGTTCAATACTGGATCCGCAGGGATAAACTAAAAGAGTTCTTAAACTCTTAGAAGCGACCAGAACGAACCAGGGACCAAGGGGAGTCAGTGAAAGAAATAGAGAAAAAGATTCCAGGGATAATCTATGTTCTTCATGGAGTCGGACTGCCCGCAAGCTGACTCTACTGGAGATGCAGACACAACCCGCGGATGAGGACAAACACATTTGCCACTAGAGGATTCAGAGCCCCATTCTTACCTTGACCTTTACAGACAAAGACCTCGAAGGAGTTCGAGCACCACACAACGACGCCTTAGTCATCTTGGTCTCCATTGCAAAAGGAGGTAAATAGAGCTATGGTGGACACAGGAAGCTCGCTCAACGTCCCGTTCTACAGCGCGTTCCACAGTATGGACTAGGGGTGGGCACGAGATGGGACAAGATATACCCATCCCGTTCATACGGGATCGAGACGGGACTGGATCAGCGTGTTGCCTGTGATTGCTGCGAAGATTATCATCATATAATAGCATAAAAATAACTTTCTTATAATTAGATATAGATGTGACATGCAAATATAAGGGTAGCCACTAAATCCCCTAACAATGAAGTCGAGTGGGCTGACTTTTAGAAAATGACATAATAAATGGGACCCACTAAGAGTATTGTATCGCTGTGATGGCCTCCCAACTGATTTTACAATTTCATTACTATGGGAAACAAAATTCATGATTCCTTGACAAAATGACATTTCATCTTTTGTTAGGGAAGAAATATAGACCTATTGGTGATGCTCTAACATATTCATAATGGTTTACCATCAATACATATATTGTAATTAAAAAAAATATTTTTACAGCCCGGGGCATCTCAAATTCTTGGCTCCGCCCCTGAATGTTCCCTTCTGAATATGTATTACTCAGTTAATTTTTATTTTTCATCTTCACCTGGGTATTATCAATATTTGTAAGTTAAATAATTGGAGCCACTTTTATTGGGAATCCAAGCAACAGTCTGCTATCTTTTTCTTGCTTAATGAATATTTATTTTTTGAAGTAACATTTTTGTTACCACTGCAAACACCATGAGTTTCTGTCAGACATCTGTAAGTTTATATGAATAAAATAAATAAATAAATAAAAATATTAATAATAAATATTAAAAAATTAGCTTGAGATGGGACGGGATTGGTGGGATTGAAAATCTTCATCCCATCCCATCCTAGATCGGGACGGGACGGGATCAGGATGAAATTATTCACTCCCATTAAGACCGGGAAAAATCGGGACGGGATCGGGATTGCGGGATGGGATGCCCACCCCTAGTATGGATCTCAAGGAGGAAAACCTAACATCCTCGAATCACCCACCGATTGGATTCGACGGGGAGAAATGCTTCCCCATAGGAAAGATAAGGTTAGCAATAGTGGCAAGAGGGTCGCAGCTAAGAAAGGTCATGTTTATAGACTTCATGATAGTAGACGCTCCATCAACCTACAACCTTATCTTGGGAAGACCATGGCCCCACCAGATGGAAGCAATAGTCTCAACCCTTCATCAGTGTGTTAAGTATATCGCTAACCACTCCGAATGGACAATACGTGGATACCAACCTACGACACGAGGTTGCCATTACGCTGCACTGAAACAAATAGAGTGCTCCCAGATCCAACTGAGTCTTACGAACCAGCCTAAACTAGTGCCAGGTCGAGTGACAGCGGAAGCACCACAGTCAAGTCGTGCAGGAGCAATCTGCTATTCAGCCAAGCAGAACGAAGAGGCTGAGGCAAATGGGAACACAACCCCCCGACCTTCTGTCGGTATGGAGATTAACCCCTCTGCAAGGTTTACTCTTCAGTAACCTCTGTAACGCCAGCAAATCTCGATAGTCTACTGAGAACACTAATGATCTGCAAAGGCCATCCGAATTCACATCAGGGTCAGGATCAATCTCTCTCAGTCAACCGTTAGTCTTTTTCGATTGTTTATTTCCCTTTCCATAGTCCATATAGAGTTTTAGTTCTTAAAGGCTTATGTGATTTTCAATAATTTAAGAAGTAAATAAAGGATTACGAAAACAAACTCTATTGATTACTGGAAAGATGTAACAACAAACGCCTTAAAGCGGATACAAAAGACTACATACTATAAGCATCTGAAATCAGTGCGACATGAAGTAAAGATTCGCTTAGATGATCTAACTATGTAAATGTGTCTAAAGGAGGCCATGCAAGCTATTTGCAAGTGACATCAAAGACATTCAATGGACTTCGTTCAACCTCTTCCGAAGATCAAGGACAATGTCAGAGGGGATTGAAAGGACTGAGCGATCGATTGCTCCATCAAATCACCCCATGAAAACGCCCCTACAACAACGTTGTAGACCTTACAGCAGACGGATGACTTCCCCAAAAGGTATTCTACCACCTTGATGACTTCCTCGAACGATTTTCGGCCTCCCGAAGAAGATAGAAGAAGGCGGATGAGGATGGCACAAGCAACGAAGCAGTCAATGTCTCACAATGATGTCAAGCGAGGACACTTTTTACATGCGCGGTACCCGGGGTAACTGAGAGCCACCACCACCGGAAACATCGCGCATCCGCTAACACTTCGATCAACCATAAGTTAGCAGCGGGAACCACATTCACGGGGACACAAGCGACACGAAGTAAGACCAAGATGTCTCCCTTGGTAGGAAATCCGTACTACTTCTCCGCAATGTGAAAAGAAATTACAAGATCATAGCAGATCAGCTACGTGCCCACCTAGAACAGGTGACCACGCATAACGGCGATTATGATCATGCCTGATCGGTGCAAATGTGGAGATCTCCCTTCAGCCATTGAAAAATCCAAAGCATTTTCTTCAAACAAGAACATTACAAGCGATACGCTCTGCGAAAAATAATGCCTACTAGGGGTGGGCACGGGACGGGATGGGACGAGATATACCCATCCCGTTCATACGGGATCGGGATGGGAAAACCCCATCCCGACCTCGTTCCATCCCAAACGGGTTCGGGACGGGATCAGCGTGCTGCCTGTGACTGCTGCGAAGGTTATCATCATATAAGAGCATGAAAAATAACTTTCTTATAATTAGATATAGATGTGGCATGCAAATATAAGGATAGCCACTAAATCCCCTAACAATGAAGTCGAGTGGGCTGATTTTTAGAAAATGACATGATAAATGGGACCCGCTAAGAGTATTGTGTCGCTGTCATGGCCTCCCAACTGATTTTACAATTTCATTACTGTGGGAAACAAAATTCATGGTTTCTTGACAAAATGAAATTTCATCTTTTCTTAGGGAAGAAATATAGACCTATTGGTAATGCTTTAACATATTCATAATGGTTTACCATCAATACATATATTTTAATTAAAAAAATTATTTTTACAGCCCGAGGCATCTCAAATTCTTGGCTCCGTCTGTGAATGTTCCCTTCTGAATATGTATTACTCAGTTAATTGTTATTTTTCATCTTCACCTGTGTATTATCAATATTTGGAAGTTAAATAATTGGAGCCACTTTTATTGGGAATCCAAGCAACATTCTGTTATCTTTATCTTACTTAATGAATATTTATTTCTTGAAGTAACATTTCTGTTACCACTGCAAACACCATGAGTTTCTGTCAGTCATCTGTAAGTTTATATGAATATAAATAAATAAATAATAAATATTAAAAAATTAGCTCGGGACGGGACGGGATTGGCGGGATTGAAAATCTTCATCCCATCCCATTCTAGATCGGGACTGGACGGGATCGGGATGAAATTATTCAATCCCATTAAGACCCGGAAAAATCGGGACGAGATCGGAACGGGATCGGGATCGCGGGATGGGATGCCCACCCCTAATGCCTACAACGATGGAAGAACACCATTATGTAGACATGATGGTTCACCAAACGGGAACCCCAACATTAACTATCAAGCATTGAATATCGTATGGGTGAAGACACGGCGATTCCCAAGGAAATTGTGCAGACCACGTTCGTTCAATTAAAGGCGCTACTCGCAACCCCATCAATTGAGGGGGAGTAACCGATACTCAACCGTCCCGCAGCTTATGCCGTACACGTGTTACCACGCGATCTATGTCATACACGTAGCGCAACCGTATAGGAAACCCTAACTCTTTCTATACGGGCCCAAAGGCTCGGCCCACCATTCAAACAGTATTCTACTACATGCTTGGCACGAGCACAAATCCAAATTACCTTTGTCGCATGGATCGTACCTACGGATCGCTATTTGATTTAAGGAAATGTTGTCCACAGAGTGTGCGACACTAGCAGACATGGGTTCGCACGCCCTCAAACGGGTGAAACCTCTCTCCAACCGGGCAAGCTTAGTCAGCCAAAGTTGATGACGACAGCTTCTGGTTCGTCCTGACACCTAGTCCGCCCAGCGCGAATCTTGATGGTTTAGGAATTGAGAGGCTAATTAGCGCTATCACGCCTGGTAATGACGACTCACCAGGGATCGTTACCCCCATCGTGGTCAATGATCGCCAAACCCGAGTAGGTAAGCCTAGCCAGTGATGACTGACAACGAAAGTTTCTTGTCAAAGCCCAGACCTGTGGCCCCCATTGCGTAGGTGTAGATAGTTTAGAAGGTGGGAGCCTAGTCAGTCCCGAATTGATTATGATGGTTCGCCACGAGACTATCGCTTTTCAGCTTGGCCGCCGAATTGCCAACCCTGGATTTGTAGCCCTAGTGAGCGGGTGTAGATAGTCTAGAAGGTGGGAGCCTAGTCAGTCGCTAACTGATTTCGATGGCTCACCATGGGACCACTGCTTTTCAGCGAGGTCGCCGAAAACTCCCAAATTTGTAGCTTGATGCGCACAGGTGTAAATGATTTGGAAGGTGGGAGCCTAGTTAGTCTCGAACTGATTCTGACGGTTTTCCACGAGACCACTGCTTTTCAGTCTGGTGGCCTAACCACTTTGACTTGAACTCGTAGCCCTCACCGCGTGGGTTTAGATGGTTTGAAAGGTGGGAGACTAGTCAGTCCCCAACTGATGTCGATGGCTCGCCACGGGACTATTGTGCTTCAGCGTAGTCGCCAAATCCTTACTCCTCAAACCTGTAGTCCACATTGTTCGAACATAGATGGTTCGGAAGGTGGGAACCCCAAGCAGCTCGCCATGCGACCACCGCTCTCATACGAAACAACGACAGCAAAGTCAAATCTAGTCGAGTCAGTGTCTTCAATCTCAAAACCGCTCTCATACAAAACAAACTCGCGCCGACACATAGATCATCCGGCCAGTCCCAAATAAATGCTACATAGTGTGTCAGCCCGAGCTTACGACACATGACTCGGCACAAACGCTCCAATGCGTATGCTCGGCTATCGCAACTCGTCCATAGCAGCAACTGCAGCCGACCAATCATGCAAGCGAGGCAAGCCTCCAACACCTTACCTTGAGGTCGAGACAACAGCCCAAGCAAACTAACCCCAAGCAAAACTGCTGCAACATGCGCGCCATTGAACATGCCTATGCAACAGTGACTCTGAGTCATTCCAACGAAAACGGTCAAGCTCCTGGTAGCAAACAGACCACTCGACGTCCTAATGATTCAACCAGCCTATGCCAAAGCAATATGACAAAGCGAAACGAAAAACATACAATAGAGGCAACAAGCACAAAACGGGTAAAACTGTTTTCATTAACTGTCAAACAAAATGAGTACAAATTACATAGTTCACTCCTTATCAGGAGAAGGTACATAGATATAAGAACTAAGCTTAGCGGGGGAAGGAGCATGAGTCGCGTCCACACGCACTACAGCTTGGGGTTCAAGGTCAAACTGTCATCCTCATCCGATGACGCAAAGGCAACAGACAAGTCTATATATGACATCTCCTTATAGCGGTCGAGATCCCACTCCGGATGCTCCTCCTTCATCAGCACCAACAGCTCCAGCCTTTCATGTACAACCCAGCGGAACTCGCATTTGCCCTGTTTCTATAGAAGTTCTTCCTCTTGCGCATTTGCATCAGGAAGTTTTTCCTCCAACAGCTCCAGCTTGCCTGTCAGCGCGTCAACCTGAGACTGCTATGTGACCAGACTACTTTTCACAGCGTTGACCTCAAGCCATTCAAATCGGCCTTCCTTGCCTCGCGGGCATTGAACTCCACATCAGATTCCAATTGTTGCTTCTGAACAGCCCAGCTAGCCTCCTTCGAAGCATTCTCTTCAGCAAGAGATCGCAGTCCAGAACACGCTTCAGCCCCAGCTTCCTCGTCTCGGCAGATCCGGTTCAACTCATGCTTGAGTCCGTCTCTCTCGGACACCTCTTCTGCCAATTCACGCTCAAGGGTCTCCAGACGAGCCCTCTGAGTCTCGGCAACAACAGCTGACTGCTCCAACTCCTTTTCCTCTGCCTGCTTCTGTAGCCACTCAATTTCATAAAGCGCATTAGAGTACAACACCTGGATGTGCGAGAAGACACGCTCCATGGTGTATACCCTCTCACAAGCCACCTCAACTTTCGTCCCAGCAACGGCCACCTGGCTCAAGTGAGACATACTCAACATAAGGTACTTTAAACCCTTATCCATACACCCTTCTAACGTATCATCCTCGGGTTTCGAGCGCAATCCATCAGCCAGTTGTTGACGCCTGCTTATACGCTTCCTCGAAGCATACTCCATATCAACCTCTTGATGCCAGACCTGAGTGCTCATCCTTACCAAGTTTGGTGCAAACAGGCTTCTCCGCGCATTCAGAAGAAGCTTTCCCTAATCAAGAATCACGTCTGCACCACCCTTCGCAGTTGCCATTGTTCTCAAGCTCTCCTCCGCGACCTTTCCCTTGTCACGAACAACCGACCCTTTAGTGCAGGACGACCTGGGCGGATTCTGGGCCGTCTAGGCGGGGTCTGGGCAAGTTTTTTTTTTTTTGAATAAGGTTGATTATCTTCTTATTTTATTTTTCTTTTCCTTTTTTTGGAAATAAACAATTTAATATTTTTTTATTCAGTATATGTCTGAATGTAGCAAATGATAATTACTTAATGGAATTCTCAAAAGATCTGCCGGTACCAATTTTAGTAATGTAGATTTTATCAAACATGACTGAGGTCATTCATGCAATTTGAAGAAAAATAAAGAGTAGGTTTGGATATTTGTCCACAAATTCAACTTTGTATAAAGTATCCATCATGACCAACTTCAGTCATTTGAGTTTTAATCAATTTTGTTCATGATTGTTAATTTTTCATGTTTTTAAATTTTGCATATGCATCTTGGCATTAAATTGGATGTAATTTATAAGGTATTATGCTTAACTTTTGTAAATTATTAAAGTTATAATACAAAACCTAAAATCGCCTAGGCACCTGCTCGCCGCCCCCCACCGCCTACCCCTTTTTAGAACACTGATCTCCAACACTTCGAACTATAGCCTGGAACAAGATGGTGAACAATGCAGACTACACAAAACTTGGTCTATGCCACCACGACCACTATCAGATAGCGCACCAATAAAATGATTAGATTTCACAACCTCAGGCGGATCTTCACAGGAGCCTTCTATTGGAACGATTATGCGCAAATCAACACCGGCAGAAGCCGCCATTGCAATCCGCACCAACCGCTCATTCAAAGCTTTGGCCTGCACTTCACTAAGATTCGACCTGTCTTCAACCCCTGCAAATCGCATGTAATCTTTCTCCCAGTTGGATACATAAGTCTCCGCCCTTATGTGTTGGTCATACTCGCGCTCTTCTCTAGCTGGAGCGGGTCGTGCGAAAGGTGACTCAGTTATGATATGGGACCTCTTCGAACTCACGTAAGAGGCAAGCGATTCAGACGACTCCTCTATGTCAGACAGAACACGAGCTTTGGCCCCAACAACTTTCCTCTTCCTAGAAGGGGCCCCATCTTCAAGCTTAACCCACGATGCTCGGTACAGAATGGGGGCTAAGTGTCAGTTATCCCACAGCCTACTACGAATGACGTTGAAGACGCTTATGACATCCACCACATTCCTCGTTGACAAGCCGCGGAACATCTCTATAGTATTTTGCTCATCTAGGGTAAGGGGAGTAGTTGGAAACCATCCTACGAAGAAACACCAGCAACGATTAGCCAACCTGCAATCAAGCATAACAGAGTCAAGGGAAAAAGCTACACTTATGAAACGGTCTGCATTCTCGTTCAAGCGAACGACCCTTGAATCGGAAGTACTTTGAATTCGTAGGGGCCAAAAAGCAATATTTTTGCCAAAATTAATGTCGTCTGGCAAATTCGTGAAGCAGGTCGGCGATGTCATCTTACAGACAACATTACCCTTCAACCGAGGAGAATTCAGTAACTGGGTTACCCGCGGAGTCACGCGGACGACAGCCTCCTTTGCCCTAATCAAAATTAGGAGAATAATCATATATCCATTAGGCCCCAATTGGGCTAGATGAATCTCAGGAAGATCCAAGAGTTCCCAAATCACGTCCAGAACGGGAAAACGCACTCTAGTTTGAAGCATCCCACGATGCATGCAGATGAACCCCACCAGTGACGACTTTGGCGTCTGGTTACCCTTCAGGACATTCAACGGCAGGTCCTCAAGGACCCCAAACTTTGTACGAATTTTAGCGAGCCCTGGCTCGGAAAGCAACTGATATTCACTTAATTATTACATAATATATCCCTTAATTTATATATGTTAGTGTTTCGATTATTATATTTTATTCTAATTATTTTGTTTTCATGTTTTTGTAGGAATTTGAGCGTGAACGATGAAATCGCATTAAGGCAATAATTTGTGGAATGATAAATTGGTTTATTCTAGTGGTGGTACAAAGTAACGGGTCACGTATCTAAACCTAACCCAAACAAACCTAGGTCCACCTAATTTAACCTAAGCCCAAGCCTAAAAGTTAACCTCCAAGCCCAACCTAACAAGGAAAAAGGAGAATCCTATTTAGGTTTCCTCTCTCCTTTCTCTTCCATATCTTCCTACGTTTCCTTTTCTTTACCTTCTCATCCCTTCCACGCCATTCCTTTCCTCCTTGGTAGAGACATGGAGAACTTCGTCTCTCGCCACTAACCAACCACCATAACCACGCCATCATCACCATCTCACATCCCCTGCCCCTTTCTCTTTACAGTGAATCTTTGTTTCTTCCTCTCTTCTTCAACCAAACAACACAACTACGTCCAGCAGCAAAACCGCAACCCTTTTCTCTCCTCTTCCTCCACTTCCCTAATCTCTCTCTAGCAGCCAACACTGAGCACCACCATCATCCATCACGTCCTCGCGCACAAAACAGGGAGCACCTCCCTGTCCTCCACGTCTATCTCCTCCTTGTTCCATCATGCCACATAGCCACCACCACCAGAGCACGATCCCCATGTTCCTCTCTTCTTCACCTCGCCACCGTCCAACAACATGGCCAAACCAACATCACCGGACGGAAAAACAGGGATGAGCTTCCCTGCTTCCCAACTCTGTTTCTCTCCCCCGTTTTCTCCCTCCCTCTCTACCTGTTCTTCTTCTTCAGAAACCCATGCCACCTCGCGACAGAACCGAGCAGCCCAGACACGGAGAGCGCACAGACTAGCACCCCCTGTTTCACCTCATTCGTTATCTTCCTCCTTCGTGTCTCTTCGTTATCTCTCTTTGTTCTTTCATATCTCCCTCTTTCTGTTCTCCTTCGCGTTTCTCTCTCACCTATCTCTTTCCCTCTCTTTTGCAAGTGATCTTTACCAGAGAAGAAGGAGCTCGCAAGGAGCACGAAGGAAGAACAATTACGCGGCTCATTGGAGACGAAAAACACGACCTTTTGGAGGGAACCAACTATTTTTCAAAACAATTGCTTATTTGCACCCATTTTTTTGCTCTGTACCACCGCACAATCAGTATTGCACAGGATATTGCCACCCCCCCCAGATTCTATCAGAGCCACCACAGCCATTTGCTCTCTTTCTTGGGATGTGTGTTCGTGCTGAATGGATTCCACCTACACAAGTGTTGTGACATCATCCACCATGATCTTCTAGATCCCAAGCCGAGGCGAAGATGAAACCACAAGGTTTTCTAGAGTTTGTCGTATCTAAATTTATTGTTTTCTATATGCTTGAATGTTAAACACAGTTGATTTCTGAATTTCAATAATTTGGTTTCACCGATTATATCCAGAATAATTATCTAGACTAATCGGTAGTTAGAAGTTCCCTTTGTTGATATTCGAAGCCAGCTTTAATCAATTAATTTGAATCTGTGATTGTGTGTGCCGTAAGAAGACTTGCAATGTTAGGGGTTTAGAATTAGTTAAAATAAACTTGTGATTGTGTGTGTTGTAGAAAGACATGCAATGCCAGAGGTTTATGCCTTTGCTGAAATCAATTGCGAACTTAGATTAATCTATAGGTTAGTCGTGTTGATTCTTGAAACAATAATTTGGATTACACAAATCTCGAAGAACCTGTGGTGGATTCGATGTCTCGGTTCACTCTCTTATCATCTTATCGGTTTAATCTTTAAGTGTTCAATTTAGTTCTCTTAATTTAGTAATTTCCATCTGCTGTAACCCCCACTCTAAATTGGTTTAAATAAGTCTAGTTTAAATAAGTTTTAGAATTCGTCGATCCGACTGTCTCGTCAATTCTCGTGGGATCGACCCGTATTTGCCACTGTCTACTAGTTAGACAGTCGTGCACTTGCGGTATCAGCAACCTGTCTTAAAAAAACTCCAGGCCTTTGGCCGAGGTTGCGACATCAAGAAGGTCTTGTTGAGCCAGGAAGAAGACGAACAATCTTTTTCAAATCAAAAGATGAACATGGCAGTATCTTTAAAAGCAAAGAAAATAAAAGAGTCCGACTCCACACTACGGATGACCTAAATAGGGATTAGGTTCCCGCTTCTTTTTCGCTGAACCGACGGACGTTCAATTAATGCAGCACGCGCGACTCAAGCAACAATTCAGACTCAATCATCATGAGCGGCGTATCTTTTCAAGAGATGACTTAGCGAGCCGATGTAACGACCCACTAACTCGAGGGGAGTGGCTGATGATACACAAAAATGGTCACATCCCTGAGCCATACACGTGTCATGATGATCTCAAGGAATTACGGACCAAGCGTCAGTCTAACACTAATCCGCCCCAAGCGGTACCAAACTCGCCTAATCCAGTCCGCCAGACGGACCCGAACTCTTACAGCATGCTAGGTCCGTCTCACATTTATCCTCAATACCCATAAGTCCTACCAAGGCAAGTATCTCGAGGATTAGCTTCGGACAGGCAATTACAGCAGCTTTATGTTTCCAACAAGAAGCAAATACCAGAGTACATTCCACGCAGGGAAACTTCCTTCTAAGGATTGCTTTTGGTTTGGGAACTATCTTCCGCGTATCTAGGAGCACAGGGCTAACAAGGAACTTCCTTCCTACAACACGACTCCTAATTAGATAAGGGTTTAAACGAAAATCTCCTTCCTAAGCTACGCCTTCGATGGCCTGGTAGAACCAGGACTCCTGCACTATAAATAAGACATGAGGTTGGTAAGCTAAGGTAAGCTACAAATTCCATGTTTACAATATCACACATTCCTCAAATCCCTATCTGACTTTAGAATCGGAGTGTCAACGGCCACCACAACGGTAGTCTGTGGCTCATGTGTGTTACTTGTGCGGGTCAGCAGGACTAGGTCAAAACAGATAGCAGAAAATGATTGCATCAGTATTATATTATTTTTAATTAACTATGACTCATCACTCCGCCCCCTTCAACAAAAATCCTGACTCCGTCACTGATCCTAGTCCAACTCTAGCTCAAATTAGCAAATTTGATTCTAGCCCATCAGGATTTCAAAGTAAAGATAAATACCTTTAGGATTGTTCACAATTGGATTTGGTTCAGTTTCAACTTGAAATCCTAGAATGATCAAATTAGTCGATTTGACGGAATTCAAATCAAACAGAATCATGTGTAATAAAATCAAATTGAAACTTAATCGATATGAAACTCAATTAACTAACGGAATACCTAATCGAATAATGCAAACTACGGTGAAACAAACCTAAACCAAACTGTAACTCAAATTGAAGAACTATTTTTTATAGCTAATCTTTTTATATTATATGATTTTAAAAATCAATTAAAATATATTAACTTTTACACTATTTATGTATATATTCGGTTCGGTTTTCTTGATTATTTTAACTATCCAAGCGCTAGGCATTAGATTTGACACTTAAAAACCGATAATCAAACCAAACAATATGATTTTAAAGTGTTGCAGACCAAAACCAAAAACAAACCAAACCAAACCAAATTGGTCGACTTAGTTCAGTTTGGATGGTTATGTCGAGTTGTTTGATTTTTGTTCAGCCCCATGTAAATTAAGCAAAGAATAATTTTATGTACAATGTACTATGTCCTTGTGGTTAGCTCCTCTATGTAAAAACTATATCCACATTCAAGTCTCTCTCAAATCTTTTTTTTTCTGCTCTTAAATGTTGATGTGTTGAAAATTCTGTCAGATATGAAAAAAAAAACCTATTTGTTGGTGATTGTAGGCAAAGAGCATTCATTGAGTACCTACCATAACCAGCATGCTAGGGACTGCTTTAACAGACTTGAATCCTATGAGTGGATGGTAGGTAGTTTAGAGTGCTTGGAAGTATATTCATTGAGTGCCTATTGCATTGGGCAGTATAATTACATAGGCATTGGTGTTACAATGGTTCTTGTTATTCGAAATGTCTTTAAAATTCGTTTATTTAGGAGAAATATTAGTCTAGATTGAAATCGAAACCAAAATAAGACAAGCTTTTGTTTTGAATTCATACTTTCGAAATAAATATGTTGAAAATTTGACACAAAGTTGAGAACTTGAATAAATCGAAAAAAAAAAAATGATACGAAGTTTAACTATAAGATCACATAAAAGTAAGTGGTGTGGTTGATTTTTTAGTTAAAGTTGTCGTTGCAATGATGATTGTTTGGTGGCAGTAGTGAAGGTGGTTCAATTGATGGTAGTGGGTGTGGTATGGTGGTGGTGGTAGCGGGCATGGTTAAGGTGATAATGAGGTGGTAGTTGTGGTGGTTATACAATAACGATTGTGCTGGTGGTAGCAGTGGTTGTCAAAGTGGTCGTGATGATGATGGTAGCGGTATTGTAGCGGAACATTAGGGTGGTTGGAGTGGTGGTGGCAGTGGGGTTGTCAATGTAGTAGTGATTGTGTGGGGGTGGTTGTTCTATTGGGGCGACAGTGGTGATGATGCGGAATTGTCGTCCATAAAATAAACTCACAAATTAAATCTTCAGTAAGTTTAGAAGTATTTTCCGCAAAACTAAGGGAGCTAGCGCGCGTTGTACATTAAAAGAAACTAGGAGTGTCATAGGCATGAGCAAGTTGATAATCATTTTCCATTAACCAAACCATATTGCATCATATGTTTTAGTATGTACCATTTCTTAATGTTTTCACATATTTTTCCACATTTTTCACCCATGACTGGAATTTTTTTCACAAAAAATTAATTTCTTCATACTCCATTTGGAAAAATTCTTTTCGAAACGTTTATTTTCTAGAACTTAAAAATCGGGAGTTGCCATGATTTCCCTCAGTTTTTATTCTCACCATTTTTTTTATTTTATCCTTACGACCACTACTTGAACTCCACAACCACACCTCTGCTACCACAATGTCACAACTCACAACCACCACCACAATCACCACAACCACTAGCATGACCATCACCCCACCACCACCATCACGAATGTACTACCACTACAACCTACCCTACCACCATCATCATCGATTCATTATTTCGACCACCATCAGCACCATTGCACACAACCACCACTATATTAGTGCGGCTAAGATGTTGCAACATGCATCCCTTTCTCTTGGAGGTGACTACTACCACTACCATGGCACAACTAATTCTGCCACCACCACCACTTCAATCACCGTACCATATCTCACTACACCAAAAGGCCTGTTTAGCTACACGGAGGTGGCCACGGCTCTAAACAATTGGTTTATTTGCCACGGCCAAAAACAGTGGCTATAATGGCCAACGGCCAAAAATCGTTGCTAAAAAAAGGCTTGGCCACGGTTCTAAACCGTTGGTGTATTTGCCACGGCTTTTAGCCGTGGCTATAGTGCCCAACGGCTTAAAACCATTGCTACATTGCACGTGTGTTGCACGTGGATGTGTGGAGAAGTCGATTCGATTTCTCGGCGAAAAAAATTTGGGTTCCCGCTCCATCTCCCCCCAACTCTCGCGAGCGGGAGGGCGAAAGTCATTCCTCGCGTTTTTGGCTCACGATTTCATCTCCTCCCTCAAACGCAACTCTCCCTCACACAAAAGCAACGCAACCCTCACAAACGCAGCTCTCCCACCTCGCCTCTCCTCTCGCCGTCACCTCGCCTCGCCTGATTTCTATCGCTCTTCTCTCACTATCACCTCTCCTCTCGCCGTCACTTCGCCTCATTTGATTTCTATGCATAAGAGCATAGTGTTTGTATTTGATGATTTTGTTAAATCTTTGATGTGTTTTATCTTCTGATCTAGGGTTTTGGAGGTTTGGGGTTTACTGATTCTACTAAGTTGGGTGCTTCAGGAGTTGGGATTGGAAACTTTGAAGAAGTTGGTCCATTGGATACTGATTTGAAGGCCAGAAATTCAACTTGGTTGCAAAAAGCTGATCTCTTGTTTTTGGTAAGTGCATTCAATTTACTGATTCTCTACTTTTTTTGTTTCCCCTTCACGGTGGGTGTGTTTGTGTTGATTTGTTATATTTTGTGGTGTTTATTTGTGTTTCAAGTGTACCCATGCTTATATTTGTTGGATTTGAGATGGGTTTTTTGAAAATAGAGATCTGGGTATTGAAAAATAGTTTAGATGAAGTCAATTGTCTATGCAAGCAATCAATGTATGTGTGTGTATGTGATCTTCACTGTGACATTGGTATGTATTTCTTTTGATCTAATGGACTCAGTTCTGAAGGAAGTTGAAGTCAATGAAGTATGTAGCTGCTTTGAATAATTTTGCTATTTCAATCTTGATTTGGGAATTTTGATGGATGTTGATTCGATATTGAAGTTGGTTTTAGATAAGAATCAAGAATAATATTAGAAAGTCGTTTGATGAAATGGCCGAGGACAAGTCAGTCTGAATGAAATAGGATAACTGAATAGAAATAAGATTAATAGGAACAAATTACAGTAGTTCCCTTAGGAGCTTTCTTACTTGTGCACTCAATATCTGTTTGTGTCTATAATCTTCATTGTGGCATTGGTATATGTTTTTTTCTGATCTATAGACTCTGTTTTGATAATCACTGAAGTATGGAACTGCTCTGAATCACTTTGCCAAATCTTGATTTTGGAAACTCGATAGAAATGATTTGATGTTGAAGTTGGTTTTGAATAAGAAGAATCGAGAATGACATTAGGAAGGTGTTTCATGAAATGGGTCTAGGAGTACTATCAGTGTGACAAATGAAAGGAGATCACATAAACTTCGAAGTGTATCCTGAATAAAATAGAATAATAGAAATATGATTAATGTGAACAAATTATGGTAGTTCCCTTAGGAGCTCTGGTTTCAATTGGTAAATCTCTTACAAATTGCATTCCCTTTCTTTTTTCAGTCGTTTCTTATTGATCTAAGGAAAATGCATTTACCATTTAGGAAGATCCATTTGTCTCTTTGAAGTTCACAAACACATGAAAGGTATGGTATTTGAACAATTTGATGGTCACAGCTGACACATTTGTGATAAATTTGAAATTTATTTTCCAGGTACCATAGAATTGACACTTCTGTAAAGTTATCTAACATCGTGATTCACATATATGGGCTCTGGGGACTGGTTTAAGACAGTAATTAGCCTAAAGAAAGCGAAGGGAGGTGAAGCAAAACAAATTAAGGTAAACAGATATTTGAATGGTTTTATGTTACACTACTGATTTACCCTTTTGATGCATAGTTTTTTTGGCAATCAGCTTTAGATCTAAGCTTTCCAGTCTGGTTTTGCACAAAATTGTTGCACTGCATGCTCAAGAATAAAAAGGAATTATTTTTAAGAAGTTGAAACATTTTAACGAGTTAATTTTGTTTTGAGAGAATCAAGCATTTTAATGACGCATTCCAATGCCTTAAAAAAGCTTTAGGATCTCAACATTCCATTATATGCTTAGTTAGTTAAGATGTCTTTTCCATCATATGCAAACTGCCTTGTCATAATAGTTATGCTTGTTCAATACTTGATGATGATGATGATGATGATGATGTATGCTAATTCTTATATAACTATAATGCTATATTTCGAATTTGGTGCCTGTTATGTTCACATGAAATTTTTTGGGAACCACTTGATTAAGAGTTCAATCTAAATATTTTGTTGTTGTCTTCTAGGTTGTGAAGAACACGAAGGAGTTGAAACGACAGCTAAAGGATATGATCTGTGAGAAGGGTGATTTATTCAAACATGGTGGATTATTGACAGACAAGGTCTGTGCTTTCACTTTTTGAATTTCTCGTGTATGTAATAGTGAAGTACTTCCTGCTTCATGTATACAGAGTACTGCTCTGAAAGGATGAAAATAATTATAATTTGTAAATCTGAGAGGTTGTTTGCACATATTTTATGTAGGTCAGATTGGGTTTACATGGATGGAGGGAAAGGTACTACAAGAAGAAATTCAAAGCAGAAGGCTAGGAGAAAATGGAAATCATTCGCAAAGAAATAGTACGTCTTATTTTAGCAACGAATTTCAGATGCTGAACTCAGACATCTCTAAGTAAGTCATTTTTTCTTCCTTTTATGGTTCTTGTTTTACGCTTTCTTTGAGTCTTGAAAAAAGTGAGTTTTGCGAAACTCAAACCCCAGATTAGATTGTTATCTTGCATTTCAGCTTCTTTCGCGATTCTCAGCTCTCCAATGATCACCAATATGGGAATTTATTGCCACTCTCAACTATAGAATCTTCCCAAACTCTTACCTCTCTACAAAGCCCAGGTTCGATAAAACCCATATTTATTTATGTCATAATGATTGTTATGAAGATTTCAGTTTAGACCACATTTCTCTAATGGCAAGAAACCTTTTTTGTTTCTTCTTTGTTCTTTGTTCCTTGAATATTGATTGTTTGGCAAGCTTCATCACACTTTCTATTAAAGTTTTCTTCTTCAAAACTGATATATGCATTTGTTTGTGGATAATCTAATTATCAGAATCTGATGCATTTATGTGAATCACAGGTTAAATACAGAGTATCCCTTATGCAACATGTTCAAATTGTTCATGTGTGCGGTTTGTCAAGTAGAAATAAAACCGAACAAGGGAACATTGGTGCATGCTGGTTCATCAAATCCAAGAAAAGCACGTCCTTGGAATGGCTCATTCTTATGCTCTAACTGTCAAGCGAAAAAAGAAGCCATGGAAGGGAAAAGACGTTAGTACAAAAACTATCTTTTGCCTGATTATTCAGAGTCTGAAATTCAGATCCTTCATAAAGTTATCTGATCTCTCCTTATTTATATTTTTCAGATGCAAGAACAGTAGTGATAGTGACTAGCCAAATTACCAGTGCAGCATCACCATGATCGAGCAATGATCTTGCCACTAACAGATTGTTCCAGGTGATGTCCTCTTTTAAGGAAGGAGAGGATGCTCTAAAAAAGATTGGAGAAGCATTGAAGCACAAATCCCTTCAGGCTTCATATCCTCCTGTGTTGCTACTTTGCTCATGATACAGGTATATAGGAACCCATACTTACAACATGTGCTGAATATGGTTGAATTATCTGTCCTGTGCATTTTTCAGTCAGTTCCATTTAGGTTCTGTGACATGTGTGCGTGTGTACCTTAAATGCATGCATGCATAATCCAAAAGCTGAAAAGAGTCGAGAGCAACAGCTTTTTGTATATTTTTAAATAGTTCTGTTCTGACATGTTACTTGTTATTTAAACGGAACAGGCGTGTTCTGAGAGACAATATCCACCAACTGAAGCGACCCAGATATTAGATTCTGCCATCTCCAATATATAGAGAGATAGAAATGTGCATGGGAATGGTCAAGAACTAAATAATGGCACTCATACCAACAGAGACCCTTTCAGCCATTCAATTGCACACTTTCCTGTAAATATGCAACTCCAATTCCAGTAAGTGAACTTACTCTGTTGCTTCTGTAAAAAATTTCACATTCTAATATTAGCTTGATATCATTAACTATTTGCTAAGTTTCATGTAAGTGACATATCGAATAAAGTTTGATTATGAATAGGAAGAAATATGAAATATAAAAGAGAAAAAACCAAAAGGGAAAAGAAAAACAGAATTGTCGCACAGTGGTGCGTATTGTTTCTCATCAGCTTGAATCCGAATTTTTCCTTGTCAAATATGTGTTCATTCATAACATAATGGTTATATGGTATCTCTTTGGATATTCCTAAATCTACTATTTTTAGATTTTAGAAGCTGCCTCAACATAACTTTTCCAAGTTTTAACTTTAAGACCTAACTTTTAGAAGCTGCCTCAACATAACTATTTTTAGACCTAACTTTAAGTCCAAGTTTTAACTACGATAAGATGCCTCAACATACTTTTCCAAGTTTTAACCATCCCCATGGATCCAACATTGCTGCATGTTTCACTCTCATCTTCATCAGAACCAATAATTTTTTTGTGTTGGACAAATGGTTCTTGCAACACATCAAGACCTCCATTTTCAATATCCTTATTGATAGCCATATCTACTGATTGCTGCTTCTTTTTACCTCCTTTTGCAGGTATTATGAGAATGACAAGAACAAGAAGATGGAGAAGCAGAAACTGAAGATACTAGGTATTTAAAAAAGAAAGGTGAAAGAGAAGTTGGTATTCATCTCTTCACAAACATTGGTCTAAAACCCATGGTTTTATAGGTGGCGCAACTAGGTGTGATTTTTTTCTTCTCATAATTATTTATTTTTCGCCAATAGATATTTTGGTTGGTTTACAGTACTAATAAAATCCATGTGATGGTGTTGGCACTGAGTAGGATCCATACAAGCCCCATGCAACTCTGCTTTGTTGAAATTGGAACAGATTCAAATGAAGCAACTGGTACAAATCAAGAACTTTGTTTCTTTCACATAGTATTCAGCCATTTGCTCATCAATGTCATTAGAATATCTGCAATCATTGATGGATTCGACCCCACCTTTTTTGCATGATGTTAACGACAACCGTTGGATCTATTGGCATCTAGTAACCTAGGCAACTGATTGGCCTAACATGGAGGTGTTTTGAAAGGGACATCACCTAGTTGTATTAAGTTGAGGCTTAGGGTTATCTAGTTAAAAATTAATGTTGAGTTGGAGAGAATGATTTTGTTGACCTAGTTTTCTACTTGGTAATGAATTCCCTAGTTCTGAAAAATCAGATTAATTTAAAAACACAAAACAATTACCAGCCAGAACATGTTGTAAAACAACTAATCAGAATCAGAACCAGGCTGTTTAAGAAGCAATTTAAAACTGGGTCAACATAATCATTCTCAAATCGCCATAATTAATTATTGAACCATCTGAATCATATGACTCAATTAAGAATAGGGGGAAGGCCATAATGGCTATGGAACTCTGAAATTTTAAAATGTCCAGAAACAATGACTACTTCGCCTTCTCCTGTTAGGTCCAAACTAACTATTCATTTGCAAATCGTTAAATGTGATTTTGTTTCAGTTTTTTCAAAGTTTCAACAAAAGGTCACTTTAAATTTTATCAGAAAGTTTCTTCCTGAAACCGACTTTTCTAATAATGTATCCTGATGTTTTTCTTTTACTAAAAGTTTTCTATCACTTAATGTTAAGAAAAACATCATTAATGATGTTTTTACATGATAAGTTATTGAGAGTTTCACTGTATAATCTATGTAATTGATGCCATATGTAAATTGACATCCTTTTTGTGATTCAGGATTCTTGCGCCAACAACATACATATTCTTTGCTTCAGCAATTCCAGTAATATCATTTGGCGAGCAACTTGAAAGAAATACATGTAGGATAATGTTAGCAGATCTCTTTGTTTCCATGTAAGAAATACATTTGGAGGTATGACATGTACACTTATTCATTGTTGCAGATGGATCTTTAACTGCAGTGCAGACACTTGCATCGACAGCCATCTGTGGCATCATACACTCAATTATTGGAGGACAGCCGCTCCTTATACTTGGTGTTGCTGAGCCAACAGTTCTTATGTATACATTCATTTTTTTCTGACATTTACTTAACTTTTATGTTTGCTATTTTCTCGGGAAAAAAAGAGGTTTGTTCAAATTGCTGATGATGTTTATGGTTCTAGAGATCCAACTTCGAAGAGAAAGTGTCGAAACTCTGCGAGCTTGGTTTTGGGAGGGATGCAGTAGTTCAAGCACTAAAACTATTCAATGGCAATGAGGAACAGGCTGCTGGGTACCTATTTAGGGGTTAGAAACAGTATGTACATTCTTTATCTAGAATGTGTTTTTTTCCTCTTCTTCTTACTTTTTTTTTGTTCAGCATAATAAGCTATAACAGGCTCCATTCCCTGTGAAGTATAATAAGCTATACATAATGTGTTACTCCTGTGAAGCATGTGAAGTATAACTTTCCATTTCATTTGGTTGTAGTAACTGTTGTCCTTCCTTTGTTGCCTAGTGAAATAAAATTTTCTTGTCTGCTTATAAAAAAGAGAGTAGGTTGAATTATGCAGCAGAAGTCATATTATGTGACAAGGTTAAAATTAATCAACCATCTAGGAGAAAGAGTTACCTTCAGAAGTACCATATAAATGTACATATGAGCAGTTTTTAGTGACTAGGTGCATATTGGGTGATTTGCTGAAGCAAAGTTTCAGCTAAGCTTGAGTATTCAGTCCACGACAATTACAGCAAAAGAGTTTCGAGCTCTCCGCCTAAAGCCCATGTGATCTGAATTCTCAATCACAGACGAAGAGAACAGGGCAGTGGCATTAGTCTAAAATATTGAGTGTTTACTAACACTATGGTGTTGTGCTTAGGTTATCTGTTGATCTTCATCTTGCCTGCATTTGTGCATGATTTCTCCCTTGGTCTTGTTCTCACTTTAGCTTGATTATTGTCTCAGGCACAACTTGTTAACTACATCCAGTATAGAGCTCTGCTGGAGGGATGGACTTCTCGTATGTGGACAAAATATATGGGCGTTCTAATATGGAAGACTCAGAATCCTTGGACTGGTGTTCTCTTGTTAACTACTTTAGTTTTTTGTTGATGTGGTTGTTTGAATTATTATTGGTTTTTAAAATTTATTGATCATTCATTGTTACCAATGGCGGTTACAACATCAAGACAGGACCAGGCTGCTTGATCGAGCTCATGAAATTTGATATATGGGAGGCTCTGCAGCTGTTGTAGGTGCAGCAAAAGCCATTGGGCAAATAAAACCTGCAGGAGTAGAGGCATGCTTTGTCATTGTTTATGCTCGTGTCTATCTTCATTGGTCTTGGTTGTAGATAGAATGCTTCATTTCTAGAAACTGAATGCACGTTTTTGACACCTATTTGATTTTTGGTTCTCCAGGTCCATTTCATTGTTGCAGCATGTGAAAACATGATTAGTGGTACAGGCGTGAGACCTGGAGATATTCTCACAGCTTCCAATGGAAAAACAATTGAGGTACATTTCTATTGTTATTGTTGAGGTGGTAGTACTTTTAATGAGATTACTCATATACATGTATTCTCCTTTCCTAAATCTCTAGTTATATGTACCTCAAGGTGTAGTTCACGATTTGTGCTTCACATGCCAAAGGCTTGGGCCTCAAAGCTACATGTGTGATAATGATGATTAAGTTATTATATGACGAATAACATGGGCCAAAATTGCCAATCTTTGTTCTCTTTTAGTTCTTTTCATAATTTCCAATATAAAATGTGTGAAGAATACAACAGTTGCACTTTATGTTCAACTACTAACAATAGATTAGTAACATGGTTCTATTAGGCGATCTCCATGTGACTGTCCTAAATGATAGCTTGTATGTAGCATTGTTTGGTATTGAAAATATGTGTAGAAGCTTCATGAAATCTTCGTTAAGGTGGCTTTCAAACTCACTTGATAAATTTCTCATCAACTCCATGTAAGTTTGATTTGTTGGAATCATTTTTTCTGCAGGTCAACAATACTGATGTCGAAGGCAGACTGACGCTTGCTGATGCTCTGGTATATGCTTGCAACCAAGGTGTAGAGAAGGTATCTATCTTGTCACTTCCCTCACATTCTAGAAGGTGTAGAAAAGGTATCTATCTTGTCACTAAGTTGTGTTATAAACGGTCTTCATTGTTATCAGTTGGTAACTCTTTCTTCAATGTGAGTGTTCATGGTGAGCTTTGATTTTATGGATGTGCAATTAGCCTATCTTCTCAAATATGCCCAATTAGATGTGGGAAACAAATTAGATGTGGGAAGCTTTAGCTGTAAGTTCAGAAGGCATCTATCTTTTGTCTTGAACTACTCACCCTATTGTAAAGAAAGAGTACAAACTGAACTGGAGCATCTAACTTTTTAATGGCTTAACCAGTCCCATATATTTGGGTGTTTCTTTTAACTATTCCGTCTGTGAACTAGAACATAGATTTGAATTTGGAGCTTGATGATACTAGTCACGCACCAGAGAAAGATACTATTTATGTCCCTTCAAAATCTAACCTCAGATCATGGTGGGATCAATACTGTTTGTTAGTCTATGGATCTACCACGATGTCGTTGATCTACAAATTTATTGTGCTGCAGTAACTTAAAAATCAGTAGTAACTGAACAGCAAAGTTTACCAAGGAGAGAAAATTTTCTTTCTTTTCTCCCTTCTTTCATTCGATAGTTATTTCCTTTTCTTTTTATTTTTTTCTCTGCTCTCCCATTCTCTCTCTGCGGACAGTCTCTATTTTCTCTCATTTAATGAAATCTTGGATTCTAAAGGTGAGATTTTTATTATTTAGTTAATGGGGTTTCTGGAATTTGTGTTCTTCTTTGGTTTGATTAGTGTAGATTTGTGAAATGAATAGTGGGTTTTACTGATGATACTCTCTTTTATAAATCAAGATTAGATTTTTCTGAACTGTGGTTAAATCCTTATGCTAATTTTGTTGATTTTTCTTCAATTTTTGCTGTTGTCAATAAGTTGCAAGTATTTTTCTCTCAATGTTTCAGTTTTGATATATTCTAATCATGAATATGTAATGAGTTGCATTACCTTACCATACATTTGTGGAAATTGGGTTCATTTTCATGTCTCAACAATGTTAAATCACGTTTGATACTCAGTTCTTTTAATCTTTGTAATGAATTATTTTTTTGTTTACGGGGTTGAACAGGTTCATGCACATTATGGTTTTGGACCGCTGAGTGCTTACCTATCAATCAATTACTTGGATAGGTTTCTTTCTACCTATGAACTCCCTGTAAGTACTAAATAACATAGTGATAGACTCAATTTAGCTTTTTTTCAGCACTTTGGCAATGTCGCATTGGATTTTCTAGCGAATGGATTATTACCCGAAATCTCATTCTCGATTATTTATCTTTTATTGATGTGTTGATAGAAAGGTAAAGCTTGGTCAATATAGTTGTTAGCTGTAGCATGTTTATCAGTAGCGGCAAAATTGGAGGAGACTGAAGTAATATAAGTAATTTATCAGTAGCTGTACAGTTTTATATATAACAACTGTAAAACATCATAAAATAATATAAGTAATTTAACTAAACACAGTTTCATATTATCACCCTCATCTCTTTTGTGCATGAATGGAATGCAGGCTGCTAACACAAGTGCTGTTACTAAAGGGAGCATGTTGCTATATGTTGCAGAGTGCTATGTTGTTACATGTAATGTTATTTAGGAAGGATTTCTGTTAGATTAGTTGTCAATAAATGTAGTACTATAAATAAGAGAGCATAAGAGAGAAAAATGGATTCATTTGATTTGTAAGAAAATTGTACACTTGAGCATTTGCTCTACAGAAGATTAGCTATCTCGAATTAGCTTTCTTATTGAATACAATCCATTCCATTTACTGTCATCAATCCAGAATTACAATTACAAGTTCTTCAGTCTGTAATTTCTTTTCATTGCCTGTATTGCATCACTGTTAGTAGAACTCTACTGCATTGGCTTAAGACTGTGACCAAAAAAAAAAAAAAAAAATTTTTTTTTTAAAAATAAAAAATAAAAAATTTGCCACGGCTTAAAACCGTGGCTAATTATTGCAACGGCTAAAACCGTGGCTACCTTGCAACGGCTAAAAACCGTGGCTACCTTGCCACGGCTTAAAACCGTTGCTAAAACTATTGCAACGGCTTAGAACCGTGGCCATAACTTGCAACGGTTTTAAGCCGTGGCTACTCCTGGCCACGGCTTAGAACCGTGGCTAAGATTGTTGCAACGGTTTATAACCGTGGCTAAATCATCAACCGTCCTCGAGATAAAACCGTTGCTAATATTTTAGCCACGGTTTTTAGCCGTTACTAGGGATTTAGCGACGCCTCTACAGCCCACGGCTCTAAGCCGTGACAATGGGTTATCCCCACGGTTGAAAACCGTTGCTAATGGGTATTTTTGGTGTAGTGTCTATTGCTACAATTGTTATAATTTCAACCAAAATCAACTCGACCAAAGCAATATCGATGAATCAGTTTCCGTTCTCCAAAGCCCTGACCTACAAAAGGAACAATCGTGAGCCAAATACCACCATTGTGGCGGCCGATGACACTCCGATGCTAAAGTAGAGAAGGCGGTAAAAAATGATGTATTGCTTTGAGATTAGGGTCTTGTAGCATAACTTAGTTCCTCTGCCGCATGCCCTATTTATCATGTGAGAATCCTTGTTCGGTTATGCCTTTGGTGGCATAGTTTAAGGAAGGATATTTGCTTAATATCATTTCCCTGTTGATAGTTGTCCATGCAAGAGAATTTCATGCATGACTTATTCTCTGATGTTTGTTTCCTAATAGGAGTCAACGTCTTACTGGCTTGCTTGTCTTAGGTCAAACTCCTAAATACCTACCTTATTTGGTCTTATGGGTTCTGGGTTTGACCATTTGACTTATGGGCTGGATGGAGCCTTGTTTTCTTGGGTCAAATTCCTATATACTCGACTCAGTGTGCTTTGAAGGATCTGGGCCTGGTTCCCTATCTTATGGGTTTGATCAAATTAGGCGCTTACTTAGGCCCGCTCCGCTCCATTGACGAGATCATCATGACACGTGTACGACGTCGATTACTGGACGATTTGGTGTATCATCAGCTGCTCCCCCCGAGTTAGTGGCCAGCCTGTCGATCCACTAAGTCACATCATGAGGGAACTTGACAGTCGTGATGATTGAAACTGAAACGTTTCCTCAAGCGGTGCATATTAATTGGGTATGTGACTACTCAATAAAGGTGTCCCCTTTCACTTCTATATAAGTCTTCCCCTCTGCAGAGTTGGATTTCTTTACTTGTACAATTTTCATAGATTCCTCCTTGTCATTTCGCTTATGTTCCACTGTTATGATAAATCTCCGTTTTCGCAAGCGCAATCGAATGTTCATACATTCTTCAATGGCGGGCCAGAATCAACTTTCTGATAAACTAGTCGCCGAATGTTGTGAGTTCTTCAGGGAAAGGTTAATTTCAGAGGCAGATTTGTTGGATCTCTGTGAGAGATATTAGATTTCTGATGATTTGGATCTTTTTACTTTGGGACCTGGTCAGACTCCGATGTCTCATCTGAATGGACTAATTTGCTTATACGGGGGTATGTTTCAATCAGGCCTTCATTTTCCTATTATTGAAGATATTTGGAGCTTCTTAGTATACTTTGGCATTCCTCTAGCCCAGTTGTTACCAAACGGGTACAAGGTTATGATTGTCATGTTGATCAAAGCGAAGGATGTCGAAACTCCGAGGGTGATCCAAATACTGACTATCCCCGGTTGAACGATCATGAAGTCTGTTCGTTGCAGTCACCGATTTGTTTGGGCCCTTTGCTTGATGATTTCAAGTCTTGGCAGAAGTATTGCTTTATGGCTTCTGCGGATTCGAAGTATTTCAAACTTGATGGTCGTCTAATCAATCAGAAGTTCAAACAACTGAGTGAGTGTAAAACCTTTCGTACTCCGAGTTTCATTGATTGCGTATTGAATAGTTACTTGTGCTTTTGTAGAATTTTTTATGGCTCCCCTTTTTCAGAAGAGAAATAAACATTGGATCAATTGTCTGGCTTGCCCTTATTGACGATCGAAGACGTCATGAAGCTTGACAACATCAAGCGTAACGAATTGTGGGATTACTGGCATGAGGCTCCCACTATTTTCATACTCTCAAAATCAAAGTCTGGTGGACCTCCTTCGAAGAAGATGAAGTTTCCAAAGGTGTCAAGGAAGACGGAGTTGAATGCAGTGCTCCCCCCATCCTTGCTTTATAAGAAGCATCGAACTGGAACTAAGGCTGCTTCCAGGCTATTGGTCCTTTTGGAGGGAAGTTAAATGTGACGGAGCAATAGCTTGTTGTGTCCACTGGGGCGAAAGTTGTTGTGTCTGAGAGACATGATACTTCGACTAAAGCTCATATTTCCCTTCCCGACTTGGAAAATGAGTATCTGATGATGGTAGGGTGGATGATGTGACGAAGCTGAGAACTAAGCAAGCCAAAATTTTGAACAAGTATAACCCCTCTTTGGAGTCAGAGTCTACTCCATCTGGCAAAGGATCCCTGATCGTCGTCCATAAGGTAAAAAATCCCTCCTCATTGTTCGTATTGTCCTCCCACCGATTCTCAACTTCTGCTTTGGTGGTGATCGATCCGAGGAGTGATTCCCTTCCTTCATCCCCTTCAACTGCTCCTGAATCGCTAAATGAGAGGGAGTCAATCGTTGTGAGTAAGAAGAAAGCGGTGGAGGAGGCTCCAAACGATGTGAAGATGGCAAAGGGCGTTGCTGGTGTGTTTGTGAGCTAAAAAGATCTTCACCCTGATACGTGGATTAGTTTTTTTTTGCCTCAGATGTAGTGAAAATGAGCAATCAATACTGGCATCAAGAGCTGGATGAGTCTTACACCTCCAGGAAACACATAAGTAGGTGGTACAATTGGCTGCCCAATCGAGCACTGATGCCACAAGGGGAGACACTGGGTGATCGTCTTGACAAGGGGCGTAGACATTTGATGGTGGGATGTGATCATATCTGAACCAAGTTGTCGTTGTTGGGACAAAGGTTGAAGCTGCTCGTGTGAGGGTGTATACTATGGAATGAATTTTTCACATCTGCAGAAGTCGTATTCAGATGCTCTCTGAGAGATTGTCACTGAAGAAGCAACTTGAAAACCAGGTTGGTCAGGCGGATGCTGGTTCAAGCCAGAAGTCTGCCCAATCGGAGGTGGAGGCTCGATTATTATCTGTTTGGACTGAATTGGAGGCCTTAAAGATAAAACTGGAGTCTCATAGGGTTCGCTTGGTATCAGTTGAGACTGATTTGGCAAAGGTGGTGTATGTGAAGGACAGGTTGGAGGAAGAACTGAATCATGTTCAGCGTGACCTGAAACTTACTATAATCAAGGTGCAAACTGAGATGCAGGCTCAGGGCGTTGAGAAGAACAACAATAAGTCAGAATGGGTTGTCTGATGTCAAAAGCTAGAAGCTGACGTTGCTTACATTACTCAATGCCCGAAGACGACAGGAGAACAACTCCTCCTAGCGCACAATGAACTTTGCCCAGTTAAGGATAAGTTATGTACTGAGCAATCCAGAATCGATGCATTGGCGGGCGGATTGGAGTGGTCAGAACAAGAGCTTCATAGTCAAAACTTCATGAGGAGAAGCTTCTGAAGTCTCAGGGCACGTTCCAGTTCAACAGAGTTGTGAAAGGAAGGCTAGAGTTGTTGGAGCTAATGGAACAAGATTATGCCGATTTGGATATTTCCTTTTACAAACAGGTGGCCTACGCGGAATTTGAAAAAGCTTCTAATTGGTCACAAGAAGATGATGATCCAGATCAAGGTGCTGAAACTGTAGTATGCATAGACCATCCCCTGCTCATTCTCCTTCTAAGTCCAGCCCCATTATAACTGAACATTTTCCTGATAAGGAGTAAAAACTGTATTTTCTATTTCTGAATAGAAGAACACCTCCCTTTTCATGTTGAATTTGTTGAGTGACGTTTAGCACTTCGTACTGGGATTTCCCTGACATTTTGTTGTTGAATCTCTTCTATGTTGCCTAACCATGGTGTTGGTCTTTAGACAAAGAATTTCACTAAGTCTGGAAACTGTCTAGTTAATCTGTTTATATGAGTTCTAACCATTCAACTTGTATGCGCTCTTGGAGGCAAGTGTTTTGGGTCTAGACTTTCAAGAGGACCATAAATTGTTTTGGTTAGACTCTGTGAGCTGACTAAACTTCGTTCAGTGGAGTAAAAATTATCTTGACGGACCAAAGATTATTGTGATCCGAATTTGTAAGTTAATTATACTTTTCGTCTCTTAAGCCGTCTTAATCCAATCTTTGTGGACTAGGCATTAGAGCGGACCGAAAGTTATCTCCATCAGTCTACATGAGCTGACTAAACTCTATAGCCAAATTTGGCCATCATTGTCTATGGTCGGACAATGATCTCTGGCAAGTCATCTTGATCAGGATTCATGAGCTCTGACTAGACTCCCACTTTCTAAGCCATCTTAGTCCGTTCTTGGTAGACTAGGCTATAGAGCAGATCATAAGTTATCTTTGTCGGGCTACATGAGCTGACTAAACTTTTTTGGCTAAGTTTGATCATCATTGTCTATGGTCGGACAATGATTCCTGGCAAGTCATCTTGATCAGGCTTCACGAGCTCTGACTAGACTCCCACTTTCTAGGCCATCTTGGTCCACATTTGGCGAATTAGGCTATAGAGCGGATCAGAAGTTATCTTCGTCATGCTGCCTGAGATGACTAAACTTTGGTCAAGTTTGGCCATCATTGTCTATGGTCGGACAATGATTCCTGACCAAGATGAACAAGTCATCTTGATTAGGCTCAATGAGCTCTAACTGGACTTCCATTTCCTAAGCTATCTTGATCCGTTCTTGCGGCACTAGGTTGTAGGGCGGACCAGAAGTTATTTTCATCAATCTTCATTAGCTGACTAAACTTTGATCAAGTTTGGCCATCAATTTCTATAGTCGAACAATAATCCCTGGCAAACCATCTTGATTAAGCTTTATGAGCTCTAATTAGACTTCCACTTCCAAAGTCATCTTGATTAGTTCTTGGCAGACTAGGCTGTAGAGCGGATCAGATGGCCTTGTGTGTATGAGTCTGACTTAGATATCCTGCCTTATTTAACTCACCTAATAGTCTGACATAGTGGTCGGACCGGCAAGTCTAACTAGATTGGCTAGATTTTCAGCCATATTTAATAAACAACAGTGAAACTTTAGTAAAGTAAATACCTTGAATTTATTGACAATATTTCTTTAAGCGCTCTACATTCCATGGTCACTTAAGGCATTCGTTGTACGTTTTCTAACCAGTATGTACCTGGTTTGTTGACTTTTGTCACTCTATAGGGTCCTTCCTAATTTGGTTTTAGCTTGCCCGCAAAGCCTTGACCTTCAAAAGGAACAACCGTGAGCCAAAAACCACCGTTGTGGTGGTCTATGGCACTTAGATGCTAAAGTCAGACAAGGCGTAAAGAATGATATATTGCTTTGAGATTAGGGTTCAGTAGCATATCTTAGTTCCTCTACCTCGTGCCCTATTTATCATGCGAGAGTCATTGTTCAGCTATGCATTTGGTGGCGTAGTTTAAGGAATGACATCTGCTGCAAATCCTTTCCTAGTTGAGAGTTGTTCATGCAAGAGAGTTTCCACGCATGACTTATATTCTAATGTTTGTTTCATAATAGGAGTCAGCGTCCTACTGACTTGCCTGTCTTAGGTCAAACTCTTAGATATCTGTCTTATTTGGTCTTATGGGTTATGGGTTTGACCATTTGACTTATGGGTAGGATGGAGCCTCGTTGTTTTGGGTCCAATTTCTAGATACTCGTTTTAGTTGGCTTTGAGTGATCTGGGCCTGGTTCACTATCTTATGGGCTGGATCAGATTAGGCGCTTACTTAGGCCTACTCCGCTCCGTTGACGAGATCATCATGCTACATGTACGGTGTCTATATATATTATTTTTTATTTTTTATTTTTTGAAAACCAAAACCAAAACCTTAATTGAGGCACACAAAAGGAGTGTGGTAGGCACGCACGAGCGAAATGCTAATCATTTTCCATTAACCAAACCGAGCACACTAATCCCCACGTGACGTCTAAAGAGCCTTCCCATTGAATGAAGCCATAACCCGGGTTGATTTTTTATAAAGAGAGGTCACCGATTTCTTCCATCCCCCTTTGCTTTATTCTTAATCTCACCGCCTCCTTCACACTCCACCATCTTCATCACCTCTCACAGGACTTTCATCAAATTACTTGCAGGACGAGACACACAAATCACCAACACAGCGCTCACTGGTTGAAAATGTCAAAGAAGAAGGCCTTCAGCGGCTCCACAATGACCCTCAAGGACTTCCATGGCGGTTCCATCCCTTCCGATATCCCCCTCCCTTCTGCTCCCGGAGTGTAAGTTCCTTAAAAAGTTTCTCGATATAACTAATTCTTAAACCTATATTTGCTTACTCAATACGGTTTTTGACAGTGTTGTTAGGCCTTCTGATCGATCTCAGATCCAATCGCCCTGGGGAAACCCTAATGGAAGGTTTGATTATCGGTCTCGGCCAGGATCTTCTGGAACAAACCGTAATTTCGATGAAAAGGCTTCGTTTCTTTCTCATCCTGCGCATATTGGGAGGAATTTTGATGAGGATGAGAGGAAGCCCTTGGATGGGGTGTCCGTAGCGAGACGGACTGTTAGTGATGAGAGCGTTCGAGGCGGGATTTCGCATGCTGTGAGCCTTGTGGAACCTAAGGTGGATTCTGGTTCCATGGGGACGTTCGCTGGAGGAGGAAGGTCGGGTACTAGTCCAGTTTCTTCCAATTCAATTAGGTTCGGGGGATCGAATCCGGTGGTGGCGAATTCGCAAGTGGCGGGTGGGCAAAGTGGTTCAATTTCAAATGCTTGGGGAGTGAGGAAGGAGGCTGTTGGGGTAGGGGTGGGGGCAAGTGAGGTGGCACCGTCTTCCTCGAATTGGTCTGGGCTGAATGCTGTGTCGAGGTTTGCACAAGCGAGTGCGCTTGAGAAGGTTTCGTCAGGCAGGTGGCAGTCTAAGCCATTAGTGCAAAATCAACCTAATGTTGAAGTGATGAGATTCACGGAACATGATAGTGAGTTTAGGTCGAATAGTTATGGTAGCTCGTTTAATGGTGTGAATGATAAGGGTGATTTGGATGTTTTGCGACGGAGGAATAGGGTTGTTGCAGATGAAACTGTGGGTAGTGGCAAGGAAATGATGTACCAGGAGAGGGCAAGGTCTCCCATGTATTTAGAAGCAAAGGATAGGAAGTTATCATTTACTTGTGATCGTGATGTGGTTCGTCCTGCTTCTACTGAAGGTAAATTTGTTGGGTCCCAAGTGCAACCACCAATGCCTACAGAAGCTGTAGAGAGGCCCAAATTGAATCTCCTTCCAAGATCAAAACCCTTGGAGGCTTCGGAACCACCTGTCGTGGATTATAAACAGGTATATGGTAATTACTTGTTGATTGTATTTGAAGTTGTTCTTGGATTTGGTTTTGATTGATGCTTGTAATGCTTTATTGAAACAGGGCTACCAGCAACCTGTAGATACTGTTCATGTCGAAAGCAGGAATGGAATATATGCCAATGATATGTCTCCGAAACCAAGATCAGCTGGTGCTGATACTGGTGTTGATGTTGGTGCTGATGCTGAAGGGGGCAAGCAGCAGGCAGTGGAGAGGCCAAAGTTGAATTTAAAGCCTCGTTCCCAGCCTCCCGAACAATCAGATGAAATTGCTGAAAGAGAAAGGTTGGTAGATTTTGCAAAAGTGATGATTTTTATTTGAACTTGTTAGAAGTGGTTTCTGGAATATATGGCTATGATCGAAGTTCATTGATACATGGCAGTGATTCAATTTTCTAGTAGTGCATTTGGTAGAGTTTATATATAATTTTGAACATAATAGGTAAGTTTCAAATCCTGAAATAGGTAAAGCTAGTGTGTGTTTTTTCTGTTGCATTACTATTTGATGGAAATGGTTGCTTCTTACATGACTTGCATTAACTTTTACAAGCAGGTTTAAGATGCACATTATTTGATGATTTCCCAAACATGCAATTGTTGCAATCACTTAAAATTTGATCTAAGAATTTGAATTTGATGAATGAAATGGAGCTTAGAAGCTGTGATCTTCAGTTTCTTCTTACTACTTTGTGTAATTAGTAAAAAAAATGTTTGAATAGATGAAACCTTGGGATCATATTGGTAAGAACAGGCCAAAAGTGACACTTGCTATGATCATAAATTCATTCCTTGTATATCCCAATCTAGAGTAACCTTTTATTAGGGGTGTTTTTGGAAAATCTGTGATCAATGGTGCTTCCGAAAAAAAAAAAAAAAAAAAATCAAGAATTTGAATTTGGTGCAAATGAAAATGTTCTCAAAATTGAGAGCTCACAGCTTCATTTGTTTATGCACGCGTTGATCCATTCCCTGCCTATTGGTACCTTTTAAATTGTGGTTAGCATTCTTTGGAATAAGGGGTTGAGTCATGAATGTGGAAGAGTGTCTTTGTTTTCTACGAAGATGGCAATCATATCTTCATTTGGTATCCATTTCCCGATAAGATATGTTTTTTTTTTGTTATGCGGCGATTAATCGCCAATTTAGTGTAATCGGAGGTAGATTGATCCAAACTATGTATTTAGTAGTCACCGATTAATCGGTGATAAATCAAGATTGTTTTGTTGGGTGGTGGTTGTCATCTTGTTGGGTAGTCGGGGTTGTTGCTCTATAATGTGTGTTGTTTTGGACATGATTACATAATTTGCTCTATAATATGACTTTTGTTTAGGGCTGAACAAATAACCAAAAATCGATCAAACCGTTTATACCGACCAAAACCGAACCGGTCTGTTCGGTTTTGGTTTTAAAAAATTCAAAACCGAAATGGTCGGTTCGGTTTTCGGTTTCTATGTGATTTTAACCGACCAAACCAAACCGATGGAATATATATATTAAGTAATATATATTTTATGTAAAAACATTATAATATGTTTAAAATAGTCGGTCGGTTGGTTTTATTTTCGTTTAATTCGGTTCGGTTACGGTTTGCATAAATTATAATCGGTTCGGTTTCGGTTTGAAATTTTTAAAACCAACCAAAGTCGGTTCGGTTTAGGTGAAAAACCGAACCGTCGGTTTGGTTTTCAACCCTACTTTTGTTCATCTATAATACTTGTCTTATTAATCTTTATTGTCAAGATATGTTATTTATTATAATTTACATTAATGAGGGTATAAAAATGTATACTTTGAAAAAGTAGACCGATTAATCCACTTAATCTTAAATTGGTCTTGGACTGCGAATGGTCCGTTATCCGCATTTACTACATAAATGTTTGTACATAGATGTTTGTGTATGTGTGAAGAGAGGTGAGGTGGGTGGGTGGGGGTGTTATTCTTGGGGTCAAAAGGAACCTTATATTTAAATAGATGGAGGCTTCAAGTCTCATATAGGTATGGTTTTCACAAAGGGAATTGTGAAGCTCATTTCGGTCCTGGTCCAAATGTTTTTTTGTTGAGTTGTGGGGTCAGAGAAGAAATAAGATTTTCAAGAATCAAGTGAAACTTCAAAGAAAATGGCAATCATATATCTTCATTTGGTATCCATTTTCTACTAAGCTGTGGACATGTTCTTCAAGCTAAATTTTGGTGATAGAAGAATAGGAAAATTTCCTATTATTAAGCCTAATTGCCTAACTAATGTTTTCTTGATATTTATGGTTTTTAAATGATACGCCTTATGACAATTGAGCTTGATCATGTTCTTCTTTGCTTTGCATTCCCATGTACTTCCTCTCCTTCCTCTTATAAAAGAAAATTCTCGCCCATCTACATTTTATCAAGGAGATCAGCAGATTCAATGTGAACTTGCTATGCTAAATCTGTTAGGACATGTACCTTCTCGATTAAGGTGTAGAACTGTTTTCCTTTTGCATTTTACATTTTTCCATCTCAGTTCTGTTATATCACATTTAGCTTCACAAAAGCGTGCTTATTTTAAGTGATGTCTGTATCCATCACCATGAATAATAACATGAGAAAACCACCATCCTGATGGTGTACTCAAGCCAAGAGTAATAACATGAGAAAACCACCATCCGGATGGTGCAGCCAGATCAAATATTAATCTTTCTAATTATGATTTTTGTCACGTTGAAAGAGGCAGTTTATGTTTTTTTTTGTTTTTTTTGTTTTGGTGGGGGGGAGACTTTGGTTCTTGGATTTTGGCATGTGTATTGTGGATGTCCCACAAGAAAGGCAAAGCTTTATAAAGTGGGAGGACTAAAACTAAGGTGTTGTACGACCTTGACTCTTGGGTCATCATGTCAGACATTTTCAGGTGAATGGAATTTCCATATCTCTAAGATTCTTCAAGGGGTCAGTGGGTAATTGATATTTTTGGCAACCTTTTGCACTATAGTTTAGGAAAGATTTGGTTTCCTAGATTGTGTAACTTAAGAGAACCTTTTATTAGGTTTCTAGCACGTTGAAGATGTTGGATCCGGATGAATAAATTTTTTAACTGTCCTTTTTTAAAAAAAGGACTTATAAGTAGGTGGTTTATTGCAAGTAGAGAAGCCGCATATTCTACTTCATGCTTTAGGAGTTTAATGTTAGCCTCTAAACCCAAAATCTTAATATTAAAATCTGGTTCTTGGCAGAAACATATACCGTTTGAAAATACCAACTTTTTTTTTTATATCAAGTCTTAATAATTAGTTCCTTGTAGTGCAACAATTTTTCCAAGCATATTCGAGTTATCACGTATTATCATTAACAGGGAGTTGATTTTTATTTTTATTTTTTAAATCTTTCGTTTCATGGAAAACCATAAAAATAGTGGAGGGAGGGAAGAGTGAGCAAAATTGTTGCATATCATGTTGAAGATTACGTTTCTTGAGTTTACCATGGAGAAATATGATTTGCCCCTATTTTCTTTTTCACGGCGTGAGAAAACATGTGGTAGTTCAGGAGTTCTATGGTATCTCTTCCATTTTCTCTGGACTTCCTCACTACATTTACTTTTTTTTTTTTATGTGTTTTCATGGAACGCACAATCGAACACACCCTTTCTCTTTTATTTAACGTGCCTCGCACCAGTCTTGGAGCTTTACATCTTAATCAAGGTAGCGGGCGAGCAATTTCCATAATACACCCGTAGGTAGTTTTTGAAAGCAACCTAACCTAGAAAATGAAAAATAAGGAAAAACCCATATACATAGCCTAATTCACCAACATGAGAAAAAAAATCTGAAATAGGTATGTCCAAAAATTTGACCCTTAAAAAAGGCTCTGACATAGCTGGGCTGTACCTCGACAAGGCTCTAGTGGCAGACCTTTGGCAACATGCCATTGACAACATACAAAGTAATAAGAATATAGTAATTTTATCACCTTTTAACTATTGTGATGACTATCTCTAACAACACCTGTCAATTTTATAATTTGTAAGTTTAATGGCACTTGAGGTTGAGCACTGAGCAATTGGAAGCTACTAAATCCATTAAGCTGTGGTTTGAAGTGGTGTCTGTCCTGTCCTATACATTAATTTCAACAAAACCACCCTATTTGCTTAGGAGATGTTCAAAATTTTAAAGTGTTAGATATTCTGAATTTCAGGGCAGGCCATTTTCCTTCTAAATACATGGAATTAACTTTGGGAGCTAAATACACGAGTAGAGCCATTTGGGAACAAATAGAAAGAATAAGTTTGAAAGAGGAAATTCATACCTAAGCTGAGAGATTGACTCCAATAAAATGCACGCACCAGGCATTCATGTTTTTATGATGTCTACCTGCACTATGCCAGCTTCAATGGTAAAAGATATTGAAAAAGATGAACATAAATTTCTTATAGGAAACAAATGGAGACTCCAAGAGCTATGATTGGGTTAGCCTAAGACTAAGGAGACTCAGGGATTTCAACCAAGCCTTGTTGTCCAAATAGATTTGGAGGTTTGGTAATGAAGAAGGTACCCTTTGGAAAACAGATATTCAAGAAAAATATGGGTTTCAAATGGAGGGTGTACAACATGTCTAATGCTCCCTATGGATGTACTTGAAACTTGTGCAGTTAAATCGGATAACGGACCCATAACAGTCCAAGAGCATTATAGGTTATAACGGGATATACCGAGATATAACGTTATATAATGGAATATTTTTTTAAATATATATTGTAATAACCCCACAAAATATAAATGTATTATAGTCAAAAAATAAATCATGTTCATAACATTAAATTCAAAAACAAAAAACCTTAATAAAAAACATCTTTCCTTAGTATGAGAGTGAGATTGCAAGAGAGAGTGCGATCGACTCTTCGTCTTCTTCCCTTCTTCTTATCTTATTCTTTGTCAAACGACGAGGTCTAGTTCTCTGGCGACGGTGAGCTCTGGTCCTTCTTTCCTATGAGTTTGGGGTTTTGGTTTGATCGAGAATGAAATGTGTAATTTTTTAATGTATTAGAACAAAATGTTAAAACGGCATTATTGAAAAAAAAAACGTTATCTCAATAACGGCCACATAACGCCGTTATATCGGAGTTGTAATACCATAACGTGATAGTGTCATAACGTAACGGCTCACCCATGTTGAGAGTTATATCGGCGTTATAACGTTGTTTTAACTACACAGCTTGAAACCTGACTTTACTCCAGCTATATCTTCTGAGCTTGGAGAATATGTTATGAGCTTAGAGAGGGTCCATGGGTAGGAAACACCACACTCAAGCGAGCTTTCCCTACCATTTATGACCTCTCACTTAACAAATCCAACACATCCACCAAATCCAAAAGAGTAGTTGAAGTATTTATTAATTATGAAAGGGGGTACTGCCACTTGGAACCTGAGGCTTAAGCCTTTAGAGATACTGAAGTCCCCATCTTCAGCTTATTGATCACCTCGAGCTAACAATCCTCTTAGCTGAGCCTTATTTTTGGTGATTTTCGGAGATGGGACATTAAATCAGGTTAAATTTCAGTCCATGTCATGCATCCACCCTCAACCCCCTTCTCGGAGCACTTGCTATCCTTCTCCATTCGTGCACCACTCTTTTGGCTCAAACAACTAGCTCCCAGAGTTAACTTCCTCATTTGGCTTATTGGGCATGGGCAATTGCAAACTGTTGATAATTCCTCGAGAAGAGGGATGCTCATTCCCAAAAGATGCAATCTTTGTGAAAGGCATTAGCAAGAGGAAACATTAGACCATCTTTTCTATTACACCTTCTCCGAGCAGATTTGGAGATCTATTTATTAAGAAACCAATATCCCTACCCTTGTGGCTCAGAGTACACGTCGACGCGTCATACTATTTTTTTTTAATAATTCATATAAACATAAATAATAATCTAATAAAATGTCTTTCTAGAGTGTTTTGTAGAAAAAATAGAGGAGAAAAGAAGCAAATGAGAGAACAAGAAAAAACAAAGATTATGAAAAAACATAGACTATCTCTATGCTTTAGTGACTTTTTACCCATATTTGCTTAAATCGCAATTGAAAGTCTTTCACTTTAGATGGATCAACAACCATTAACTTAGGTGGTTATTTGCAAATATCTAAAAGTAAGGAAATGAAACAAAGTTCGTTTTCGAGTTTTGATTGAGTCTTGACCAAGTTTCGGGTGTATCGGAGGCGTGTTCAACACGTTGATCAATGACCATGTGTTTGACACCTGCAGACACATTGATCAAGTGTCTGACGCGTGTCGAGCGAGTGTCGTGTTGGACACGGATACAAGTTTTTCGAAGAGTCTGTTCTTCCTTGGTGAAAACTGAATGACATGCATACTCTTTTTTATTTTTAAAGCTTCCATGTAATATGCACGAAAGGATCTGGAAAGTGTCGTTTCCTTCGATAAAGAGACAGGACCTCCAAGATGGTTGAAAATCATTCCACATTATTTCAGAATTGCCACTTACATTTGATATTGGATGATTAAGTTGGTTCATCAATGTTGTCAACTTGTTTATCATTGCAAAACATCTTTTTGTTTCGTATCATAGCATGTCATACGATGCCCAAAAAAGACAGTAATCTTTACATAGAATAATCTATGAATAACTATAACTTGAAAACAAGGGATTTATAATATTGTCTGCTTTTTCCTGTGCTGTAACCAATCTATGTATAACTATAACTTGAAAAAAGGGATTTATAGTATTTTCTGCATTTTCTTGTGCCGTAACCCTCCATTTGCAAAAAAGTATTTATCATAATGCTAAAAATTTTCTTCTATACAGGAAAAACTTGTTTGGTGGTGCTCGCCCTCGTGAACTGGTAAGAGTTTATGTATTCATATTTTTTCATATGGTACATTGACATGATAGGATTAAACTGGTCCACTGTCAGTTACATATAAATTTGCAGTCATGCCATTCATTATAATTGTCTATATGAGATGAGGCTATTTTTTTCTTCCTTCCATGAAGTATCCTTAACAAATTGACTTTGTTCCATTGGCCCTGGGTTGCACGGGTACTCGTATCAGACACGAACAGGAACACAGATACTGGTGTGGTGTGTCCTGCACGGCAACGCCTAAAAAACAAGATTCAGGGACACAATATATTTGATATTAGGAATTTAGAATTATATGGACAAAAATTCATGCAAGAGTTAAATGATCCTTTCAAAATTAACATTTTAAATTAAAAACATAAGCACAAATATTCTAAACTATGAAAATTTTCATGAAATTCATACTTATATCTAAGCCTTTGATTATTGCTCGTATGGTTGTTAATGAGAGAATAAACAAGTAGTCCCACTACTTCTTTGTTTACAATTATTTTCTATTGATAGATTATGGTTCCAAAAAGTATAAGTTGCTACACTTTTTTTTATTTGCAAAGTTCCCTATTTTATATGTTCTAAATTTAAGAGAGAACCAAAGACATACTGTTTAGTCTCATCCACACTTTTAGAGGTAGGTTTCTTTTAATCCAAAAGTGAGACTTTGTAAACCTATTTTCTGGCGAAGCAGCAACACTCAACATCACAATAATTACAAAGAAGAAAATGCTCTTCACCTTCTTCTTCTTCTTCTTCTTCTCCACTTCTCTGCAAAAGATCCTCCATGGAAGCCATCTAATTTTTTTGAAAAAGTTTGTATTTCTTTGTTCTTTTTCTCATTATTTTTTTTACTTCTTTTTCCATACTTCATTTCTAACTAAAAAAGCAAGGAAAACATGTTTTCAACTATATGTCAAACATCTAAAAAAAGGTTTCTACACAGTTGAGCCGTTTTCTGTGTCTGTGTCTGTGTCTGTGTCGACACGTATGGACAAGTGATTCGGCAGAGGTCATGGCGAATCAGTGCAACCCAGCATTGGCCTATTACAATCATTTCCAATGTTTATTTTTTAAATTAAAAAAATAAAAATAATGTATTAATAGTTTGAATAGGAAAAAGGGGAAGATCCAAGAGGAGGACCCCAGCAAAAGTGCATTTCATCTGCTACTATTTATATATGTTCTCCCAGCTAACAAAGAGGAGAATTGTACATTTTCAAGGCTAAGAAGGGGAGAATTGTATATTTCTAAGCTTAATTGCCCCCATAATCGTTTCCAAGTTACTTCCCATTCATCTTGAATCTCTTTTTTAAGTGTATGGAATTTCCTAGTTAGTTCCCATTCATCTCAAATCTCTTTTTTGAGTGTACAGAATTTCCATCTGCATGAAGTGCAGGCTAATTATTCATGATAACTTGGTGTACCATTATTTTTTTCCAATTAATTGCATATCTAAATATATATAGAGAGATAGCATATATCAAGCTTTCTGCTCCACTTTAATGAGGCAGGACAAGTTTCAATGAAAAAGAAAAGGGACCGGAGAGATCTAACTCTTTCCTACTGGTTAAAATAAAATAAAAATCATAGCATTCTTTTTTCTTCCTTGATCTGCCTCTCTCTTCATCTTGTTAGATTTTTGTTTCTTACCCTTAATCTGTCGAGGATGTTGTGTTTTTCCCCAAACGCCACTTTAGTATGTTAAAGAAAACAAACATTTGCTACTTTAGTTTGTTAAAGAAAACAATAATTTACCCAGAGGTAAGTTGGGATAATTTTCAATACCACTTGCCTCCCCTTAAGCTTTTGTTTATAATGTTTCCCCGGTTTTAGCCAATTTGGCAATCATTGATCTGGTATTTCATTCGTTCTTTTTATTGATAACTGCAAAGCAGTAAGTTGGGTTAAATTGAAGTACCACTTGCATCCCCTGTAGCTTTCTCGTGTTTTATCCAATCTGGCAATCATTGACCTGGGATTTCGTCCTTTCCTTTTATCTTAGTTTTATGTTACTTAATCTCTCAGGTTCTCAAGGAGCGTGGAGTCGATGACGCTGCTATTAACAACCTTGACTCGATTCAGTCACCCAACAGGTAATGAATTGCCTTTAACTGTGCTTAGTGATTTGATTTCAGGAGCTGAAATAAATAATATATATAAATCAGAATGTGAGAATGAAAATGCAAATGGTTATTATATGAAGTTCCAGGAAAATGTTTTGTTCATAGTTGTATGTTTAATTGAGTAGGAATTGTGAAGAACTTGTCTGTTGTATTTACTGTCAGGGTTGCAACTTGGATGGGTTAGAGCATAAGCTCCTAGTCCAACCCAAGAGCATCCACAACGGCAAGGCTAAAGTGTGATTTAGGGGGCGAGAGGCAAAAAAATTGGTTTCAGTAGGAAGGCTAAAATCTGAGGTGGCATCTAGGTATAACATCAAGCGTGGAGACGCAATATGTAGCGTTCCCATAAACGCCCCTGAAAACCTGACATTTGGGACGACAATAGATCTCCAATCCCCAAAAAGTTCATTGTTTTATCAAATTTTATTATTTACAAAAAATGTTTTAATCATAATAAATTGATCTAGTTAGTATATCACATTTTTCTTTTTCATAATTACTTTTATTAACTAATAAATAGTGTAAGTTAATTAGATTTCATTAATTATAGCAAGTTACCATTTCAAATAAATTAATCATGTAAAGTTAGTGAACTAAAAAACATAGTGTCTAGCCTACTAAAACTACTTGAAAATAAAATACAGAATGAATTGATTCCTGAAGGACATGCTCTTGGCTCATCATGGTTGTGCGCGATTTCGGAACAATAAGTTTGCACTCATAATATCCCAAACATATTCAAACAACTAAGCATGACCAACTTTCATTTCATAAGAGGGCTTGAGCATGTTGCATCTAATCCATGTAATCACCTTGAATACGCTACTTTTGCATGGCCATCTTGATTACACGAAATTGACATTGTAGTGATGAGAACGCTTCCAACAATGAAGTTGCATGGTGAGACCTTCAATGGTTTCGACATATGCTTGGGACAACGCTAGGTCACAAGAAATCAGTAAACATGTTAAAGAGTGCTAGAATGGGTTGACAATTGAGAATATAGAGAAAAAAACAATATTTTATAGCTACAAACAACCGTTGTCTTTTTTAATCTTGAAATATTCTTGGAACAGATCATTTCAAATTTCGAAAGATTCTGACCAACGTATATATTTCAAGTTTTGAAATATTCTGGCAGACTAAAATATATTTCAAATATTAAATATTCTAGCCAGCGGATATATTGAGATTTTCAAAATATTCTCCGCAACGGATATATTTCAAAATTTGAAATATTCTTCCCAAACGCCTATATTTAAAATTTACAAGCTTCCTCCCAGTGGATATTTTATTTGTCAATTTAAACTGCATCTAGAACCATTTCCCTTCATTCATATCTCAACTAACATTCAATTGAACTACATTGAGGTTGTGTTTGACTGGGTTAGAGGGGCGTTGGGCTCATCTGAGAGAGGCATTTGTTGAAACTTTGATGGTGGAGGTGACATTCAATAATGACTAGCAAACTGTGATTGAGGCATTGGAGTTGGTTGCATCCAAGGGTTGTGATCTAAGGTTGGTTAGGGAGGTAGTTGAGAATCAGATGAACCTTCTTCACTTTAAGGAATGGTTGCTAGTTGTGATTTCCAGAAAGAACTAACTATTGTGGATGCTCTTAATGTCAATCTTGTTATCAGTCATTAGTTAATACAGTCCTCGTCCCTTCTGCTGATTTCCCCTGCTTCCACACACACCACCTTTTATATGGTGGTCGGGGCATTTGGTTGGATAGTTACTATAATATATATACTGTGTAGGATTTCGTATTTCTTCTATCTTAATGAAACTAAATTTGCATAGCAATGATATTTTTTAATCCCTTGTGCTTATCATTCTCTATTACTGATAGTAGATATGCTGTATTTTAAATTCATTGTGGCTTACATTTTAATTTTCATCGACTATTGTCTTAATGTCACCTGTTGGCTTATTGAAGGACAAAGCATGACCATCCAAAAACGGAGTCAAAGCCAGAGGTTGTGATACAGACTCCTCGATATAGTGACAGGTCTGAGAATTTTCCTCATGACCAAAGGACTGGAAAGGATGCTGAGAGGAAAGACCATCATGCTGATCCTGGGAAAATGGAGCAGAGGGTTCACCGTTCAGATCCTGAGAAGACTGAGACGAGGGGATCCTGGCGCAATGAGAATTGGAGGAACAGTAGGGAGATTGAGAAGCAGCCTCAGCAGGAGCGCAGGCCTGAGCCTGAGACTTGGCGCAAGCCCATTGAGCCACCAAAAGCAGCAGAACCTGATGTCCCAGGCCTGCATGGAAAAGCAACTTCTGCCTTGGAACTGGCGAAAACATTCTCAAGGTCCAAATCTGATGCAAAGACAGCCGATTCTGGGTTGAGGGGCTTACCTGGCGGGAACCAGATACCCTTTTCTCGGCTGACAGATACACGTGAATTTTATCCAGGGTCTGCCCCAAGGCACCACAAGATCAATGGTTACTGAACATCAAAAAAACCATTTATCCAGGTCCGCCCCAAGCCATGACAAGATCAATGGTTACTGGATGTTGAGACAACAGAGTGCCTGTTTTGATTCTTCGGTCAATACTTGTGTTACAGGCAATTCCTCAGTTTCATCACTGCACCAGAAATTTGATGGAGGATTTGGTTTTTCTTTTATACCCATGAAGTGTGTGTGAAGGCATGCTGCATATGAAAAAGGATATTAGTTGGTAATTATTTTGTTTTTACTTCTATTTTAGGTTTTACTGACATATTTTTAGAGATTTGATACCATTCTTTGATCATGAGATTCCATCTTCCAGATTAGATATATTTATGTTCTGATTAGTTAACCTTTGATCATAGATTATCCTGCCTAATCATGTGTTATATATAGTCTTAACACGAATTAATCCATGAGAGAAACTTTACAGACGCTCAGCAATTAAGTTGAATTGGTGAGTGTGATTTGTGGCACCTGTGGTTTTCCAATTCAATTCTGGATCTGCAGAAAAGAGCTTGGGTGCCCCTTGTTGAATGCTTTACTGAAGCTACCAACTTGTTGTGTGCATACATCATCTTGTCTTGGTCATTATCCTAGTGTTGTATTCCTAAACTAGTTTTGTCTCCCTTTTTCTCTTTTGCTATTGAATTCAACACTTAAGAATTCAACAGCTCATTTGTGTTCGTCTTTAGGAAAACAGAGTTCGGTCTGACTGGTGAGTCCTTTGATCAGTTTGTGAGAAAGACGATGAACTGGTTTTCAGTTATGGTAGATTAGGGTGGATAGTTGTGCTGCTGGTGTGTCACTGAGTTTCTTATGTCAGAGATCTATTTTTGTATGGTCTGTGCTTACGTTTTATTAGGTTCTCTAGATTGTCCGGTCCTCATTTTGCACTGGTCTATAGTGCCGGGAAGCTGAATTTGAAACTTGGTTCATTGCCACAACCCAGTCTTACTCTCTCAATTCAGTGTTCTAAAAAATGGCCTAGGCGCTAGGCGTTAGAGAAACGCCCAAATTAATGGCTGGGCGGAGTGAAAAATCGGGTAGGCGCCTAGGCGGGTTCTGGGCGGTCTAGGCAGTCTGAGCGGTCTAGGCGGTTTTTTTTTAATAAGGTTGATTGTGTTCTTATTTTATTTATTTTTTCCCTTTTTTTTTGGAAAGAAACAATTTAATTATTTTTTATTCAGTTTATGTCTGAATGTAGCAAATGATGATTACTTGATGGAATTCTCAAAGGATCGTCGGTAACAATTTTAGTAATGTAGATTTTATCAAACATGACTGAGGTCATTCATGCAATTTGAAGAAAAATATAAGAGTAGGTTTGAATATTTGTCCACAAATTTAACTTTGTATAAAATACTCATCATTATCAACTTCACTCATTTGAGTTTTAATAAATTTTGTTCATGATTGTTAATTTTTCTTTTTTATAAATTTTTCATGTGTATCTTGACATTAAATTGGATGTAATTGATAAGGTATTATGCTAAACTTTTGTAAATTATTAAAGTTGTAATAAAAAACCTAAAATCGCTTAGACGTTAGGCACATGCTCGCCATCCGTTCACCGCTTAGCATTTTTTAGAGCATCACTGCCTAGCGTTTTTTAGAACAATGCTCTGATTTAGTGTGTGTGATTCAATGGAGGGGAAAATGGTCCTTAAATAAGTGTAAAATGGTATGGAGTACCGGTTGGAATACCCATGTCATTGTTACAAAATCAACAATTTTCTCGATTTGGTTGTTGCAGAGAGTGGAGTTCTTGAGATATGTCGATTTGCAATACAGTTGTATTGGTCTATACGCTGTTTGAAGCCACATCCGTACACTGGTGCATTCTTGCATGATTAGGTTAGACCTCCCAAACTATGCCTAGAACAAGAAGGCGGCATCATTGAAGATATTGGCCTATTTGCAATGGTGGTATCATGTTCACCATTATTGTTTCATGCTTAGAACAACTAGATCTGAGGAATTCCGGCAAAGAATAAAAAACACCGCTCTGGATCTAATATTGATTATTGAAATGGAAAAAGAATAGAAAAAAAATGAAACTATACGGGCGGTTCTTCTGTGAGACAAAACAACCATTGTGTTCACGGTCATGGTCTTTGGCCTGCCCATTCTGCGACCATTGTCCAAAGGATAGGGCTCTGTGCTGAGACAAAACAAAGGAAATTAAGTATCTTGACTCACCAAATTGCTGTTAGTCTGCAGAGGATCCTCCTATAGTAGTTTAATTAGGGTAGTGATTTGGTCTCATCAAAAACTTTCTAAGAATTGGTAATGGAATGTGCATCAATCCATGGCTCAAGGAGATCAACAGCTTTGTATCCCAAGAGGCCACGACGGTCTCTTAGGACAAGCATGACATCCTCTTGGTTTGCCAAATTGACACAAAAATATTGTGTATTTCTAATTTTTACGACTAATTCACTGTAATGTGTAGAAGAACGAGTTTTACATTACTATTTTAGCTAGTTAAGTAATTATCATTAACTTTTCGCTAAACCCATGTCATTGTATCATTTTCTTTAAACTCTTTATCATGTTGATGTTAACCTAAACAATCCAATTGGTGTATCCCATGAAATACATGGGATGGTTAGTTGATAAAGGTCGTAATATAATAAAGTGAATGAAATCTGTTGAAGTATAAAGTTGCCTAAGATTTAAGATCTAGGGCTATTGTTTTGCACTTTTACTTAATTATTAGATGGCCACCTAATTTAGTATGTGGGTTTCGATCATTTTATGTGACAAAACATCCATTCAATTGTGAGGTGAGTTTGAAATACACCGAAATAACCATTACTAGCTGTATTGCTACGGTCACTCTTAAGATTTTGCTTCTTACTAAATACTGAAAATTGTATGTGTTCCAAATATTCAATTATGTCAAAAGCTTCCAACATGGTTTAAAGTACTTTTTCTAAATACAGAAAAATTTCTCGGCTGTGACATCAAACATTCAGGGTTCCATTTGATTTAAGCATTCTGTATCTACTTAAATGGGTTTTAGTTTTAGCAAACATACTCAAAATACAAATTTTCATGTATCCTTTTGATATTACAATCTTCTCTAGTGTCATTGAACAACTTTGAAACTACTGACACTAGAAGTCAACTCCATTCATTTCGTAGATATGCTAAATATGTCTTTTTTATCAGCTTAAGTTTTTAGAAAAGTTGACAATTTAATATGATATCTTGAAATTAGAAGTCCACTCCATCCATCTGTAGACCTAAATTTTGATATATACTAGATATACCCTCTCTATTAACTTAAGCTTTTAGAGAAGTTGACAATTTAATAAAAACTCATTTTGATTAGTATAATTAAATAGCATAACGTATATTAAATTGATGTTAAACCAAAAATAAAATAAAATTTGAGATCACAATATGTAATAATTTTACATATCGTATTTTTATTAAGAAGACTGAAATCTTTGATTTCGTTACATCTATTCCATTACAAATTGGGGATCCAATCTAAGGTCACCCCAGTTAAAAGAAAAACGCGGCTGGAGTAAATGTCGGAAACACTGGCTGAGCCGGAGAGTGCCTGAAAAAAAAAGAGGAACATCGATGCAAAATTTAATCGACAATTAACCATTACAATGTTATCAACGAAATCCTTATGGTGAAGGCTAATTAGATCACAAGATATTATTATTATTGGAGTTGGTTTAAGTCACTCTCACAAATGGGATTAAAAATCTGAACCCCAACCATAGTGTCTTGTGATATCATTTATGCTAAGGAAGTCAAAATCTTTTTCACAATGGTTCATTTTGAAGTAAACAATTTATTTTCACTGAAAATAAAATAAATCTATTAAAGTAACTTCGATTATCCAAAAAAAACAAATAATAAAATTTAAAATTCTCGATGAACAAAGAATTTTCAACCGTTCAATTTCATCATCAGCAGAGTATAATATAAATTTTACAAATATTTACGAAAAATCATCTCCACAAAAAACCAACTTATTTTCAAGTTCCTTCTTAGACCTCTAAATTCAAGTAAACTATTTCTAAAAAAAAAAGAAAAAAAAGATTAATTAAGAAAACTTACTTATGATAATCATTGTGGTCATCTCTAGTATCATGAAAGCGAATCCTGGCCTTTGATCCACCCTTTCCCGCCACCTTCTCCCCTGATCTGACCGTCCGTTGTTCTTTCTTGGCAGCCTCAACCACAAAGACGCTTTTGTCCTCAGAAATAGCACACAAGGACGGCTTCCACTGAGCCACCCCCGTGGGTGAATTAGTCCGGTTCAACTTCGCCTTGGATTTATTAGTAACATGATCCCCCTCTGTGTATGTTAGTGTCTTAAGAGACTTACAGTAATCCTCCGTGCGCCGGGTGGTATCATGTTCCTCCTCCGAACGTACGGACGGAGGTGCAAAACATGTCCCGAGTTCGAACAAAAACTTCATCTTTAACATTTGGTAGTGGTTTCGATATCAGAATGATCGCTATCGAATGGAGACTCTTTGACCTTTCATTTCGTGACAATTACGAGAATTGCCATTCATGGAGCCCTTCTGAAGATTTCTCAGTGATGAACCATTGAAGGCTCTTCTTTCAAGCTTTTATAGTTGAAGAAGTGTTAATGAAAAGGTTTCGAAAGGTAACCAAAGTTTTGCTTTAAATTACCAAGATACCATCTTTTGCTGTTTGATCAAAGTGGTAGATTGGTGTATGTGTTTGTCCTGAAAGGTCACATCCACTTAGAGCCTTAGAGGGGCTTTGTTGATTTAATTTTTCTATCTACTTGGCTAAACATTGAGTTTAATTAGTGATTAATAAATTAAGTAACACTTTTCATTTAATTATTCATTTTTTTAATGTTAGTTTAAATACTATATCCGCCTCTGTACATGTTGCGCGCTTATTCGTTTTGTTTATATTATGTGATGTGTACACCATACTTTATCTTAGGTTTAGTACAAACAATTTTTATGGAAGTCTTTTAAGTTAAATGAATTCAGGAAAAAAGAAGAAGAAGTTTTGATAGATATATATGATGATAACACTTGCAATTTCTTTGATAATATTGTTGTAGAAAAATCTACAATGCTTATTCTGTTGTGACTGGTTTATGTCACTACACCAAATTGATATTTTTGTAACAACTCTCAAAATAGTATCACTTTTGAAATGTAACAATCCACCTAACAATTTTATATATTTTCACAAATAAAATGATACAATAATTGTATCACCATGAAGAGTATGGTAATAAAAGTGATACTATTCATGGTGATCCAACTTATTGTATCATTTTTTTTGTGTTACTGTTTTTCATTTTTTTTTTACTAAATTTAATCTTGACTTGAAATTGTTTGGTGAATTGTAACATCTCAAAAGTGATACTGTTTTGAGAGTTGTTACAAAAGTGCTAATTTGGTGTAGTGTGTCTGAATGGTGCTATGAACCTGTTTTTGCTAATGTAATATTTAAAATTTGTTTGGAGAGATGATCTCCTAAACATGCCTCCAAATAGGGATGTAAAATAATTAGGGCTCAAAAGAGATTGCAGCCAAAGAAATCGCCCTTCCTCCAAAGAAATCGCATAATATAGAATAGAAGTAGTTTTGATGGATGGGATGATGGGTTTGGCCATCGATGAGATGACATGATGGGATGATGAGATTTAAAATTTGTTTTGATGGATGAGATGATGGGTTTAGATGAATGGGATGATGGATATGGCAAAATAAAATATTAAGTGTCATCATATCAGCAAAACAGGTGCATGACACCATTTAGGTATAAACCAAACACAAAAGACCAGACACTGTAGAATGGCTGGTTTTCAATTTTGTCAATGATCGGTTCAGTTTCAGTTTGAAATTTTTAAAATCGACAAAAATTAGTTCGGTTCACGATTTAGATGAAAAATTGAACCATCAATCCGATTTTCAACCTTACATAAAAGAGACAGCTGAGTAAGCAAATGCTTCCCAATATAGTCCACCACCTTAAATAAAGAATAAATAATTAGTAACAATCATGTAAATGTTTCACGAAGTTAGAACATAATTATAATAATAAACACATCATTATCAAGGATCAAAATTCATTACTTTGACATTCAGGGAGATTCATTTTTGAAATATGTTAGGGAGTTAATTAAAAATGAAATGTTTCAACATAAGGAAAAAATTATACATTGGGCCAATTACAACTGAATCACTGAAAATAACATTGTTCTAAAAATCGGCCTAGGCGTTAGAAGATAGAAAATGGCCAGATTAATTGTTGGGCGGGTTTTGGGCAGTCTAGGCAGGTCTGGGCGGTCTAGGCGGGGTCTGGGTGAGTTTTTTTTTAATAATATTGATTGTATTCTTATTTTATTTTTCTTTATTCTTTTTTAGAAATAAAAAATTTAATTATTTTTTTATTCAATATATGTCTAAATGTAGCAAATGATGATTACTTAATGGAATTCTCAAAGGATCTGCCGGTATCGATTTTAGTAATGTAGATTTTATCAAACATGACTGAGGTTATTCATGCAATTTGAAGAAAAATAAAAGAGTAAGTTTGGATATTTGTCCACAAATTCAACTTTGTATAAAGTACTCATCATGACCAACTTCAGTCATTTGAGTTTTAATAAATTTTGTTATTGATTGTTAATTTTTCATGTTTTTAAATTTTGCATATGTATTTTGGCATTAAATTGGATGTAATTGATAAGGTATTATGCTTAACTTTTGTAAATTATTAAAATTATAATACAAAATTTAAGACTGCCTAGGCACCTGCTCGCCGTCCGCCTAGCACTTTTTAGAACACTGAAAAATAAAGGATAATTAAATTTTAAAAAAAAGTGCGAAAGAAATCCAATTGTACTAAAATTTAGAACCGAGTCAATCATAAAAATTTAAATCTAGAAGATAAATAAATATGTTAGTTAGTCCACTGCATCCATTGTCCATCACTTTTGCGCTTGATACATTAATATATTTACTTTTCAATGACATATTAATTAATAAATGATTCTCAAAAAAATAAAAAAAGCTTTTGTCAAAATAATACTTCTACTGATGATTATATTTCCTTACACATTAATATAAATCTAAAATATCATATTGTAGTTATTGTTGGAGTTTGTATAGCAAATAACCAACATTGAAGAGAAAAGATGTATCTTTTGCACTTGAAAAGAAAAAATGTGTCTTTTGAATTAAGAAAAGATGTGTCTGATCAACACATCCTTTTGTTCTCTATATATTGAAGAGAAAAACAAGTGTCAAACATATTAATTTTTCTAGAGTTATTCATTATTCTTCATTTTTTTAGAGAGATTACATTCGGTAAATTCGCCAGAGCCAACTCCCTTGTGCTACGGTGTTGGTATTAGATAGTTGAATCCTAGTAGTCAGACGCCTAAAGAACTACGACGCCGAGTAGGGGTGAATTCTGTCTATAGGACATAGCGCATCCACGAGCCTCTATCCACAAATCAAGACGTACCAATTCCGCCTATTCAAGATAGTGATTTCACAAGCCTCAATCTGCAATACAAGTTTGTAGATTTATTTATTTTATTTTATTTCGTTGTAATCAATTTATAATACAAATAGTATTTGTATTGTTATATTATTTATTTCAAATAAATTTATACATTATTATTTTGATTGTACTCCAATAGTTATTACCATTCACGTAAAAATAAGGATTAAATTAATATTGCTCGAAACACATGGTTACTATTAATAAGACGATGAAATCATTCAATAAAGAGGTCAGAATTAGATATCACAAAAATACAAGGGTGGTAAATCTTATATAATTAAATTTATGAAGATGATGCAGGTCAACACAAACCCTTCAACCAAATTGTTTTAGTTTATTGCTTCACTTTGTATTTAATTATTCTTTACTCATATCTCATTCAGAATGTGTGCTCCTCATGGAATTTATTTTATTTAATAACAATTCACATACAGCTAATTATTCTTCATTAATTCCACGAATTTGATTTGATATCGGCAAAAGCATCCCTAAATCCTAATCGCGTTCTTAACATATTTGCGCATGATGTTAATTCTTTGTATTAATTTTGAGGGAAGGACTACCAAAAGGGTCTTACTATCCAAGAAGATATTAATGGTAGAAGATAATTAAGCTCACCTAAAAAATAGTTTATATGGGTAAATTAATTTTAATTGGTTCTATGCTGTATCACAAATGAAATAAGAATGTAAACATAATTTTCAACTTAAATACTAAATCATTGGGGTTCTAGTTAGCACTAGACTTGTGGCGGACAACTCCAGGATTTGAATCCTGACGACGGCATTGGGAAGGGTTAAAGGATAAAAAAAAAAAAAAAAACTTAAATACTAATATTTATGCAAGCAATCCGTATGTGGCAAACTGTGACAAGACAAAGGTTGTATCTTACGCAATTTATCGATTGAAATACCTGTAAACCTAATTATTATTGTTATTTATTTTTATTTTTATTTTTAATTTTCTTTTGATAAAATACCTGATGTAATTTCTATCAACCAAAGACCGTCACAAGAAAATTCATTAAAGAAATCACTTTTCAATTGCGAACAAAAAAAAGTTTACAATAGTGAAAATTCAATTGCGATAAAAAAAAAAAGTTTATATTAGTTAAAATTTGCCACTTTTTTGCCCTCATAATTTTGTTATTTCATCTATTCATTCAAGGGATTCCAGTGCTTCACAAGGTAGCACAAAGTACATTTCTCTGAATTATATGACTTTTTTAAACCCATATTACAGTGCATGTTGAAAAGAGCTGAGACTTTTACATGTTATTTCTGACATTAATCCACTTCTTCTCAAAAAAAAGTTTAATGATTGTGTATGCAGTGTAATCGAACATTCATCTTTTTTTCTTTTTTTAAAATTTTTTTTTTTTTTAATCTAATCTAGATCCCAATAACATTAAACATGCCTTATGGTTTGGGGATATTTGATGTAAACTCTTAAGTCAATCAGGACAGGAAATCTAAGAAACAGGATTGCCACTAATCACGTCTTAAAAAGAATAATTATCAGTACTTTTTTTTTTTTATGGAGTTGTTCAATTTTTAAACATAACTTGGCTAGCTAATAGATGGCTTTGGTGAAACCAACTCGAAAGGCTGATCATATTTCAGTTGATATTATCAAACCAAACCATATATTTCGGTCATATTAATTTTAATTTGATGCGACAAAAATCAACTCATATATATATAGCTGATGTGGTGTTTTTTTCTTTTATTATGGCCAGTGTACAGATCGAATCGCTACCCATGGTGCAAACGATCCGGACTCTTTTGAATGCCATGAAAATGATCTTGTGTGGATCAATGAATAGTCATCAATAAGAGATGATTGACTTCTTGTATGCCAAAACAAGAAGCAGAACCACATTGTTTGTTTTTGATGAATCACACAATAAAAACATGCTATTTTAGTGCATTTTGGTCTCTCGATCACAAATAATAATGTTTATATCCAGAGTTCTTGTCTTGATCGAGTATCAGGAGGTTTCTCCTCATCTATCAAAATCTTGCAAAGAAGATAACAAGTGCTGGCACCTTAGGTCCCTCTTATTCTATTTCCGACAACAACGATTAAACTGCAGGATGTCGAATCCTACACTGAGTCATGGTTTTCGGATACTGACTTGTTTATGATACGTAAGGAAAATGGGTTTCAAGTCCGAAAATATCCGTTGTTACGTGTCTTTCGTACTATAATCAATGTTTCGAGTTGCCTACATCGTAAGGTGAATTATGGTCCATCTGTTCTTATTGTGAATATTGTTGTGGTGATCAATTATTGAGAATCATTTAGGTGGTTGGAGAGAAATAATGGATGCTTTCAAAGTGGTCATTTTGAATCTATTTGTACTGAAAAATACTTTGGTGGATAACTGTCATTAGCAATTAATTAAGGACCTACCAACACCTGTTGATTTGTTTGGATTTGAACAAGTCCAGCCCATATGATCAGAGTAGAGTGGTTTGGATCATTGAAATCCAATTATGATACGGGTCATGGCTAGCAGCGTAGCAAGCATATGGAGCTTAGAAAATCTTCGGTGGTTCGTTCCGGGGAGTATCTCCGCAATGGCAAACCGTAATCAATAACTATGCATTTTTATTTTTATTTTGTAAAATCAACCAACTTATCAATGAGATGGAGAGTTTGAGCTGTGGCAAAATTAGTTTTGTCGACTCTTTGGAGGACTCTGATTCAAGAGCAACCTACGAATATAAGTGCAATTGACAATCCTAGGGTGTTAGCATCAACTATTTATATGAAGCTCCATCTCTCCACTGGGTGAACTTTATAGCGTAGAGAAACCAGTCCATGATAACGCAGTCATAAATCAGAATGGAAGAACTGGGCCTTGCCCAAACCCTGAGTAAACATTTGGTATTAGTGTTCTGGGCTGTAGACCAGCACTTTCTTAAACTTGGAGGTGCAATTTTGAGCTAGTCTAGATCGTCTACGCTCTCTCTCGGGTGTAGAGATTTGAACTCTACAGCCTACACATTAAGAAAAGAATATGCCATAACCGTATCCAGAGGTTAATTTGCTAATTTCTTAAGTGTGTTTGTTATATAAAATTTATTTGGAAGAATATTTTCAAAAAAATACTTATTTTGTCAATATGGTAAGCAATCAATTCAGTGAATGAACCTCGTCGTATGCATAGGAGAACAGGCCCATTAACCATGTTTGTGGTAGAAGAAATCACTCGAAATTACCTAGAAATGAGCTGAGCAATCAAATTGAAAATGAAAAAGGATGAATTTAGATGAAAAACCAAGTTATTGTAACTTGATAAAGTGAAAAATCAATATAATTGGTGAGTCTCGAATCCGAGACCTCTCACAAAAAGAGTGAATATTCGATCAACTGAACTACAATTGATGGAATGATAGGAGCTTATATATTTTTAATTTACTTATAAATCCCACAGCCTGCTCCCATCTTGGAACGAGCTAAAATTGTTTTATTGGATTTATAATATACTGCCTCATCACTTCTGCCCCAATAATTCGAGATGCTTTAAGAGCATTTGTAGTCGATTATGTTAAATTGCCAACTTTTCTAAAAGCTTAAACTTATAGAGAGGGCATATCTAGCATATATCAAGGTGAGGGTCTACGGAATAGGAGGAGTGAAAACCTCCGACCTTTTTGAACTAAAGCTTTGATACCATGTTAAATTGCCAACTTTTTTTAAAAGCTTAAGCTTATAGATTGGGCATATCTAGCATATATCAAGGTCGAAGTCTACGAAATGGGTGGAGTGGACTTTTAGTCTCAATAGATTGCTCCTACAAGAAATTTTCTCCGCAAACGTAACTTCCGAAGGAAGTAGAAAATTTCAAGAAGTACAAACCAAGTTTTCCAATTTCTACATTCAAAAGACTTCTAATACATGGCATATGAGACTATCTAGCTCTTATGACAAAAAAAAAATGGAGAAAACAATCAATCTCGTTTGAGCTGAGAATTTGACAAAATAACAGGGAAAATGGCCAAATAAGAACATCAGTCTCGTCTGAGTTATGACCCCATTTCAACGTAAGTGTCTTGTTTGGCAAAAAAAAAAAAAAAAAGGAAGCTATTTTTTAGTTATTACAACTAGAACAAATTTAATTGCAATATACTTCAGGCATCCACCATTCTAAGACTGGTATTTGTACTTGGATGGCTAATGGGTTTTAAAAGCATTGACAACCCCATTGGTTTTAGACAGAGAAACTCGAGGGTGTTTTTTTCCCTTGATTAAACACAACATTACCTTCACCAAAGGGTGATCGATGACTTAATTTACAATGGTATTGATGAACATATGAACTCAAGTTATCATTTGGTACAAGTTGAAATGATGGAAGTGTACTAATAGTATTTAGCTTCTTCAAATCAAATCAAACCAACAAGGGCAAAATTTAAAGCTTAATCTAGCTATTTGATCAATGTTAGGGTGAACTTTCCTGTGTTAAGCTCTTATATATTATATATTATCATAACTAACTAAGTGATCATTGGATCCCCCATTGTTTAATTTCAAGTGGTTATATGGATGCTGTCACTCTCCAACTTACATTATCATCACCATTCTTTCATAGTTCCATATCACCACAAAACAAAACCAAAAGAATGGAATGCTCAAAGGCCTTTAGTTTTGTTTTTTCTATTTTCCCATTTATTTGGAAGTAAACATGCATGAATGCATGAGGGCATTTTCATTTCATTGGTTACTTTTGGCTCATTGACTTGATACTCATCCATGGACTTTTCCTTAACTTCGACTTCAACTTCAATTCTAGGGTTAGCTTAACAAAAGAGTCCCACCCTTGTCCACCTCTTAGTAAAAAGTGAACTTGCAAAACCTATATTATTATTAGATGGTCTAAAATTAATACTCATTTGGGTGTAATTTAGACAATAATTTGGATGCTTGAATACATTTTCTTATAGCTTGGGGTGTGGAATCCCGCATTGGACCTTAGCCGACACTGCAAATTAATAGGAGGTTAATAATATTTGAGCATAATGTTCCATAATTTATATATGTTTCCCTAGCTATGAACTTAAATATGAAAAAACATATTTATATGCTTGAGATTTTTCAAATCAAAATTTAGGATGAGTGGTGTTTCTAGGTAGCTAATTAAGCAAATATCTATCCAAATGTCATTGTTATTGCTTTGTAATCACGTGTTCTTGCCTTGTCTTTAGTATTGGACTTATATAACACAAAGAACCAAATTCACTTTCAAAGCTATGATGTGTGTGTGGAAGGATTGAAACGAAGGGTTTCTATCGTACCATCACTAACTCAAAGAATATAACAATTTTTCTATCCCAAGTAGTTTATGAACTAATTTAATTAATAAGAAAAGGATTTTTGTCTTCAAATGACATTTAAAGAAGACAAATTCGACAAAGAAAAGGCCGGCTAAGTCATGCTCTTTAACCCATTCTTTACCATTAATCAAACTATATAAAACAAAACCGAAATGAAAGATCAGAGCTTGAACAATCAAGCAAACTAACACATAGCTAGAAACATCACTTAGTGTTGTCACCATATACTCCAGAGTATGGAGCCTTGAAGCTTCCTTTATAATGACACTCTTAATTTTGTAACGTTGGGTATTTTGTACATTGAACTACATGATGCCCATTGGTTATATTGCTACATTCTTAACGTGTTAATGGGGTACTAGCTTAGTTGGTAGGCTGTGGTGGTTGTTTCATAAGTCTAAGGTCGTTGGCATTTGGATTGGGAGGAGTTAAGGTACTAAAAAACAATTAATTAAAAATAAACATTCATAAGGTCTAGAAGTTGATCTAGTGTGCAATTAAACTCATTCATCATGAGGAATATTACAAAACCGAACCATGTATTTCAGGCATCTCTGATTTCTTAAGGGGAAAAATTAATTTAAGTAAAGTTGATGTGGCATTTTATTTTCTTATGTAGCAGAGATGAATCTCTACACTAGATGATCGAGTCTCGTTATTTTCCTAAAATTATACAAAAGGCTATTTTTCATGTTCTTTGTTCCCTTGAGAGCAATAATAATTATTATAGGCCAATGGCATGACAACTCAATGGTTAGAGCTTGGCGGATGGTACCACTAGGTCATGGGTTCAAACCCAGCTTGCAGCATCTTTATGGGTTCTGGGTTCTGAGATCCTATAAAAACTCTGCTTGCCTTTCAAAAAAATAAATAATAATAATAATAATAATTATTATTATTATATGATGAAAAAATGTGGACCTCTTAAGTCTAGTTAAGTGGATTGGGAAACCTTACTATATTACTCAAATAAAAGCATGAGAAAGACAAGATAAAACTCTGGTTGTTCTCTACTATATTTTTTGTCTCAGTGTAAGTTGATATTAGTGAGATCAAGACTACTATATATATATACAGGGTCTTCAGAAGAAAACAGACTCTAAATTCTCATCAGTGCTTCCTTTCTCTTCGTCTCTCATATGCACACATAGAAGACACCAACACCCTTTTGCAATGAATGAGATTCTCAAATTCCATGGCTCTTTTTCTCCAATATGTTCAAGTTAAGAACAAAACCCTAGCTCTTCAATCCACATCCACCAATATCCATAAGCCAAGTGTGTCAACTAAAACACCACCATCTCCACTACTATCACATTGTTTTGATCCCCCAGAGAGCAAAAGCCATTTATGCAAACCTAGAAGAAGCAAAGGAATTAAAACCCTGAGTTTACTTCAATGAAGACTGCAGAACTCAGAGGTACAACTACACCCATCTCTCTCCCAAACCCAAGTCTATTCAACACTCACCAAGGTTCTTTGTCTGGTGCACTCAAAGGATGTCTTGGAAGTCTGGATGGAGCTTGTATAGAGAAGCTTCTCCTTCATTGTGCGAGCGCCCTAGAGGGAAACGATGTCACTTTAGCTCAACAAGTGATGTGGGTGCTCAACAACGTCGCTTCTTCAATGGGAGATCCTAACCAAAGGCTCACCTCATGGTTCTTGAGAGCACTCATCACTAGGGCTTCTAGGGTTTGCCCTACAACATCCATGAATTTTAATGGTGCCACCACCCTCCAGACGACTAGCACTAGGTCGATGTCTGTGACCGAGTTAGCAGGGTATGTTGACTTAACCCCTTGGCATAGGTTTGGTTTTTGTGCATCAAATAGTGCAATTCTCAAAGCAATTCAAGGCCAACCAAAGGTTCATATCTTAGATTTGAGCATCACACATTGCATGCAATGGCCAACTCTGGTTGATGCATTGGCAAAAAGGCCTGAAGGCCCGCCCTCCCTTCGAATCACCGTACCATCTTGTAGACCTCCTGTTCCTCCCTTTCTCAATGTATCAACCGAAGAAGTGGGTTCACGACTAGCTAACTTCGCGAAGTTGAGAGAAGTCCCTTTTGAGTTTCATGTGATCAATGGCACTTCTTCCATACCTAATGATGTACTACCAGTACCACCCAATTCTTCTAGCTTTCATCCTGAATTTCTTTTAAGTCAATTGAACCCTTCATTGCTAGATCTAAAAGAGGACGAGGCCTTGATAATCAATTGCCAAAATTGGCTAAGATATTTACCCGATGAGCCAGGGGGCAGAACTTCTCAAGACCTATCTTTTCGAGACAAATTCCTAGATATGATTAGAGGCCTTAACCCATGTATTCTAGTTGTAGTTGACGAGGATACTGACTTAGATTTACCTAGTCTCACATCAAGAATTACCTCCTGTTTCAATTATCTATGGATACCCTTTGATGCCTTAGAAACATTCTTGCCTAAAGATAGTTTCCAAAGGGCAAATTACGAAACCGATGTTGGACATAAAATTGAGAACATAATCAGTTTTGAAGGCTTACAAAGGATAGAGCGGCTTGAATGTGGTGTGAAGTTTGCTCAACGCATGAAGAAAGCTCATTTTCACAGTGTACCATATTGTGAAGAGACGATAAGGGAAGTTAAGTTTTCACTAGATGAACATGCAAGTGGTTGGAGAATGAAGAGGGAAGAAGATATGTTGGTTCTCACATGGAAAGGTCACAATTCTGTCTTTGCTACAGCTTGGGTTACAAGTGGAGTACTTGAAGATTAAAAGTTTGTGGTGTCTAATCTTTCTCATGTGGTCCTAATAAGGAAGACAAAATAGGGTAGCTTTTTCTACTTGTGAAAATGGTGTATATATAGGTTGAAGACAAGGATGAAAAACTGCAATAACTATTTGGGAGTGGTTAATATGTCATCATGCTCCTGTAGACTAGTTTTTGCTAATTAAGTTCACATGAAATTAATTTGCAAAAGAGGAAGATGTTCAAATTGTCTTTGTATGAGACAACTTATTATGCTACTCCTCATTGGATTTGCACTTGTAGGAACTTCAAAACTATATTGAGCTCTTTCTTAGGTTACTATATTGATTGTGCCTGTAAAAGAATTTCCATTTCAGAAACTGGCTTTCTAGGTTGAGATGATGTGTAGAAACTTCATTGACATGGAAAACGACATTATAGCATATGATATGTGGATATCACGGACCCTTGAGGTTCGTAGCATTGAATAATCTTGTCTTGTTATGATTAAGGGAAAATATTTAGCTTAATTTTTGTCAAGCAAGTAAGATTGCATAATAATACATGTACATTCATTGTTTGTTATAAGAAATAACTAACTTGGATCTTATATATATCCAAGTTTATTTAGAGTGAAGGCTTAGAAGCCAAGGGAGCAAACTTTACTGTTTGTTCTTAATCATTGGGGTTGTAAGTTATAACAGGTATATCCTTGTATTGGAAGAAAGAGATAGTTATCAATTACAAATACGCAGTGACTTTTTGACACCGGCATTTTTGTGGAAGGATACCACCAATCTCTAGCACACAACCACCTATTAAATGACACCACTAATATAAATCCAAATTAAAAAATTTCTCTCTCTCCTCCCACCCTTTCTTCTCTCTTAGGAAACAACACCACCATCGCACCGCCTCGCCCCCACCAACACCATCGCATCACCTCGCCCACCAGCCGGTCACAAGTCTTTTCTCCTCTCATTTCTTCATCTTTTTCCTCCACTTTTGTTCTCTCTGTTCCTCTTCTCCTCTCTTTTTTCTACCCTCGAGCACGAATCTGCTCGAGGGTAGAAAAATACAAAGGATAATAAAAGAAGAGGAGAAGAAGAAGAGAAAAAGGAGGAGAGGTAGGGTGGTGTCACTAACGGTAGATAAGAGGAGAAGAGAAGAGGAACAAATGAGAATTAGAAGAAGAACATAGGAGAAGAGGAAGAGAGGAAAGGTGGTGGCGGGGCGGGAGGGGTGGTGTTGCTCCGTCATTGCTGTGAAGAGAGAATAAAAGTTGAAAAGGAAGAGGAAATGGTGAGAGAGGGGTTTATTACGCACATTAAAAAATGAGGTTGATAGTGTCTTTCCGCGAATCTGATGGTGTCAAAAAGTGGCTTCCTTACAAATATAACTGTGGAAAGCAAAGTTTCCTAATGAAAACAATCTTTGAAAGAATGGACAGTGAATCCATAGTTGAAATTTGAAAAGTCTGGATTTCAAGTTTAATGAATTTCTGAAAAAAATTAGGTTAAAAATTCATTAGTTTGTAAATGCTTAATTACATCGTTGTGGAAGCAATAACATTTGCAAAAGTATATCATGCCTATGTTTTTCAGTGCAATCAACACAAGATCATCATACATTTTTGGACAGTTTTTGAAAAGCAAATTCCAAGCTACTCAAATAATGTAACCTAAGATAACGTTTTGTATGGGATCTAACTCAATGAAACATGGGAATGAAAGGGGAACGAGGATGAGAAAGGAAGAACAAGTCTTAAGAGTCGGGCCCCTGGCGCCAGATCAGCGTTAGGGGAGCCTGAAGACCCTCCATCATCCTATTTTCTTCATATGTTCTTCTTCTGTTCTTCATTTGTTCTTCTGTTCTCCATCTTCATCTATTTTCTTCATCTTCATCACGTTCTTGAGGCTCCCCTGGCGCTAGAAGCTTGGCTCTTAAGAATTGTTTAGGGGAGCCTGAAGAGCCTCCATCATCCTATTTTCTTCATTCGTTCTTCTTCTGTTCTTCATCTGTTCTTCTTCTGTTCTTCATCTTCATCTATTTTCTTCATTTTCATCACGTTCTTGAGGCCCCCCGGGTACTAGGAGCTTGGCTCTTAAGAATTGTTCGAAAAGGAAAGGAAGATTGAAATAAAGTGAGGTTGTATATGATATTTCAATTGCCATTTATGTGAACCATGCACACTCCTTCCTCCTGATACATTAAGGCCTCAGCGCATCCAATTTCTTTATGTTATGAAAGTTGTTTTGTTAAACAATTTAAATATGGGTTACATAGCACGAAATAGGATTCATGCAAACAAAAGAGCTTATTAAGTGTTTTGAAAAATGCTTTTCTGAGGAGATTAACTGATTGCCTACCCTTGATTTTGAGGTGTCTGATTTAAAGCCCACTGAAGCTTACATTGGGCTTGGGTTGAGTGTGATATAAGTTCACTTTAACGCCCAAGCCTGGTCCTTCTAGTCAGGTCAGAAAGGGACCTTTTGTAGAGCCCTATAAACCATGTATGAGCATGAAGGTTTGTAAGCAAAAATGGAAATTAATCAAACTTGAAAGGTTTTAATTAGATCATGGCTACCCAAGTGATCCCTAAAACTTCTTACACTACTTACCCTACCCAAATCGCTAGTTGAATTAGCTATAACCTAACAACTAAAATTTCCAAATTATGAATACGATGACTTAAACCTAAAATTAAGCCCATCCAAGTTACAACACTAGGTCAAAGTACCCAATAGGTTGAAGGACCAACCTTAAAATTAGTAGAAGAAGTAACTATCAGCAAGATAGCTTAATTAGTCACAACCAAACCACTCACAAGACATGAACTACTTCGAAATAGAAATCAAATGCAACTTTTATAAGTTAACTAGTCAACAACATCATGAGATATCATTTGTCCAAACTTTTTTTTTAAGCATATAGCATAGATTAAATATTACGGTTACAAAAGAGATGTCCGACAGTAGTAGCTAGATCATGAGTCTCAAAGTTGAGATCTCAACTAATAAAATAACAATACTAGGAGCTATGGTAAGTAAGAAAACGCCTAATACTACTGATAATAGGATGCCACATCCAACACATAGTCATAGTCGGCTCCTGTTGTTCCTCCTGCAAAATGGTATGTAACGTCCCTGAGTCCCCCAAAAGAATTTTTGTTTTCCACTGTCTCACATGAATCAGTAACAGAGCTGCCTCCATAGCATAACATTCTGCCATTGTGTTGTCCAATATTTTCCCTAAGATGGGACATGCTATCTGAGCAAGAATCATACCAAGAGTACTCACTGCCTGAATCACAGTTGCCTCTTGTTTTGAAGAATAAAAAAAATTAGCATCGTAGGTCAACAAGAGGTCTAGAATAGTGCGGAGGGTAGTATGGGTGATTTGTGGAAAGAGGCAGTCAGCAAGCAAAGGGCCCGACTTGACCCAACAATCCCCCCAAAGGTCAATATCCGCACTTGATAAGACTTGCCAAATTATATGACATTTCATTTTGGAAAGAGTGGTGAGATTGCATCTCCAAGCAAAGGAAGCAATATTTGGAGAGTTGAAAGATGTTGTTTCTATTGAAATACAGAGCTTTAAGTTGAATGAAACGAGGGTTAAGAGGAGAGGAAATTGTATGTCATATGTTTTTTGCTATTAAGACAAGATTTTTATTCCTAGCAAAAGGAATGTTGAGACCTCTAATGTGGCAAAGTAAAGTTATGCGATCCTAGGTACATAGATGTTTGACCTTGTTATCCTCCGCTCAATTCCACTAAAAATTGCGGGCCAAATTATCTAATTTAGTGGTGACAAAACATAAAAACAAAAAAAACTGCATTGTGTAAATATGGATCGAATTCAGAACAACTTCGATCATGATCATGATTGTCCTCCCAACTTTAATCAATTGTTCAACATAAACTCTAGCCAGCTTGGTTTGCTTGCCTGACTGGCTTCTTAAGTGATGTTTATGATTGTGTTTTAAAAATGAGAGATAAAAAGTGTAAAAAAATCAACCATATATAGGTAGACGTACTCGTTGTTCAAACTTACATCATAAACATTCTGTTAGTACCTAGAAGAGATGATGAAATATTAGGTAGTCAAACTCTCAAATCATAATTCATCATCAAGACATTTTTAATCTAGTACTAGCACTAGTAAACCAAATGAAATGCTCCCTAATTCCAACCCATGACAACCAATTAACACATGCATGGTACCGTAGCTACCATCCACTTAGTAGACACTTTCGAACCCACATCAACCAGTGGCAAAAGGGCTGATTGATTGGAAATTTGGATGATAATAAGCACCTTTTGGGAGGATGTGGGTCAGGCCATCTTCTATATATGGATGTCTCTAGTGAGTTCAACCCCCACATTTATCAAGTGTGAGTAAACCACCAAAATTCCATTCAACATCTCATTCAGACTTGTCAATTGACCATAAAGATTGAATTGAAAATAGAATAAGTGTGATAAGATATGCTTAATTATAATTCATATAATAAGTCTCTCACTTTAGTTTTATTAATAATATTCCAATCATACTATACTCTTGGATATTAATTTCAGTAGGTAAGGTAGAAGGATCATTTTTATGGATTTGGTTGAATATTTTTGGCGTGATTAATAAAAGGCGTCAATAAGAGAAAAATTAATAATAATAATATTTTTAAAAAGAAAAGAAGAGAGCTTATACCAGTGACGGAGTCAGGATTTTTGTTGAGGGGGGGGCGGAGTGATGTCATAATTAATTAAATATAATATAAAAATTAATTACTTTAACATGAATTTTTTTTAAAATATAGCAAAAAGGGAAGTACAACAAAGACAGTCATTGAAAATGATTACTACTATATTCATTGAAGATGATTACTACTTCTAGAAACACAACAGAAGAGAAGGGTTTGAATCGTTGATTACTACTACATGAAGAAAAGGAAGAAGAGATTGGGTTGCTTACGATTTTTTTGTGGAGATGACCAACACAGTGATTAAATAAATCTCCGGGTCAAGGCATTCTATTACGTTCAGACAGTGAGTTATCTTTGACAGGTTGGTGTGACTCGGATTGGGCAGCCTGTCCCCTTGCTCGGCTGTCTTTCACTGAGTGGTTTGTGTTTTTGGGGCATTCGCCAATTTCATGGAAAACTAAGAAGCAGCATACTGTAGCTCGTTCTTCGGCAGAGGCCGAATATCGCTCTATGGCTTCTGTTACTTATGAATTAAAATGGTTGAAGGGTTTACTTTTGAGTTTGGGCATCCATCATCCAAAGGCGATTCCTTTTTTTTTGTGATAGTCAGTCCGCGTTGCATATAGCGCAGAATCTGGTATTTCATGAACGCACGAAGCACATTGAAGTTGATTGTCATTTCGTGCGAGATGCTATCCAGGAAGGTCTTATTGCTCCGTCTTATGTGCCGACGAATGACCAATTGGCGGATATTTTTACCAAGGCTTTGGGGAAGAAGCAATTTGATTTTTTCCTTCACAAGTTGGGCATACTAGACTTGCATGCTCCAACTTGAAGGGGGGGGGGGGGGGGTTAGGAGATTATTTAGGTGATTTATTCCTTTATTCTAGGATAGCTATATATGGGTACTTGCTTTGTTATAGGAAACTACTTCCTCAAGAAGTTTAATATTTCCTAAACTATTGCTAGGTATTATGCGCAATTAGGGAAGCTACTGTTGTGCTTCTTGTATAAATATCTTTCATTGGGTTAATGAGAATACAAAAAAAACAATTACCCTAAATCTTTCAACCTGGTACCTAGAAGAAGAATAATAAGGTGGTTTGGATCCTACTGGATCTTGTGAAGATGAGCTCAAATAACTCAATAGTTATAGATCTTTGAAGATGATGAAATATGGGGGTTTCCCTCATCTTATCCAATCGATGGAATGTGAAGAAGAAACTGTGGATTTTGGTTTCTTTGAGGAGCAATTCTAGCTGGCCTGGGAAATCAGCCTGGTTTACCTGCCTAGGGGGCGAAAATACATTTTTGCCCCCCTCCTTAAAACACCTTTTTGGAGTATGTGTTTAAAGATGGGGGGGGGGCAAAAATGTATTTTCGCCCCCCCAGACAGGGAAGACCCGCTAGAATTTCTGTTCTTTGAGAGATTTGAGGGATTTAACCTCTATCTCTAACTCTAAAAGTAGAGTTTGAATTCCCAAATTCTACACAGCCTGGGAGAGGCTGCCTGGTTGCTGCCGAGGGGGGGGGGCAAAATTGTATTTTGGCCCCCCCAGACAGCAAACCAGGCTATCTAGAATAACTCGTTTGAATTTGATATGTACATGATTTGAAGGATAAAGTCCTGGTTGAAGTGAAAAGTGAGAATAGAAGGGCACATAAAAAAACTAATTCAAGGACAAATAAATTATTAAAAAAAAAAAAAAAAAAAAATTCTCAAAAGTCAGTGGGGGCACTGGCTCCGTGCCTGGCTTATACTTGCAATTTTGGCTGGTAGATTTATTGAAACCTTATTCTCATCCATAATATTGTATTTGTTAGCATGGATTTGTCAGAGCTCATAACAATATACCAGACATAAAATAAAATCCATTATCAAGGTAACATAATTCACCAAAAAGGACGCGAAAAAGACGGAATTGAAGATAATTTGTTTCATTCATCACATTTTAGACAAGACCAATCTTATGATGATGTATTAACTCAAAGAAACAAAAACCCCTAATTTCAGCTATACTTTATAGGCTGTGTGACATAAACCCCAATCATATCCTAATGGCAATTTTTTGAGATCATTATCCAATTGAATAAACTTTATAAGTTGTGTGACACATATTTCATTTTGTCCATAACATAACCAAACTTGGTGAGTGAAGAGGTTGCAAGAGATTTGGCTACAAAAACGTTTCCAAACTCTTGCATTAAAGATTTTAGTCTCTGCCCTCGAAGATCCTTTAGAGCTAAGAAAACAAATAAAAAATACAAATGTTGAATCCTTTCCTCCTTAACAAAGGAGATAGAAAGAAAAAAAAAAAAAAAAAAACACAAAAACGAGAGATTTCTTCTTTAGCCGATACTAGTTGAAGATTATTATAGGCCCAGTAACTGTGTTCACTTTTGAGAGTTTGTTTTTCTATTTTTGTTTTTGTTTAGCAACAAACTTTGGGTGAGTGTTGACAAATAGCAATAAACTTGTACAAAGTTGCAAAACATAATGGAGGGAAAGAAAAAGGGCAGTGTTGCTATTGTAAGCAAAAGTGTCACATGGGCTGCAAGGTTCACTTTAGGTACAATAGAGACATCAATGGAGAAGAGAGGAGAGATCATATAAGCGATGAATGAGAGTAGTGTGGTAGGGTGTGTGTGTGTGACTAGTGAATCTAGAGTAAACTTGGAGCAAAGAAAATGGAATATAAGTATAAAGCCACCACAGAAACTGATCTCTAAGCCAAACTTTGAGTCTTTCCAAACAGTAAAAAAACATTTTATTCTATCTTCAGGAATGTCAGAGGGAGCTGCCTAGAGAGGGTGGTGGTGGTGACCATTATTAAACAACAACAAACACTTGATCATCCTCTCTAGAATTTTCATTTTTTTATATCTCTTCAAGCTTTGTTCCTTCCTCCCAAATCTCACACACACTCATCAAAACTGTCAAACGGGCCTCTTACTGTTGTCTTGTTACCCATAGCAGAATCTTGTCTTCTGTACTGTCTCTTTCACTTTTGCCTCCCCATTGAGTTGATTTGCAAGTATAAGTTAAGTATTTTCCATCAAGCTTCACACAACTTGTCTTTTCTTTGTGTTGGCAAAATTTGATCTCTAGTGGGATATTTAGCCTTTGGGTTGCTTTTATATGTAACATGGAAGATTTGGATTGCACTCTTGAGGTGGATGTTAATGGTGAAGAAATCTTCTTTGTGAACAAGGTAATATTATTTGTTTGATTGGGTTCTTTTGTTTAATCATTTTGCAATCTGGGTATCTCTTGAAATAGTTTATTAAGTTTTGTTAGTCTGAAATCTCAATTGGTTTTGTTTGGTTGGATTGTTCTTTGTATGAGTTTTACATTATTGTGAAATGGGGTTTTGGACAAACTAATAACCATTCAATTTTCACCACTTTGAGTCATGAACACTGATGCATTTGTTTCAATTTCTAGTTGTACTTCCTCATGATATCTTCAATAATGTCCTCATCCAACCTCCCATTTAATATTTTCACCAATTTTGCAGGGCTGTGGGGCTAATTAAATTCCTCTCCTTTTGTTTTTTTTCTTTATTTTCTGATGCATTTATTGCTCATATTCTCCCGACCCCTTCTTTTTTTAACCATTTCACACCAAAAGGGTCAGAAGCCACTTCAGGTGAACTGCTGTGCTAACCTTCTTTTGCTCCTTCTCTATTTATTGCTATGGCTGGCTTTTATGATTAGATTAAATGTTCATGCCTTTTCTTTTGCTCACTTTCAATCCATTTTCAGAGGGAATTAAGGTAGCTCTCATGCTATTTATTACTACCACTAAATTTCCTCTCTTCCTTTGCTAGCATGATTGGCAGACACATCTTCTTTTACTGATCCTTCTGATTTTTAATGTTTATAACAACCTCTCATCCTTTGTTTTACAGTAGATTCCTTTTTTTTTAATCTGATAATCGGTATTTGCTAATTTCTATTAATTTTAATGCTTTTTGCTGCTAATTGGTACTTGGGTTTAGGTCTTTGATTTACTTATTTTGTTGTTATAATTTTTTTCTAAAAACATTGTTGGTTTATATTCATCTTGTTGAAGAAACTGATGTAGATTTCTTTCTTCTCAATATGGGTATTTACCAATTTCACTGAATTTAGTGCCATTGAAGTATTGCTCACCACTGACATCATCAAATTATATTCATTCTTGATTCCTTCTTTATCTTTGATCATATTTTGTGTGGTACTTATCTGATATTTGTATCCTTTTGTAAATTCAGAGGGTTCTGTCATCGTTTTCGGGCAGATTAAGCAAATTATTGGGAAAATCTACGGGGAAGGTGAAGAATCTCAAGGTCATATTCCATGATTTGCCAGGGGGAGCAGAGGGGTTTGAGCTCATAGCAAAATTCTGCTACAACAATGGGAAAGCTGAGATAACTCCTTACAACGTCGCTGTCCTACATTGCGGTGCACATTTCATGGCAATGTCAAAAAGCATTTCTAAACCTGTGAATTTGATTGAACAAACTGAGAAGTCCCTTGAAGAAATTGGTTACTGGAGCTGGTCTGAACTTTTGGTGGCTTTGAAGCAATGCCAAAATTTCATCCCAACTGCAAATGCTTCGGGTGTACTTGAAAAATTGATAGATTCATTAGTAGGAAGGTTGATTTCGGCTAGTGATGAAAGCCCATCTACTTCTTCTCCTGATAGCTCTGGTTTTCGATTTTCATGTGATACGAGAAGCACCGAAAGTGGTAAGAATGGTGGCTCAAGGGCGAATTGGTGGTACGAAGATCTTGCAGTTTTGGATCCTGAATTGATTGACAAGGCAATGAAATCTATGGTCACACGCAAATTCGGCCATGTATCTATCAGTAGGTTCCTCCTCTACTACCAGAAAACAAGATGTTCTAGTGCCCCATTGGATGTAAAGTGCAAAATCCTAGAGACTATAATAGAACTTCTGTATTTGCTTGATCAGAGCTTTGTTCCTTGCAAGAGTTTATTTGGGGTTCTCCGGGTGACATTGGGTTTGAACATAAGCAAAAGTAGTAGGAACAGGTTAGAGAGCATGATTGGTTCGCAGCTGGATCAAGCAACATTGGATAATTTGCTTGTTCCTTCTCCGCCAGGGGTAAATTATCTTTATGATGTAAATTTAGTGATACGGTTCTTGAAATCGTTTCTTCTCGGAGGAGACTCTTGGGTGTTATCAACTAGGTTGAAAAAAGTCGCAAACTTGATGGACTCATATATTGCAGAAGTAGCTCCAGACTCCTCTTTGAAACCTTCAAAATTTACTGCACTAGTCATTGCTCTGCCTGATTCTGCAAGGGACTCTTATGATGGGATATATCGAGCCATGGACATGTATCTTGAGGTACTATATTCGCTGAATTTCCTCCATAATTATAACACTCTTTTGACTTCCTAAGTTAGAATTAAAGCACTCAGAATGCATACTCTCTGCTATGTTTTGTGAAGTCAATTAACGGTGTAGATAGGTGTATTTTCATTACCGTAGCCTATATTATTGTGACATAAGCAAAACCGTGTAGGATTAAACAAGAAGAAAGCAAAATTGGCACAAATAACAGTCGTATAACACAAAACAGGGGAGATCACAAGATAATGCCCATTCTACATTCCATAATGCTCGTAGTAAAAAACTGAAGAAGCAACAATAGTATGATACAACTAGGATTCAACCTTACCTACCTTATGAAGTTTATGATACACATAAGACATGTGAGAGGTTATCCGGTACCTTGAATGTGTTTATGGGATAGCATTAACAGTTGGGGCAGACTGACAACATAAATTTCAGCTTCCAATTATCTAAAGCTGAGAATTGAATTTGTTTTTTAAATGGTAAACCACTTATTTATGTATGGACTAAATATTGATTTCGACAGGTGCATGCAGGACTCACGGAAGAGGATAAACTAAAGATGTGTAGTGCACTGAACTATGAAAAACTCTCACAAGAAGCTTGCAAACACTTGGCTCAAAACTCAAATTTTCCATCAAGATCAGCAATCCAAGCCCTCAGCTCTCAGCAATTCAAACTCAAAAGCTTACTCCAAGAAACCAGTCATTCAAAACGGTTTACTGATTCACCATGTAGCTACAATCACGAGGAATTTAAGTATAAAACAGATGGAAAGAATGACCAAATCGTACTATACGCCAAAAAGCTCGATCTGCCTGCAGAGAACGAGAATCTGAAAGCACATTTGCAAGGAATGCAATATAGGGTGATGAAATTGGAGAAAGTTTGCAAGAAAATGCAGACCCAAATGTCGAAGATGATGAAGTCAAAAGCATCAAACACAAGATCCTTACCAAGCCTATGTTCATGATGCAAATTTTTTTTTAATTTTTTTATCTTGTTGTATATTTTTGCTTTAATCGTCATTTTGTATAATATGAGAGATGGGGTATTGTGTTTCTATCAAATCTTTTGTTCCTTCTTTTGATAAAGCTATAGATGATTGAAGAAGAGAAGATCACTTCACTTATTTACAAGTTGGTGAAGATCTTGGCTGTACAGATAGTGAAAGAAAGCACAAAATGCTTCTTTATATTCATACAGTGTTAAAGGCCCTTCTTAAGGTTTAGTCATTTTCTCAATCACACTCATAGTGGTCTGAATTGAAGGGACAATATAAAGTGTGGCAGTAAAGTTGGGCTCACTTCTTCATGCATGTATCAAATCTCTTGCTTGTAGAATCTATTAGGTGCTTTGAAATGTATATTTTAATGGAATTTGTTGAAACTGTTAGACAATCTTAGTTGACCTTTGAAAAATACATTTTTTTAGACAGATTCTCGATTGTTTACCTAACATAAATAATCACTTTATAATATATGACAAAAGCAGGTTAGGAGAATATTGGTTCAGACGGCTTACACTAAGCAAAAACCTCGTCAGCAAGTAATACGGAGAAATCACTTGTGACGAGGGAAGACCTTAGAAAAATTACCGATTTGTGTTTGGGAGGGTGGTTTGCAAGTGATTGGACTAATCTACCCTTCTCTCAATGAGTTTAGAGAAATTGGAGAGGGGGAAAGTTGTTCTGGTCACGTGCTGACCACGTTCCCAAGCACAAATCAGTGCTTTCGGAATAGAGACTAGAGAATTTTTCATGTTTTTGTTTGTGTTTGAACTTGAAATTTGTTATATCCCCGAAGAAAAAAAAATCAAGGATCGCATGATTTAGGGTATAAACTCCATTTTCTACCCGTTGAAGAGGACCCTTATTTTTCAAGTTGGTGTATGATTAGTGGTTTGAAGATGATGCGTTTCGAGATCGCAGTTGAACCTCGAGATTTGCACATAGTAGAAGATGACGTGGTTAGACTTGCATTGGGGAGGTGTGTTAATAATGGTTTCAATATTATCGAACTTGATCCGTGGAAATAAAGCGAAGAGGTTTTGTCGATAAAAAGCAATACTGTGTCGTGTGAACTTCTTCCATTATCTTCTCTTAGTATCGATCTCAACGTTAAGCAACCACTGAGGTTTCTGTGTTTTTGGCGGTAAATTTGTATATTTTTCTCAATCTGATTCCCGCGGTTTTAATAATGGCATCCACCGTGTGAAATGGTCACATGAGCAGATTTTTTTTTTTTGAAAGGCTGAGCAGATCTTTGATGTGGTCCATGACAAATACCATAGGATGGATCCGTATACAACATTGGATAATATGCATCTCAGAGGCCTCTTTTTTAATCCCTTAACCCCTTTCACCTCAAATGTCGCCAGTAAGATTCGAACTCTGAACTTGTGATTTCATCCATCACAAGTCTATTGTTGAGCTGGTACTCCATTAATGGTATCTAGAGGCCATTCAATATACGCTGTCATCTTAATTCCCACTATTGCAATGAGTATATGGAACTGCTAGATTATGGACCATTAGGTATTTTCAAGGTTGGTTAACTACTTAATTTATAGAAAAAATTCATCCATACTAGGAATCTTGGTGTTTGAGTTCTAAATACACTGGTTAATAATAATATAGACCCTCCATTGTTATTAAGAATACGTACTATTATTAAGTATTTCTAAATATACGAGTTAGTTAATTATGGAAGGAATCACAAAAAAAATAAAAAAATAAAAAATAAAAATAAATTAGGACTCCTTAGGATCCTAATGGCAAGAGGAATTTTTCTGTTATCACTCTTAACTTAAAGAGGAATCATTGTTCTTATTGACAAGAATAATTCTTAAGAGCCAGACCCCTAGTGCCAGATCGGAGACAGGAGAGTCTCAAGAACGTGATGAAAATGAAAAAAAATAGATGAAGATGAAGAACAACAGATGAAGAATAGAAGAACAAATGAAGAATAGAAGAAGAAGAAGATCAGATGAAGAAAATAGGATGATAAAGAGTCTTTAGGCTCCCCTGACGCTGATCTGGGGCTAGGGGACTGGCTCTTAAGAATTGTTGTATTGACAAGAACAATTCTTAAGAGCCAGGCCCCTAGCGCCAGATCGGTGCTAGAAGAGCCTCAAGAACGTGATGAAGATGAAGAAAATAGATGAAGAACGGAAGAAAAAAGAAAAAGAAGAACAGAAGAACAAATGAAGAACAGAAGAAGAAGAACAAATGAAGAAAATAGGATAATGAAGGGTCTTGAGGCCCCCCTGGCGCTAGGGGTCCAGCTCTTAAGAATTGTATTGACAATAACAAATCTTAAGAGGCCGGCCCCTAGCGCCGGATCGACATCAGGGGACTCTCAAGAACGTGATGAAGATGAAGAAAATAGATGAAGCTGAATAACATAAAAAGAAGAAGAATAAGAACAGAAGAACAAATGAAGAATAGAAGAAAAAGAAGAAGAAGAACATATGAAGAAAATAGGATGATGGAAGGTCTTAAGGCTTCTCTGACGCTAGAGGCCTGACTAGGGGTGGGCATTTAGGACCGAAAACCCGGACCGAACCGACAACCGGACCGATCGGGTCGGTTCGGATCGGTTATAATTAATTAAAAAAATTTCGGTTGTAAAAGCCCGGCCCGGCCCGAAGTTTCTGGTTCGGGCCTCGGTTTCCATTTCTGAAACCCGTCGGTTAACCGGCCCGGCCCATTTTAAATAGCGAACTTAAAATGGAAACCCATCGACAGCGAAGTCCCTCCCTCCCTCACCTCTCCTTCTCACAGCGCTCCCTCACCTCTCCCTCTCCTCTCCTTCTCACAGCTCCCTCTCCCTCTCACAGTGAAGTCCACAGCGAAGTCCCTCCCTCCCTCCCTCACCTCTCCCTCTCCTCTCCTTCTCACAGCTTCCTCTCCCTCTCACAGCGAAGTCCCTCCGCGAAGCATCGACCATCGACCGCGAAGCATCGACCGCCGCCTCCCTCTCCTCTCCCTCTCACAGCGAATCAACGACTCGACCGCCTCCCTCTCCTCTCCCTCTCAGCTCACAGCGAAGCATCGACCGCTCCTCTCCCTCTCACAGCGAAGCATCCTTCAGAGAGCATCCAGCGAAGCATCCCTCTCACAGCGAAGATCGACCGCTCCTCTCCCTCTTACAGCGAAGATCGACCGCTCCTCTCCCACTCAGATCTGATCTGATTTCAGATCTTGATCTCAGATCTGATCTGATCTGATCTCAGATCTAGATCTTGATCTCAGATCTGGTCTCAGATCTTGATCTTTATCAGATCTGATCTCTGATCATATCTTTATCTCTGATCTGATATTTGATCATATCAGATCTGATCTCAGATCTTGATCAGATCTGATCTCAGATCTTGATCAGATCTGGTCTCTGATCTTGATCTGATCTGATCTCAGATCTTGATCTCAGATCTTGATCAGATCTGATCTTTGATCTGATTACGATGAATGTATTTTTTTTTGTAATTTTTTTTTATTTGTTCTATTGTTTTTTGTTTTTTTGTAATTTTTGTACCGTATTTTTTTTTTTTGTACGATGATCTGTAATTTATTGTACGATGATCAGTGTATATATATTTTTTTTACTGTAGATATTTTTTTTGCTTTCAGAACCGAAACCGGCCCGTAATTCGGTTAACCGGGACCTCGATTATCCGGTCAATTCGGTCCGGTTTCGGTTCTCATAAACACGGGCCCGAATTTTTCGGGCCGATTTTCGGTTATTAGTTTTTGGGCCGGTTACCCGTACTTGCCCAGCCCTAGGCCTGACTGTTAAGAATTGTTGTATTGATAAGAATAATTCTTAAGAGCCAAGTCCTTCGCGCCAGATCGATGCCAAGGAAGCCTCAAGAACACGATGAAGATGAATAATAGATGAAGAACAAAAGAACAAATGAAGAACGAAAAAAGAAGTACAGATGAAGAAAATAGGATGATAGAGGGATTATTGTTACGTTTAGAAGTTGTATGTTTTCATTACACTTTTTGTATTACTTTTAGAAGAAGTTGGAATTATTGTTTAATCAGGAAACTGATTTTGTATCTCTTGATTATAAATACTTTTATATTCGTTTACAAATACACATAGGCATCGACTACTTTGCACCATCAATTTTTCTTTTTCACACTATTCTACTCTCCCACACCATCTACTTACTTTCTCACACCACCTATATAAACAAAAACCTCTAATTTTCCCCCTTACTATTAAAATCTACAATGGTTCCTCCTCCCTCCCTCATTCGAAATCTCTCCCCACACTCAAATCTCTTCTCTCTCCCTTGAAAACTCTCAAAATTTCCTTAAAGTTGAAACCCTTAAACCCAAATTCAATAAATATGCATTACTTAACATAACAGACAAATCCAAACTCAAACCCAAAAAAAGAAAAATAGGGTAACTTTCGAACCAATTTAAACCCTCAATTGAGGCTGATTCTCAAGCTCATAAAACATTAAAGTTGTATTACTCTGAGTTGTCTAGTAAACACAACTTGAATCATTTGAAAATGTTTTGAAATGAGCAAGTTATGGTCATTTTACTAAAGTCGTGCAAATATGTCCGAGAAATAAAAACGGAATAGTGTTTCTGACTTTCGGCCAACTTATGTGCTCGATCGAGACCGATTCTCAAGTTGATCAAACACAAAAGTTGTAGTACTCTCAGTTATCTAATAAACACAACTTGAATCACTTGAAAATATTTTGAAATGAGCAAATTATGGTCGTTTTGTAAAGTCGCGCAAAACAGGAAAAAACAATTCCGTTCGCAACTGATTTATTTATTTATTTCTGTTTTGCACGACTTTAATAAAACGACCATAACTTGCTCATTTGAAAACATTTTTAAATGATTCAAGTTATGTTTATTAGATAACTGAGAGTACTACAACTTTTGTGTTTGATTAACTTGATAATCGGTATTGATCGAGCACATAAATTGGCCGAAAGTCAGGAATACTATTCCATTTTTATTTTTCGGACAGATTTGCGCAAATTTAGTAAAATGATCATAACTTGTTCATTTCAAAACATTTTCAAGTGATTCAAGTTTTGTTTTTTAGATAACTCAGAGTACTACAACGTTATTGTTTTGATGAGCTTGAGAATCAGTCTCAATTGAGGGTTTAAATTGGTTCGAAAGTTACCATGTTTTTCATTTTTTTGGTTTGAGTTTGGATTTGTCTGTTATGTTATGTTAAGTTATGAATATTTATTGAATTTGAGTTTAAGGGTTTCAAATTTAATGGGATTTTGAGAGTTTTTTAGGGAGAGAGAAGAGATTTGCAAGAGATTCGAGTGTGGGGAGAAACTTGGAATAGATTTCGAATGGAAAATGGAGGGAGGAACCATTGTAGATTTAAATGGTGAGAGAAAAAAATGGAGGTTTTTGTTTATATAGGTGGTGTGAGAAAGTAAAAAAATAAATCAATGGTGGTGTGAGTTGCCTAAAATTAGAGGAAGAGAGAAAAATGAAAAAATCTAATTGTCGAGGGAAATGGCGAGGAAAACAGCGAGGGAACCCACAGGGGGGAGGGGGAGCCGTCCATCCCCCCCCCGGGATGCGCATTTTCAACCTTTGGGATGCATGCATTGAAAAGTCAAATGTGCATCCCGAAGGGATGGACGGCTCCCCTTCCCCCCTGTGGGGTCCCTCGTTGCTTTCCTCGACAATTAGACGGGTTCGAGAAAAATTGGTTTGCATGGTTCTTTGTGTGAGATAGAATAGTTTTGTACTTGTGGTTCATAGTTTGTGGCAGCTCTTCAAGTTGAGTTTCTTCGTGCGAAAGACAAATTGGTTCGTGTGGTTCTTCAAGTTCGTAGTTGTTGCATTCTTCAAGTGTTCTTCAAGGTATGTTGTACTCTCTAACAACTACTGATTTATAGTTAGTATATGTCATAATAATGCCCAAACACAGCCCATGCTGCAAGATTAAAGCTTAATTTCGCAGACTATGCTGGAAGATTAACGCAAAATCTTATTGGTCGCAGTTTATTTATTATTATTTTATTTTTTTGCATTTCCTCATCATAATCTCCCCCTAACCTCTAAATCATCCTTAAATCTTTCAAAATTCAAAGCACCAACTTCAAAGTAGGGTTGGGTATTTAAAACAAAAAAAAAAAGGGAACGAGCAGGCCGGTCCAGGCCAAACTTTTTATTTTTATTTTAATAATCCATCCAAAAAATTCAGCTTGGCCTGAAATGCTAGGTCCAGTTATCGATTTCCATTTCTAGAACCCGTCGAGTGCCTTGGTACTTAAAAAATTAATTAAATATAAATAGTTAAATATGATTTTTTTCTAGGTATAGGGTTTTATTCACATTTCTTTCTTTGTCCCCTTCCTCTCAGCCTCATCTTCTGCGCAGAATCACAGACTCTTCCTCCTAATCCTCTGCGTCGATTCTGCCTCCTCCTCTGCATAGAATCACAGACCCCTCCTCTGTGTCGACTTCGCCTCTTCCTCCTTTCCTCTCTTCCTTTCTGCTTGATTAAAAAACAACAAGAAATCAACGAAGAACTTACTCGTGCATCGGTGTGTGGCAGCACAATCGGGTGGAGATCATCGCCAACGATCAAGGAAATTGAATCACTCCATCAGTGTGTTACTGTGTGGAACCACTCCTTGTGATTAGGATGACCTAAGGGCAGATTTTCACAGAAATCCACCCCGCCCGCCCTGATTAAGGCAATTTTAGATGTGCCTATATGAATTTCGGGGCGGACACAGATATCCAAACAATATCCATCAAATATTGAGGACATATACAGATTTGGCCATATCCGCCCCACGAATATCTGTTTAAGTATAGAGATTACAAAAATATCCCTGACCCTTAAAAAAAAAAAAATCGGAACCGAATCTATCTCACACTGGACTCTACCACCCCTGAAAATTTCTTCTCTTCTGCTACTGAAGCTCTCCGTTGTTCTTTTTCTAATAGAATAACACCCAATTGATGGACTTGCTTGTTTTTTCTCTTCTGTTCTGTTGTTGTGTCTGCTCTTGGTTCCACGTATGCTCTTCTGTTCTTTAGACATGTCTTTCCACAAATAAGCTAGACAACAAAACCTATTCGATCTTGTACTTCTTCTACAAACATACATGTTTGGAGGACCAGATCGACACACTACACATCTTGTTATGCCTAAAGATTCCTCCTATTATGTTTGATTTTCATCAATTTCTTCTTAAGTTTGATTTTGTATTCAGGGGAAGATGATGATGTTGAATATTTCAGCTCCCATGATCAATTACAAACACTAATCTTACATTACAATGGCAATATTACAACAATACAATACATAAACTCACAAATTTCTTACACACACACATTTGAGCTCCTTGGAGCTCCTCACTGAGCTCCTCCAAGCTACTCTACAGCAATGATCCAAGGCTCTATTTATAGGCTCACAAGGTTAGTGGAGGAAGGCTCTAGATAGCCTTAATTCTTGACATCTTCATCTCTTGTTCAACTCTTCTAGAGAACTCTACTTGGTTATCTTTATCTCAATCCTTCTAGAGAATTCATCTCCTTCTCATTTTTCTAGAGAATTCTTGAAACACCAATCAAGTTGGTGTTGTTAATCTCAACATCCCCACCAACTTGTTCATTTTTATCTTCTCACTCACCATCAATTTGTCGGTCTTCACGTTCACACACTATTTTCACATTCACACTATCTTCTTGTTCACACATTGCATTCTTCCAATATCACGATCCACCAACATCTCGACCAATTGATTCACGGACACGATCTGCACACATCATCAACTTCGTGTGCTCTCTTGGCACACAGACTCAAAACTTCGTGCTCCTTTGGCACTTTCACATAACAACGTGCTCTCTAGCACTTCCACACAACGTGCTCTATGGCACAATCACACAACGTGCTCCATGGCACTACGAGACATCGCCTGTCACTTTGATTACGCCGCATAACCATTTTCTGTGGTATGGTGACAAAACTCCAACGTCCCATCTCACAACACGACCCTACGATCCCTTGTCGTAGCCTACGTCGCCTTCATCACCCTGCCTACCAATCCACTCACGGGGACCCGCTACGTCTACGTACACGGACACACTGTCGGCACTTGGGTGACACCTCAAATATGGCTTCACTTGTCCATGACCAATCGGCTTCACAATCTCCACGAACATCTCCTCGAAAATCTCACTCTGATCGTACGTATGAACAGTGAACAGTACCGTACATATAAACAGTGTACAGTACTTATGAGTAGTGTCGTCTTCTAAGGAATACTACTGTAAGCTCCGATGAAGAATACCACTCCGGCTGAACCCGCTCTGAAACCAAATTGTTGAATATTTCAGCTCCCAGGATCAATTACAAACACTAATCTTCCATTACAATGACAATATTACAACAATACAATACATAAAATCACAAATTTCTTACACACACAAGCACCTCCCACACACAGATTTGAGCTCCTCCAAGCTACTCTACAACAATGATCCAAGGCTCTATTTATAGGCTCACAAGGTTAGTGGTCCCATGGGCGGACCTACTAAGGGGCGAGGGGGGGGCAGCTGCCCCCCTCAACTTTTAAAATATTTTTAGTATATATATTTTAGTCTTAAAAAATTGATTATATAATGTAGAATACAATATGTTAATTGTTTATGAAAATATTCAAACATGTCTTTGTTGGTGTAGTGGTTGGAGATTTATCACTTTTAGTAAAAGACCTGAGTTCGATACTCTTCGAGTGCATTTTTTTATTTTATTTTCAATGCAATTTTATTAGTAATTGCAAACATTAAAAAATGTTTAGTTTAATAAAAATTTATTAACATTAAATAAATGAATTGTTTTTCACAAGTAATATTAAACCCCTAACAAAAAAATATTTAAAATTAATATCTAAAATAATAATGATAGAATTCAATGAAAATATATACCATTAGCCAACTCGTATAAAATTTGAGCCTCATATAAACTATTTTTTCTTTGAAATTGTATTATGATCATATTAGATTCTCAAATTTCAAAATTTTTTTAGCTTCACCTAGAACTTATCCTAATTATTTTGTGATTCTCAATTCTAGACAACCAGGCTTTATAGCCACTTTTTGGTCAGGTTTTAAGTTTTGTACATTTCTATCCCTTCTATAGATAACGTTTGTGATTGTATTTTAAAGAGAATGGGTAAAGATGTAAAAATGCTCTAGCCTGGCCAAAAAATGGCTTTAAAGTCTGGCTGCCTAGACAAACTCTTTTGTGATATTAGTTATATATTCTAGTTATTATGCTTGTTTGCTTTTTGCTAAGGTTATCAATAGTGATCTTATTTTGGCTTAAAATTGTATTTTTTTTATAGTTGAATTTTTTTTATTAGTTACTAGCTTCGGTAAAAAAAAAAGGCTTTACCATTGATAACTACTATTATCAACTAATAAGTATTTTCCATTTCGCCCCCCTTCGACTAAAATCCTGGGTCCGCCCCTGTTAGTGGAGGAAGGCTCTAGATAGCCTTAATTCTTGACATCTTCATCTCTTGTTCAACTCTTCTAGAGAACTCTACTTGGTTATCTTTATCTCAATCCTTCTAGAGAATTCATCTCCTTCTCATTTTTCTAGACAATTCTTGAAACACCAATCAAGTTGGTGTTGCTAATCTCAACAGATGAAGCAAGCCATTAGATATGTAGAGAGCACATGTTTTTAAGCAGACCAGCTGGGAGAATAATGGCCAGAAAGAGGAGTTCGTGGAGATGGGGGTGGATGGCTGGAGACGGATTCACCAGAGCATGTACGACCTTGTAAAACCTTCGAAATTGAATGAAAAATTGAAGAAACGAAATATTTTCTGCCCTTGACAAGTTATCAATTTGTGCCCTAGCTTCTCTATTTCTCTTCGAGCTCACTAACACACTCAAAAGGTTGCAATGGTAATCGAAACTGTAAGATATCTTTAACTCTTTTTCAGACCATCGAAATTAAGTACCATCTCTGTGTCGATCGATATTTTACTTTGATTCGAATAAGAAATAAAGAATTTAGTGAGGAGTTGTTTGGGTGACTAGTGTGAGGGGTTCAGTTTAGAGATCTGCTATGTTCATTCGAGATCTGTGTTGCAGGAAGGAAAAAGACAAAAAAAAATGGATATTTGGGCAGGGCGGATATCCGTCAACCCGTCCTAATCGGGGATGGTTTTTAAAAATTTGTACCAACAGATATTCGGGGCAGATTTGGGGATCTGCCATCTCCAGCGGGGGTGGATTTCCCAAATTTGCCCCATTACCATCCCTACTTGTGATTGATCGGTGATGCAGCTAAAAACTAGGTCGCCATGAACCCTACCAACACCGTTTTCTGTAAGTTCTTGATCTGTGATTCTTCAATGAGTGTCTTCCCTTCTTCAATACTCCTTGCCGACGATGACAAAAACTCAGGCCAAAAATCATTTGGTATTTTATGCGAGATCTTTGCAATCTCAGAAAAGTCCAATATTAGATTTGAACAATAACAAGGAAAAAATAGGCTGAAAAATTGGTTGGATCGAGATTGGCCCGAAATGTCGGTTAACCGAAACCAAGTCACCTGGCTTGGCTCGGTCTGTAAAATTTGGTTTGGTCCTCGGTATGGGCTACACAGGCCAATTAACTAGACTGGCTAGCCCTACTTCAAAGAGTTGAAAATGGAGAAAGAAGATGTTTGGGAGAGAAAGGAAAAAAGGGATTGAACAAACCGAAAGAGAGGTCAAGAGTGGTGTGAAGAAGTGTTGTTAGTCAAAGAATCCACATACGTCTTGCTCAAAATCAAGCAAAAATGATAAATTTAAATATTCAATGGTGGTGTTAGTTAACAACTGGGGATGATAAACAACGGGAGTAATGGTGTTTTATAGCAACACTCATTACCTCCAAGCTTGTATTCTAAACCCAAGCATCAAACCATGGAGTTGAAAGTGTCAGGTTAATTAGGTTTTGATTATAGGTAAATTGCATCAACGGACTTAACCGAACCCATAGAGATGTGATGTTAAATCGATCAACAAATTTGATTCAGACGAAATTTGAACCTCTAATATATGACCATCTACCACAACATCTAGTTAAGTCGAAAAGGCTTTAGTAATATTAAGGAAGAGTTTGTCTAGGCAGCCAGGCTTTAAAGCCATTTTTTTTTCGAAGCTTGATGTTTTTTACGCTTTTGCCCATTCTCTTTAAAACACAATCACAAATATTATTTATAAAAGGGATAAAAGTGTAAAAAGCTCAAAACATAACAAAAAAGTGACTATAAAGCCTAACTGCCTAGAATTGAGAATTAAGGAATAAATAACCTTCAATAGATCTCATGATCAGTCATCTATTGTCAGGGACGGAGCCACGTGGGGGCAAGTGGGGGCACTTGCCCCCACTGACTTTAAATTTTTTTATTTTTATTTTTAATAGGCCCCGTTGCGATGTCGACGACTCGGTCTCGTCCTGCCATTTTTTTTTTGTTCTCCCTTTCTGCTCCACCCTTTTCCTCTCTTCTGCTCTCGCTCTGTTTACTACGACACCGGCAACCGCCTCGCCTCCTACTCTCTTCCTCTCCCTCCCTTTTTGCTTGATTTAGTTCTTTTTTCTTACCATCACTATCAGCCACCAACAACCGCAACCTCTTTTTCATGCTTTGAGGAATGAGAAGGTTTTTTTAATGTATTTTCTCAAGATGAATTCGTATCGAGGTCTAATTTTGTATTTTATTCATAGGTTTTTTTTGGAGATGCATGAAATTTGGATCCATTATTTTTTTTTCTCAAGATACATGTTTGTATCTCGAGGTTCATCTATGAGTTATTGTTTGAAGACATTTTGATAATCAACGTGAGCCTTTTGAAAGTCAATGCACGTTGACCGTTAGTCTCGGGGAAGACTGTAATAATGATTAATGATCAACGTGAGCCTTTTGAAAGCAAACAAAATGTACAAAGGCTGAGTTGGTTTATAGTCTAGGTTTGTTTTGGTGAATCCTCTCTTGTGAGAGTTTGTTTCAGTATTTGCTTTTACTTTTGTTTCATTTGTATAAAGGTTTTGGGGTCCTTAAAACCCAGCTCGATTTCCAAAAAAAAAATAAAAAAATGATGGGGTAACCTCTAATTAGTCATTCATGATAAGGTGGCAAATTGCAAATAACCAAATTTTTGTGTCCACATCTAATTTTACATTTGAAATTAATTCTTGCCCATTAACTTTACATACCAATTTGATTTGTTCATCATATATTTATTATTTGTGCTTCCTACAAAGTAGCTTGTCGGATCCATTTTCTTCCCCATAGATTAGATGGAGTTTTGTTTACCAATTAGTGTTTTGTATGTTTATTTATGTATTGTTCGAATTAATTTTTTTTGTTATAGTAATTAATTTCTATATTTCATTAATTAACTATGACGTCACTCCGCCCCCCTTCATAAAACTTCCTGGCTCCGTCACTGTCTATTATACGATGTCCCAACTAATCAAGCTAACACCACAAGTCGTCAAATACTTGGACAAATTTTTTTGTTGTCTAAGCGTGTGAAACATCAACTAATGCAATTACACCCCTTCCACGAGGTAGCCAAATTTGAACATAACTACTACCCTCGTCTTCCTCAGGAATCAGGTATCACAGTATCCCATCTTATAATGGAACCATGAGATTAGCACACCACTCTTTACAACGTGCGTGGTTGAATCCCTACTTAAGTAATCATCTTTTCCTATTCTTATAGGCTCGGTCGGGCTTGTAAAGATTTTCATTCTTCACATCTTCAGCTTTCTCGCTCGTATCATTAGGTCCAAGCAATCCGTCGTGGACTCCAAATCTCCTTTTCATCTTCATTGCAAACTATATCAATTTAGGCCTCCTTAGCCCACCACAAATGTCATAACTATAAATTATTTAACTTTAAGATCCATTTGTTTATGAAAAAATATTTTTCCGAATGTTTATTTTACACAATTCAAATTTCTAGTGTTTATTTTATCGAAAATTACAAACATTTGAAAATTTCCAAAAAGTCTTATGGGTGAAAAATCAACATACCAATTTTTTATGTGATGTAGATTTTCCAAAATTTTTCTAAAGTTTATTCTCACCATTTCAATTTCATAACCACACCAACATGCAATGACCAACACCAAGACCGCCACCATAGCACAATCATGACCATACCACGATAGACCAACACCACTATCACCACAACCGCAACCACCACCACTGCCATATCACAAAAACCAAACCAGTATTAATACAACCACCGCTCCCACCGTCATGCCACAACTTACTCCCCTCCATCACCGATTCAACTACAACCACAACCATAATCTCTACTATTTTTATCATGATCATCTACAAAATTAACCACCACCTCCCCTATTGCATCACAATCAACCTATTATCGCATAGGACAAATATTTGATTATTTAAGATTATATCCATGTGATATAATTATGATATTTAGTAATATTAGTAATAATGGTATTTTAAGCTAATTAAAAATTCTAATATTATTAAGACACGATTTCTTATTAGGTTTAGGGTTTGTTTTAGAAGTAGGTTAGATACAAATAAGCCATAAAGTTGTTCATTGTTAGATAGTTGATTGATGAAAATAAAGTATGTTTCGTTTATTTATCGTTTTGTTCATTTATCATTGATTTATTTGTCGTTCAATTTATTTTATTTTATTTTCAACATTATCTTTCAATTTCCATTATTCCGCAAGTTTTATTCTATTAACATGACACGACCAAACACATGTAATGTAAATAAAATTTCTTTAAATTTTTATTTGCAAATTGTTTTTTTTTCCTCGAGTGTCTATTTTCTATGAAACAAACGGATCCTTAGCAAATTTTAAAAGACATCTTTAAGGGAGATTAACTTGCAATTCATGTTGTGTGATAATATTAGTCCTATGAAAGTTAGTCATCATGATCCTAAAATGTCGTCAAGTTGACCTGCCTAAGGGATGAAACAACAATTATGAGTATTCTCCACAATAGGATTAAAGGGGATTGGGCTTGGAGTTTCTCATACTCCTAATTCAGAACAAACAGAACACCATTTCATAATTTTACATTTAGTCCCTAGCAAACAAAAAAATTGTTTTTTTTTAAATTTTTTTTTTTTTTTTTTTAAACTCGTCTGGGCTGAATTTTCGTGAAAATCACACTTTAATAATGGAAACAATGTGTCCAAGTTTTGGACCATCTTGACACCGTTTTTATGTGCTTGCCATTAAATATATTGATAAATGGTCTTTATGAGTGTTTAAATAGCAATCACGAGCATGTAGTCTTGGACAATGGGCGCTAGCCGGCCTATTGGCCAGCTTGTGTTGAGCCCAAGGTGGGCCCTCTCTCAACACGTGATATTTATAGAGAAATTTCCTTTTCCCCACTTAGCGCGGATGGAGGCACAAATGTCAAAATGAACTAAAACTGTGACACATTGTTTCTAACGTTGGTATTCAATTTTTCTCAAAATTTCAACTCAAACATAATAGTAGAAGACTATAAAATTAAAAACGTGTTTTGCACAATGCAAAACATGTGCAGTTTTAAAGACGAATAGGAAACATTAGTAGGTTGTCATGCAAAATACATTTTTAATCCAAATGAGGGTAGTTGAGGTCCTATTTCTATAGGATTAATTAGGTTCACTCGGTTTAATTAAACTTTGATGGACAGTTAGATGTTTGGAAAAGAAAAAAATTCCGAATTACAGTATGCGAGGCATTTTTCATCCGAATTGTGTTAACATGTGGTGAAAACTACTCTTCAATTTATTAGTTGACTTTAGTTAGGTTTCACATGTTACGTTATATATGCCAAAACACCACCCACCATATAAATATGTGTACCGCAATATGCCAGGAAACCTCCAATATATAAGACCCTTGTTCATATCTTTTATCCCTACAAATAAAACACGTTCATGTAATTGCTACGGTCCCCATAGATTCCCTTCACTTTGGTGTGAGTTATTTTGTATTGGCTTGGACTAATCATTAAAAAGGAAGCTCATCATGCGTTTGGCTTGAATGTCTGAACTGCAAAAGCTTTATAAAACATTCTTTCATCAGCCTTTGAGATAATTTCAAGAGAGAGAGAGATCGAAAATGGCTTCCATCTATGCCAAGTTTCACACAGCTGAGGATTCAGATTCAGGTATAGATTTCAGATTTGAAGATGACTCTTGGTATTTGGTGAGACTGGTTTTGGTGGATGAGAGCTTAATCATAAAGTATTGTGAATTTGGAGAAGACCATGATGATTATTATGGGGTGAGCAATTTTAAGAGTCTGAATGAAATTCGGGATTTCGAGAAAAGGTTTCAAATTACTACGAAGCAACTGCAGGATTATGAGTGCCGGAAAGTGATAGAAGGGATGGCAGTTTGTGCTTCGCACAAATTTGCCCAAGACGGTGTTAGGTTTTATGATGCTATAGTCGAGGAGGTGAGCTCGCTCTTTTAAACTTAAACCAATTCCTCCTCCCCTTTCTAGTTTATGAAAGTTTAATTTGTGTATTTAATCATTCAGGTGTGTTATAATCTCCACAAAAGGGACCATTGTGCATGCAGATTTCTTCTTTTCTGGCAGACCGGTCCTAATGCTGGGAAAAAAACCTTCGCCAGTGTTGAAAACATTTGCTTACACCAACCTCAACGAGCAGAAATTGATCCAACCTTAACCCTCTTTCTGAACATGTGTCGAAAAAAATTTGAAGCAGGTTTGGGAAATGATGATACCACATCTAAAGACAACCCTATACGGTATCCATTTCTAAACAAGTTAAGACCATCTCACGGTAAACCCAATGCATGCCCTTCGGAGGTAAACAATTTCACCGATCAACACAAGTGTAAGGAAGAGGAAAACTCACCAAAAAAGCGTCAAAGACTAGTTAAAGCGGTGGAAAAAACACCAGTAGTCGTGTGTACAGGTGCTTCAGAATCAAAACAGAGGAATCTAACAGGGTTGCAGGTTGATCATCCGAAAGAAATGAGTCCTTATAGCAAGGTGAATAACACTACAGTGAATGGCATGATCAACATTGACGGAACACGGGTGCTTGCCTCCTATGCGGAGTTATATAAGAAAGTTGTTAAGCAATTTGGTCATTTAAGGCCGAAAAAATTTCCCAGGGGGTTGGAGTTCACTGTATCTGCAAGCTTGCACCAAATTTTGTTGCTTGTTCAAGAAATGGAGTATCTGGACCTGCAAGACTTGTCTCAAGAGAAACTTGATATATGGGAGGCAGTTTTATCTTATGCTGAGATGATGGAATACAATGTCGGGTGGCTACGAAAGTACTTGGAAGTATTGAAAGCACATTTTGTGCAGCGTGCACGGGTTGATGAGTTGAAAGAGGCTGCTCAAAAGAAAAAAAGTGAATTAGCTGTAGTGAAAGCTGAAGTGCTGAAATTGAAGAAGCAATATGATGCTCTACGAGGATACCTCGACCTTATTTATCAAGAAAGTCACTCCATCCAGAAGGCATGCATCGATTCTACTACTTTTGCTGGGCTTGATCTTTTCAGTTTATCTAAAAGATTGCAGCAATGAGTGTATTGTGTGTATTCGTTTGTGTTTGTTGTAGAGGTGAGCTGGCTTCCTGATGCCGCAATTTGAGATTGCTTTTGCAATTAACATTTTTTGCTTAATTCAGTGATCTAACATTAAAAATATCAATTACAAAGCTAAACTAAATACCTACATGCTCCCACTCTTATCTCAAATCCAAGGATAACTGGGAGTTTTCAGAAAGCTAGAAAAGGACATACGAGAGAGACTCTGGATCCTACCAACTCAAGGATGCGTAGGGATAATAAATGGGTTAAATCTCCGGCAAAATGGCATTCAGGTTTGATGAGGAAGGCAATCAGCAAAAAAAAACATTGAAGAAAATGACTGCAACGCGTGCTTGAGAACGGATTCAACCCACTCAGGTAGCCATAACTTCTCATAATTCCTACCCAATTAAAATCTAATTTATTTAATCAGCAAACAATAAGATCTACTTAAGATCTGAAATATAAATCTATACCAACTACGAGAATTAAAATCCTAAAACAACATAGTTTTCTAAACTCTATCCTAAGACAACTATGAGATGTAAAATAGTAAATATTCCCAAACAAAACAAACTTCCTAATATGAATTCACAATTTTTTCAATTCTAGAGTTCTAAAGGAAATCATCAATCCAGTACTCCAATAACAATATTAACGCAACCCTATGTCCTTTTTGCATTTACGATAATCAGATCACAATAACTGAAACTAAAGTAGAGTAGGACTACTCCATAAATTAGTCTGAATTAATTTCTTTATGTTTATGGTAAAAACTACAAATGTCAACTCCCTCCAAACCCCCTCCAAATAAATTGTTCTACAAAAGAGTGAGGAAATGTCAACTTTCCTTCATCAGCAGGCAGTCCTTTTGTACTCCACACGGATAAATGACAATTCAGAATGAGACAATCATCTAACCTCTTAAAAATGGATTTGAAAATGCTACCTGAATATGAATGCAATTCAATATCTCTGATATGGTGTTCCATTGCCATACTGCCTTTCTGGAGGTGGCTGTTGTGGTCTAGGTCGCGCATACTCTGCGAAAATAACCCAACCATCCAGAAACTGCACAATTCAATCATATAAAATGTTAATAGTAAAAATAAATAAGACACAAGATTTGGTATCTAGATTCTGCATATACTAATGCTGTTTAAATCATTCACAGTGAAAAACTCGGCCCTTATTCCAAAACCAAATCTTGAAAAAATGATTCTTGAAATATTCCAAAACCAACTATGCTCATGTGATGTACATACATAAAGAGGTTGGTATTACTGAAGCCAATATTCACTTACTTTTCCATCCATGCCCTCTATTCCTTTGGCTGCGTCCTCTATAGTAGCATATCTTACAAAGCCAAATCCCTTGGAATATCCCGAATTGCGGTCTGTCACAACTCTTGCTGCACATATGGATAAGTTGAGAATACATTTTCAATTCAAACAAACTCCCCTATATTTCTTACACAGGAAATACATACCATTTAGGACTTCACCAAATTTTGCAAAAGCTTCTTTAAGTGCTTCTGTTGTTGTACGTTTACTGAGCCCTGTATTAAATAATATGATAAGTAAACAAGATTTGGGATAAGAACCCAACATGTGTCAAGTAAAGCCTCAATAAACTAGTAATGCAACATAGAATCCTATAGGATGTGAAAATGAGCCAGACATGTACCATACCGACACTGTCAAATCGAAATAACCTGCCTTATAAACAGTAGCATCTGCCAACTTCAGCTAACATTGATTTTACAGTCAACATCAAAACATTAAGAACATCCACAGTATAATCTGAAAACAATATTAATAATAATAAAGATGTAATATGGTCCCAAAAATCCTAAGTCAGCTCCATAAATTATTGTTTCAAGTTTAAGTCACTCCCTAAAGATAAACAATCACTAACAGGCCACATTTAGGTTCAAAAAGCATGTAACATATGTGTTTGGTCTAAAATCTAAGGGTGGGCATCGGAGGGGATGGGATAGACCTCATCCCGTTGATTTATCTTCGGTACGGGATAGACCTCATCCAGACCTCGTCCCATCCCAAACGAGTTCGGGATGGGATGGGATGGGATGAGCATGATATAAACAACTTTATGATTACAAGTGATGAAAATGCTAGTTAAAAAAATTAAATAGAAAAAAGAACGAACAAGTTGATTTTGTCATAGGAATTGAAAAAATGAAAAAGTTTGTCATAGGAATTAAATAAGATACCTAATGTTAACAATGCAATAAAGATAACTTTGACAAGGAAATAAAGTTTCCCTATCGTCATAATGAAAACAGGTCAGATTTGATGAATAAAAATACCACTTTATTTCTGACCATTATGTTTTTTGGGATCTAGTTAGTTTCAGGCATTACTTGAGAAAGAATGAAACAAAGTTGAAATTTTTGTCAAATCGGAGGTCTCATTTTTCCATTAATTAGTGAACCAGCTACCATTTCATGAGAATAATGCATAAAGATTAAATTTCCTTGCTTGAAGATATATGACTCATTAGCGATTGATTTCATGGAAAAAAAAAAATTGTAGTCACATTGTTAACCGTTGTAATAATATGATTTCTGACCAATGCAACCAACACATGCTTCGTTTTCAATAATCCCGTTCTACATCACCATCATCAATAATAACATCAACATTTGAGACAGGGTTGAATACTTCAAAGTACTAACATATAGTGTAAATGGACCTATGGAACTCAAATTTCCTTCACAGGTTGGTAGAAGTAAGTTTCTTTGTCTTCTCCAAACTCGATTGCGAAGTGAAAAATTTGCATTCCTAATTAAAATATTAAAATTAATAATAATAGTAATAATATTAAATAAATAAGTTTGGGATAGGTTTGATTAATCCTAAAATGACCCAAAAAACTGGGAGGGACGGGATGGAGATTTGCAATCCCGCCATCCCATCCCGAACTTATTTACTTAATTTTTATTATTAATTATAATATTACTAAAATATACCAATAGTTTAAGGGATCCATGAAAGCCAATGATGATTAGGTGACATGAATGAATAATATAAATGTTTAATTAAGGAGAATAGTTAGGAATGATTGATTTGTATTAAAGATTCATCACAGCATGTGGATTGGGCTGGGCCTTGTTGATGCTATAGCAGAATATGATTTTATTGGATTCAAATACTCAAATTTAATTTACAAAGTTAATCTAAATTTACAAATGGTCCTGTAGCTTAATGACTCATTTCAACCATTTGATAATACATTAAGATGGTAATGCGACAATCTTATATAACGATTTATGGTTTTGTGTAATTATGGATCTAATACACCCTCATGAATAACTATGACATTCTTCAGTTTAAACCGTTGTAAATTTCAAAGTGGATGAAATAATTAGCTGTCTAAATACAAGTCTAAAATTTCCAGTCTCAAAATCCAAAACCCATAAGAGTCATGTGAAAATAAAATATTTGGATTGTCCATGATCCTTAATGACATGCCCTCGACTCTTTCTATTGAATCCATGTTTATTTTTTAGTTTACAATCTAACACCACATGCTACTATTTTAATTTAAAATACTTTAGGACATTCAGTTTGGTTTATAATACCACATTTGTATGCACTCTTTTATCAAACATATTCGTCATCCACGTGCGAACAATGTCTACTCTGACTTGATTGCACTTGTTATATATCATGTTCATCCCATTCCGAACCCATTTGGGATGGGACGAGGTCGGAATGAGATCCATCCCGTCTTAAAAATAAAGCAACTAGATGATATCGGAATGAGGTCCACCCCGTCCCATGCCCACCCCCCCCCCCCCCCCCCCAACTAAAATTTTTAAAAGCAATATTTGCAAGTAAGTCCTGAGACAACCTTTGGCAATGAGCCTCCTTCAACATTTAAAAATATGGCCTACAATTGATCGATTTATTATTTTATTTTTTGAGCTTAGTAAAACGAGCTTTTTATTGAAAAATAGCAAAGCGTAGGAGAAACTTGCAAGAAGAAAATAAAAGATAACAAGAGATCATCTTAGAAATAAGTCTACCCTACGTAACGAAAATGAGTATCAGTATCGACACGTTGGCAATAACACAATATGATAACGACACGCTTGTACATTTTAGCGATAAATTTGAAACTAGCAGTCATATTCATTCATCTGTAGGTCAATATTGCTACTCATGTACTACAAACTTGCCATAATATATTTGTAACACTAATATATATTTGAAAATTTTCAAAGATAAGTAAAAATAAGAATGAAGTGTTCAATGGAAATATCCGTGAGTCTCGACACAAGTATCTGACACAATGTCGACACTTTTTTTTACATAGGTCTACCCCAATCAAACACACTCTGACAAAGAGATGTCCATGATTCCCCAAGTTAAAGCACAACATTATTTAGAGCGGAGTGCCCTTTATAGATTCTACCATTTGCTCATGCAAATTGCCACAATAACTTTTACCAGAAAAATAGGGTATGGTATTTATATGAGAAGACAGAGGTAGAACTCAGTGGGAAAAGAACACTAACACTGACAACTAAAAACAAAACTACACATCAGGTGTCTGGGAATGCTAAGTTCCCAACTACACATGCAATCAGAAAAATGAATTTCTCTAAATCTACAAGAGAAACGTCACAATAACTACTACCAAAAGTATATCCCAGTCCTAATTTCCCAGTGCAAAGAAAGATTTGTTACCCCAGCTTTGAATTCCATCATTCACCTTCGTTGCATTTGACATTTGATCACTTGGTTCCCTAATTATCCGATCCCATACCCTTAATATAAGTCACGCAAGAAGAACACGTATGCTTTAGATTTAGGGGACACTTTGTACTTACCACATTGCTCAGGATAAGTGCAAGACAAGCAAGGTTATCAATGGCGAGAGTTCTTCCATGTGCCAATGTCCATAAGAGAAAATTCGCTCTTGGCGGAACCTGTTTTAATCAGAAAGGCATGGTTGTGAAGATAGGAGAGGCCTGCGGGGGGTTGCACATGCATTGGCTGCAAGAATAACTCAAAGATGCATTTAGCCGTGAATGATTTTGTCTTGTCATCACAAGAACAAGCTTTCTTGACTATGTAGTTAAAACGGACAACGGACCCATGACGATCCAAGAGCGTTGTAGGTTATAACAGATAGATCGAGATATAACGGAATAGTTTTTAAATATATTTTTGATATCCCCACAAAGTATTAATGATTTAATGTATTATAGAGTAAAAAAGAATCATGTTCATAACATTAACTTAAAAAAAAACATTAATAAAAAAATCTTCCCTTCGTATAAGAGTGAGATCGCAACAAGGAGTACGATCGACTATTCGTCTACTTCCCTTCTTCTATCGTTCTGTCTGGTTCTCTGTCGATTGGCAACGGCGAGCTCTTATCCTTCTTCTTTCCTATGAGTCTAGGATTCTGGCTCGATCGATCGAGAATGAAATGAATAAATTTTTATTTTTTATGTATTAGAATAAAATGTTATCTCAATAGCGATCATATAACGCTGTTATATCGGAGTTGTGATACCATAACGTGATAATGTCATAACGTAGTGGTTCACCCCCATTAAGCATTATATCGGAGTTATATCGGCGTTATAACACCATTTTAACTGCACAGTTCCTTGACACCCTAATGCTGAGGCGACTAGCACTTCTATTAGCCTCCTCATTTTTGGGATTTCCCCATTCATCAAGACCATGCTAAAGAGGCAAATCTCATGAGAGTTATCCGACCTCATTAGGAATAAATTGATCGAATCCACCTACTATTCTAGCAGAGTTGATCAAATTATTTGCTAACTCCTCAACCTCAAAGGGGATTCGCCAGCCATGATCCACTTATCCTCCAGCATTCCACTCGATCCCCGCACTCGAGCTTCATGATAGCTATCCATTGAGCAAAGCCACAAGAGATCAATTGGCTTAGTGATCAAAAACATATCTTTTTGTTAGAACCCTTCTGTGTAACGTTGCCTCTTCCAAACCAAATCTCTTTCTCTCATCTTCCTAAGAGCATTTCCACGGGTAAAAGCTAAATTTGATACCCTATTATAGCCAAAATCTAAATTTAGGGATCCCTTATTTCTTCATCACTCCAACCATATTCCCTACTTTAACTTTTTTATCAATATTTAAATATATCTTATACTTTTTTATATCAATTTAATTTCAATTATACTATTATAACATTATTAATTTCAACTTAATATAATTATATATTAAATATATACTATTATTAATTTCAATATACTATTATTTAGATACTTTTTTTATTATATTATTATTAATTTTAATTTAACAAATTAAAAGAGTTTGGAGTTTTTTAATACTTTTTTAGAATTTGGGGATGGTATGGATGCCCTAAATATAGGGGGAAAAGAGAGGCCAAGTTAAAATAGAGGCATAGATAAGGGTTTCCTTGGAGGATAGCTTTTCCCACATGAGAACCCCAAATTAGCTTGTTGGCTAATCTAGATCAAATTGATATATCTACCCTAACTAACACACATTCCAAAAAAAGACCACGATTCAAGATAGATTACCATGTGAAGCATATGCTTAGTTTTTCACAAGAGAAAATTATGTTATTTGGATTCATAAGGTGGCGACTTTAGTAGATCCTATAAGCATCTATTGAAAACTAGTGTTTACAAAATCCTAAGTTAGATTCCTCCATTGTAAAACACATTCAACACTTACACCAGTATCATGTCAAATTCACCAAACAATAAAACAAGAATGTGTGTACTCCACAGCTGATCCCAGGGAGGTAATAAATTAGGTTTGAAAATCTGCTAGATCCAATCCAATTGCCCATGTTCCATTCAGGTACAGAACAAAGCAAAAAAATACTGACTGACTTCGTGAAATAGAGCCCAAGGTTCTGCGCTCAACTGGACCTGACTTAGAAGTAAATGAAGAGACATCTGATATATGATGCCATGCCTAATCACTAATAACAACTTAGTGAAGTTGCCCGAACCCCCAACAATGACAATATCTCGCGGGTAGTTCTTCTCACTAAGCTTCCCCAACTCAAAACATAAACCCCCTTCCACAAAGACTTCAAAACTCACCCCACCATACTTACTACTAAAAACTTTCATAAAAATTCAAATTTTCTGACAAATTTTAACATAAACTTCCTTAACCCCTCTCTTTACTCCACAAATTTTCATAAAAACACAAACTTTCTGACAAATTTCAACTAAACCTTCCTACCAATCAGCCAACACTTAAAAAACCTACCCCACCATCTCTACCGATAAAAATCAAAACTTAAACAACCAAAAGCCTAGAATTCAAAACTGAAAAACAGAGTTTACAAGAGACTCACCCGATACGAAGAGATTGGTGGAGGGTTCAGCCTTGGGAACGTCAACGGCGTTGGGATTGGGTGGTGGATTGAAGAGGAAACTCCTTGAAGAGGGTTCGGTGGTGGCTGGAGGAGGAGGGACGTGTAGGGTTGTTGGTTCGATGGGTGTGTTGTATGTGAAGCTACACAAACCCCTCATGTTGGCTGAGCACTGCGTTGTTGTTGTCTTCGAATCGCCATCGCTACTGCTCGAAACGCCATTATTTCTCTTCACTTCTTCGCTACTGTAACTCTCTCTAATGAAACTCTATAGAGGTTAGGGTTTAAATGAGGGGGGACGAGTCGGTGTTGCAGAGATTGAGATTTTTGCTTTGGGTAGTTGGTGGGTGGGGTTTAGGTAAAATGACGAAAATGCCCCTGAGGTTTCTGTAGTGGATCGGAACACGACCCGTTTTATTATCGGGACACAGAAATAGAGCATGAGTACGACTTGCTAGGAAACGGATTGAAGCTTCTTGGACCCATGGCAAGGGCAGGGCTAACGGTAATAGGAGAGAAAACTAGGAACCCGACTACTTCGCTGACATCAATAGAAATAGAAGGAGAGTGATCCAACCAATGTCTTTAGACTGCTGAAGCTTTTTTCATTAATGACCTAGGAATCATCATTAGACAACTCAAAAACGTCCGAGACACCGTAAGCAGAAATGCCATTGTTTCTCTTCACTTCTTCACTACTGTAACTCTCTCTAATGAAACTCTATAGAGGTTGTGGTGTGTGTGTGTGTGTGTGTGTGTGTGTGTGGGGGGGGGGGGGGGGGGGGGGGAGAGTCGGTGTTGTAGAGATTGAGATTTTTGTTTTGGGTGGTGAGTGGGGTTTAGGTCAGACTGACGAAAATGCCCCTGAGGTTTTTGTAGTAGATCGAAACACGACCCGTTTTATTATCGGGTCACAGAAATGTGACATGATTTTTTTATTTTTTGTCTTTGGAAAGTAAGTTGGGGTTTTGAGGATTCTCGAACCTTATCATTAAAATAAAGAGTATAAAAGTACATCGATTTTATATAACTCAATATCACTTTGTCATTCTTCATTGGAAGACTATTTAATATATGATCATCCCGTCCCGAATCCGTTTGAAATGAGATGAGATCTATCCCATCGCGACCATACCCACCCCTATGTGTAGTTGTATATAATGATAACTCTCATTTATTAATCACTACTTGCAGGAAGACAAGCATAAGAATCAAGTAGAGGAATTAAAGACGAATATAATGTGTACGCTCAACTAGGGGTCAATGGATGCAGTAGCTAAGCTCGATTTTGTTGATGCAATTCAAAAGTTTGGAGTGGGGTATCATTTCAAAAGGAAATTAAGAGTATAATAGAGGATGAGTTTGTGGACATCGATGAACATTGGTTTGGAGATGATTTATACGCTAAAGATCTTCGGTTTAGGCTCCTTAGGCAAGGCAACATGGGCATGACGTTATCCCGGGTACATACAAAGTTTCTCAAAGAATATATTTTTGTCGTTAATTTTCCTAGTACATGGTATATATTTTCACTAAAAATAATTTTTAGTGTATTGTGCATATCGTAACTTTATACCAAAGTTATAGGCATTGGAAGTTTGGAACTACTCTTCAAGTCAATTGTCCTGTAAAAATTAACTCATAATACTGGTGTTCAATAGATGTCTTTGACAGGTTATTGAACGGTCAGGCAATTCCAGTACCTCATGGGAAGTGAAGGGAATTCTAAGTTTATATTAAGCTTTACCATAATTTTGAAGGTGAAAACGGTTGGAAAATATGGTTTAACACCATTTTATGGGTGAATGAGAAATTATCACTCATTGTGATAAATTGAATAGCCTGGCATTAACTTTGGTAATACAAAAGGTTTTTGTATTAACTTTGTGCAAATTGAAAAGCCAAAGGTTATGCATTTGAAAAGCCAAAGGTTTTGGTTTTAATGGCATTCAATTGTTTGTTCCCCATGAACTCTATATAAAGAGCTCTCATTCTCTCCTAAAAAAATATATATATAGGAGTTGAGCTTTCCTCTATATTCTCCTCTCCATAATCTATTATTCTACTCCTTCTATTATTCTGTCAAATTCCGGTGATAGACAAAGACTCCAGTTCAAGTTCGCCTGACACTAGACCTCCGGTGCACGGTGCTAGTTCGATAGTCGTTGTATCCTGGGAGGTGTACGCTCATTCATTCCAGCACCTGTGGGAGAGCGAATACACTTTAAGGACACTGTCAAACAGGCCTCGACTCTCCTACATTTCTGGAGTTCCTCTGTGTGGTTTCGGTTCCTGTTAAGGTTTCATTTTGACTTGTTTTTTGTTCTCATTATACAGTTTAATATTATTCGCAATCTGTTTATTTACGTTAATAATTTTTCTGACATTCTTAAAGTATACTCGTCCTTTATAGTTCTTAACAGGTTGCGGAACACTAACAAGTTATTTCCAGTTTCTTAAATTTAATTGCTTTCGGAACCAATTCTGTCGTGTCTTATTAATTGGTTCCTAATATTGGAATTTTGTCATCTTATTATTTTTTACAGATTCGGAATTGGAAAATAATTTGTTCAATTATTTTCAGATTAATTGAATTTTATTCAATACTAATCTTCTGACTTCTTTTGTAGAGATGGAAAACGAGAATATTAATCTTAACGATGGAAATAATGGGAACAATAACGGAATGAATAAATATCCTTCTTTGAACCCTCCGCTAATTAATATTGGACAAATACCTGTGCCGTTGGGACAGAATGTGAATATGGTTGCGGCCGAGAACACACCTGCGGGTCAAGTTCCAAGCAGTTATGAGGCACGAGTGCCCGTCGTTATTACACCGATTTCTTTTCCTGTAAATCACGCCGAAAGCCCTGAGAAGTTTGTTGGCTTAAAATTCAAAAGGTGGCAGCAAAAGATGCTTTTCTACCTAACCACACTGGGTCTGGCACGGTTGTTAACCGAGGAATCACCAAAGCTAAGAGTGGACGAAACTGATCCTCGAGTACTCATAGCTTTCAATGCATGGAAGGATTCTGACTATCTATGCAGAAACTATGTGTTGAATAGCTTAGCTGACTCTTTGTACAATGTGTATAGCTAAAAAAGGACTGCCAAAGAGATGTGGGATTCACTAGCACACAAGTACAAAACCGAGGATGCGGGCGCCAAGAAGTACATTGTGGGCCAGTTCTTGGATTATAAATAGTGGATTCAAAACCTGTGGTAAGTCAAGTGCAGGAGCTGCAATTGATTATCCACGAGATACATGCCGAGGGAATGCAGATCAGTGAATCTTTTCAAGTCGCCTCGGTAATAGAAAAACCTGCCTCCTGCTTGGAAAGACTTCAAGAACTATCTCAAGCATAAAAGAAAGGAGATGAGTCTTGAAGACCTGATTGTCCGTCTTCGCATAGAGGAGGACAACAGAGGATCCGAAAGGAGATTTACTGTCGCTACTGCTAAGGCGAATATCGTGGAGCATGGTGAGAGCTCCAAAAGGCAAGAGGATTGCAAATAACATAAACAAATTGAGGTCAAAAGGAAGGGTGTCCAATAAGCAACAACCCAAGTTTCATGGTAGATGTTTCAACTGTGACAAGACTGGTCACAAGTTGGCGGACTGCAGGCTGTCAAAGAAAAAAAAGAATGAGGTCAATGCAATGGACACAAGTGATGACCTTGTTGCTGTAATCTCAGAAGTTAACTTGGTGGACTCAAACCCCAAGGAGTGGTGGCTAGACACTGGAGCAACCCGCCACGTTTGCTCATATAGGAATGCTTTTTCCAATCTGGAACTGATTGAACTTGGGGAGAAGCTATACATGGGCAACTCCGCCACCTCAGAAATCAAAGGGAAAGGAACTGTCTTCCTAAAGATGACATCAGGAAAGGAAGTCAAGCTTACCAACGTGCTATATGTGCCCGACATCAGGAAGAACCTCATTTTTGGGACGCTACTGGATATTCATGGATTTAATTGAGTCCCAGAAAATTGTTTTGTCCAAAAATGGGATGTATGTGGGTAAAGGTTATGTAACAGATGGCATGATGAAAATGAATGTAATTGCCATCAACCGAAATGATATGAATAAAGAAAAGTCTTCCATTTATTTGGTTGAGTCCTCTAACTTATGGCATGGTAGACTAGGTCATGTGAATTATAATTCTTTACGTAGATTAATTCACTTGGACCATATACCCACTTTTACTTTTAATAAACACAAGTGTGAAATTTGTGTAGAGGCAAAACAAACCAGAACATCTTTTCAAAATGTTGAAAGGAAAACTGAACCCCTTGAATTAATCCACAGCGATATTTGTGATTTAAAATTTGTTCAAACAAGAGGTGGAAACAAATATTTTGTGACTTTCATCGATGACAGTACAAAATATTTTTATGTATATTTATTGAAAAGCAAAAATGAGGCTGTGGAAAAATTTGCCATGTACAAGAATGAAGTTGAAAATCAACTTACCAAGAAAATTAAAGTAGTGAGAAGTGACTGTGGAGGTGAATATGTGGACCGTTTGGTGCTTTTTGTGCCCAACACGGATTTATTCACGAGGTCACACCACCATACTCTCCTCAATCTAACGGCGTTGCCGAACGAAAGAATCGCACTCTAAAAGAGATGATGAATGCGATGCTCATAAGTTCTGGGTTACCACAGAACCTGTGGGGGGAAGCTGTTTTATCAGCTAATTACCTTTTAAATAAGGTACCGCGAAAGGAAGTTGATAAAACTCCATATGAGCTATTTAAAGGAAGGAAATCTTCCTATAAATACTTGAAAGTGTGGGGGTGTTTAGCCAAAGTTATGGCTCCGACTCCAAAGAAAATGAAGATAGGACCAAAAACGGTTGACTGTGTCTTCATTGGTTATGCACAAAACAGTAGTGCATATAGGTTTCTTGTGTATGACTCGAAAAACCCCGATATTCACAAGAATACGATAATGGAGTCTAGAAATGCTACGTTCTACGAGCATGTATTTCCTTATAAATCTAAAGAAGATGAACCGAGCTCATCAAAACAGATTCTTGAGGATCTAGAGGAAATACCTCGTGAACAAGATGAAAATTCAGAAGAAGGGATAGAAGAACTTAGACGAAGCAAAAGAGCTAGGGTAGAAAAGTCATTTGGTCCTAACTTTCTAACCTTTATGCTAGAAGCTGAACCTCAAACTTATAAAGAAGCTGTAATTAAGCTCAGTTGATGATCCTTTATGGAAAGAAGCCATAAAGAGTGAGATTGATTCCATCATGCAAAACCATACTTGGGAATTGGTAGATCTCTCTCCTGGAAGTAAACCACTTGGCTCTAAGTGGATCTTCAAACGAAAGATGAATATTGATGGAACAATTGACAAATACAAGGCCAGACTTGTAATCAAAGGTTATACACAACGTGAAGGTCTTGACTACTTTGATACTTATTCTCTTGTCACGAGAATAAGCTCCATAAGAATGATAATAGCGATTGCCGCTTTGCGAAACCTTGAAATCCATCAAATGGATGTAAAAACTGCATTTCTTAATGGAGATCTCGAGGAAGAGATATACTTGGAGCAACTTGAGGGTTGCATAGTGCCTGAACAAGAAAGGAAAGTGTGCAAGTTGGTGAAGTTCTTGTATGGACTAAAACAAGCACCTAAACAATGACACGAAAAATTTGACAGTATTATGGTGTCAAATGGTTTCAAGATCAACGAGTGCGACAAATGCGTATATGTCAAGAACACAGAACATGGTTATGTTATTCTGTGTTTATATGTTGATGACATGCTCATTGTGGGAGGCGATGAACGCATGATTAAATTGACAAAGGACATATTGAAGTCAAGGTTCGATATGAAAGATATGGGACTGGCTGATGTAATTTTGGAATTAAAATTACAAGAACAGCTGAAGGATTTATTCTGAGTCAGTCACACTACATTGACAAAATTCTTGACAAGTTCTGCAAAGGTGACTTTGGCTTAGCTAGAACACCAATAGATATAAGCTAACAATTGTCAAAGAATAAAGAGGAAAACATCTCTCAAATTGAGTATGCAAGATTGATAGGCAGTCTTATGTACTTAATGAGCTGTACAAGACCAGACATCGCCTTCACTGTCAGCAGGCTAGCTAGATATTCGAGTAATCCAGGATCTGAACACTGGAAAGCTATCATGAGAATACTGAGGTATCTACGATTTACTCGCGATTATGGTCTACACTATACTAGATATCCAAAAGTCGTTGAAGGGTACACCGACGCGAGCTGGATATCTAATATACAAGACTCAAAGGCCACTAGTGGATATGTATTCACTTTGGGAGGTGTTGTTGTATCATGGAAATCCTCAAAACAAACTGTGATAACCAGATCCACTATGGAATCTGAGTTTGTAGCCTTAGATAAGTGTGGTGAAGAGGCTGAATGGCTACGGAATTTCTTGGAGGACATTCCAAATTGGTCGAAACATGTGCCTGCAATATGCATATATTGTGATAACCAATCTACGATTGGTAGGGCACAAAGTGCAATGTATAACGGTAAGTCTAGACACATACGTCGACGACACAAAACCGTTAGACAACTTCTCTCAACTGGAGTCATAAGTATTGACTACATAAGGTCTAAAGAAAATATTGCGGATCCGCTAACCAAAGGGTTACCCAGAGACCAAGTTGAAAAGACATCTAGAGGAATGGGACTTAAGCCCATGAAATTATAAAGTCGAGACAAAGGAAAGCCAGCCATGTTGACTAGAGATCCCAAGATCTTGGTTCAAAGGGACAACCTAATGTTGAGACTGGGTGAGGTCACTGTGGGGGTCTCCCAGTCCTATTTCTATGATGCAAACAGTGACACCCATAGGAAAAGGTTAAGCATTTCAGCTTTTAATAATTCTTATGCATCGAAACTGTTGCATTTTCGAGCGGAGTAATGCGAGTTTACTCTTAAGTAAGAATTCACCTATGTGAGAGAGAAGTGGGGCCACTTCAAACGAGGTTTGCTGGGCTAAATCCTTTAGAAACTCTTGCAGAACCAGGCAGATGTTCACGGCCAAAATGAACATAATAATGAGAACTGAACTTGTGTCAGGAAGATATCTATGTGAGATATGTGATCGTTTATACAAATGGCATAACAGTTCAATGACATCGCGTCTACTGATTAGCCAGTAAAGTTGACTGTCTCCACGAGGGAAGGTTCAAAGGTTATCCCTACCTATCCTATGCAAGTATCAACCGCAAAACCTATCACCATGTTGTGTCGAGTCAAGTCCTAGTCATTCCTGACGACGTCATTCAATTTCATTCATGTGGGGGATTGTTGGAAAATATGGTTTAACACCATTTTATGGGTGAATGAGAAATTGTCACTCATTGTGATAAATTGAATAACCTGACATTAACTTTGGTAATACAAAAGGTTTTTGTATTAACTTTATGCAAATTGAAAAGCCAAAGGTTATGCATTTGAAAAGCCAAAGGTTTTGGTTTTAATGACATTCAATTGTTTGTTCCCCATGAACTCTATATAAAGAGCTCTCATTCTCTCCTAAAAAAAAAAGATATAGGAGTTGAGCTTTCCTCTATATTCTCCTCTCCATAATCTATTATTCTACTCCTTCTGTTATTCTGTCAAATTTCGGTGATAGACAAAGACTCCAGTTCAAGTTCGCCTGACACTAGACCTCCGGTGCACGGTGCTAGTTCGATAGTCGTTGTATCCTGGGAGGTGTACGCTCATTCATTCCAGCACCCGTGGGAGAGCGAATACACTTTAAGGACACTGTCAAACAGGCCTCGACTCTCCTACATTTCTGGAGTTCCTCTATGTGGTTTCGGTTCCTGTTAAGGTTTCATTTTGACTTGTTTTCTGTTCTCATTATACAGTTTAATATTATTCGCAATCTGTTTATTTACGTTAATAATTTTTCTGACAAAAACAACATGAATGAGGTAAAAGTGTGTATAACTGAGTACTTGAAGAATGTCAAGGGACAAACCATCACCCGACCCTAGCTAAAAAGGTTGCATTCCTTGGAGATTCTCTTGCATTGGAGGCTTCCAAGGGTAGAGGCCATGGTATATTCATATATATGAGGGTGAAGAGAACATGAACCCTGCTTTGCTTGAATTTGCCAAGTTGAACTTCAATATGGTTCGAGCTGCACACCAAAACACTACACGAAATTGGCATTTTTGTAACAATTCTCAAAACAGTATCACTTTTGAAGTGTAACAATCCACCTAACAATTTTACACATTTTCACAAACAAAATGATACAATAATTGTATCACCATGAAGAGTATGGTTATAAAAGTGATACTATTCATGGTGATCTAACTTATTGTATCAATTTTTTTTTGTTACTATTTTTAATTTTTTTGACTAAATTTAGTTTTGACTTGAAATTGTTTGGTAAATTGTAACATCTCAAAAGTGATACTGTTTTAAGAGTTGTTACAAAAGTGCAAATTTGGTGTAGTGAAGGGAAGTTAGTAGATTGACAAGGTAATTAATAATCACTAGATATATCTGCTCAGCTCTTGTGAAAATTAGTTTTTCCGGTTTCTAAAGAAACAACTTTTTAGTATGTTGCACAACACGGCCTTAAAACTAGTAAGTAACCTTGAATGTTATCATTTTTAGGTGGTGGTTGCGTAACTTGAGCTTCTCTAGAAACAGGTTGGTTGAGCATTTCTTTTGGTCAGTAGGAATGATATGTGATCCACAATTTGGATTATCAAGTGAGCGGCTAACAAAACCCATTGCATTGATAACTGTTATTGATGATATTTACGATGTTTATGGCTCATTGGAGGAGTTGGAACTCTTCACTGCCACCATTAATTGAGAGGTTTGTTTTGATAACCACATTTTATATTTTCAGACATTTATATCAACTATAGTGGAATTACATTTTGCAAGAATAGCTAGATTGTAATGTGATGAAGTTTAATATAAAGGTTAAAACCCTGCTTGCTTTCCCCCCCAAAAAAAAGTAATCTGATGAAGTTTTCAGGTGGAATACCAATTCAATGGAGCAACTTCCACACTATATGAGGATCTGTTTCATGGCTTTGTTCAATACTCACAATGAAATAGATTATGACATCTTAAGCACCCAGGATTTTGGCATCACACTGCACCAAAACAAAGCAGTAAATTGGTCCTGCATCAAACCTTACGCAATAGATGAACAAGGCTCTGTTTGCTCAATATCCAAAGTTTGAACCTTTTTCTAAATGCCGCTGTAAGTAATGCTAGATCAGCTCAACAAGTTTACCAATATGGAGATAGACATGGTATTCCCAAGCTATTTTCAGATTGTCTAATGACTTTGCTCATGGAACCAATTCCTTTTTACGATGTTTGAGACTATTCTGAATGATGAATGCAACGCATTTAGGTTGCTGAATCATTGCTATTAATTTGATCCATCTAATTTGTAAGAGAAATGTTTGATCAATCACAGTCAACTTTTTGAAGCAACTAAGCATGTTAAATAAGTAAAAAGAATAATTGTATAGATATTAACATGCTTTTAATTTCTAGTTGTGATCAGGGTTGGAGTACTTGTATTTAGGGGTGGGCATCCCATCCCGCGATCCCGTTCCCGTCCCGTCCCGTCCCGATTTTTCCGGGTCTTAATGGGATTGAATAATTTCATCCCGATCCTGTCCCGTCCCGATCTAGAATGGGATGGGATGGGATGGAGATTTTCAATCCCGCCAATCCCGTCCCGTCCCGAACTAATTTATTAATATTAATTATTAATATTTTTATTTAATTATTTATTTTAGAATTGTGGATGCCCATACAAATATACTGATGTATATAACATTTTTACTTTTTTAGCATCTCAATGAATCTCTCACACAAATATACTGTCTCTCAAAAAATAGATAGAAGATCAAACACTCTATTTGCCATCTTTAGCTTAGAAGCCTTGATGACTGTGAGAGAGATCAAGATCTTTATTTATAGACATTAGACATTATAAGGACCATATGGTACCCCACACTTTAAATTATTCCACCGTTATCTTTTGAGCAAGTCAGAAAATTTGGACCCTAGTGTTAAGCACTTTGATTAACTGGCTTTTTGCATGTTCTGATGTGCTGAAATTATGATCTCATTTTCCATTGACATATTGTTTAGTACACTAGTATTAGTAGCTTTTACTTATCATGTTGTGTCTTTGTATGGTTAGAAAGTCTTCCAATACCCTGACAGGTTACTTATAACAGGGTGAAGAGCGTGTATGTATTTACATGTGCTGCTACATATCGGTGTATATGTTCTTCAACCAGTAACATGTTACAGTAGGTTTATTGTTTTTTTTTTTTTTTTTGCCTAACTTTTATTTATTTATTTATTTATTTATTTTTGTTTATGCTTCAACTTGTAAATCCCTTAATATGGGATTAGATGATATTGAAAGGATTCAAGCCTCTGATCCTATTGGTTTCTATTACCCCATTGAATCTTTGAAAGAAAAACTGAACCAAAATTGTTGGACTAGCTAGTTTAAGTCAGATTTATTGATTTCCCGTAGCTTTGGATTTTTCCATTTGAATTTATAAGCTGTGTTGGGATATAGAAAAGTAGGTTATAACTTATAAGTAGCTCAACTGGAAGCATACGCACTTTATAATGATAGCTTACATTCTCCAGATTAGCACGCTGATCCCGTCCCGTCCCGAACCCGTTTGGAATGGGACGAGGTCGGGATGGGGTTTTTCCCATCCCGTCCCGATCCCGTATGAACGGGATGGGATAGGGATGGGTATATCTCATCCCATCCCGTCCCGTACCCACCCCTACTTGTATTGCACAATGCAAAAGAAATGTTTAGCATCAGGGAATGTGAGACCGAGTGATCATCTTGTTGTTTTTCCTAAATCTACAAAACACCAACCAGGCACCCTAGACCACGCACCGTAGTCGTGC